>OX246738.1:55828093-56468093 GCA_945910005.1 Isoperla grammatica
AAAAAATTTATTGGACATCCCTTGTGCGTTTATCTATTGTTCACCCCTTGTTGAAACAATGGAATTGCGAAAGTTTCCCATTTCTCTTGTTTAACTTACTTGGGCTTGCACATGCGTACTCGCATTTAACTATCGGTCACCGGAAGCACGTCCCGAGGGCCGGAGGGTCGACAGGGTAGCGGGAGAGGGGAGTGGGGGGGGAGGGGACTTTTGCAAAGTCCGAGCGAGAGTTATAGCAAATTGAGAAAGAAAGAGAACTTTTGCCCCTGTATCTAGATTACCTTTACCAGGGGTAGTCATACATAAGTCAGAAGTTAGATGGAGTCCATGATGTATTGGTGATGAGATTACCAACCAACGCAGAATGGTAGCAGCGGTGGGACGCTCAAGATATTTATTCTGTAGTGATTTTCTTGAGGTTTTCGAAATACGTCGTAACCAAAACACCGTTTAAAACATGGCTGTTGGAATCAGTAAAAACTTTAACTACCTCAAATCAGCGTACATTTTTTCGTTTGTATTCAATTTATTTCCAACATAGTGTATATGTTATTACCGATTTGAATCTGCCAGAGTTTTATTGTTTAAATCCGTGTGAACCAGATACAAAGTTATTGTTTTCAAATGATTTAAACACGTTATCCGATTTCACATTGTTGACTTTTAGTGTAATTGCATTTACCATGTCATTCATACTCGCACTTTTACCAAATAAATTCATGATTTTGCACACTAACTATTTGAGGATTTTTTGTTTATTATGAGTTGTAAGAAGTGTTTTTTGAGGCATACGTAAGCTGTTGTTTTTTATGAATTATTGGCGAACCTAAGATATGGTTGCGGTCGTTTCCACAAATTTCATAGTTTCTAATCCTAGTAACAGCAGGCAATTCAACACAGCACTTTTACGGGTAGATCTGTAATATAAAGCATTCAGATAAATGATAGTATCTGACAATCGTGTACCTATCATCAAAAATTAGTGGTTAAAATATTATCATTGTATTCGTTTAAATATAACTCCGATTGTTGCATAAACATAATATGTTGGCCTATTTAACTGTATAAACGTTTATTTTCGACAGAGGAGTCACCTAAAACGGGATTCTGGATAGCTTTAAATTGTTTTCCTGAAATGACAAAAACAATCGTAATTACAAACTTGCCTTTTAATTCAAAAGTACAACATAAACCACTTTGTTAATTTTATGTAACATCGTTTTACTTTTTATGGTTTGTAAATAAATCGCGCTTTGATGAAGAACTGAATATCGTTCGTAAATATAGTTGTAATGGATATTTAATCAGTCATTTGATTAGGCAGAGCAAATAATTTTTTTTTTTTTAATTCAAAACAAACTCAATCAATTAATTAAACTACAGCCAGTCATGAGAGGTCGTCAAGCAGATTATGGATACATTTCCAGACACTACATTTACAATTCAAAATCAACTGTAAGTCAATGTGTTGTGGAGGAACGTTGGGTTGGGCTCCGAAATTTTGAAACCCCTGCTCTTTGCCCCGTCACGAGTTCACCATCAATCTTCGGCGCCCACCGGGACTGTTCCTCACAGGACGTGACGTCACGTAACGTCATTCAGGCGGGCAATGAATGACCCAATCTTTTCCGGCTAGTCCGAACCATGCCTGGCTAAATACTTGTACGGTGACGCTTTATAGCGGGGAAGGCAGAGGTTGTAAAAGGCCACTCACTCCTGTACCGACGTTCTGGTTTTAGGGGGTCGTGAATTACGCGTAGAAAGAGTGGCCGCTGAATCACGGAAACTTGTTATGGATGTTGATTGCCGTTTCCTTCTTCGGGCCGTGTACTCTCATCAATTGAAATACACAAAAATACACTGTATACGGTAACTTTCTTAATCGCCTTTACTGAAGTGACTATTTTCAAACTAATAAATTACTTTGTAGTGTCACAAGGCTCTATAGTTCGTCCCAGCTTGCTAGATACACTTACCTCACATATCTGAATTGTTTCATTTGAGAGGAGATGCCCTTTCAAATGAAAACGTCTATACGGTTCAGTATTTGTTAGTGGGCATTTAATATATTGACACGCATATTCCATTAAAATGGCTCCAATTATGTTAGAATAATATAATTCTTTATGGTGTTGTTATTGTAATTAAATAAGTAAATATATTATAGTTCATAAAGGTGTAATTTTTGGGGGAGGGGTCGGAGATGGGGGGGGGGGCTTTTCATCGCCTGTAGTAAACACCCTTACGTTTTTGCAAACCTTGTATGTTATAATCTGTGCACAGTCACGAACTGAAACACAATCGTATAAGTGACCTTTAGTTGACTATGTTTAGAACCTATAGGCTGCGCTGATTCGAATCACTCGTTGCGTTTGAAAGTGGGCCCACGCACTCGAAAGCGTTGCATGAGATTCGTGTGGGTTATCGGACCGCGATTGGCACCGCATACGGTATGTTAGTTCTAAGTGACACGACATAGATCGCACCACCGTCGATGGGGATAACCCACAAAGGTCGGGATAATGAGAAACGGGTTCGTGTCCTCACGACGGCTCGCATGGTATAGACAGGTCAGTAATCAGTTTTTCATATTTCATACAGCACTCTCTTCTCGAATACCAACCTGCTAACACCGTAAAGTATCGATCAGTAGATGCGTAATGAGTAGAGATACGTTATTATTTAGCGCTTTAGGTTATGATAAATTGATAGACGTGCATTTTTTAAAACGCTACAAAATGGTAATGTTACAAATTGAAAAGATATTCGCCCATTCCCATTGAAATTAAGGTAAGAAGACCATTCTAACCCTTTAAGTAGCTACATTAATTGAATTGATTTGAAATATTCGCACATTATTTTCCAGTCGTATTGCAAAAAAAAAACTCATATTCAAGGTTTTGATAGAAAAACAAAATAGTTGCTACAAAGGCTAAATTTGCGTAGAATGCAAAATTAAAAAAAAAAAAAAAAAAAATTAGGTTCAAACGCATTCCATTAGAATTAAAAACCCAAGGTTTTTTGTTTTGTTTTAGCAAGAATAATGTTCAGTAGACTTAAAATACCTGCTTTGATTTTCAAAATGTGATTATGCGGGCTGGATGTAATTATAAGGTCTGCTGATAATGTATAAACAAGTAATTCAAACTGTATTACGTTTAGATCAACTATGATAATCAGTGTCATTTTATCCAAACAATAAATTTCGTACCATTTTAAGTCATTTGTTATTTAATTCCAAAACAGAATCCGCATAATCCCAAAGTTAAGATATTTAATGTAATTTTAAATATACTAACACCCTGTTCGAGGCTAGAGTAAAAGACATGGCCTCGAGTTCCGGTACATTTTTTTTTAAATTTCCGAATTTCACACTTTGTCCAAGTTTGCACAGACTCGAACGCAGAACCTCGGCTTTATACACCACTGCTCTTTCCAATTAAGCTGTGAGGGATACAGGACAATCTCGTATTAAATTGCTATTTGTTTGTGTGATTGTTTGCACATGCTGAATCGAACAACGGCAGCCATTGCGTTGTATTTAAACACCCTGGGATGGATCGCATGTATTATCCAACTGTCCGATCAATCGCTGTTATCTCACTCACATCACATGAGGTGTGCATTATTATTGCTTATTAAGCCGTTATACATTTATTACTCGAGTGAATCGTTCTCACTGTACTTTCAGTGTAAACATCACCTATAGTTCACAAGCAGCTGTCGAGAACGATACAGTGTAAACTAAACTAGTCTACTGAACAATAACATGGTTCTTGATAAAAACGAATCAAGAAACCTTCGGTACTTGATTCTAATGGAATGCTCTTGACGCTTATATTGTTTCATTCTCTGTACTGTTATTGTATACACCGCCTGATGATAGAGTGTTGTTTTATTTGGTGGTCATTTTCATACATTATTGTTGTCTAGTCATATAGGATGTTCAAACGCGTTGCATTGACCGTACAAGTCACATTTCAGTGCGATCCCAAATACAATAACAAGATATATTTAGAGACCACTTTAGTCCTTAGTTAAGTAAAGGAAGCTAAGGTATTTAAAACAAAAATAACACAACTATGCTTCTCCGCACAAATGCTGTCTTATGACATTCATAAGCGTAATTCCGTATGTATAACGGGCAAGCTAAAAAATCATTCAATAGTTGGAAATTATACTAGTGGTCATGAAGCAGGTGGATAACTATCTAATAACCTTGAGTGGTCGTTGCATTCCGATTTTCGAGAGAAAAACGATAACACTATTCTGGCACATGACTTTTTGTTACTTTTTCCACCTTTTTCCCATGTGTTTCTTCAGTGATAAATGTATCGTTATACTGCGTTATAAACAGGTCAATAGCGCATTGTAAACCATGACAAGAATAGCACCGAGTGTAATTCTATTTATTTATTCACAAATCGTTAAGCTATTTCCTGTTGATATGACTTCAAGTTTTCAACACACTTGCATGCAATGTTTACTTCAGAGAATGAGTTGCTTATGTACAAAAATAATCATGGGCAATAATTTTTACAGTGGGAGATGTTATATAAAGAATATGTGAGTGGCGTTTACGTTTATCGGTCCACATTTCTTCACAATATCACAGCATAATATGTCCAGAAAGATCTCAAGCAATTTTGTTGCTACAAACACGAGCCCGAGCATATTGTTACGTCTTTACCATAGTGAGTTTACCTAGGCTAGTGAGATACACATGATTGCCTGGTCAAAACCGGGACCGATCATTTATACATCATTTATATATTAATATATAATCTTAATAACACCACTTACAAAAATATATATCGTGGAACAATTTAAAGCAGTTTTTTTTTTTTTTTTTAAATAATGAACGTATGTCCAATACAATAGCTTTCCGCACCGTGCGCTAGTGTCGCAGGGAAGCAGCGGTGCGCAAGTTGTTAAATGATCCTGATATAGGAGTTTTGCTACTGTAGACCTACACACTCTAGTACTGAGAAATTATAGTGTGTTGTAGAAATGTGTGATGTTTTTGTTTTTTTTAAATAGCAAGTTTTTACACTATCGAATAACAATATACCGTCGTTTTCCGACAGTTGGTACGTCGCGTTCGATTTCGATGTCGACTCGACGTTTCGTAATAAATATCGACTGTTCTAGCGTGGGGACGCGACAGTCCGACGTTGCAAATAACTTGTCAATAACCGACAGCCGTGTCACGCACGATAAATGCGAACAAACGTCCGGTCTGTCAAGATGTGTGGCAGTAATCTCTGGATGAGAGATAGGACAAGTCAAGCAAAAACACCCTGCCTGGGATGAACGGCCATTCGTTGCCACACTGTACCACCACAATAACAATAACAACAACAACAACAACAACAACAACATAAACAACAACAACACCAACAACAACAACAACAACAACAACAACAACAACAACAACAACAACAACAACAACAACAACAACAACAACAACAACAACAACAACAACAACAACAACAACAACAACAACAACAACAACAACAACAACAACAACAACAACAACAACAACAACAACAACAACAACAACAACAACAACTATCCAATCGATATCTAGAATCAACACAACTAGAGTAGTCTTATTACGACCATTTGTTACGGCCTCCTCATTTTAGTATTACTTTTATAATAACGTTAATGACAATTGCAAATAGGCCTTGCGTAATTAATTCCTTAAGAACCTAGTAATTGGACTGTACACTGTTCCTTGTCACAACATAAAATTAAAAAGCAATATTTCATGTTGTGACAAGGAACAGTCTAATTACTAGGTTCTTATTATGTTTTACCTGTTCTACTATGTTTCCGTTTTAAATAATTAATTATATTATTATTATTTTTGGATGGAAAAGTAAACACGAAATAAATGGAAGAGGTTAAACGTGAATGATGCAATAAAGAATGGTGAAGCAGTGCATCATAAAGACAAGGTAAAAAGATTATATAATTGAAAGGGAGCTTCAGAGAAAATGGTTCCTTAGGAGAAGGCAATTGCTAGTCTCCATACTAATTCTATGTTTAATTTTCGTAACAATTAAAACACTAAAATCATAAGATGTCAACATTTTGGCTGTATTAATAAGGCTCAAAACATTTCGATGTATGATAGATGATAAACGAACTAACAACAATTTTCGTTTAAAAAAACAACACGCATGTCCCATGAAAGTAGGAATGCCAAATTTCCATTTGAATTTTAAAGCCGGAAATAAAATAACAGTAAAACATTTATGTATTAAAAATGTCTTCACAGTTCGTTTAAAAGTGAAATTTTTGGTCGTGTTTTAACTATTCCATAGCGTTTTGTGTGATATTGTTTCAATAAGTTGTTAACTACCGCTTTGAGTTCACGATACTTAGGTTAGTCCGTCCTTCAGTTAGTCGTCTGCGCAGGTAACTGTCATAACCCTGCAACGTAACCCGCCTTGAATCAGAAGTGGGATAAAGCTCATCTTGCCTGTTTTTCCGTGTTTAGCTCCTTTTCGCATTTTTTCCCGCATATTCGGCTTGGCCCATTCTTTCTTATCATAACAGAAATTTATACAAGATTACCGTCCCAGTTTCTCGGCTGTTTTATATGTTCTTGAGTCAGGCTGTTGAGTTAATCGAGTCTGGCAGCTGCTGTGAATGTGTCTTGGTGGGAACAAAGCCAGCACTCTTCTGTTGTTCGGTTCACTTTTCTCCTCTTTATCGATATTTTGCTGACCGTCATTTGCCGAAAGCCTATTGGTTACACGCGCATGTGCAAAGATCACGGGGTGTCCGTGAGAACAGATGGGAACAGAATTCCTGGGGTGTTGGGCAGTAGAGGTTTGTAGCGGCCTAATTCTAGCTATTGCACAACATAGAAAAATACCTCACGGACGAAACGATTTCGACATCGGATGTGGAAGTGAAACACATGTGCGCCCATACTTCTTCTGTCAGGATGTCAGTTGTGTGTTGTGCACGGCGTCTTCCTTCAACCTAATAATGACATTCTTTTTAATGGGGTTTTAAATTAGTTTTCAAACGGCTTACGGAAAGATGGAAGAACGCGTTCGCGTGCTCTTGCGTGGATAATTAATATCTTTTAAAGACGAAAAATAATCCCACATTGACAGAACCGGCGACCTAAGAATGTGAAGGCTCATCTCACTCACCCGATGACACAGTTGAAAGATGTCATGTTTATTGGACTTGATTCACACCTATTGTGTGAACTACACATATTGTGAACACTTCATATTATGTAGTCCACATTTGCAAGTGTTTTATTTTTATAAATAAAAACGTGGAGAAAACATAAACATTTTTTAATCAGCACAATGCAAAGCCACGGAAGCAGTGGGTAACATATATATGTGTTAACCTTGTGGCCCCTCCACCTCGTTCTACGTGTCAAGGTGGAGACCACAGAGCCTTCCACCAACTTCGCAACCAACAACACGGTTATGTTCCTAAAGTAACTGGAAGCATCATTAGATGAGCGTAGCGAAGCGGAGTGAATCTCTCCATACAACTCGATCGGCGCTTTGTCTGTGTGTGTGTATGTGTGTGTGTGTGTCTGTATGTGCGCTAAATTTTGTTCGTCGCGCACAGGTCAAACGGCTTGACGTATTTGGCTGAAATTTTCTGTCAACATTTGTGACTACTAAACTCGATGCTGTTAACATAACCAGATAAATTCGTCGAGATGCCAACCTACAAAAAAATAATTACTGAAAAACAAAAATTGTTTATTTATTTAATTAAATGAAAACTTACACACGGATTTATATAATGTTTCATTTGTAGATTAACATTAACGATACCAACACTTGACAAAAGTGTAAAAATTGTAAGTTTATCCGCCATGTTATAAAAAAATATTGTTAATTTACTAGAATAATTTCTTCATTTTTACAGTGTTCCACCGATATGATTCGCATTTGCAGACCATTGAAGCTAGATGCACATAGTATGCTGCCGAAATGGCTTACGCAGTCCGACCTTTCTCACCATGTATTTGGATTTTTGATAGCTATCATAGAATGGCTACAATGACGTGTTATATTTAATGACCTTCACGGCAAACATGCAAATGTTAACAACGAACTTGGTCGACAAATTAAAAAGCTTTTATTATGATTTAAAAGCGGGTTATTGTATAATTAATTAATAGTACATTTTAGATATAATCTGTATCTACATTATGGAACTTTCTATACACTGATAGGTTTAATAGTTTATGAATTAGAGCCTATTGAGTAGACCACGGTCGAATGAAATTATGCGTAAATCCATCAACTTGAAGGTTTTAATTTCTTTAAAGAAAATTTCTTAACGGATTTAAATAATATTTGGTGCATTTATTAGCAACATATCAAGAAATGATATACTTAAGTAATAATGTTGTAACTTGATCCGCCATCTTGTAAAAAAATCATATGTTTATTATAAAGGTATTTTTTTTTTTTAAGAGTTATATGATATGCAAATGATTTATTTGATTTGATACATTGAAAAAAATCGCTCATCTGTCAACGCGGAGCGTTTTCCTAGTAATTATATTTGCGCAAAAACCTAAGATATATCTTATTAGATGAGCGTAGCGAAGCGGAGTGAATCTCTCCATACAACTCGATCGGCGCTTTGTCTGTGTGTGTGTGTGTATGTGCGCTAAATTTTGTTCGTCGCGCACAGGTCAAACGGCTTGACGTATTTGGCTGAAAATTTCGGTCAACATTTGTGACTACTAAACTCGATGCTGTTAACATAACCAGCAAAATTCTTTAAGATGCCAACCTACAAAAAATTAATTACTGAAAAATTAAATTTGTTTATTTATTTAATTAAATGAAAACTTACCAACGGATTTAAATAATGTTTCTCATGTAGGTTTATATAAACCGTACCAACAATTGACGATAATTTCAAAATTGTACGTTTATCCGCCATGTTATAAAAAAATATTGTTTATTTACAACAATAATTTCTTCATTTTTACAGTGTTCCGCCGATATGATTCGCATTTGCGAACTTTTGCAATTAGATGCACATAGTATACCCCCAAAAATAGCGTACGTAACAATACCTATGCAATATTATTTGGAATCTCGATAGCTGTCATAAAATGGCTACAATGACATAAGATGCCAACCTACAAAAAATTTACAACTGAAACACATGTTTTGTTATTTATTTGATTAAATTAAAACTTACACACGGATATTAATGATTTTTAATATGAAGGTCCACATCAATACTACCAACACTCGACATTAGTTTCAAAATTGTTGCTTTAACCGCCATGTTATAAACAAATATTGTTTATTTACGGCAGACATTTTCTTCATTTTTACAGTGTTCCACCGATATGATTCGCATTTGCGGACCATTGAAGTAAGATGCACATAATATGCTGCCGAAATGGCTTACGCAGTCAGACCTTTCTCACTATGTATTTGGAATTTTGATAGCTATCATAGAATGGCTACAATGATGTGTTATATTTAAAGACCTTCACGGCAAACATGCAAATGTTAACAACGAACTTGGTCGACAAATTAAAAAGCTTTTATTATGATTTAAAAGCGGGTTATCGTATGATTAATTAATAATAAATTTTAGATATAGTCTGTATCTACATTATGGAACTTTCCATACACTGATAGGTTTAATAGTTTATGAATTAGAGCCTATTGAGTAGACCACGGTCGAATGAAATTATGCGGAACTTGAAGGTTTTAATTTCTTTAAAGAAAACTTCTTAACGGATTTAATTAATATTTCGTGCCTTTATTAGCAACATATAAAGAAATAATATACTTAAGTTATAAGGTTGTTACTTGATCCGCCATTTTGTAAAAAAATCATATGTTTATTATAAAGGTATTTTTTTTTTTAAGAGTAATATGAAACGCAAATGATTTATTTGATTTGATACATTGAAAAAATCGCTCATCTGTCAACGCGGAGCGTTTTCCTAGTTTGTATGAATTATACGTATGTAGTTACTGCAAACCAGACAACTACAATCAGTTGAAATCATGCAGATGTTTCAGTTCTTCATTCTAATCCTCATTTATTTATTTCGTGTTATTTCAAAAATGTGTACAAGCCTTTGTCTGACCAACACTGCAAATATGCGCAGTTTATATTTTCTATTCGATCAGTTAGAAAAAAATTAAATTTACATAATTATTGATCAACTTTTTTACGTCCAGCGACGTATATTTTGTTGAGTTCCTCGTACAATGATGAACTGATGATATTGCAATTTACTCTAAACTAGAGAGAACCTTTCTTTATCTAATGGTTTATCCTCTTGGGTTTCTCTTAAAGCGACTTTGAAGGTATTTCTGTGTAGACACTGAAACATCCACGAGCTTTTCTTGTCCGCAGTGTACACTAGAGTTGTTTTTTTCCCTCTTGCAATAACTTTATGTCACGTGACATGCCGGCCAGATCCACTTCATTGATCCCGAAATGTTTTTTAGATTATGTGAAACATCAACATGTTGTTCCCAACATGCTGTGTCAAGGAGACGTAAAAAACCAATAGTGACAGCTGTTCAAAATTATAGAAAAAAACGCTTCCCTTTCAGCTAGAAATAACATCAAAGAGCTTATAAACAAAGAGGTGGGTTATATTTCTTGTCATTTTTATTTTAACGTCGGAAACTTTGATATTGTTTGCGCTTAGCATCCAACTGTCAGCTTTACCGTCAGCCTGGAAGAGGGGCGGGATATTTAATCACATTGCTTTATTGGAGACTGAGTGGAATTCACTTCGGATAGACGGTTAATAGTTAAAATACATTGCAAAATATCTTCCCTATTGGTGCCCATTGTCTATTATGTAACATGCCTTGAGCTAATCACAGTTATTTATCTCAAAGTAGGTAATTTAATTTTTTAATTTTAAATTAAAGTTAACATGGGACTACTGCATCACATTTATTTATTTGCTACCGAATGTAACCTTTATAATATGATAATGTTTATTTCCAGTCATTATATCTATTGCTTTTGTGACGTTCATCGTAGGAAAATAATCTATGTATTTTATCAGGTTAAGTTGACAGCATGAAATCCAGCAAAAATAGATTACTGTACTAAGTGAATAAAATCATATTTATTAATTAATGTTTGTACATTTTAGTGATGGGATAATTTATATTCGTAGACAGCAAAACCTGCGTTTAAAAACGTTATTGAGCCTATTAAGTGAAAATGGTTAACTTAAATTTTGCATGGAAAGCAATATTATTTATTAGATGAAACAAAACATCTTAATACCTCAAAAAATCTCAAACATGCCGTATAAAGAAATGTCATATAAATCATATTTTCTCAATGGGAATGGATATATATTATTTTCGTCTTCTTAAGTAGGATGTTATCAAAGCTAGTCGTTTAAACGCTTAATTAACTCTTTTATGTTGTATTTGTATGTTTTTCATGCTTTTGAAAAAAAACCCACTTTTCTGAGGAAAACATAATTGTATATATAATATTGACAAACATTTACCAAGAAATTCATTTTTATTCACACCTTTCTACAGCAGTTGTTATTTCATTTTACTTGACGACATAAATTGCCGATTTTCATCCACGAAATATTCAAAGTAATAACCTTGAAAAAATACCACACATTTTCCTGCAAAATAATAAAGATCCTCTACCGAATAAGCTGAGTATAAAGTTGTTATCTTCCGAGTAGCAATAACGTATAACGATGATATAAAATTACAAAATACTGATTCTTTGAGAACGCTCAGAATCTTTACGAACCCTTGTATTCCCAAGGATATCTAAGTAGCTCAACAGAAGCCAAAATTAATAAGCTGATGTTGTGGAGTCCAGAATAGCCCCTCTATCTATTCACTGAGAATTTTCTGAGGAAAATATAATAGTATGTATAATATTGACAAACACCTTTCACAAAAAAATTCGTTTATTAAAATTAAACAATCAATTTATGAATTGGGAGATCTGAATAATGAAAAGTTAATAGTTAATACTGTTACACACCTCTTTATTTACAAATTTGTTTAATTTTGGAGAATGTTTTACTGCTCCACAACATCGATATCACTAGAACTTACCAATTATAATCTACAATTTACTTTAAATCTAACACTCGTTTACTCATATTTAAAATATTAAAGTTTCTATCAATCGTACACTAACAAATTTAGTGTGTTTTCTAGAGCACAAACCTTTCTAAGAAGGAAAAAAAGTAAGATCTACAAACATACAATATGTTCCCGTTTATTCGAAAAAAATACAGAAAGTTCCCTTAGGGCCATATGCAGAGTCAAGTGTCAAGTTAAATACAGAATTTGTTATGGAATTGTTTTATTACACGCTATCTTCCATAAGAAGAACAAACTCCAAAGCAACCAGAAACAAATCACATACTTAACTCGACTCTACATTCCGCCCTTAATCTTCTCTATTCGTCAGTATAACCCTCAGTTCTTGGATATCTCGTTACAAAGGGTGGCTTCGTTTATAGATCAAACCATAGCTCACAAACCGAAGGGTTTAATGGGAAAGTAGAATTTGTGTGCAGGTAACGCAATGTATTCCGTGCTCTCCTCAGTTACTGTAGTCTGGCATTTTTACTCTCCTAATATATAACTGGTGGCTACTGAGATGACTTTTGCTGTAACTCCTACGGAGATTTATGCTGTTTACGACTAAGGGGGGATATAGGGTTGTCCAACTTGAGTAATACATAGTTTTTAAACAAGAATTAAGGTTTGGGAGATAGAAAGGTGTAATTAAACCTGTTGTTACTAAATAAACCTTATAGCAAAATCACATTTATAACAGTCACCAATTCGCAATCCGAGAATATAATTAAGGTACTTCTTGATTGGATCCAACGAGCAGTGCCACTAAAACATTTGTATGTTTGGGGATGAAACAACACAACTTAAAATTATATGCTTCTTTAATGGTGGTGCACATAATTACAACAACTATCGCGCTTAAACTGTAGTTGTAGTCTCTTATTAATATTACTAATGACTATTGTGCTGCTCAGAAATATAAAACTAAGCACGTAATATAAGATACCTTTTGGTTGTAGTGACTACGGTCTATAAACTTTAGAAGTAAGTTTCGTTGTGTCGAAGTGGTTGTTCATATATTCATAAAACAAATAATAATATTTTCAGGAGAAGTGAACTTGTTCTTACTCACGCAGTCTCATTTCTTAACCCAAATGTAAACCAATGCAGATGTAATACAAATCTCGAAATGCGGTATCAAAGCACAGGAATAATGTTTAAATGAGTAGTTTTCAATTTTATATTATATTATATCGATTTTCTCCATCGGTGTTGCCAAATGTTTGCCGAAGCGTCGAGTAGGACCTGAACTTCTCCTCCGACACGAACATAAACGTGGGCTAGCAGATTCAATTGATACCTCCATCTTTAGACCACACTTTGCACGATTCCATTGTTCGATGAAATGAATCAAATATTTATTAGTCACCCCTCTTTATTCATCGTTTAAATTAAGGATTGCGAATGGTTTATGTGATTCAATGAGTTGGGTTCATTAGACCGTGTGTACGAACTAATTGAATGTGGTTGCATACAGGGATCTGCTTTATTACTACCATAATTTAACTCTTAAAATTATCAGATCATTTTACATCCCTAAATAACGATTACGTTGCGTTTAAATTACAAAGTGTACGTTTCACTTAGCTTGATTCAAGTGAATTTTGTCGAATTATTCTTAAAATAGCAAATGAGAACAGCTTGCTATAACATTATACTGATAAATCAATCAAGATGTATATTTAACACACTTCAAGATATAGATTAATTTTTATATTTTTATGTAGTCGTTTTTTTTGTTTACAAAAAGCGCTGTTTAACTCGTATTAACGTGGAAGAGATAACTGGCGTTAAAACTTTCTTATCGTTGAAGTTTTTTAATGGTTCTAGTTGACGTTTTAACGCTGACACGACGCCCCGTATAACCTAGCAGTCGCTTGGTTATAAATTCAACCCTGTCACCGGTTATCAACAAAATTAATGGAGGTTAAATTTATTGCGCTGTGATAACGTACGTGTGGGCTCCGTACTTCAACCTAATTGTTCGTTCTTTTGCCGTGCAGAAGACAATACATAATTAATGGGAGATTATAAAAATATAAAGTTTATTTACCTGTGTACGTGATAATAACTTTTCGTTATGAATTGTTTAAAAAATTGGTTTTCCATTTATAATTCGTGCCACCTTGGTGTGAAAACATCATTAACAAACTGAGTACATTCACATTGTACATGTACAAGAAGGTAATTATATTCTGTAAAATTCCAAATCATATATAGTTACATAGATGTGTTTAGTTTAAGCATGTCTGGATTGGAGTCTAAAGATAAGACATTGACTCGTATGAACATCACAAAAAATCGCCAATTTCCAGAGAATATTTTGATAGGTGTTTGTGTATATTCCTATATTCCCACGATAAATATGAAAGATATTACATTTCCGCAGAACATTTTTTATTATAAAAAAAGTTTTGTATTTATTTTACAATACACATTTCCTTTATACGTTTGAATTGTTTGGTTGTTGAAAGCAGTCATATCAGGGAAAATCTCTTTGAAAAGAATCGACCATTTCCAGGGAACAGTGTTCGTTACCAACATTGCACACTGTTTAAATACAGATAAACTGGCAATCAAAAGTCAATTAAGAATGAAAAAAGTACAAATTATTGTAAATTGAGAAGTATTATTCATGTATTGGAAGTAAAGCGTTCATTGATCAGGTTATGTTCTGACCCGGCACCTCCACCATTTAGTTCGCTTTATTTGTTGTAAGTGAATATGAATAGAAAAACAACTATTATAAATGTAAAGCAATTTGAGTTTATATTGTTTTATTTAAGCTTTATATAGGTGAAATTTTAATTAAATTGTGTTGGCTTTCTGTTTACTAGCAAACATTAAATTCTTACCAATACATTAATGTTTCACATTGAATTTCCAGGTATGTTGGATATTTGCATATTTGTTCGCCAGTGGTATAAAATAACATATCAGTTTGCATGCAAATGTTGGAAAGTTCCGTCCATTCATTTTTGCTTCCAGCGATATTCCATTTCCGTTTTTGTTTTCCATATTATCAATTTTCAATATTTTCCGTGCGTTGCGCTGGTATGCGACATTCACGTGCCACGCATGAGTGCGTGCTGAATAAAGAGTCAATAGTGGAACGATGTGATAACTCAATTGGACCGGCAAAAATTGATTTCGTTTCGAATTATTACCATATACATGTAACCTATCGTTCTAACCGAGAACACAACGTTATATTTTGTTCCTTCCAGTCTACTCATGTGTAACACACACTAAGATTTATTTGTATCCTGCCACATCTACCTACATTGTGACTGTAAACTTTAATATTAGCCTATAGGTGGAATTCCGTTTAAAAAATACGTAAAATCATTAAATACCTAACCTCCAACTGCCATGGTGCTGCAATAATACGCGCTGAATTCTCTTGTTTACAACGTCCGTGTCAGTAAAATAAAAAAGAGTAAAATTCAAACTTTTTTGGCAATAAAGAACGGAATCCGTTATTGACAAGTTTCAGTTCCGTGAGACGCTCCGCTTCGCTGCGTTTGATAAAGTGTCCGGCTTACAACGTCACAACATCGCTCAACGTTTTAAATTCTACTTTCCGACGACACGAAAACAAGTCACTATTACAAAAACATTATATTATACCGAACGCAGTGTAGCAAAAACAACGAAGGGTATAATGCATCGATGCATAAGTATAAAGTGTGTCTGTAAACAAAATAGTAAACATATTATATTACTGCATTTCCACCTTGCGTAGCGGTATTGATAACAACATCCATTGATGAAATGCACGTGTACCAACTTAGCGCACGTTGGTAGGCCAACTTAGCACAATTGTAAACACGCTTATTTGGTACATCTCATATCATTCAAATGTAATATTTTTTAAATTCAAGTTGCGTGTTGTATATTCCTAGATGTAAATACAGTTTTTGAATTGATATACAAATTTTTTGAGGTTGACCATGCATGATTCTTCAGGCTCGGTAAAACAACTGACAATGTTATCTCTCGCAACAGCGTATATTTGTTTTAACGGTTCGTATTATTGGATGTGTTGTGTTTTATAAAACCATATTCTAAAAGAAACAACCACAATTGTTATGAATATAATGTTTAGTCAGAGCATAGTGTAGAAAAGTGAGTTTCGCAGCAAAAACATTTTATAACGACTAATTGAATTAGCTCCTCAAAACCAACACACACATATGGACTTTAGACTACTCCCGACACGGCGCACATGGAAACTGTTTACAAACATTTCTCTATTGTGTCCAGAAGTCGACAAAATTACGTTTGTGTGCGTCTTTCAGTTCTATATCCAGCTAGGCTTAAACACACTTGAACCAGATCCAGTAACAAACGTAGCAGGCGAAATGAAAAGCTTGAGCGTCTGCGACACTAGCGCGTGTAGTGGTAGCCTCGTTACTACCATAAAACAACTACTTCAAGTTGTAGTAGTGCAACTTTACCGACTGTTACCATTTACCACTGTGCTCAGTGCACATACCATATGCATAAGAACTGCGCGCTGGTGTTTGCACCAAGAAAATTAGTCAAGTTTCTCCATCCATACTGGATACATTCTTTATACTATGCTTGAACACTGCGTTGTAGGGTTGAAAGGTGGTGTTGGATTTGAATTTCACCATTCGCTGAACTGCTGGTTACGCTCAGATATCTGAGGTTTTCACCATCTCTTAAACTTTAACTAAGCAGCGTAGCGACTTCAAACATATAAAATACAAACAAAATGGGAAGTCGAGCTCAGATCCCCCACTTTTGTGTTTAGTGCCGACGAAAATACGATGAACTCAGAACTGGATAGCCGATTATACACTCGACTACATTTCACGGATATTTCCACTAGCCAATCAAGAGGCTGCATAACGTTTGTTCTGTTGTACAACGAGGTGTATGCCTAGATTGCAAAAATTAAGTGCTCTGTATTTTTCGTTAAATTGTTTTCAATTTTTTTTTTATTAAGTGTCTGTTTCAGCATTTGAAATGGTATTTCCTGCTTTACAACATCTGAAGTTAAGACTCTACATTCTACATTTATGCGCACCATTTTGGATACGTAGAAAATTAGTTCCGTTTTGCCGTTGAAGGGGGTAGTGGTAGTTTTCTATTATGCAAGGCAAAGCCATATTCAGTCTAGTTCTGTTTTTCCCGTAAATGTTCCTCGACAACACATTTAGCATTATGTTATAAGAAAGGAGTCAATATAACAAGTGCTAAACGTTTATGAACAACGTAAGATGCTCCATACCTCTTTAAAATGTTCATGTTATGTGCGTGTTGCACTTTTCACTTTACTCCGTTCAAACAATTTGAGAAAAATAAGGAGCGTGTTTTTGTACGTACTATTCCGTTCTTGCCATTTAAATCCCTTAAGTTATCGAAAATTGTATTTACTTAAACACAAAACCAAAACACAAAACCATTCGTCTGTATATATGTATGGATAATGAATGAACACCATTCATCAATATATGCTCTCAAAAGTTTTAGTATTCGTATATACTATATAGGCTTAAAGATAAATATTACGCTTATTCTATACAAGAATGTATTAGGTACTAGGTAGGATACCCTCCACCCTCCAACCTCATATTATTAGTAGAGTATTTGCACTGGACTTAAACTCTTCAGTTTAAACCTATATTTACATGACTGTATCCGTCCCTGTTTCTCTCACAATTGCTTCATGAAACCAATCAATATGTTTGTGCGCACTGCGTATGCATTCATTGAATATACCTGTTTCCCTAAACAATAACCAGTTACAAATAAATCAAGCCTTGGGGGGAAAACACGACAGCTGTTTAATTGAACCGCGATGGGTAAATTCATAAATATTGAGTATCAAAATACAGATTGCAATTCAATCATAGAATGAGTGATCGATTGATAATATAAATATTATAAATTGAAAACATCACTAATCGTAGTTTCAGTGAGTGCGTCTATTGCATCTGTTGCTCAGGTGTAATGCTAACCAAATTGCACAAGCTTGATTACGGCGACGATTTTAATTGATTGTTATCATAGGCAAAACATGATCAATTAATAATGAAAATGTTAATATTGCTCTTTAGTGAAGTATTGGATAAAATATGGATTATTTACATAGTTTTGGTAAATACTTTGTTGACCGCATCAATAAAAGAAACAAGTATTGTGATGTTACAGTTTTCACTTATCCGAATGATAAATGATAATCATTTTTCAATTAAGAGAAACTGTATGTCTTCATTGTAGAACGAAAGGAGAACTTGTGTGTCAGTTGTAGGGATGTAATGCTCTTTAATTTATGTGTATTTCCGATTGGTGCAATTGTCTACTTCGTCATCGCATTCGTCAATCTTTTTTAATATAGAACAACTTAAAATTTTTCAAAAACGTGACACCGTTTTTCTAAATTATTACTGAATTGTCACACATACAGAATCACTTTCAAACCGTTTCTGTCATCCCGTGACTAGTGAGTGATATCAGTATACCTTGTATAGGTTGTAGCCTTATACTTCCTATCACTTACGCCCCAGCTACTACTATATTTAGCATTTTGGACTATCTGGGAGCTTCGTGTAAATGCGACAGCATTGGTTCATTTATTAGAGTAATCCCCCAATTTTTCGACTGATCCAGTGTATTTATCTTTATCTTGTGCTTTTTGTAGCCTTTCTTGCTTTTAGTTAGCAAAACAAATAAAAACACTTCTCTAATATAAACATTGCAATTAAATTACTGTTTATAAAAACAGTTTGCAACAGATTTAACAAGAAAAATGTTTTCATTACACTAATTGCAATTTCTTAGTATTTTTTCTTTGTGAGTTCATTCTTTGTTTTGTCCTGTATTGTTCTCCAAGTTTTTGCTCTTTTCTTTTGAAATAAGTTTGTTGGTACTCCTCTCTCTGGTGACCCTTCCATCTTCATCTTCTGTCTCCGTTCTGCGCTCGGCACCTAATGATAGTTTCTTACTTCCCTTTATCTTCTTTAGAAAGAGCCATCTTTTACTGGCGTCAAGTTTATTTTCCTCGCTTTTTAATGTTACTTTTGCATTATACATACTGCACGGGTTTTCTCTAATGCATTTCCCCAGCTGTGCTTAGAATAAGTCCTGTTCTTTTCATTTGGAGACTGAAATGTTCCTCGCGTCAGCAGGTGGAGTGTTCTTGCTGAACCGTGCATGGCTCGATAATGGAAAACCTAGCTCGTTATGTTTATCATGTCTACTATAATAAGCGGGATTATATGTCTGCAGAATTTAGCTGTGCGCTACCAATAACTTTAAGTTTTGTGTTTTTTTACAGTAAAATCACTTCTTGTAAAATGGGTTTTCTTTATACTTTGAGGGTTCATGTGCCGTAAAATTTAATCGCTCCTTTCAAAACTTTGCATTTGCCGTTTTAGTTATTTCTGTAATTAATTGATTAAATAACTTATTATGTGTAATATCTAACAGCTTCTTTTACAACATACAACTACTTCTTATACTTACTACTTCCACTGTATTTTCTTTGACGTGGCGTTAATCGTTAGAAGTGTTATCATCTTACATTGGGCAACAGTCGCCCATATGAGGCGGGTGTAATGTATAAATACTCGAAATGACTTAACACGTGAGCTGATTGAATTGTCAAGGTTCTCAACAAAGCTAAGACAATATGAGTAGGTCAGTTGTGACACGTGACCTACTTGGTTGTACAGTAGTATTAGAATTTTATATCTATGAATAACGTTTTTAAAATAATAAGCCCTTAATTAAAATTCAGACTTGCAGATTTATACACATTTAATTATATCATACTTGGTGTTCTTTGGTTTCTTTTATGTAAATAGCGTTCTAGTATAGCACATAGTCCAATTATGCAAGCAATATTTCATTCGTACATTATATTTGTGTGAATTAAGGGTTTTAAAACATTAGTTGACTAATTTGCTTACCAAATGTCCTGTAATTGCACTAATCAGCAAAGAATGTCATACGATTTAATCTTATACGTTACATAGTTTCTCGATCTCAGTAAGCTTAAACGGTCTTATCGCAGCATTTAAACGGGATACCACATCAGGATAGTTTCTAGTGCCCAGTTATGTAAAATGTTCCACTAATTAATACTATTAGGATGCAAATTCACTTGTTATCGTTATAGCCCTTCGGGGGGATTTATAAAGCGCCTTAACATTTCCATCTGGTTGGTATCTCGTGGAGATGTAGCGAAGTTGTGATGCAACATTGTATAGTTTTAAAGTTTGTCAGATTTGAATGCAGTTCCTCGGCCAGGTAAAAATTTCCAAAATTCTTCGATCACTTTGTCTACCATTACTAGTAATGTTATAGTTAATGGCTAATTTTGTGACATAATAATTCATTCTTAACAAACGAGTTCGTCAAGTACACACAAAATAAATAACACAAAAATAATTTGCTTGAAGCACGGTGACATTTCAATTGTGTTGGTGGAAATGAAAGATAGAATATTACACACATCAGTGTGGAGAGAATAAAAATTGTATCAAAAACTTGTATCCGATTTGCTTATTTTTACCAGTTTAAAACGTGCTATCTCTTTTTCCACGAACATTTATTCATCGTAACTGGTGCCTTCAGTATTATTTTATACTCCGCACTGGCAAGGTAACAAATTATTGAATAGTCCGAAAATAGAGTCACTTACTGTACTCATCAGTATTTTTTTAAATTTACTTTATCATTATTATTTTACTGGTTGTAACATGTAAATGCTTTTAGTTTGGGTGTTTGAATGGCACTCTTGCAGAAATCTTTCAGTGATGATCTCTGGTACCAGGAATCAAGCCCAAGTCATTAAAAAAATCATAACCGTTGTATACTCACTGACCTGGCACCTCTACTGTTAATCGCGATAAACCCATACTTATCGTTATTTCCATCAACCAATAATGTTAACCATTTTAATGAAGGTTTCCCCTTTTTACTCAACGGTATAAACCAACTAACAGTCATTGTATGGATTTCCATTTGAGAAAAAAAGTGTTGCCAGTTGGACTCACACCAACGCGCGTTCTCTAAATTCTCATTTTGACACCAATAAAACACAAGAACAGTTCAAATATTATTTCAGTCTCTAATGGCGGTTTTTCAAATAGTAACGTACTCAGTCTCAAAACACACCCCCAGCGTGTTAAACAAACCAAACCAACCATTGAATAACCAGGTATATCACACCTCTATTGGGAATTCACGATTCTCAAGAAGTTTGTGTGGCTCGTTGGTCTCAGTGAGTTTATAACTGTTTCCAATGTAGAAGGTCCAGGGTTCAATTTCCTGTTCAGGCTGGGGGCTTTAACATTAGAAATTGACTTTAATCTATTCATATGATACTGGTATACGTAAACGGTGACTTTGGATCCTCATTATCAACGGCACTGAATATTAGTTTTTGTAACCGAGTGGGTAGACTATTAAAACAAATGTATTTATTAACTTGTTATTTATTTAAATGTGTATCTAAA
Source organism: Isoperla grammatica (assembly GCA_945910005.1). Taxonomy (NCBI): domain Eukaryota; kingdom Metazoa; phylum Arthropoda; class Insecta; order Plecoptera; family Perlodidae; genus Isoperla; species Isoperla grammatica. The sequence continues at coordinate 55,849,725 of OX246738.1, forward strand.
ATGTGAAAATGGTATGCCTTTCAATTGTTGGACGTTACAGTGAGAAACGACCGGGAACATAAACAAAACCAACCACCTCTGAATATAATAATTTAAATTTAAATTCATTTCCCAAACAGTCAACTTTGTGAACTTCGGTCTTCCATCCATTATTTCGTGTAAAAAACTTGTAATTAGGCCCCGACTGGAAACCAGGTTCCCGCGCGGAATGTGAGACGACGGTAGATAAAAACAAATTGCGCCATTACAGCGATATATATCTATTATAAACGCACACGTGCGAGCCCCCCCCCCCCCCCTATTTCACGCACACGCCCAGGATGGCCGCTCCATTTGATGTATTGCTCTACGTTATGATGTAATATGCACACAATGGTTGCCTCTAGTACTTGCTAACAGGTAGCAGCACAGTGCGCAACGCGTTTACCGACCGCTACATTGAATAAGTGAGTATTCACGTGACGTAACACCGGCCATTTGACGTATTGCTCTACGTTATGATGTAATATGCACACAATGGTTGCCTCTAGTACTTGCTAACAGGTAGCAGCACAGTGCGCAACGCGTTTACCGACCGCTACATTGAATAAGTGAGTATTCACGTGACGCCACACCGGCCATTTGACGTATTGCTCTACGTTATGATGTAATATGCACACAATGGTTGCCTCTAGTACTTGCTAACAGGTAGCAGCACAGTGCGCAACGCGTTTACCGACCGCTACATTGAATAAGTGAGTATTCACGTGACGTAACACCGGCCATTTGACGTATTGCTCTACGTTATGATGTAATATGCACACAATGGTTGCCTCTAGTACTTGCTAACAGGTAGCAGCACAGTGCGCAACGCGTTTACCGACCGCTACATTGAATAAGTGAGTATTCACGTGACGCCACACCGGCCATTTGACGTATTGCTCTACGTTATGATGTAATATGCACACAATGGTTGCCTCTAGTACTTGCTAACAGGTAGCAGCACAGTGCGCAACGCGTTTACCGACCGCTACATTGAATAAGTGACGTCACACCAGCCATTTGACGTATTGCTCTACGTTATGATGTAATATGCACACAATGGTTGCCTCTAGTACTTGCTAACAGGTAGCAGCACAGTGCGCAACGCGTTTACCGACCGCTACATTGAATAAGTGACGTCACACCGGCCATTTGACGTATTGCTCTACGTTATGATGTAATATGCACACAATGGTTGCCTCTAGTACTTGCTAACAGGTAGCAGCACAGTGCGCAACGCGTTTACCGACCGCTACATTGAATAAGTGACGACACACCGGCCATTTGACGTATTGCTCTACGTTATGATGTAATATGCACACAATGGTTGCCTCTAGTACTTGCTAACAGGTAGCAGCACAGTGCACAACGCGTTTACCGACCGCTACATTGAATAAGTGAGTATTCACGTGACGCAACACCGGCCATTTGACGTATTGCTCTACGTTATGATGTAATATGCACACAATGGTTGCCTCTAGTACTTGCTAACAGGTAGCAGCACAGTGCGCAACGCGTTTACCGACCGCTACATTGAATAAGTGAGTATTCACGTGATGTAACACCGGCCATTTGACGTATTGCTCTACGTTATGATGTAATATGCACACAATGGTTGCCTTTGTACTTGCTAACAGGTAGCAGCACAGTGCGCAACGCGTTTACCGACCGCTACATTGAATAAGTGAGTATTCACGTGATGTAACACCGGCCATTTGACGTATTGCTCTACGTTATGATGTAATATGCACACAATGGTTGCCTCTAGTACTTGCTAACAGGTAGCAGCAAAGTGCGCAACGCGTTTACCGACCGCTACATTGAATAAGTGAGTATTCACGTGACGCCGCACCGGCCATTTGACGTATTGCTCTACGTTATGATGTAATATGCACACAATGGTTGCCTCTAGTACTTGCTAACAGGTAGCAGCACAGTGCGCAACGCGTTTACCGACCGCTACATTGAATAAGTGAGTATTCACGTGACGTACACCGGCCATTTGACGTATTGCTCTACGTTATGATGTAATATGCACACAATGGTTGCCTCTAGTACTTGCTAACAGGTAGCAGCACAGTGCGCAACGCGTTTACCGACCGCTACATTGAATAAGTGACGTCACACCCGCCATTTGACGTATTGCTCTACGTTATGATGTAATATGCACACAATGGTTGCCTCTAGTACTTGCTAACCGGTAGCAGCACAGTGCGCAACGCGTTTACCGACCGCTACATTGAATAAGTGAGTATTCACGTGACGCCACACCGGCCATTTGACGTATTGCTCTACGTTATGATGTTATATGCACACAATGGTTGCCTCTAGTACTTGCTAACAGGTAGCAGCACAGTGCGCAACGCGTTTACCGACCGCTACATTGAATAAGTGAGTAATCACGTTACGCCACACCGGCCATTTGACGTATTGCTCTACGTTATGATGTAATATGCACACAATGGTTGCCTCTAGTACTTGCTAACAGGTAGCAGCACAGTGCGCAACGCGTTTACCGACCGCTACATTGAATAAGTGAGTATTCACGTGACGCCACACCGGCCATTTGACGTATTGCTCTACGTTATGATGTAATATGCACACAATGGTTGCCTCAAGTACTTGCTTACAGGTAGCAGCACAGTGCGCAACGCGTTTACCGACCGCTACATTGAATAAGTGACGTCACACCAGCCATTTGACGTATTGCTCTACGTTATGATGTAATATGCACACAATGGTTGCCTCTAGTACTTGCTAACAGGTAGCAGCACAGTGCGCAACGCGTTTACCGACCGCTACATTGAATAAGTGAGTATTCACGTGACGCCACACCGGCCATTTGACGTATTGCTCTACGTTATGATGTAATATGCACACAATGGTTGCCTCTAGTACTTGCTAACAGGTAGCAGCACAGTGCGCAACGCGTTTACCGACCGCTTCATTGCATAAGTGAGTATTCACGTGACGCCACACCGGCCATTTGACGTATTGCTCTACGTTATGATGTAATATGCACACAATGGTTGCCTCTAGTACTTGCTAACAGGTAGCAGCACAGTGCGCAACGCGTTTACCGACCGCTACATTGAATAAGTGAGTATTCACGTTACGCCACACCAGCCATTTGACGTATTGCTCTACGTTATGATGTAATATGCACACAATGGTAGCCTCTAGTACTTGCTAACAGGTAGCAGCACAGTGCGCAACGCGTTTACCGACCGCTACATTGAATAAGTGACGTCACACCAGCCATTTGACGTATTGCTCTACGTTATGATGTAATATGCACACAATGGTTGCCTCTAGTACTTGCTAACAGGTAGCAGCACAGTGCGCAACGCGTTTACCGACCGCTACATTGAATAAGTGACGTAACACCGGCCATTTGACGTATTGCTCTACGTTATGATGTAATATGCACACAATGGTTGCCTCTAGTACTTGCTTACAGGTAGCAGCACAGTGCGCAACGCGTTTACCGACCGCTACATTGAATAAGTGAGTATTCACGTGACGTAACACCGGCCATTTGACGTATTGCTCTACGTTATGATGTCTTATGCACACAATGGTTGCCTCTAGTACTTGCTAACAGGTAGCAGCACAGTGCGCAACGCGTTTACCGACCGCTACATTGAATAAGTGAGTATTCACGTGACGCCACACCGGCCATTTGACGTATTGCTCTACGTTATGATGTCTTATGCACACAATGGTTGCCTCTAGTACTTGCTAACCGGTAGCAGCACAGTGCGCAACGCGTTTACCGACCAATACATTGAATAAGTGAGTATTCACGACACGTACACCGGCCATTTGACGTATTGCTCTACGTTATGATGTAATATGCACACAATGGTTGCCTCTAGTACTTGCTAACAGGTAGCAGCACAGTGCGCAACGCGTTTACCGACCGCTACATTGAATAAGTGAGTATTCACGTGACGCCACACCGGCCATTTGACGTATTGCTCTACGTTATGATGTAATATGCACACAATGGTTGCCTTTAGTACTTGCTAACAGGTAGCAGCACAGTGCGCAACGCGTTTACCGACCGCTACATTGAATAAGTGAGTATTCACGTGACGCCACACCAGCCATTTGACGTATTGCTCTACGTAATGATGTAATATGCACACAATGGTTGCCTCTAGTACTTGCTAACAGGTAGCAGCACAGTGCGCAACGCGTTTACCGACCGCTTCATTGAATAAGTGACGTCACACCAGCCATTTGACGTATTGCTCTACGTTATGATGTAATATGCACACAATGGTTGCCTCCAGTACTTGCTAACAGGTAGCAGCACAGTGCGCAACGCGTTTACCGACCGCTACATTGAATAAGTGAGTATTCACGTGAGGTCACACCGGCCATTTGACGTATTGCTCTACGTTATGGTGTAATATGCACACAATGGTTGCCTCTAGTACTTGCTAACAGGTAGCAGCACAGTGCGCAACGCGTTTACCGACCGCTACATTGAATAAGTGAGTATTCACGTGACGTCACACCAGAGATTTGACGTATTGCTCTACGTTATGATGTTATATGCACACAATGGTTGCCTCTAGTACTTGCTAACAGGTAGCAGCACAGTGCGCAACGCGTTTACCGACCGCTACATTGAATAAGTGAGTATTCACGTGACGTCACACCAGCCATTTGACGTATTGCTCTACGTTATGATGTAATATGCACACAATGGTTGCCTCTAGTACTTGCTAACAGGTAGCAGCACAGTGCGCAACGCGTTTACCGACCGCTACATTGAATAAGTGAGTATTCACGTGACGCCACACCGGCCATTTGACGTATTGCTCTACGTTATGATGTAATATGCACACAATGGTTGCCTCTAGCACTTGCTAACAGGTAGCAGCACAGTGCGCAACGCGTTTACCGACCGCTACATTGAATAAGTGAGTATTCACGTGACGTACACCGGCCATTTGACGTATTGCTCTACGTTATGATGTAATATGCACACAATGGTTGCCTCTAGTACTTGCTAACAGGTAGCAGCACAGTGCGCAACGCGTTTACCGACCGCTACATTGAATAAGTGACGTCACACCGGCCATTTGACGTATTGCTCTACGTTATGATGTAATATGCACACAATGGTTGCCTCTAGTACTTGCTAACAGGTAGCAGCACAGTGCGCAACGCGTTTACCGACCGCTACATTGAATAAGTGACGTCACACCCGCCATTTGACGTATTGCTCTACGTTATGATGTAATATGCACACAATGGTTGCCTCTAGTACTTGCTAACAGGTAGCAGCACAGTGCGCAACGCGTTTACCGACCGCTACATTGAATAAGTGACGTGACACCGGCCATTTGACGTATTGCTCTACGTTATGATGTAATATGCACACAATGGTTGCCTCTAGAACTTGCTAACAGGTAGCAGCACAGTGCGCAACGCGTTTACCGACCGCTACATTGAATAAGTGACGTGACACCGGCCATTTGACGTATTGCTCTACGTTATGATGTAATATGCACACAATGGTTGCCTCTAGTACTTGCTAACAGGTAGCAGCACAGTGCGCAACGCGTTCACCGACCGCTACATTGAATAAGTGAGTATTCACGTTACGTCACACCAGCCATTTGACGTATTGCTCTACGTTATGATGTAATATGCACACAATGGTTGCCTCTAGTACTTGCTAACAGGTAGCAGCACAGTGCGCAACGCGTTTACCGACCGCTACATTGAATAAGTGAGTATTCACGTGACGTACACCGGCCATTTGACGTATTGCTCTACGCTATGATGTAATATGCACACAATGGTTGCCTCTAGTACTTGCTAACCGGTAGCAGCACAGTGCGCAACGCGTTTACCGACCGCTACATTGAATAAGTGAGTATTCACGTGACGTACACCGGCCATTTGACGTATTGCTCTACGTTATGATGTAATATGCACACAATGGTTGCCTCTAGTACTTGCTAACAGGTAGCAGCACAGTGCGCAACGCGTTTACCGACCGCTACATTGAATAAGTGAGTATTCACGTGACGCCACACCAGCCATTTGACGTATTGCTCTACGTTATGATGTAATATGCACACAATGGTTGCCTCTAGTACTTGCTAACAGGTAGCAGCACAGTGCGCAACGCGTTTACCGACCGCTACATTGAATAAGTGACGTCACACCGGCCATTTGACGTATTGCTCTACGTTATGATGTAATATGCACACAATGGTTGCCTCTAGTACTTGCTAACAGGTAGCAGCACAGTGCGCAACGCGTTTACCGACCGCTACATTGAATAAGTGAGTATTCACGTGACGTAACACCGGCCATTTGACGTATTGCTCTACGTTATGATGTAATATGCACACAATGGTTGCCTCTAGTACTTGCTAACAGGTAGCAGCACAGTGCGCAACGCGTTTACCGACCGCTACATTGAATAAGTGAGTATTCACGTGACGCCACACCGGCCATTTGACGTATTGCTCTACGTTATGATGTAATATGCACACAATGGTTGCCTCTAGTACTTGCTAACAGGTAGCAGCACAGTGCGCAACGCGTTTACCGACCGCTGCATTGAATAAGTGACGTCACACCAGCCATTTGACGTATTGCTCTACGTTATGATGTAATATGCACACAATGGTTGCCTCTAGTACTTGCTAACAGGTAGCAGCACAGTGCGCAACGCGTTTACCGACCGCTACATTGAATAAGTGAGTATTCACGTGACGCCACACCGGCCATTTGACGTATTGCTCTACGTTATGATGTAATATGCACACAATGGTTGCCTCTAGTACTTGCTAACAGGTAGCAGCACAGTGCGCAACGCGTTTACCGACCGCTACATTGAATAAGTGAGTATTCACGTGACGTAACACCGGCCATTTGACGTATTGCTCTACGTTATGATGTAATATGCACACAATGGTTGCCTCTAGTACTTGCTAACAGGTAGCAGCACAGTGCGCAACGCGTTTACCGACCGCTACATTGAATAAGTGAGTATTCACGTGACGCCACACCGGCCATTTGACGTATTGCTCTACGTTATGATGTAATATGCACACAATGGTTGCCTCTAGTACTTGCTAACAGGTAGCAGCACAGTGCGCAACGCGTTTACCGACCGCTACATTGAATAAGTGAGTATTCACGTGACGCACACCAGCCATTTGACGTATTGCTCTACGTTATGATGTAATATGCACACAATGGTTGCCTCTAGTACTTGCTAACAGGTAGCAGCACAGTGCGCAACGCGTTTACCGACCGCTACATTGAATAAGTGACGTCACACCAGCCATTTGACGTATTGCTCTACGTTATGATGTAATATGCGCACAATGGTTGCCTCTAGTACTTGCTAACAGGTAGCAGCACAGTGCGCAACGCGTTTACCGACTGCTACATTGAATAAGTGACGTCACACCAGCCATTTGACGTATTGCTCTACGTTATGATGTAATATGCGCACAATGGTTGCCTCTAGTACTTGCTAACAGGTAGCAGCACAGTGCGCAACGCGTTTACCGACTGCTACATTGAATAAGTGACGTCACACCGGCCATTTGACGTATTGCTCTACGTTATGATGTTATATGCACACAATGGTTGCCTCTAGTACTTGCTAACAGGTAGCAGCACAGTGCGCAACGCGTTTACCGACCGCTACATTGAATAAGTGAGTATTCACGTGACGCCACACCAGCCATTTGACGTATTGCTCTACGTTATGATGTAATATGCACACAATGGTTGCCTCTAGTACTTGCTAACAGGTAGCAGCACAGTGCGCAACGCGTTTACCGACCGCTACATTGAATAAGTGAGTATTCACGTGACGCCACACCAGCCATTTGACGTATTGCTCTTCGTTATGATGTAATATGCACACAATGGTTGCCTCTAGTACTTGCTAACAGGTAGCAGCACAGTGCGCAACGCGTTTACCGACCGCTACATTGAATAAGTGAGTATTCACGTGACGCCACACCAGCCATTTGACGTATTGCTCTACGTTATGATGTAATATGCACACAATGGTTGCCTCTAGTACTTGCTTACAGGTAGCAGCACAGTGCGCAACGCGTTTACCGACCGCTACATTGAATAAGTGAGTATTCACGTGACGCCACACCAGCCATTTGACGTATTGCTCTACGTTATGATGTAATATGCACACAATGGTTGCCTCTAGTACTTGCTTACAGGTAGCAGCACAGTGCGCAACGCGTTTACCGACCGCTACATTGAATAAGTGAGTATTCACGTGACGTACACCGGCCATTTGACGTATTGCTCTACGTTATGATGTAATATGCACACAATGGTTGCCTCTAGTACTTGCTAACAGGTAGCAGCACAGTGCGCAACGCGTTTACCGACCGCTACCTTGAATAAGTGAGTATTCACGTGACGTACACCGGCCATTTGACGTATTGCTCTACGTTATGATGTAATATGCACACAATGGTGGCCTCTAGTACTTGCTAACAGGTAGCAGCACAGTGCGCAACGCGTTTACCGACCGCTACATTGAATAAGTGAGTATTCACGACACGTACACCGGCCATTTGACGTATTGCTCTACGTTATGATGTAATATGCACACAATGGTTGCCTCTAGTACTTGCTAACAGGTAGCAGCACAGTGCGCAACGCGTTTACCGACCGCTACATTGAATAAGTGAGTATTCACGTGACGCCACACCGGCCATTTGACGTATTGCTCTACGTTATGATGTAATATGCACACAATGGTGGCCTCTAGTACTTGCTAACAGGTAGCAGCACAGTGCGCAACGCGTTTACCGACCGCTACATTGAATAAGTGAGTATTCACGTGACGCCACACCGGCCATTTGACGTATTGCTCTACGTTATGATGTGATATGCACACAATGGTTGCCTCTAGTACTTGCTAACAGGTAGCAGCACAGTGCGCAACGCGTTTACCGACCGCTACATTGAATAAGTGAGTATTCACGTGACGCCACACCAGCCATTTGACGTATTGCTCTACGTTATGATGTAATATGCACACAATGGTTGCCTCTAGTACTTGCTAACAGGTAGCAGCACAGTGCGCAACGCGTTTACCGACCGCTACATTGAATAAGTGAGTATTCACGTGACGCCACACCGGCCATTTGACGTATTTCTCTACGCTATGATGTAATATGCACACAATGGTTGCCTCTAGTACTTGCTAACAGGTAGCAGCACAGTGCGCAACGCGTTTACCGACCGCTACATTGAATAAGTGACGCCGCACCAGCCATTTGACGTATTGCTCTACGTTATGATGTAATATGCACACAATGGTTGCCTCTAGTACTTGCTAACAGGTAGCAGCACAGTGCGCAACGCGTTAACCAACCGCTACATTGAATAAGTGAGTATTCACGTGACGTACACCGGCCATTTGACGTATTGCTCTACGTTATGATGTAATATGCACACAATGGTTGCCTCTAGTACTTGCTAACAGGTAGCAGCACAGTGCGCAACGCGTTTACCGACCGCTACATTGAATAAGTGAGTATTCACGTGACGTACACCGGCCATTTGACGTATTGCTCTACGTTATGATGTAATATGCACACAATGGTTGCCTCTATTACTTGCTAACAGGTAGCAGCACGGTGCGCAACGCGTTTACCGACCGCTACATTGATAAGTGAGTATTCACGTGACGTACACCGGCCATTTGACGTATTGCTCTACGTTATGATGTATTATGCACACAATGGTTGCCTCTAGTACTTGCTAACAGGTAGCAGCACAGTGCGTAACGCGTTTACCGACCGCTACATTGAATAAGTGAGTATTCACGTGACGTACACCGGCCATTTGACGTATTGCTCTACGTTATGATGTAATATGCACACAATGGTTGCCTCTAGTACTTGCTAACAGGTGGCAGCACGGTGCGCAACGCGTTTACCGACCGCTACATTGAATAAGTGAGTATTCACGTGACGTACACCGGCCATTTGACGTATTGCTCTACGTTATGATGTAATATGCACACAATGGTGGCCTCTAGTACTTGCTTACAGGTAGCAGCACAGTGCGCAACGCGTTTACCGACCGCTACATTGAATAAGTGAGTATTCACGTGACGCCACACCGGCCATTTGACGTATTGCTCTACGTTATGATGTAATATGCACACAATGGTGGCCTCTAGTACTTGCTTACAGGTAGCAGCACAGTGCGCAACGCGTTTACCGACCGCTACATTGAATAAGTGAGTATTCACGTGACGCCACACCGGCCATTTGACGTATTGCTCTACGTTATGATGTAATATGCACACAATGGTTGCCTCTAGTACTTGCTAACAGGTAGCAGCACAGTGCGCAACGCGTTTACCGACCGCTACATTGAATAAGTCACGTCACACCAGCCATTTGACGTATTGCTCTACGTTATGATGTAATATGCACACAATGGTTGCCTCTTGTACTTGCTAACAGGTAGCAGCACAGTGCGCAACGCGTTTACCGACCGCTACATTGAATAAGTGACGTGACACCGGCCATTTGACGTATTGCTCTACGTTATGATGTAATATGCACACAATGGTTGCCTCTAGTACTTGCTAACAGGTAGCAGCACAGTGCGCAACGCGTTTACCGACCGCTACATTGAATAAGTGACGCCACACCGGCCATTTGACGTATTGCTCTACGTTATGATGTAATATGCACACAATGGTTGCCTCTAGTACTTGCTTACAGGTAGCAGCACAGTGCGCAACGCGTTTACCGACCGCTACATTGAATAAGTGACGCCACACCGGCCATTTGACGTATTGCTCTACGTTATGATGTAATATGCACACAATGGTTGCCTCTAGTACTTGCTAACAGGTAGCAGCACAGTGCGCAACGCGTTTACCGACCGCTACATTGAATAAGTGACGTCACACCGGCCATTTGACGTATTGCTCTACGTTATGATGTAATATGCACACAATGGTTGCCTCTAGTACTTGCTAACAGGTAGCAGCACAGTGCGCAACGCGTTTACCGACCGCTACATTGAATAAGTGACGTCACACCGGCCATTTGACGTATTGCTCTACGTTATGATGTAATATGCACACAATGGTTGCCTCTAGTACTTGCTAACAGGTAGCAGCACAGTGCGCAACGCGTTTACCGACCGCTACATTGAATAAGTGAGTATTCACGTGACGCCACACCGGCCATTTGACGTATTGCTCTACGTTATGATGTAATATGCACACAATGGTTGCCTCTAGTACTTGCTAACAGGTAGCAGCACAGTGCGCAACGCGTTTACCGACCGCTACATTGAATAAGTGAGTATTCACGTGACGCCACACCGGCCATTTGACGTATTGCTCTACGTTATGATGTAATATGCACACAATGGTTGCCTCTAGTACTTGCTAACAGGTAGCAGCACAGTGCGCAACGCGTTTACCGACCGCTACATTGAATAAGTGAGTATTCACGTGACGTACACCGGCCATTTGCGTTGACGTTTAGCTGTCAATTGGAGATAAATAACCGTCAACGAAGTTTACGAAAATGATTAATTTGTGCCATAGTAAAACACAATTGAGAACATTATATCTTTATAATCCTTTTTAGTAGTAATATCTAAAGCAGTGTTGGAGAGCAGTAGAACTTCCACTAAACGCCATCGAAAACATTTCAACAACGAGTTGAAAGTTGAAAGAAAACAAAATGGCGATTTCGTACACGATATGGCCCTCACGCGTATTATGTGAAACATCCTAATACAACTCGGAGCCGTCAGTCTTATTATTTCGTTTTGCACTGGTGCGCATTGGGGACACTCCCGGTTCACTCTGACAAGTCACATAATTACTCTGGTGCAGTGAAATGTCGGATGGAACATAGCACTGTGGCTGCCATCTTTGAACTGAAACACTACTCCTCCGTCAAATAAACTGGGAGCAATTACCCAGAGCTGCACTGTTGCAAGCAATAGTTGAGTGGAAAGCATCTTAGTTGCACCGGTGCGCACTCAAAGCACTCCTCACATCTCGCACTCGTGCAATCCACTCCCGATGGTGCCAGTAGAAATACCATTAGACCTTCTTTCGTCTTTGCAAAGACAATCAAGGCCTTCAAAACTACAAACCTTCTCTAAAGAGTTAATGTTTAATATGTTTTCGTTCTAGGGCATTTTATAAATGCCTATATTAAAAAAAAAACACATTTTTTCTTAGAGATAGACTTTCGATTAATTAGCTAAAAAGCTCGTTAATTAAGATAAGACCAACCATCAGCAAAATATAGAAATTCAACTTTACACACAGAATTTGCACCCTTGTTGAGATGAGAGGAGGGTGTATACGTGAGCGAAGAGTGTGTGTAGATAATGGTTGTAAGCTTGAAACACTCTTTACTATTATTTTAAATGGTATTTTTAATTTATCTAAAGATCGAGATAGACAGGAGTATGAACTTCTGTGGAAAGGTGCCAATCGGTTTATCGTCGCAGTCTCATACGCACTAATAAGTGCAGATAACAAGTATACCGATAAAATTGTTTACGTGCACATGATGAAGTTATATGGATTGCGAGTTGAGCTGTTTTTAGTCATGGCTACAGTGATTTTTTATAGAACTATAGAACTATTTCATTGAAAGAGGATCCACACTGTAAAGTGTATATTCTACAGCAGGTATCATTCATATTATCAATAAAATAAATGTAATTTTCCTATACGAATACGATATGTATCAAACAGTATGCCTTATTTGTTATCCCCCTCCCCCATACCCCCCTCTCAGTCAGACGTGTTTCGCTGTAGTAAAAGCGTGTTAACAATAACATGGTTGCCGTCGCGACCGTGATTTTCGTTAGCTTGCCGAGTCCAGATACGCGCGTTTATCTGTTTCAACCCTATTCCGCCCCTACTGGTTGTGTCAGCCGCTCAAACAGTCTCATGTCGTATTCGTTCTTTGTTCAACTCTCCCGATTGCTTTTGAACCGTATCCAAACTCACCGTCATTAATTTCGTTAGCAAAACAAGAGAATCATTCTTTGATAAGCCCGAGGCTCTTTGTTTTCGTGTGTATTGCTTCCGTTTGTGAGGTCGCTAGTGCGCATGTCCGCCACGTGGGCGACTGAAGCGCTCGCACGGGGGCGGGGATCAGAGGAACCACCAAAACAACGCACACGCTCTCTCTTTATATTGATCATGTGACGTAATACTCTCGAAACCAAAACTTTAAACCCTTTGTTGAGGATGTACGAGGTGATATTAATTTGTAACTGGTGTTGAAATGTCTGTTCGGTGTCCTGATGAAGGTTATGATGTGGTGTGCCTGACTGCGTTCTTTCTTGCTTATAAATGATGGCATAACGTTTCATTTACATAATGCTTGCAATAACAGCTGCGCCTTCCTTAAAGAAGATATCACATGGTATGTGAGGGGAGATTGGGGTAGCTTGAAACTTTACCGGTGTTTTGGTAACCTTATTCACTTACTACGCATCATTCTCTTTCTTACTAACGAATCAAATGGTAACTTTACTTTTTGTAATTGATACAAGCCAAGAACATTCCATGTATCACCTCTAAACCCGTGAACGAAGCTTGTAACTAAAAAGTAGAGTACCAATATAATGTAAAAACTAAAACAATATCGTGTGACATGGGTTTCGAGGTTTTCCTACAAAACAATAGATAAACAATGTTAATCCCTGTACAGCCACACGACCATCATTATAGTTTCAAGACAATGCATTTTGGATGTATCTGTACTGGACGAATATACTGATCGTTCGATGAACTTTTCGTCGTTGTCCAACGTTGAACCAACTTCACTATATTGTTTATTCATGAATGTAAATACACCTGTAATTAATATATCCGCTATAATCCACACACGATTTCCAAAGGTCAATAGAACGCGCTGTGCCACCTTTACCCCACGCATGTTGAATTTAGCGGCGACAGAGATGTACTGTTATTACGCCAGTTAGCTCCCTACCAGTTTCCAGCTTCCAAAACAAACTTTTTGCTCTCGCTACTGGAGAGGGGGAGAGCTGGGGAGATCAATAATTGTTGTAACTTGGTTGTGCGTTGTATGCTATATATGACTGCGTGACAAAACTCACTGAGAATGCCAAAAAAATATTGCGTGTGGTGATCAGTGATGGCGGCGACAGAGGCATTATTGAGTTGTTCTACTCGCTCTACAAAAATAAAATAATTAGGCCTGGAACGAGGGAAGGCGTTTGGATTCCCTTTTCTCCGCTTTTGGCGGCACAGTTGCGCTTCTTAACGATTCCAAAATGTATTAACTAGGGTAATAATAAGTGCATGGTATGATTTCTTTAACTTAACATTATATATTTTTTTAATGGATACTTTAAATATCACGTATATTCATTATGACGTACCCATTTTCCTTACACCATTTAGAGTAACCTCACTGTAAGGGTTCTATAACGATTTGAATTAGATTTTGTCTATATTATTAAAAACATTACTGGTTTTAATTATAAGTAACTACAATTTACTCTAACTATTGTTAGAAGCCGAATATATTTCAAATAACACTTTCATCTGAACCCCCAACCCCCTGAATGACCTCTGATAAAACATGTTCACAAACATTTGTTAAGGTCATTCAACGATATCAACGAATTATTCGTTGTCGTATCCGTAAATAAAATTCAAAACGAAATCATTTCCGTCTCCCAACAAAACCAAATTCAGCCGTTGGCACTGCCTGTAAATGGTTTTTATTGAACATGTATGGTAATAAATAGAATTACTTGCATAATGAAGCCTGTGATATCGGTCTCTGTATTTACAGTCACAACCAGATCTACAGTAATGAATGATAGCTCGCAATTTACCGTGTCGCATCTCTCTGTAACGTTCATTTCATTTATCTGCATTTCAAAATGAATTGTTATGATATTGATGCAAGGCAAATCTCACATGTTGTGTCACGCAATACGCTGACCAATCTGATTGATAGTCAATCCTTGTATATGCTCCGAAAACTAAGCTAACCTATTTAACATCGAAACCATTTTCACAATTACATTTATACTGCTTTGTCCTGTCGAGAAATAAACAAAATTTATTTCCAATTACCATGTTAAATTTACAACAAAAGTTTAATCAAAATACTTCATTAGTGTTTATAGGGAAATATATGGCATTGCTTTGTGACTAATGTTCAGTTTGGTCCAACCCAGTACATGGCGTAGTTTTCTGTGTGGGTAGCTTGCAATATCAAACCATTCAAAATTAACGTTATTATATTGATATTTTAAAAAACCTTCCAAGATATTGAAAATAGAAATTCATACCTGGGAAATGATTTTGTATCAGCTTAACAATGAATTTAAAAACTTTCAAGTATTGTACATTACAACTGAAATTTTTTGTAATTAATATAACAAGATATTATAATTAATTAATAATTAATAAGATATGAAATAACAATCTTGAAACAATCTTGGAAAACAGTTTGTCTTTTATGTATTTATTTATTTATTTATTTATTTATTTATTTATTTATTTATTATTATCCAACGATTCCACATAATACATTTAATGTATTAATTAATTACAGTACTTGTTGCATCGATATATGTATGGTAATATATTTATTGTTTACTTTTGATTGTTATCCTCATTTGTCAATCACTTTTAGAACTGAATAGGATAGACATTAATTAAATAAATAAATAATCAAGACGTAAAAGAATTGTCTCAATAAAAAATCCCGTTAAGTGCAAAGGGTAGTCTCTACGTCACAAACCGCAGAAAATGTTCATTTTTAAATTATATCTCAAGATTGCAACAAGAAATCGAAAATCTAAATCAGCAGCGAACTTTGCTTTGGTAAGCCCTACAGATTGAACGAAATATTATAACCATAGGCGTAGTATTTTGATTAGAATTCGATAATTAGTAATTAAATTGATTATTTATAAAAAACATACTAATTATAATTTAAGTCACGACTTAGCGCATTCAATGTGTAGGGTTTACTAAACCACAGTGCGCTGTTGATTCAGATTTTCGATTTCGAAGCCCATTCTTGTGATATAATTTAAAAATGAAAATTTTGTGCGGTTTTTGACGTAGAGGTATCCTTCCCTGTTAAACAAACTCGATATAAATTAACAAAAATTATTGCAGAGTGATCTAAAAATACTCGCATCGCATCACCCCTTTACGTGACCATTAATTATTCGCGGTCGCTTGACAGAAGCGTTGCTTGGAATGGGCGTGCGTGCGTTGTGGGGGTCGATATGCCGAGTGCAGTAGTACGTAGTTTTTATGTGGGTTGCGTGACGTTGGTATCACTTCCTGCTCGCAACGTAAATGAGTCCAACACGTGTTATCAACCGCGTGCATTCCACCCCCGATACGGGGTGAGTGCAGTGCAGTGTGACCTCGTGCGGCGCGGCGGGGTAAGTTGCTCCACGTTACACTATCTACACCAGACTAGCTTCATTGTGTTGTGAAACTGGGTTAGCTTATTATATCTTACATTCAATGTTGTTCTTATCTTGAGCGGCGAACCACCTGTAAAGCTACGAGTCGTGTACAGACGGATGCAAATACATTAGTCGTAGTCAGCTGAATGTAAATTAATTGAAAACAAAAAGAAAATTTTGTTCATTGTCGCGTCCTAATGAAATTCTGTGTATCATCCAAATGTCTACGTTTGTTTTGTACATAATCTAGTTTTTTCCTTATAACATATCCCCCTAGCAATTAAAAAATAACACTAGGTACAATAGGTTGTACTCCTTAGTATTAGTGATTGTTATATTACAACCGACTATAAGACTAGACTAGTCAGTTGATATACTTTTACCAACACAAATAATTTTCAGTGCCAAAAATGATCGGTCAATGATCTTGGATGAATGTAGCGTTTAACATTTAGCCATTTGCGTTTTCTTTGTTTACGAGGGCATGTTATAGAAACGAAAAGGCTATAGAAAACGATGTAGTAATACAACCAGTACGCTATGATTGGTTGTGTGATAACCTACTCATACTTACTACCGTGTACTTACTACTGGCGAATTGTACCAACGTAAATTATTTTGTTTTTAAACTGGAAATCACACTTGTAAGCAGAACTTCGGGCACTTGCGGGTACGACCTAAGCATACAAATGAAATTATACATTTTCAAAGAATAAATATTTGTTTCCAAAGAGAATATATTTTTTTATTTTGTATCGTGTACTGCGTGGCGAGATTTCCAGAAAGCTCTGCAAGGCACTTATACTGTTGCAGTGGTATTCATATAAAACCTCGACTAAGTCTGTGTGTTTTCTGGCTGCAAAGTATAAAGAAACGAGCAGAGAGGAAAACCGAGGAAACATACAAAAAATATAAAACCTCTAGCTCAAAATTAAATTAAAAACTTAACACTTTTCAAAAAGGGACGCAGTGAATGTCATCGCTTCTTTTGTCCTGGTATTATGAAGACAAATAACGTCGCTCATACCTAGGTATACACACTTAGTCGAGAAAAGTTGGCGCCATATTTATGAAGGCGTTTCATAAAGTTTCCGCTCGGCTCCTACGGAATAGGCAAAGTTTGTGTGGTTGTTTTTGGAAGCAACAATGGAGACAATGGTTATTTTATGCAAGGTGTGTATTATCCTGGTGTCGCAACATAAAATATGCATACCAAGGTGGCATGGTGATTACATCACATGGTGGAGAGGGGAGCGTGGAATGAGGGGGGATCGAAAAGGAAAAAAAGTTGGATAGATGCGGTTTTGTAGTGGGTAATTTTCTTCAATAACTCCGATTGCTGTACTGCACAATCCTAGAGTGGCTAACTCTCGGCTGTTTGCCGATCAATACATGAGGGTGACACTAACGAAATGAGTGTTCAAAGAACGTGTAAAAAATGTAACACATTCAAAACCAACTAATGCGTGATTACAGACGTTTCCAGGTCTTAGAAGATTGAAATTGTTCTGAACACTCGCGTTGAAAGTCCGTTGAAAGAAGTAGCCGATAGAAGTGGTTCAGTGCCACATGCGCGAATAATATTGAGAACGTCATCGGTTCGATTCCGGCCATTGGATGTCCTAGGTGAGGATTAACCCAGGTTTACCTTAGTCATATCGCGAATACTGTGATTGGTTCCTTTAGAATAGAATTCAGATAACAGACAGTGGCGTTTACACAAATCTATAGAGAAGAACAGTGCATGGAAAATTCGAATGCGATGCATGTTGTAGATGGAACGTTCTTATTGTTGGAGGTACAATAGGTGTGAATTTCTCAGAGAAGTACATCATTCAAGTGTAGTTTTTCCCTGAGCTTAGATTACATAAATCTAATAAATGAACGCCAGTAGTCATATAGCGATTGCGTCACGCTATCGAGACATTTAATTTACAGGAAATAAAAAGCCGTGAGTAGCATGAATGCAAATAGGCTATAATGTGATTTATTTTCCAAAACGTGTGATTTGTCACGCAATATGCTAATACAATAATAATGTAATTTGATAACTTGTCCGCGCTCCACACTCGCCAGTCGAATAAAACGTACGGGACTTCTCAGTATGCTTGAGATAAGTATGTTAGCTCGTGACAAACAGAAATGGGCGTTAATTCATTCAGTCTGTAGACAGGCTGACAGTACCACAAATACCATTAACGCCGTTTCACAAGTCGTGACAGTCAAGTACAGTTAGCAACAATGTGTTTGTCTTTATGAAGTCGTTTATTTGAAATGTGCGACACAACTCTAGTATCAATTATTTCCATCGCGTTCAACGCCAATATTTAATGATCCCATGGAAATGGATGTAATCACTGTTGGGTATCTATTTTAGTGAAACACTTAACAAAATTCTTAACGAACGACATAACATAACTGGTGGCTGTGTTATGATTTTAGATCGCTGTTATCTAGTAAATAATGTATGAAAAAATGTTAGTTATATTTCATATTTGGCATTGTTAATGAACATTTGAAAAAAGTTAATTAAAAGTAACACCTTAATATAAAATCTAACAAATGCTTTTTGTATGAAAAAATTAGTTCTTACAAAACCAAATTACGCGTATTTGTTACTTTTTCAATGTTGTGTGGCGTTCTTGAGATATGACCAAAAAACTCTAGCTTCGCGTGGTTTTCATGTTGTCGGTAAACCTTCCTCTTACTAGATCTTATGATTTCCGGTTTGCATCACTTCCACACTGCAAGTTAACTCAAAGCTACGATCATCATGACAGATATTTGTGTCTAGAAGAATAATAGAATACCTACTTGGATGATGCAAAATACATATGTAATTTATGTATGAGCAGGAATTGTTTGCAGCGAGTACTACACCAACACCCCTCATTTGTACGCGTGACAACTGACTTGGCGGGAATCCCCCCAAGTATTGCATCGCGCGAACCTTCACGGCAGAGTCTTTCATCAAAGTCAGCAGAACAATCGCATCATGCTGGGGAGCGCTGCTGTCGCTGTTATTGCATTTTGCAAACTGTCTAGCCGGCTCAACGTCACTAGCATCGCTCGCGTAACTACGTCTGTACGACATTCATGACCTTGCTCATAAGTAAGTATTCTCATGCTTACATGTTGCAACATGAGCAAGCAACTTAATGGGATATGTCGTAAGCATGAGAATACTTACGTTGGGTTGGGGCGTTCGAAAGTAGTTTTGATGTTTTTAGTAAACTAATTTCTCTTATACAAATAATAGGATTATTATGAAAATTTACCTACTTGCAGAGAGATGTCATTTATGCATGTTATTAAGTACATTTGCGACAAGCCTGTTCGAAAATAATGAACTCATGTTTGAATTATGCTAATTAATTACTTTCGTCGAAAATGTTCAGCGAAATAATACGGAGAATCAGTTTAAAATGGGTGCATTATTTTTGAATAGGTTCGTGACAAATGTACTTAATACCACGCATAGGTATGACATCCCTCTACAAGTAGGTAAATATTAATAATCCGACTATTAGTTTAAGAGTAATTAGTTGACGGCCAATACATCTGTAAAACTCCTACTGCCGAACGCTCTTAAATAAATACATAAAATAAATAAATTCGTATTTATCGAGGGTACCCACTCAGTAAGAAGACTGATTTTCAGTGGGGGCTTTAATTTAAAGCGACTAACCCAACCCTGTAGGCTCCAAACACCATCGACGAGTGAGTGATAACCAATCAAAAAACTATATTTCATATACGAAACACATGTTTCAGTGATTGTACAGTGCGAACACCTGCGGACAGATGCTAGAATCAACAAGGCCGAGTTAGAACAACTTTGAATTTATTGAGTGCTTCGTTGCTAGGACGGCTCCAAAGACACCGATTACTTATTCCTAAGACAACTTATTACAACCCGCTTGTTATTATAGCTAACTACCGTGGGCCAGCGTATGACCTTTCTTACAGTATTTGGTGGTAGAAGGACTTTCTTTTCAAAGTAATATTTCTTTTAGGTTCATAGATGAGCAAGCATTTCAGTTCGTGGGACTAATTCTTCTCTCTTCTCTATTAAAACAACACAGAATATAGGAAACGCTACTGCAGTACTTATATGATCTTCGGAAAGTAATGCGCGTAAGGGCTGTATGAAAGAATGCATCAAAACGTTTACCGTATTTATATAGCCGAGTAAAGCGTGAAACAACCCTTCAATGAAGTGCCACCATGTGGTGTACTCGTTTGACCTGTTACCGATGGTGTAGGTAAGGTTACCGTTATAAGATACGTATTTGCTACGCACACTACACCACCATAGCCGAATATCTGTAGATAACGTGCATCCATAAGGTTAACAAGTTCTTTACTTGTAGTCGCGTCCAATGTTAAGATAATTAATATCGCAGCCTTCAACGTGTTCAGAGAAGCACTAGTTGTATTTTGGGGTGTGTGGAAAAGATGGCACTTGATATTAACTATAGTACACGGCGTATATAAGTTTGGTAGACGAAACTGAACAGGTGATCATGTTTATTATAATGATTAACAATGAAAACGCTTTGGCGAATTACTGCATAATTTACTAGTAAAGCACAGGTATAATCGAAAGTATCCATTGATATTTCGAGTTAAAAAATTTAAGCAATGTTATGGAAAATGGTCATATTTAGGTAAAGCAACATTCGAAAACAAATAGTTCTAATTTCATTGTTTAAAAATGTGCCCGTGTTTAATATTTTGCTCAGCTTCAATATTGTTTTTCAGTCGTGCAGTGTGTAAGTGCTCTCCGAGGGGTCTCATTTAGTGGCGACTCAACTCCACCCTCTCTAGCCTAGAGCGTCTAATAGCTCGACATTACCGCAATTAGACTGAAACGACTGTAATACAATCTGACTAAATTACAAACAAATTGTCCGTTCTGGCCATTTAGCGGGTATTCTTTGCTTCATATACTATAGTACCTTAATCAAAAGACAGGGGGCTGGGGGGGGGGGTGATCCTATCCCCCGTCATTTGCATACGAGAGCTGACTGGATGGAGCTAAATTATATCATATCTTGTTATAGTTAGTGTTAGTGTTAAGTACATATGCAAACCTTTAATGTCCAATGAAACAGCTTTTTGCATCTCGGTAGAAATTATTATTATTATTATTATTTAATCTTGAAGGCAGTTAATTAATCAGTTCTATAAAATTTGTTACAAATATTTGGTTTGAGAAACACTTTCCTAACATGAATGTAAAATCCGTTTCTGGCTATTACTCTATTGCTAACAAACTAAAGCTACCAACCTAATTTATAACATCTGTTACCTACAGTCATTCTCTAGTACGATGCATGAAACTATTCAGAGTAAGTTGCTTACTACGTTCTTTATAACTTAAATAGTGTCTGTAATAAAAACAAGATCGTTTCTACCGTAGACGTGTTAGGTTATATATATACACAGAAGGTCCGGATAATATTGAGGCTATCATGGTTACGGTTGAGACCATCACGTCCTTTAAAGACATTACGGCAAAACGTCTACGTTTATCGACTCTAAATTGTACTTAACTTGTGTGTGCATCTTCTTCTTCTTCTTGGTCGACGTTCACTTTAAGGGAGAATGTTAAATGTTGGCCGCGCAACGCATAGAAAGTTCTAAGAACGTGTTAGACCTGCTGATACCCACCATCAATCTTGAACGAATGGGTAAGTATCGCTTTACCCAATGTACTCAAGTGATTTAGCGGTGAACTGTACCGGCCGTGTACAGTCCATGTGCAAAATGTGCTGCTTTGTCCGGTGGATTTTACTCGTTATACTTTCTGCAGACGTGCAGTCTCAGACTGCAGTCGTTTATACCGTATACTCAATATTTTACACGATCTTGCAAGCTAAACGGCCTAATTTCAAAGAGGAAACATCATATTATTCTTTTCTTTCTTCTATAGATTTATAGTTATCCTGCTAGTTTCTTATTTTAAATTCTAGTTATTACTTCATATATATATTATTATGTTGTCATTATTTTAATTCAAATGCAAGTTGGTATTAATAATTGTGAAATTGTCCAGTTGAACGTACACTTATCGGTATAAGACATTCCACAAAGTGCCGATAATGCCAAACTGTGACATCAAATTGTGCAGAACACTTTGAATATTGTATTTTTGTATTGCACGTGCATTACATGAAGGATACAAGTTAAGTACGATATTGGTTCTGATGGAATTCTTGTAATATTAAACGAATATACTTCCACAAATTGTTGAGAATTCCAGCGTGTGATTTTTGTCAACATATGAATGTGTGATGTAAGTTCGGAAGATACAGGAAGAGAGACGATCGCACTAGGCAGATTCACGTAACCTTCCCTTTCTAAAAGTACTAAAGCAATCGGGCTTGTTTATCACCGCGCACATAAAGAAAGGCGCATTTACTGCCAAACATTGATAGAGAAGAGAGCAGAGATGGCGAACGGAGGCGATCACTTATCTTGAAAGCGTCACGTACATCGTTTATGAGTAAAATACGCTTCAAACTTTGGCACTGGGACAAAAACGTAGTCTCGTATAGCTATTGTTTCGAGAGGAGTGTTTGAAGGAGGAAAAACCTGCTTGAAAAATCATTACTTAGCTCAGTAAATCATGGCTTTCATCCGCCGTGTGGTTTGTTTTCAATGTGTGTAGTTGGTACAGACAACAAGTGAATTATGCTCGATTGTCAAAACTGAGATAAATCACGCAAAATGAGAACGATACAATCAAATTTCGGCAGCTCCATTGCCTTCATTAGAGGAAGACATTATACCATTATTTTATTCTATATGACGGCTCTAAGTCACTGTTTATTTATACGTAACTAACATCATGTATAGATTGTATTGAAGTAGACATTGTAACATCTCGAGATCACTGATTTAAAAAAATAGATTCAGGGACATAAAGTTAATATTCTCTAGCAAAGAGAACTTGATACTGTCTCGCCATATACAAAATTAGTCTCATAATCTACATTCTAGAGGCAATTGATTTTTTAATATTTACTTTGAATGTGATTACTAATTATCCGGATCCATTACAGAAAGGACTCACATTTCCCGGTTTAGCATGTGGGTTTGTGGAAACGTAGGGAATTAATGTTCTATATTAAGTTTGCAATACTCAATCCCAGCATTCGCCTTGTGATTGAGATAGGGGAATCGAACCCGTGACCCCTCCTCCTGCCGCTGAGCACCTCTGTCGACAGGCAGTGCAATGAGATAAGAAAAGCCTATACTAACTGAGACATAATACACAGGCGTCGAGAGACGAGCAGTATAATCTGATTGAGAAACCGGATATCTGTATTACCTTTAGGGGAAGGTTATGTGTGACGGGAAATTGGTCGGAAAATGGAGCGGGTAATTTAAGGAATCCATCATTAGAATACGGAATGTGTGAGAACGAAGGTAAAGTCTTAAACATATTAATATATTCTGATGGGATAATAAAACCCTCTCACCTGACACCACGAACATAAATAACAATATCAACCCCAATATTGAATACATAAGAAAATATTGTTTCATTTAGAAACAAACAATAATTACGTTAAAGGTAATATCTTACATTTGTCTACCACAAAAACGCTTCACCGAGTAAAAACCAGTAAAAAATAGCTCAAAATGATTAAGACCTAAATTTTTGAACAAAAATCTATTGGGATAAAGCTATTGAAATACAAATTAAAGATACTTGTTAAATCTTTTTTATTTAGATCTCTAAAGATATTAATTCGTTGAGGCTAAAATGCCCCAAGTATCCCCATAGCTTCGCGGTTCATTTTTTTTTAGATTCCCAATATTTGCCTGTTCTCGAAAACGTTATATTTCGCTTGGTTTTATATCGGCGAACAGTTGTATCTAATCTTGTTAACGCTAGTGTGTGACTACAGTATTGTCAACCGCTTGAGTCATGCTACAATCCCCCAGTGAGATTCACACAGTTTTCAGGTGGCAACCATGGAATTGGAGCATTACTCTTGCCAACCTCGCGAATCCAATCTCCAGTATCGAGCTTCACATCCTTGATTTGATCGGTCGCTTCAGCTGCGAATTACTCAATTACTCATGAAACATCTACACATTTGATTATACCCGTCCTTCTAACACGTACTTAGTTGAAGTACAGTTGACAATTTCGTGGAGAGTCGATATTTACAACCTTGTGAATGCTGACGTCGAGTCGGAGCCAATCAGCGGGTACCTTTTTCAAATACTGACATTTGGGTGAACACTTCCTCACTCATCTATGACGTCACCATCCACAAGGTTGTTGTGGAACGACTTTACCCTTCTTAAAAGTGTTTAGAAGCCTTTATACGTGTCATGTAGACCTCAACAATCAAGAACTCTCTGATTTACCCTTCGCGAATGCTCTTAAAATGGCAGGTGTTTCTACTACCTACAATAAAAACAATTGTACCAAAGTAGTAGACCTACTTACAACAGCTAAAAGAAACAATAGCTGGTTAGCTGACAAGATAAAAATCAGTTTGTCTTGAGCGTGTACATTGTAGATTTTTAACATTTCCCTCGTAATATTGAACACTTAGCATTTTAAAGTGGCTATTTTTCTTCCTCCACTAAGCTTATCATAATTTCCGCGGAAAATGAATACCTTTCCAAGTAATTTCTTCCTAACTTAGTCAACTCACATCCTTGAGATGTTAAAATAGTCATTTCCTCTCCATTTTCTGATGCTAAATGAAAAAAGATAAATCTATATAATTCTGACGCCTCTCTAGCATAGAGAGAAAAACTAGGTGATTGCATGTTGATTGTTCACCATATTTTCTTGATACATGGCTAGATTATGTTAAATTGTACAACCTTTTGTAAAAATAAAATCGTTGATAAAAAAATAAAAAAATAATGAATACAAAATTAAAATTAAAACGTCATTGACAAACATAAGATACAAGAGTTACCTATTAACCGATTGTTTGTGATGAGATTGTGATGCCAAGGTGACATTAATTGTAACTAATTCTCTAGCTGCCGCTTAGTCTATACCGCCTTGCGCATTAATATAAGTTAACTTTGCCAGTAAGAAGATTTTAACCCTCCACATAGATTAAATCGAAAAGCGTGACCAATAACCTCGCGCTTAGTGATGAAGATTGATGCTAAATTTTCTCTCCGAATGAGAATTTCACAGATGCGATGACTTAGTTCCCATTCCCCTCGCCACATGGGGAGCGGCGCCACTGGCGTGGTAAATAAGTTCAGTGATTGGTCTAATTTGTGTGACGTAATCCAATCATTCCGTACCAGGACGCCTGAATAAGGGTGGATGAGACTAATATTGAATCGAATGGTGTTGGAGTTTCCCTATACTCGAGAGTATAATGAGAAGAAAGCGAGGGCTAGGCGACGATATAAAATGGCTCGGCCACGCTTCAGCTGGTTTCAAAGTTAAGCTTAGACGGTTTGGGAAGGTATTATATTATCTTCGAACCGGTACTCTGGCAGTTACTTTTGGTTTAAAGAAGATGAACCGTTTTGCGTATTTTCCTTTTGAATTTCGACTCTCAACAGCACAGATAAATAGCACCGGTGTTATGAACATCTACATTTGCTATTTCTAGAATAAGTTTATTTGAAAAATTCAAATTGTTAATAATATAATCTTTTTTGAAAGTTCTTAGTAGGCTATGTCATATTTTAAGTAGTAGAACGTGATGGATTATGAATGATTGTAGTTGGTTTAGAATTACAACTGGGCAGAACATCATGAATTCAGGATATTCAAACCTCAAACTGAGTTCATCTCTTTTTTCTTCTGAAATTGTTTCATTACTCAACCACGTTTAGTCTGGTTTCCACTATTGCACATATTATTCATGATTAACACGTTGCGATTAGCCTAGCAGTGTTTGAACCTAATGTATCGGATACTCCCGTGTTTTCAGCAACCAAAGAGATCAATCATAAATTGCGTGTGACCCTTGTGTATTGAAATTTATATGCGTATATCAATACTACGTTTGTACATGTTAGCTTGCGTCATTTTTAAAGGCAGCCATTAGTGTTGCAATTTATTGTGCTACAAGCAAATAAGATCTGGGTCAGGTCCCAATGAAACGAGTGGTATATACACATAGATATGTTCATATTGACATAAGATGGAAGTTGCTCGTTTCATACTTTGCCCAAATAAGCAAAACTGCTCTCATATAAAGATAGCAAGTGTATGGTTACTCCAAAGTCTCAAACCGTTCTCAGGTCCATATATATATTGCCTCTTTCGTGCACGCTCATTCAACGAAAATCAAACCACATTCGTTAAAGATCCTCTACTTTGTAGAGTGCACAAGACTCATTATAATCATGATCGCTGTGTTAAGAACTTCCAGGTAACCAACCAAATGTCGTAAATTTCCCCCTAATGGGGCTGTTGCAATTAGATGGTAGAAACTAAAGATGTAGAAAATAAAGTTGGTACCACTGGACTCGGCTATGTGGTTAGCATGAGAATCCATATCAGTTTGTCTTTAGCGTGCTCATTGTAGATTTTTATCATTTCCCTTGTAAAATTGAACACTCTTATTTTAAAGTGTCTATTTTTCTTCCTCCAGTAAGCTTTTTATAATTTCCGCGGGAAATGTATATCTTTCCAAGTAATTACTTCCTTACTAGGTGAACTCCCATCGTTGAGATGTTAATTACCTAGTAATTATTCTCTTCATTTCCTTATCTAGAATAAAAAGAAGATAAATCTATAATTCTGACGCCTCTCTATAGTATAGAGAGAAAAAACTAGGTGATTGCATGTTGATTGTTCACCATATTGTCTTGATACGTATGTGTAGATTATGTTCAATAGGGAACACGCGTATGAAAATTTTAATCGATTTTTAAATACCTTGTCTCTCATTTAATAATTTTGTGTCTTTGAATTTTGAAAAACGGATCAGGTTATGCCTCAAAATAATTGTTTTAGTAACGATAAATAAAAGGGCGCGAAAAACGAGCCGCCGCCATGTAGAGTGGATTTGACGTCATGGTTTTGTTCTTTGTACGCTCACCGCTTCAGCGATTGGTCTGTTACGCCACGACTACAGAATCATTGCGTCACAGCCACCTGTACGCGTTTCAGATCCCCGAGTTTAAACTTCAATTAATGCGACCACTTTAAACCTATTTAAAAATTTCTTTTTTACTTAAGACTTGCATTAATATACTTTTTGTATCTGATACTATTAAACTAAGTGTTTGGTTTAACAAAAGAAATCGTACGCGTGTTGCCTATTGTACAACATTTTGTAGAAATATAATCGAAAATCAAAATAATAAAAAATAACGAATACAAAATTAAAACTAAAACATTTTTGAGAAACATGAGATTCAAGAGTTACCTATCAACCGATTGTTTGTGATGAGAGTATGACGCCAAGGTGACATTAATTGTAACTAATGCTATGGCTGTTTCTATAGAGTTTCTTTAGTAGTACGTACATGGTAAGGTAATACACAGTACAATCGAAAAACAATTTTAATACTTCGATTTCGATCCGTCATACAACAAATCGCATTTCGATGCACTACACCGCTGAAATTCAATCAGCAGAATTGACTAGGAAATGTAATTTCGTTAGTTTCGTTGTCTGCGGAGAAAAACGTGCTGACGTCATCGCAAGCGGAATAATTGATATGCTCGTTCTGAGGATGACGAGACTGTAACCATGTCAATGGGAAAATAAAATAATTAGAATGTTGAACACGAGGTTTTGGTGCGTCGCCATGTGGAAAATACTCAACGCTACAAAAAGCGGGGGTGGAAAGGCTCAGTTGATAATTCAGATGAGAGATATGAATAATGGCTCACTTGACAGAACGTCACAGCCATCGCATGCAATGTCTGTGATCACGGTCGACTTGTTGGATTTATTCTATTCCCTGCTCGTGATCACTTCTTGCATGTGTGATGCATATATCTCGTGGGCTTCTTTACTGCATCACTGACAATCCAAATAATTTATTCTGTTTATCTTGTTACCTTCTTTTAACGATTCGTAACAGAAACTAACTGCTGTTATACCCTGTTCACATTACGGCCACTAACAGCTGTTAGGACAACAGTATAGTTATGTCAAATCGTGAAAATATTCGTATGTTATAGAAAGGTGTTAAGTTCACCTATGTGATCTGTTAACTACGTTCACATTACATTCTTAACAGCAGTTAGTAGTCTAACTTATGTTAGCGGCCCTACTGTGAACATGAAAGAAGGTGTCCCTCAAGGATTGTTTCTAAAAGTGTCTCTCTTTGTCGCCAGGGTGTGCACGAGGTGCCAGGCGTACGGCTGCCCCTACAGACAGCCTACGCTTCGCCAAGTCCCCACGCTGTATTCATGTACAGCAGCACCGGCGGCGAGGGCTCGGTGACCTTGCAGTTGCGTGACGCGGATGACCTTGACGACAAGAATGGCGGCCTGGCGTCGGTATTGGCTCGGCTACAACAAGAAGACGCGACCTTGAGTATCAGCTACCAGGACACGGAGATGTTAACGGAGGGCAGTATCGACGTCCTGTTGGGCACCGGATCGCTTCACACCAACGGTGAGTCACTAAACATGAACGCATTCTATGAGGAGGCGTAGCAAGTAAACAGAGAGCGTTGCGAGCGATCCGGCCACCAATAATGCTTCTTGCACTACATGGACGTCGACGAGCGCCGAGCGCCGGAAGTAGATGATCCGAAGAAGTTGGAACCAACCAACTTCGGCGCTTGCAGGTACCGCTTCGCCCTGATTGGTCGGATCATCCACTTTCGGCGCTCGGCGCTCGTCGACGTCCATGTAGTGCAACAAGCATCATGCTTAGTTCAGTACATGGACGTCGACAAGCGCCGAGCGCCGGAAGTGGATGATCCGACCAATCAGGGCGAAGCGGCGCTTGCAAGTGCCGAAGTTGGTTGGTTCCAACATCTTCGGATCATCTACTTCCGGCGCTCGGCGCTCGTCGACGTCCATGTACTGAATTTAGCATAACCGACTATTGGATGCACAAACTTTCAACAATACGAATTTCTAAGTCGTTGGAAAGACTACTTGTCGTCTTTGAAAGCTGCGTCGGTATTCATCGGTGAACTTCGTTGATCTTCGTTAATGCACGGCCATCTCTACACGTTGTACCCGTCAAGCTCAACTTGATCTCCGCCTAGCGGAGGCTCGTCGAACTTGGGAGTTCGACGAGCGTCCGCTAGGCGGAGATCAAGTAGACCTTGGTTCCCAAAGTTGTGATGTAGAGCATTCTGTGGTTTTAGGTAAACAACAGCTGTTTGTGGTTGTCATTTATAGGTTTTTATTTGTGTGCCAGTGAACATCAACAAAATCAAAAGAAGAAAATGCTTTCTTTGGAAAACGAACAGATATTTCTTTTGAAACTCTTTGGTGACATGTGAATGCGCATGCGCGAGCGTCAAACGTTAACGCCAATCGTCAAAGTTAAACTTTGACGTTGACGGTTCAAGTTGACGGTTGACGCATTTCTGCAATCGTGAATGCTTCCATATGAATATACAGGTTTATCAAGGTGTTGAAGTTGAAGTTAGCGTTGACGCCAATCGTACACTAGCCTTTCATAGACCATTTTCAAAATTGATCTAGAACTCTTAGATAAAAGTAATCACGGTGCTCCTAATCTAAATCAACAATGCACAAAAATAAAAACTAGTTTTCAAATGTTATGTCAGAGTGCATATTTCATTGCGGTGCATTGATGTCATTGAAGATTTATATTTTATCTAATGGTCCTAGATCAATTTTTAATATATGGTCTATGGTATGTTATGATAAGGTGGTTTTCTCGCCATGTGACCACATGCACATTGCACATCCGCGTCCTAAAACTTGTATTACAATCTGTTTATTTCATCGGCCACAATGTTAGTTACTTCTCGGTTTAATCTTCCACGCAACTCTCCCTGACACGTATACGCCATTTTTGCGACCCATCATCATTATTCATGAAGCTCGCGTCCGACGTCTCCCTGCATAAATATCAGACGTTAAGTCTCATTAAACAACTTCTAAAAACTGGCAGTATGAGTGGCGGGGTACATAACACACAACCCTTCCAACGCCGTCCGCGGTGGCTCATGAGTTTGGGGCGAAGGTTCTAAGCGTACGGCACCTATTTATTTGTATCTATTTATTTGTAAGTACAGTACATATGTAGGTGGTGCAAGGAAACCTGTACATTGCACATTGTCAAAAATAAAGTAGGCAAAAAATAAAAAATATGAAATTACAAAAAAGGAACAATTTTAAAACACAAAAAGAAATCAGTCCACTCATAAAGACAGTGCTGAGTTTAAACCATTTCCGAAGATATTCAGGAAGATGGTTGAATGATTTAAGACCTATAAATATATTGAACAACTTTGACGAGGGTTGGAATCCCGTATATTCGGGGGTTTCATAGGGTTTTGTAATTGTTATTCATCTGGATGTATCACCCATCATCGTCTCGAATAGCAATATTGTAATAATGGATACGTATAAAGCAACATAAATCATTCATTATACCCAGTGTTGTTACTTATCTACATAAAATTATCTAGATAACGTATCTAGATAAAATCTGTTATCTATTATCTTTATCTAGCTAATTTTGTTGGTGTTATCTTTATCTTTTATCTAGATAAAAATACAGATTATCTTATCTAAAATTTTAAGCTTTTTGATAAAAAAAATAGATAAAATGTTTAACCATAATATAGATACAAAATAATAATAAAATATATTATTTTAAAAAATGAAAAATACTTCTACTAGTTTTCCCCTTTTTTGAAAATGGCGGCAATTTGTTATTAAATTTTTGTTATTAAAATCCATCCACATTATGATAGATATGGAAAAAAAATAAGTAAATATTGCTTTTTAAGAAACATGTCAATAACTCACTTATATCATTATTATCTTTTATCTTTTCAAAATTATCTAGATAATTATTTTAATCTTTTATCTAATATCTAGATAATTTTTTTACACTTTATCTTTTATCTTATCTAGATAATTTTTTGGGGGATTATCTTTATCTTTATCTAGATAAAAAATAAATTATCTAGTCACAACACTGATTATACCACACACCCTCATCCTAAAACGTATTGTAGGATACTGACCGAGAAGAAATCCAACCTCATAATATTAAGAGCCTAAGACACGACAACACACGTCTTCCTCAACTTCTAAGTTATAATGAAGTTAATATTAAATATGTTCTTGAATGTTTTTATAACGATCTGTCCTAGGCAACATTTTTTGTGGCAATCCCCTTAACGTTTATTGTGAACATGTCTCGTTTTGAAACTCAGCTCCACAATAATGATGACGAGAACTGAGTTTCGTGTGCAATAATCATAGCATGCATCGTCTACTAATGGAGAACGTATTGTGTAAAACTCAACTGTGTGTGTTCAATTCTGTCTTTGAGAAGATGAGGCAGGTACAACATAACAAACGCGTGACTACGGTTGAGCGAATATAGTCGTTGTTGTCAATGCTACACCAGTGGTACATCAAGAAGCGTGGGGAAGCTTTGAACGAGTTAGAAACTCTATTTGTGCCTTCAAAGAATTCAGGAAACATGGAGGTGTGTGAATTCGTGCAGAACGAATTGACGGGGTTGAAAGATGTTTCGCGTTGTTTGATATAGTTGTATAATTTGTATTTCGTCATCGTGTGATGCTCAATGCGCACACGTTGTCAATTGAAAGTTGATAATATTCTTCACGGCTGTATTCATAGACCCCACGTGACGTCACAGCGGCCATGATTGCGACACAATGGGGCTTTGCACGCAAAGCTTGACGTAGAATGCGCCACCACCGTCCAAGCCCAAATCCATGACCTGCTGGATGGGTAAATCAGCGCGGACAAGGTCTTCTTGACCCATCCAGCAGGCTGTGATGGCAGCATTTTGCCAAAGACATTGGAATGGAAGTAGCGCCACCATAGTTCGAGCTCAAGTCCAGAGCCTCCTGGATGGGTAAATCAGCCCTTTTTTCATGGCTAAGTTATGCGGAGATCAAGTAGACCTTGTCTGAGGGCTGGCACTACGCTGGCGCTGCGAGTGGGAGAATGTGGCAGTGCAAAGCCCCATTGAGGAGGACCAATCCTAGGAAATTGGCAAATATTTTACAAATTTAATAAATAAGCCTAATATAGAATTTAAAAAGCAAATATAAGTAATAAGCAAATAATAATTACCACTTATATCAATTTTATTTAAAAAAAAAAAAAACAGGTTAAATTTTAAAGAACTGAGAATTTCTATGTTCTACCACAATAACGTCAATTGTTTCTCCATGGCAACTTCAAAGTTTGATCGCAAATGTGTCCGCCACGCGCAAAGATGACACATACGTGCAACCTATGAATAGTATACAAGATAAATTGCCTATGACAAATCTGGACTAAATTTCCTCTTTATGTATCGGTACTATCTCTATGAGGTTTCCTATTTGGTTGATTGTAATACCAGCCCTAAGTATTGGGAAACGGTTGTATGGATATTAGGGGAAGGACGAATCCCATTATCGATTTGGCTACTTGAAGGGCTGCTCCAACTATTCAATATTTAGTTTAGCATATCTGAAAAATTAAATTGAGTCGGCTTCAACGGAATGTATTGTAATAACTAAATTGCATTTATTATTTTTCTTTCGACACCAAAATCACTTGTTTTTTTTATACTGTTGCTAGTTCGTTGACAAGGTCTACTGGATTTACTCCTAGCGGAGTAATTGCGCGCGCTGCGCGCGCGCTACAAGCGATCTAGTGGACCTTGGTTCGTTGACAGTGACAGAAGGCGGGCAACATTTCTAGTCGATCCTCTCGTTTCCCGTATCAATCGTTCGACCGTTTTATTGGCGCGCTGCACGTCATGTTGTGTGGCGGCATCGTGAACTAGCGCTGACAGCTACCCGGGTATTTCATCAAGGCGGTGGATAGAGGAGAAATGTCGTTGATCCGTGGACGTGACCGAACACAAGGCAATGACGAACCCTAAATATAACCTACTGTTTTTGCATGAAAACCGATGTAATTATTAACGTTGAAATTATTAAATACAAATTTTAAAGAAGAAAGGTAGCCTTACTAGCCAATCCGCAATCAAATTAGCTTGTTTAATCCCTCAAGCATTTCCCAATATTATTAATTTTACCATACATGGAGCAATGGTTTGCTGGGTGGCGCGTCAATAGGGAAGTCTCATCAAAAATAAATATTCCTCAAAGTACCTAAAAATGGAAGATCATTATCTAAAAATACGGGCGGTATAATTTTTATATCTGAGAAGCGTATATTTCCAATTCTATTATCATTTTAAGTTTGAAATTTGGAACTTCTTGTTCCGTAATAGAAAAACGGCTCTTGACGTCATATGTCATGTAAACAACTGCCTCCTTGAAGTATTCTTAATAATATCAACGATATTAAGTTGGACATTTTACAATATCTAGGATGCAGTGACTTTACAACAATGTCTTTTATACCACTGTTTTCTTCAGGAAATACATTTTTATACAGTATTTACCAAAACGTGTTTAAAATAATGCAATTATTTAACATATTGTTGTTAATTAATGTTGAGAAGTGTTCATTTACTAACTATAAATAAACTTTGGTTCAGTTAGAGTCTTATGAGAGCAATAATCTACTAAAGGGTGGGATTTCAGTACTATTTGTATGATATAAAATTATTGTTTACTGACATATGACGTCAGAACCTTTTAATCACGAGCAAGATGGCGCAGGTCCGTTTCTGAGCTTGTTTTGACAGCAATATCTTTGACTTGCTGTTAAAGCGATGTTAATGCACCTTTCGAGCCGAAACCAATTAGTTCCCGTTTATGTTAACTTGAGGTAACCAGTAAGAAAATAAAAAAGATACGTGAGACTTCCCTATTATTAATTAACTTAAAAAAAAGGCATTTTTCTTACAGGTATTATCTCAAATAACTTTATGGTCTCTCATTTGTATTTATTGTTAATCAAATAGATTATTCCACAGCCAGTTTAGAATCTAAAATGTGAGGAGTTCTGTTTCCCTCCCCCAACCCCGACCCCACCCCCTCAGACGCCAGACATTCGTGCAATTACTTGCACTACTATAGTCATTACTCATTAGCAGCCTACCTACAAGGCCCACTTTTTGTAATTCACGTAATGAAAATTAATTTCGGGTACTATATCTGCTCGACGTACATTTGTGAGCAGTGTTAATTGTCTGGCTCAGCTGCCCTGGTTGTTCGGCGTTGCCTGAGTTCCACGTTCCAACCTTGACTTTGGAATGATTGTTGTGAAAGGCGATTTGTCCTCTTTAAATATCGTCTCGATTAGCAAATGTGTTCCACATACCATCGTCGTCATCATCATCATCATCATCATCATCATCATCATCATCATCATCATCATCATTAACATATGTTGACAACCACTGTGCTGTGTACAGTTTTAATCCAACACCATTTGTACTGGCCACAATTCGCTCGCCTATTCGAATCACAATCTAAACGCTAACGAAACTATGTTTAGACGTAGGCCTATTGTTTGTAATTTTTTCTTTGCGTACATTTCTCATATTTTTGTTGTGTCTCCGTCATCACTCATTTTCGTTTTGCCTCGCGTGATTTGTATGCCAAGTTTCGTTTGAGAAAGTGGGTCTCCGCCCCCCTCTCCCCCCCCCCCCTCATCATACCAACTCGATGCCGCCTGAGTGATTTGATGAATGGAAATTAACGTTTTCCTTCTCCTTCTGTAACTACCAACATAGCAAGTCGGTTCGTTTGTTTTTAGTAGGCCAAACTAGGTGGTTACTAGTTGCCACGCTCTCCGCCGCTGGCGCTACTTGTCATTCAGGAGCGAGACTGTCCATCAAAGACACATGTTCCTCCTACTATCTCCCTCTCACTCATTCCAGTCTACCCCACTTCAACTCTCGTGCTCATTCTCTCTCTCTCTCTCTCTCTCTCTCTCTCTCTCTCTCTCTCTCTCTCTCTCTCTCTCTCTTTCGATCTAGTGTATATCTACCGCAGGAAGACAAACAAAGGAAACTTTACTCTGAAGATGTAAACGATTTCATTCAATCTGATCGTTAGTAAACATATCTACGCCTATCGGTGAATAGTAACACGGTTGATGATGTGGCTTCGGTAGACAAACCTCTTCTCTTTTCAACCGTGGTTGCTGCGTAGTTGGTTTGGTGACAATCCTGGTGTCAACATTGATTTTATGTAACGATATATTATGCATTATTTTATAATATTCTTTTATTTTTACAAAGTCTACTTGCGATGAAGGTTACCAACCCACACAAACTCACACTTTTTGGAATACTAAAATAATATAATGTCAAATAGGCCCTATTGCTGTTTGTGAAATTGTATATAACAAAACACACATCATAAACAAAACGAAACATATGTCTTTAAAATCTCTCATTATCTAGTTGCACTCATAGGCTACATTATTTCGCTCAGTATTCATCACAATGGCATATCCCTGAAACCAGTCATATGCCAATCAGTACTCAATACTCCATACCGATAGAGGTGGCTCAGCGGTAAGACGCGAGACTCTAATTCGGGAGGTCGCCGGTTCGATTCCAGCCACCGGCAGTCCTTACTGAAGGTTTTTTCCGAGGTTTTCCTCAGTCGTAAAAGTGAATGCTGGGATTGAGTCATACTATCAGCCCTCGGACAATCCTTCCCAACCATCCAAACACCCTAATAACCTAGTTAATCACCTGAAGAGGGGCACATCAGGTAAAGCTGGTGTGCACCCTAGAACGGGTATTCCTACAAAAAATTATAATTATTATAATACTCCATGTAAACATAGCCAATTTCAGTTCTGCTGAACAGTAATATTAATTTTAGAATGTAACTTTGAATTCGGGGTGTTTTGTAATTATCAATCAATCAATCAATCAAAATAGCTTTTATTCGTTACTCATTACGCAACACTTCATATTGGGACTACCTCTTAATTTAAATGTGATACTGATTAAAGTTTTCATCATCTTCATGTGGATGGATATTGTGAGTTGAGTGATATGAAATGAGTGCGCAGTATGTGTTTCTGCAGTGTGTGCTCATCGCGCCACACGTCTGTTGAATATTGCATGTCCGTGGTACCAACTGCATGCATATATGTTACACAAGCTTGACATGTTATTCTCGACCGGCATTTTGCTGTCAGGAAACTGACCACGCATAACGGCAAGCGAGCTTCCATTCAATCATTCCCACTACTTCAAAGCTTATTTCTTTTATCAGACCTTTTTCAAATGTCTTCGTTATTAATCTCGTTTGGCTAGTTCGAAGCGTCTATTTATTTATGTTTTGACTAACCTGAACTTATCTTGTTAAGAGGACGGTTTCCTTCTGAATCTCGTATGGTAGCAGAGTTGTTCGCGGTTGCTCAGTTTCTGTTCACGATTTCGCAAAGGCTGGTTTTAATACCTACACTTTTATCTATTGTCAAGATTTTCTTGTCACGTTCGGTAATTATTGTGAACTTTATTGTTGTTTTTTTATTAAATGTAAATATAACTGGTTATTTAGTAAAACCTACTAACATTCAAATATAAATGTTACACTTTAAAATGGTTCCTGTTCATGTCACATGAACAGGAACCATTTTAAGTGTAACATTTGTTTGAATGTTTGTAGGTTTTACTAAATAAGCAGTTATATTTACATTTAATAAAAAAAAAACAGCAGACATGAACGTGGTAGTTTTTCATTATTTTGACAGCCACTGGATCCCAAACAAAATCTATTTTGAAGTGCGTCTCCCATGGTATAAATGTACTTTTCTGTCTTTCTGTTGCATGTTTAAGCATTGTTATCTTATAAGGTACATGAAGTTCTATGAGTGATTACTTTTGATCGAACCGTGCACTGAAACTAACTACGGTGCATGAAGTAGGCCTGACGCACAACCCCTGACGCACAACCTGTGACGCACAACCCTCGCATCCGCCATGTGTATCGTTCATACTTAAACATGATGCATCTGTAGCGTCTAGTTTATGAGAACGCACACACAATGATATCGTGCGTTGGACATCAACGGCCACAGAGAAGAGAAGAGAAACCTGTCACTCGTGACAGCCTAGCCCAACCAATTCCTTGTTCGCAACGAGTGACACTTCTCATCAGGCTGACCAACCAACGAGAGACGAGACCACAAATCAAACCTCGATAGTTCCGACGGTTAAAGTTAGACGAAGGACGAATCGATGTCAGTGTGACCTACTTTACCGACAGACTTAGACATATTGTCCGGCTTTAGTTTGAGGATGATCCATTCTGCACAAACCGCTAATTAGAAGTTATAACGTTGGATTGATGTGCAAAGGATTAAAGGAAGCCGAGCGGCGTGACAGATTGTCGGCAATGTCTGAATGTCTGCGAGAAAAGTGACAACAAAGCGTCCTGGTTTTTTGTTTTGGAGATGTGATTAATTTATTCTATTACTCGTCAAGTCAATTTTAACAATCGTGCCTTGTTTTCTGCCAAGGCTAGAGAGAGAAAAGTAATAATAACGGAACCGATTTTAAAGCTGGCTCACTTACTTCGGTACATTCATTCGTTCAGACAGATTAATTCGACATTCTTTCAGTTCAATGCAATTTGTATTGTATGTATGTCCTTTATTTCTGAAAATAATATTACTGTGCAAATATGTAAAAATATACATAAATAAAATAAATAAATAAATAAATTCACATTTAGAGTCTACCCACTCAGTAACTCAACTGATTTGCAGTGGGGGACTTTAATTGAAAGTGACTGAACCAACCCTGTAGGCTTCGAACACCATCGACGAGTGAGCGATAACCAATCAAAGATCGATATTTCAAATACGAAACATATGAATCAGTGATTGGACAGTGCGAACACCTGCGGACAAATGCCAGAATCAACAAGGCCAATTCAGAACAACTTTGAATTTATTGAGTGCTTCGTTGCTAGGACGGCTCCAAAGTCACCGTTTACTTATTCCTTAGCCAAGAAGTAATGGAATTAAATCCACAATAGAAGTTAAAAAACTTCTGCCTGAAGCGGGATTTGAACCCGGGATCTTCTGCATTGGAAGCAGGGATGCTAACCACTGGGCCAACGAGCCACCTTTTTACGACATGAAACTGTAGATGTTTTGACGATATTTTTGTAACATGATCTTTGCGTTCGTGACCATTATGTAAATCTAATCGTGCGTTCGTCCAATTAACAACTTTAATTTATTATTTGCACTTTTTTTTTGTTCAGCTGCATGTTTACTTATTTTTTATTAAAGACATAAATCACAAACCCCTACAGCCTTCAAATTTATGGATGGGTTGTGCGGTAAACAGCCGAGTGTCTTTCTATGCAAGATCGCAGATTGAAAGCATAATCCAGATTTGTGGTTTTATTACGTATCAATACACTCACCTCACATTTCGCCCATTTGAAAAGAACAAAGTCAATGTACGAGCGTTTGTTACATACATGTTTTGGCTATTAACTCTATACTCATTTCCGGTTGATATTTGCAACACAGCTGTTTACTTAATTCGTGAATCATTTAAAGTGCCATTATGTTCGCTGGAAAAACTAACTACAAGAGCCATACTTTTTAATTTGCAAGCGTTATTCATAAGGAAATTAATGTTACAATATATTATTCCTCTTTTCCGCGCTTAGCAATATGCCACGCCATTGTTTCAAGTGCGCTACTGTAAGCCGGCTGATGGTTTTGCATATTCGCTGTTAATAGCAAGATTAATAAATTCATTATTCATTACTCGATGAGTTCCAAGACGTACTGTGTGTTTCAATATTACATCAGCCCCGTTGCCGCGGTAACAAAGCACTCATTACAGTAATTAGAGCATCTCAGGAGGATTATTCTACATTCACGCTGATGCTAAGCTTCCTTGTGCTACCCCCGCAGTTTCTCTGCCATATATTTAGACTTATTTATTCTTTGTCTTCTTCTATCGAACTGTTTCACTGTTTTGTTAAACTAATGCTTTTAATGTTCCAAGTACTTTAATGAACACATTGTAAGATTTCTTAATCTATAGGGCGAGAGCTTGCAAGTTTAAACTTCTTCGCTCATTATTCTAATGATTTACAATTTAGTTTTAAAATAAAATATCCTACCTGACAGTAAAAATGCATTGTACATTAAACTGGAATAAATACTCTGATTAATTGCTAGCTTAAATTTAACCGCACAAGATTTTCAATTATTTGCGATTGAAAATACTAAGGAGAGGGTCTTATTGCATACACTGATTTATTTTATATTCAAATCCAAGGTATTTGTTATTTTCATATTAAGATTTATAGAATTGCGACACAAATATGTAGTTAAAAGCAGGCCAGTATTTTTCCCTAGTAAAATGAGCAAGAGACTGGAACTGCTTTAGCACTAAATTTACATGTTCGAATTAAACAGTATTAAATAAGCGTTAACAACGAAAACAATGCAAATTTGTGTTTGACAATTGGTTGCATTATGGATTTATTATTGCTTGGAGTGCAGAAAATCAGGTATTGATTCCCTGTAGAGAATTTTCGAAATATTACTACAAGTGAAATGTGACTCAAAGTGACCCGGATGAATTATTGTAGTTTAGTGTGATGTATTTACTTCTCTGGGATATATACATAATGAATATGGATTGGTAGAAAAGAGCACAGATCCAAACACAAGGAGTGACTGAACAGTATTAATATAGAATAGTATTAATTAAGAATAGTATTAAGTATAATAATTAACATAAAATAATACAATTACATACGGGAAAATCGATAAATAATTAAAACCTAACAATACAATCATTAGTACCTTAGAATAATGAAATAAACATAATAGAAAATAAATTTACAAATGTATCAATTGTATTACAAAAGATAATAATAAAATAATTTGTTTAAAGAAGTTAAAATTTAAAGGACAGACGAATTTTAGAAGGAAAAAAATTGTTAAATGTCAATATGTCTATGTATGTCGATCATGAGGGCAACTTGGATTGATGATTAAATCTTTATCCAGATGTGCCAACTTAAGAAACCATTTTGGTGTAGGTGCCGGGTTGGCCAACATTCACTCACATATTATTTTGATTCTTGCGATGTACGGGAATAAATCTGAAACTTTGTATACTGTTTGTTGAATACTGCAACTTGTCCAAAGTATTAACACTGAAGCGCTTGAGTCAAAACATTATAACATGGATGACAAGATGGTAACGTCAGCTGGTTGTTGTAGGGCCAGACAGTGGAACTGTGTAGTGTAAGATGACGTCACGCATTCCTTCTGTAGCTTTGCATTAACAAGCCAGCCAATAGAGTATATTAGTGTGACGTCACGTTTCCGTGTCATCCAATGACGAACCGTATTTGTGACTCCAAACAATCATGACAGTTGACAATTGACAGATAGTTTTGTTTTTGCAAACACTAAAGCGAGGGTTATCCGTTCAGATATTTAGTTTTCCTTAACACGAAACAGTGAAAAATTAGTTGATTTAATTGATTATTGTAATGATACAATTACTACTTCAAATAATAACTACGTTTCGGAAAGTTGTTTGGAGTCAGATAGCTCGTCCGCCACTTAATCTGACGTCATCACTAATACAGTCTATAGAGGACTCAAAATTAACATAGATATAGCGCTGCTAAGCAACCTCCTTTCAGCGCCATTGATGAATAATAACAATGAAACAACAATGAAAATTGACAGCTAGACCACTCCTAATAGAAGTTTATTTTTTTGCCACCAGAATGCGTCTAGTCTATTTTGAGTGCTCTATAGACCTTTTTCAAAATTGATCTACGATCCTTACACTGAGTTCATCACGGTCCTCTGAATCTTCAATGACAACAATGCACAAAAATGAAAACTTAACCTTTTTGAATACTAGTTTTTATTGTTGTGTATTGTTGTCGTTGAAGATTTAGAGGACCATGATTAACTCAGACTAAGTATTCTAGAATTTTGAAAATGGTCTACTGTATGATGGAGGTAACGTGTTAATGCCTGACCCTGGTTTAACAGTTGATTGATACATATTTAGACTGAAGAATAAAGGTTATACAGTGACTGAAAGAGTACGTTAAACTAAACAAGTCAGTACGTTCTTTGCTCCCTACAGACGTCGTGCATATCAAAGCTCCTAAGTCGAGAGTGATGACGGAACTGAATAGTTATCTCCGAGACAATTTAAGCATTATTTCAGCCCCCTGTTCTTGGGAAAGATCCACCAACTCGTGGTTGGGACTGCGGGTCTAATGTATCGTATAAATGCGAGGGCGTGTTCTTAGCAGAAAGAAGGTAGTGGTTTATTTTCATATGGAACAACTCCCTAGCGGAATGTTCGCTTCGTGCTCAAGGCGAACAGCGTGCGCTGCTTCCGAGAGGCTCGGAGTTCTGTCGCTCCCTATGCAAATCCCAACAGAGAAGATGATGGAGGCAAATCCACGGGTACGCGTCGACGTGGTGAATCTTTTACTCTCGGGCCTGACTACACCATCAAATTTGCACATGATTTTAGGTAAATGTGATTAGGCGGTAGGATTAGTATGCGAAGTAAGCGAATGACGCTACCCCCCCCCCCCCCCTCCCCCCTCCATCTCTCTCTCTCACTGTGTGTGTCTCTGTCGTGAACGAGCTGTTGTAGTTTCGTATTTGGGTTGGGGAATGTTGGCTTTCACGTTGTAAATCACTAGACTTTATCCCTGGAATCCCTTAAGGGGCCGCGTAATGCTTTTTAGGTTAAGATGTGCTGCGTTCTTAGGGTGTTTTATTCCCTAGAGGGCTGATTTGGAACTGTGTTCCTTGCAATACACAATACAATGTTCCGTGCAGTACAGTATGTACATAATGTAACGTGTCTCCTTCAATTCGTTTAGTAGTATCTATGTATTAAATCGCGGATAATGTACCTTTTCTCAATATACGTTCACACTAACACCACGGTGTCTTATTCGGTCGAGAGATATAAGCAACCTCGGTCTGTGTTGACCTTCATGCCTGACCTTCATCTATATCTGACAACCACTCATAGTCTCGGAGCATTCTCGTGACGTCACTACGGCTTTAATGGGAGTAAAATGTGTGTGGGTATTTGAGCTGTCACTAGAAGATGAATTAGAACGAAATACCAATTTTGATACGGATATTCCCCAAGAAAGTTAACAAAAATGATTGTTTTTTTATTTTACCTACGATTTTGGGAGGTTTTAGTTGTTTAGACTCACCTTTCCTTTTAAGCTTCTGCGATATCATGTATATTATCAGCGAACATGAGATGGAACTTAATTTCCAATAATTTTCTAGAATCTCGCGTGTTATTTTGCACAAACACAAATTGGATGTAGACCTATTATTTTTCTAACGTATCTGAGATTTTTAATATTGGCAAAATTATTAAACAAGGTTATTCAAGTTTTAAAAAGAAATACAAAATACTTTCAAGGTATACAGTAATAAACATAGTTAACATTTGTATGACATTGTCAAAATTATTCACTTAGAAAGTAAGGTTTAAATTAAAAATCCTACTTAAGTATTAAACCTATACAATATAATACCATATTGTATCCTTTCTCGATGCCCACTTCGTTAATGAAAAAGCAAGCACATTTCGTCGAACTAATGTTAGAATCTTTTAAAACAAAATTAAATTGAATTCCATCAAAAAGGGTTACAAATGTTAACAAAGTGACACGCTTAAAAATGACTGAAAAAAAAATGGAAAAAAGTACTTCAATTAATTTAACAATTAATTTTGGTGAAGGGTTATTAAAGAATGTCATTAAATCGAAAATTTCATTTGATGTCGATGTTGTTTGATTATATTTTCATCTAATTTTAAGATGGTATTTCAGAGATTTTACTAAATTTGATATTGCAAAAAAGTATGTAAAAATTCAGCATTATTTAAGACTTAAGATGAACAAATTCAAGTATAAATCATTGACATACCAATATACTTGCTTCTAAACGAACTCAGCATCTAAGAGATGCTAGTTACAGTCAGCTTAGCTCTTACAGTACATTCTTTCAGAAATTGTATGGAATCTCCTGACATTGCACTGGAAATGTTCAACTCTGTAGTAGTTATTTGGGGTAAAGAGAATTCATCTTTACAAGCTGATGCCCCTAACCTCCGAGTTCACCAAACGTTTTTTATATCCGATTTAATAATCTCCAATTGGTTACCATGGCTCAGCAGACGTTAGATACAAAATCCTTGGCCTCTTATACCAGTCGCCACATTTATTCAAAGCAAATCTCAGATTAAGGGCAAATCTCGTAAATAAATGTTTTGTGAAAGCGGGCCTAAGCATAGCGTGAGTCATATTTTGTAACTTCTGCAAATTCGCGGGAAGATTACGCATCAAGATTGGCGGACTGGTTCTGATTCTGTATGCCCAAGTTTTTGGTGGTAACACCCCCTTAGCTGACAATGTTGGAACAAGGTGTATCGATATATATATATGAACCACTCAATCCGACACAGTTGGAACTGAGTTTAAGATTATTATTATTATTGTTTTACATACAAAACAAATAAACATAGAGTGAAAATAAATAAGGTATTATCAAATATTCAAAACAAATTGTAAAAATTATTTTTGTAGCGTATTACTCTCGATATTATTGCATTTCAAAGTCAAATAATGTAACCACTTCTGGGCCCAAAATCAAAATGAGAAGTTTTCATTTTTTAATATAGTATTAACTCGACTTTATTTATATTTTGAAATTTTAAACAAGTATAAACTGTTTTTTATTGAAGTGTATTGAAGTGTATTCATGAATTTTATTAATCTGCCGGTACAAAACATTTGTAAATGTGGATGTAAAAAGTTATACACCACCTACAAACTTCGTAGGATTAATAATGGAGCAGAGTTTACACTACCTAAAAAACATCCTAACTTCACTCTTTGTTTTTCTACCAGAAATAGTTACAACCCAATTTGATTTTACAATCTAATATCGACAGTAATACTCCGCAAAACATATTGAAAAAGTTTCTTTCGTACATTTTAAGATATTTTTATTAAGCTCTATTCTATATGCGTTTATTTTCATGCTACATTCAAGTAAATTACATTTTCTCCGGAATAAACACGAAATAACAGTTAAAATGTACCCTGCCAGATTTAATAGGCAGCAGACCGGCACACATAATGTGGTTTGAGGTTCGATGTTTAACCACAGTTATCACAGTCATATTGAGTAAATACGGTACTGCACATGAATGATACATTGTAAACATCCATACAATAACAAACAAGTTACTG
The DNA here is from genome assembly GCA_945910005.1 of Isoperla grammatica. Taxonomy (NCBI): domain Eukaryota; kingdom Metazoa; phylum Arthropoda; class Insecta; order Plecoptera; family Perlodidae; genus Isoperla; species Isoperla grammatica. The sequence goes on from OX246738.1 coordinate 55,894,611, forward strand.
TCGCTCTGGGAAAGCCTTCGACATAAAAGTATCTATATTCGCTGAGATTTATGCTCCCACGGTTTACCTCCACTTGTGCAATATTAAGCGTTTGACGTGGCAACGGCTTTACAGTTGGATCTTTGTTGTGGCAAACTTAATATCCAGCCGGTATGCTGTAATTAAAATCTAAATTATTTCGATATGGGTTACACTAATGTAGTTGCCAGAAGCTTTACTGTGCTAAGTATACTGAACTTACGTTGATTAGTGTATAAACTAAGTTCGTTTTGTGTTATTACGCTGACGATAATGGTACACATTTTCCCTTCCAATGAGTTTTGTTGACGATGTCTCAGAGCTTGTTTGGCTACTGTGTTGCTTTTTTTTTCATTAAACATGGTGCATAGCCACATATTTTTGATAAAAGTCACTGAGTGTGTATACATGTCCAGTTGTATTGTAAAACATATAACTAACAAGGACGAAGAAAAATAACGAAATATTTTAACTAAACTATTACATACGCTAGTAATATATGTTAAAATGTAGTGTTTACATAACCAACTCGTTGACGTTATTGATTATTGATTGCTCTAGTGTAGAACAAACAAAACAACACAAATACAAATAAAAACAAAACACACAGACAAATAAAAAAAGACAACGCTGTAGGCTATGATGTATGTAGGCTGTGTGCTATGTGCACTAGTTGTCTACGGGGTTGTAGTATAAGACATGTGTAGCTAGTATTTGATCTGTGTTTGTAATGCTAGAAGCCTCTTGAATCTTTACACACCCCTAGACGGCATCTAGCTCTCTCATCTAGGCTAACCCAGCCTCTGATCTGTGTTTGTAATGCTAGAAGCCTCTTGGATCTTTGCACACCCCTGGACGGCATCTAGCTCTCTCATCTAGGCTAACCCAGCCTCCGATCTTTGTTTGTAATGCTAGAAGCATCTTGGAGCGTATTTACTTGAAATGGTTCCGGTGAGTTCCAATGTCAATATTTGTACAAAGTATCTCATTAATATTTATCTACCGTTCGGTAAAAACTACGTGGCCTGTTTAAGATGATACAGGGGTGTACAGTTGAGACATGAAATGGGGTTGGCTTGTCTGCGCTCTTTGGCACGGATGTGGGTATCACGCAACTATAGTTCGCATTGCTGTCGGTGAAGCAAGACGATACAGCATTCAACAATAGTTTTTATTATTTCTCGTCCTTATTTCTATTTTATGAGCTGGCTTCTTTGATATATTATTATGTTTAGTGATTTTCGAGTTAAGTTCTCTAATGTATGTGAAGTGTATGCACTATGTTGCATTTATTTATTTATTATATTTTATTTTGTGAATTTTGATATACATTTTTGATTACAATTTAATACACTGAAGTCCTAAGTATTATATATTGTTATATGGCTCATACGCTCCGTAGAAAACCGTTATATGGCTGTTTACTCTTACATTTTAAGGGGTAACTTAACTCTAGTGAAAGAAAGAAGAAGTCTAGTCTCTAGTGAAGAAGTTGGAACATGCTGAGTACTATTTCCACAATCACGCCTAGTTCATAGGTGCAATAAAATACAGTGTTGAAAGTAAAAAAAAAAAAAAAACAAATTAAAATTTTAAAAACATTTTCAAACATTTTTTTCTACCGTCGAAGCCGTTTCTTGTCAGGATACTTTTAAATTTAAGTTTTTTTTCTTTTTTGCTTATGTGGTTTTGTGCTGACAAGATTAAACAATTAATAATACCAATAATAATATTATTAATAATAATAATAACAATAATAATAATAATAATAATAATAATAATAATAATAATAAAAATAGTAATAATAATAATAATAATAATAATAATACAAATAATAATTAAAATAATAATAATAATAATAATAATAATAATAATAATAATAATAATAATAATAATAATAATAATAATAATAATAATAATAATAATAATAATAACATCCGACGAGGTATTTTTCAAGGTGACTCGTTTAGTGCGTTATGGTTTTGTCTTTCATTAAATCCATTATCTCATATACTAAACAAATCTACTCATGGTTTCAAGATAAAGGACGGTAATACGGTTTGCCACACACTTTCACATTTATTCTACATGGACGATCTCAAGCTATATGCTTTAAATGCGACACACATGACGAATCTTCTTAACTCAACGTTAGAATTCAGTAGAGATATATGTATGGATTTTGGAATTGATAAATGTAAGTCACTTCATGTCATCAAAGGAAAGATTACGAAATTAGAAGAGTTTGAAATTGACGAAGACAACCGGATTGGAGTAATGGACGAAGAAGATATATACAAATATCTAGGATTTGCGCAGGCTAAACGAATTGATCATAAACTGATGAAAAGTAAACTAATTTCTGCATACAAGAAACGAATAGGATCCATTTTAAAAACACAATTGAATGGTAAAAACAAGATCAAAGCAATTAACACTTATGCTATACCGGTACTAACATATTCATTTGGAATTATTAACTGGACACAGACAGAACTTCATGCCCTAGAAATTCTCACCCGCACAACATTCACCAAATACAGAAGTCATCACCCTAAGTCAGCAATAGAACGAGTGACTCTACCTAGAGAAAAAGGGGGAAGAGGCTTGATTGATTTAAACAATTTATATTATAAACAAATTGAAATTCTGAGAAAGTACTTTTATACAAAATGCCCACATTCACAACTTCATAGAGCTATAGTATCGGCAGACAAGTCGCTTTCTCCCCTCAATTTAAATGACGGAAATTTAAACTTGCTTCAAAAACTAAATTCTGACACAGCAAAAGAGATCAGAATATCAGAAAAGACGTTACATAGCAGACATTATAAAGAACTTCTTAAGGATAGCGTCGATAGGGTAGCATCGAACAAATGGTTAACGTCCGGGGACATTTTCAGCGAAACAGAGGGATTTATGATCGCTATTCAAGATAAAGTAATCAAGACTAACAATTACAAAAAATACATACTGAAAGACGTCACAGTGGAAGATAAATGTAGGAAATGTAATTTGAACGGCGAAACAATTGAACATATCGTATCTGGGTGCAAAATGCTTTGTCAAACAGATTATCTTCATAGGCATAACCAAGTTGCAAACATTGTACATCAAAAATTAGCCATGAAGTATAAACTTATAAACACAACCACTGCGTATTACAAATACAAGCCTGAAAAGGTATTAGATAGTAAAGACTACAAATTATATTACGACCGGGCAGTTATTACAGACCAAACCATACATCACAATAGACCGGATATTATATTTATTGACAAGAAGAAACAAGAAACGATTTTAATTGATGTTGCCGTCCCTTTATGCCACAATGTAGAGACAACTTGGCGGGAAAAGATAAACAGATATAAGGAATTATCTATTGAAATAAAAAGGTTGTGGAAGCAGAATAATGTAACTGTTATACCGTTAATTATATCAGCAAATGGCATTGTTCCACGTAAACTCCATGACAGTATTAAACTAATTGGTCTCCAACCGAACATATACATCGAGATGCAAAAAGCAATTATTTTGAACACGTGTAGGATAGTGCGAAAATTTTTGAACTAAGAAGAATGAAGACTTCAAGAAGTTCTCCATCCCGATGGTGGTTTTCGTGGTTTCCACCGTACAAAGAGCGAATGCTGGGATGAGTACAAATCGGCCACGACCGTACATAGCATCCACAGTTCGGTTTGGAAAAAATAATGTGGACAATGATATATTAAGTAGTATAGCCAAATGTGGGCATTTGAGAAGCAGAAGAAGAAGAAGAAGAAGAAGAAGAAGAAGAAGAAGAAGAAGAAGAAGAAGAAGAAGAAGAAGAAGAAGAAGAAGAAGATATATTAAGTAGTTCTAAGTAGATTTTAATAAGGTAAACACATGGAAATACTTGACATTTGTGTCCGTACAACATGTTTATGCCGGTTTTGACCGAGTTTGTATGTATTGCAACAATAAAATAATAATAATAATAATAATTATCATCTATCATTACCAAACGTATGGCAAATTTTCTTAATGACAACCAAATATTACCTCTAGAACAGAAAGGATGTTGTACAGGAACATATGGGAGCAAAGATCATTTATTAGTAAGCAAAACAATTATGGAAGATAGTAAAAGGAAGGAGAAAAACCTTAGCATGGCGTGGATAGATTACAAGAAAGCTTACGACAGCGTGCCTCACAGCTGGATTCTTGCCGTGCTTCAGATGTATCATATTAATCCAACATTAGTCAACTTTTGTAAGCAGATGATGAGTCAGTGGAGCACAACAATGAGACTAAACAGTGAACAAGAAACCGTCGTCTCTAACAAAGTTAAAATTAAAAAGGGCATTTTTCAAGGAGACTCTTTATCACCATTACTATTTTGTATGTGTTTGATACCACTAAGTACGGAACTTAATAAGACTGGACTTGGATATACATTAATCAAAGGAAAAGGGAAAATTGAACATCTTCTATATATGGATGATCTTAAATTATTTGCAAAAAATGAAAAGGATATTGAAAAATTGTTAAGTACAGTAAAAATCTTTAGTGATGACATTAAAATGGAATTTGGAATTGAAAAGTGTGCAATAGCAACATTCAAGGCTGGGAAGTTAACATCAAGTAATAATATTGAATTGGACGATCAAACTATTATCCAAGACCTTGGCGATAATTCATATAAATATTTGGGAGTAGAAGAGTCACAAGGAACTCAACACAACACCATGAAAAACAAATTGATTCTTGAATATCGGAAAAGAATAAGATTAATTTTAAAATCCGAATTGAATGCGCGTAACAAAATGTTGGCCATAGGAGCCTATGCAGTACCTGTGTTACACTACAGTTTTGGTATCATAGATTGGAGATTAGAGGAGATTCTTAATATAGACCGTAAAACCAGAAAGCTTCTAACTATGTATGGAATGCATCATCCCCGTGCTGAAACTGAGAGGCTGTACATTTCTAGATCAGAAGGCGGAAGGGGACTCTTAAAGATTGAATCTATGTTTAAAATAGCTATCATCGGATTACGAGCATACCTGGAAAATAAAGAAAATGATAGATATGTTGAGATTATGAATGATTATGATCACGAGAAACCAAACACAACATCCATTACTAAAAGAGCGATCAAATTTCAAGAAGAACTTCAGTGCTCACTTCAACATAACAATCAATCCCTAAAAGAACAAATCCGATGTTTGAGAATGAATGTTAAACATCAACTGCAACTTCTTAGTACGGAGAAATGGAAATCCAAAATGATGCATGGACAGTTTCTCCGAAAAATTGAGCAAGAAGATTACAGTAAGATGGATACATTCACTTGGCTCAAGCAAGGAGATCTTAAAGGAGAGACTGAAAGCCTTCTAATTGCAGCCCAAGACCAAGCATTGAAAACCAGATATATTGAGAAAAAATTTATAAGACCCGAACTGATGCTCATTGTCGTCTTTGTAAACAATTTAATGAGACAGTGGACCACATTGTATCAGGTTGCCCAATTTTGGCCAAACATGAGTATATAGAGCGACATAACCGGGTTTGTGCACGTCTGCACTGGGATATATGTCGTTTCTATAATATAGATGTTTGTACTAATTGGTACGAGCATCATCCAATAAGTACAATACATCAAGGCTCAATAACATTACTCTGGGATAGTCAAGTCTACACAGATCGATATATTCAGCATAATAAGCCAGACATAATTATTAAAGATCATGAGAATAGACAATGTATTATGGTGGATGTAGCGGTGCCCTCTGACAATAACATCACAACTAAGGAGGCGCAAAAGAAAACCAAATACAAAGACTTACAAATTGAAACCCAGAGAATGTGGGGGATGCGGACAAAGGTAATCCCGATCATAATTGGAGCGACAGGTGCCATCAGCAAAACATTTCAAAATTATTTAGAAGATATACCAGGACAACATAACACAAGGGAACTACAGAAGACAGCCATTCTGGGTACTGCTCGCATTTTGAGAAAGGTTCTATAATATTTTGATATCAGTTTTTATATTGAAGTCTTTATGTTATGTTTATATAATTGTTTTATGTAGAATTTATGACATTGCGTGGTCCTGCGATGCGGTGCGGGTGTTTTGGGTTGGCCCGGGTTCGTACCGCGTCGCACCGCAGGGCCACGCGGTGTCATGAATTCAACTATATTTGATTTATGTGTAATATAATAATCTTTGTGATATGTAAAATCTTTTTAAAATGTAATTATCTTTGTAATGTGTAAAATCTTTGTAATGTCATATTTTGTAATGTGTGGTTGCAGCACCTAAGAGGTGAGGATCACCTTTGGTGCTGTAGACTAATAATGTACCTGCCATCTGATGATGTGATAAATAAAGATAATAATAATAATAATAATAATAATAATAATAATAATAATAATAATGCGTAACCAATGTGCCAAGCTGCTGTGGGACTCACCCATTGTCACGGACAGAGCGGTCGAGGCAAATCGGCCAGACTTGGTTTTGTTTGACAAGAAGGCTAAAACAGCAACCATTATCGACATCGCCGTCCCGCTAGACAACCATGTGATCAACACAGTAGCTGAGAAGAGGCGTAAATACCAACCACTCGCCGTCGAACTCAAGGACATATACAAGCTGAGGTCCGTTGAGATAGTTCCTGTCGTCGTCTCCGTCAACGGTCTGGTTACCGAAGAGTGGTCAGCTGCGAAAGAGAAGCTCCACCTGAAGGACAAGCACGTGCGTGTCATGCAGAAGGCTGCAATCCTCGGCACAACTAATATCGTGCGCAAGGTCCTCAGCCTATGAGCTACATTGTCACCACCATCTTTCGGCCGCCACCCTAGGGTGCACTCTCGCATCGTCTTGGCTCAAGAGGAGCCCGATGGTGCAAATGAGAGAAGAGAAGAAAGGAAATAACAATAATAATAATAATAATAATAATAATAATAATAATAATAATAATAATAATAATAATTATAATAATAATAATAATAATAATAATAATAATAATAATAATAATAATAATAATAATAATAATAGTAATAATAATAATAATAATAATAATATTAACAATAAAAATAGTATTAATAATGATAATAATAATAATAAATCATAATCTTTTTGGGTTAATTACTTATTCCTCTGATCGGTGTCACAATTTAGATAGATTATGATGATTTCCGTTTCTTTACGTCTCTTGTCAAGTCTTGTTTCTATATCTTTTCTTTATGTCTCTGTTATTGCAATCATGCTACTATTGGCGACGATGAAGGGTGCAAGACGAAGATAAGTGACAATTATTACAGAAGTAGATTTCTTATGCGGGATATTCGGACCCACGTCCCTCGGTGGTATATGCTTAATTTTTACTTTTGATAGAACAATCGGGTCCCACCCAGCTATACGTGCATCATTTCTAAACTCTGTAACATCCGAAATGGTAGAAATGCGTTAATCTATAAGGACAAGGGGCCAAAACACAGTATTATCGGCCTCGACTTCTCATTTAATACCTCCTTCCCTCCCCTGGTTACCTGGTATTTTGTCTTCCCACTCTCAACGTAGATTTACCGTTTTAATATAATGGGATATTGGAAAAGAGATCCAGCTCGGGCCCGTATTTCCATCGCCGAAGGAGCTCTGCTAAAACTAAGTCTAGATACTCCGTCTACAACGCCGATATAATTGAATACTGTACCGTATACCTAAGAGCCAGTTGGGTATTGGTTATCTATATGAAGTTTTCTATAGTCTACAGGGTGGGTGAAAACACCGGCAACAGGAAACATTTGGCCCTGTTAATATTGTTTTACGCATTATCGTTACTTTAGCGATGAAATTAATCATAGTTCCCACGTGACGTCACAGCGGCCATGATTGCGACACAACTGAGGTAGACCAATCCTAGATCATTGGCGAATAGAATTGAAATATAATAAATAAGCGTAATTTGGAATTTAAAAAGTAAACGTAAGTAATAACAAAAATAAAAATTACCACACATACCAATTTTATTTAAAAAACCGGCTGAATTTTAAAGAACTAATAATGTGTGTGTTCTACCACAACAGCCTTCAATTGTTTCTCCATGGCAACGTCAAAGTTTGATCACAGATTTGACCACCACGCGCACAGATGTAACGTACGTGCAACCTATGATATGTAGCTATTCTCAAGCCAACTACAGACCATCATCTACAGCCCCTTTCATGTACGGTGCTTCAACGAAAACGAACAGATTCCTATGTCGTTTTTCATACATTCGTAAGGCGGCTTGCGCTTAGTCACTGCGCAAGCCAAGCCTCAATATTCACGCCCACTGTGCGTGGGGATTTTAACATTCCAATAGAATACACAATCGTATATTTCACCAGTACATCTGTTTCAAGTATGTCTGCTACAAAATAGAGAAGTAGGGAATTATGTTGTTACATATATTCGGGTATTTCGTCAGCAGACTAGTGACGTTTGAACAACTTTGATTTTGTGTAGGCCTAGTTTCGTGTTGTATGATTTATGTATTTGGAATCGGCGAACTAGAAATTAGCGCAATATCTTCATGTATCATGGTCGTTTGAAAATAATATTTGTGTTATACACAATTCACCACAGATGTCTTGAACTCGTTCCCAATTTGTACAGAATAATGTAACTGTATATCTCTTCTCTTTCATTTTTGTAACGAGATGGACACATTTGTGGATTTGGTTACTAGAAAGAATAACATGATATTAAAATAACTGGCGTATAAAAAGAATACCTTGAAGATTAGAAAGATTAGTATAGAATTTACGAAAGAAAAACTAGAGAAATTATTTTTATGAATTACCTTTTAATGGGTACTGGTAAATATTGGGCACCGGTCACTTAAGTGTTACAGCGAAAGTTAAAATGGACGGTTGTTTTGTATAATGTAACACAATCATATTATTTTGAGTTTTTCCGAGTTAGCTTTATCCTTGTACATTGCAGTCGGTAACGGGCACGAATCTCATTCGTAGATCATCGGTTAAAGCTGTAATTGTAGCGTATTACCATAGACAAGCTTGTCATTTATCCCACACTCTCCGCAAGTGACAATAGATGGTTGTTTTGATGGGACAAGAGAATGAATGTACGCGATCATTCATATTTACGACGGCGTATGAAGTTGCGAACAATGTAAGAAATTCCATTATTGTGATTGCTTGAAAACACGAGACTCATGTGATGGGCCAGAACGATCCTATAATGTGAGTACCCACTGAGTTATCTCGTCCGCTGTGTTGGTTGAAAGAGAGATGGTCTTTCACCAACGCTCTGTTCATTCGGGGACGTCGTATTTGGTTTATGTTCCGGCAACGTGAATTGAAGCCGCGTTGACGAATGAAACCCATCTACCTAGTATATTGAGCACACCCTTTTATTTGATTTGCTATCTAGAAGTGCTCTCTTGTTACTGTACTAGTCTACTCTTATTACCTAGAGATTGTATTACTTATGTTCATGCCTACCCGGCCATCTATAGAGTCTATCCGCTCATAGTAGAAACAAAATGTTTACAGCTAGTGACCAATGTTTGTCTAATACTATTATAAGTCCATGGTCTTATAGACCGAGAAATAGGGTTTAAAGGGCCAACAGGTAGAGCGCTGTTGTCATTTCCTTGGAATTAGTTTTCTTTCAAAGGGTGACATTCTTTTGACATCCGTTATTATAAAATTGGCCACCGTGATTTCTAGTTTACAAGCCGATTATAATGGTTCAATATCAAACATGGATCATTATCTCTAAACGTTTCGTTTCTACTATGAGCGGACAGACTTTACCATGTGTATATACACAGTATCAATTAAATAGATGCACTTTTATTTATAAAAGACCCGGGTTAGATTTTGCCCCGTGATGACTCTGTCTGTCGTACGACGTAAGTAAAGATAGCATACCCTTACCAGTTCCTCCCATGTATTCTCTCCTACTTGTTCCTGTTTTCAAGTTCCTCCCAGGTTTTGCCCCTGGATTGAAGACGTCCAGGGTATAGCTCTGCTTCTCATTAGAGTTTACAAAAAATCAGACGTGATATGACCTTAGTCAACAAATAATAACACCCAATACTCAACTACCCTTGACGTTATCAGTTAGTTTCAAATACCAGCTGCGTTGTTAAGTTTGAGATTGGCCAGATTTCAAAAATATCTATCTACGCTACCTATAAAAAATATACAATTATATCTCAACCGTCAAATTAAGGATGTAATTTCTTGCTATGGAATTGTTTTATTACATGATATTTTCCAAAATGAAAACAAAATCAGCCATTAACAAGTCCCATACTTAACTCGACTGTGCACATAAGTCGTCAACTCAAAGTATGTTAAATTAAAAAAAAAAAATGGCTGCCTGTGTTGCCAAACATAATGTTGTTGTATGGAAAACAAATTTTCTCTATGTTCTACCGCAGGTTATTGATGTCGTTCATTTTTGTGACAACCTGCATTCGACATTGGAACCCACCCTGCTTGTTTAGCCCTACGCCTGCCACAGTGGCGTATCCGGGAATTGACAATGGGGGGGGTCGAACATCCCGAGCAGGCAGGGGTCTGGGGCGAAAGCCCCAGCCGCCGGAGGCCAATTCGCCGAAGGCGAAATTTTTTTTCTTCATTTATGACGTTTTAAACGCCTGGAAACACGTTTCAGAATAAGAAAATGTCATAAAATAGGTTGAAGAGAATGTAAGAAAGACTACAAAAAAAATTAAAAACCCAGTCACAGAACAACAAAATTACTGCAAAAATAAATTTCTTTCCTATATTTTTTATTTTAATAATTGTTGGCAAGTATCCTCGTAACTGGTAGTGTTGCAGTTCAATGTGGTTAAATTCAATGTAGTTTCTTATACGCAGTGCCAATCGTAAGAGGAGAGAGAAGAGTAACCCCCTGACCCCTAGCACCCATTAGCATTTTTAAATATATTCCTCCAACTTGTCCCATTCCTCAAACTTCTTTTCCGATTGTCCCCGGGAGACAATAGGTCCTAGGCAGCTCTTCCTGACGACCAAGAGCCCAAAGTCGTATGATTTAACGGTTGAGTATGTTATTTAACAATAATCAAAATAGTAGTTTCCTCTTCCCTCCTCCTATCCTTCCTTCTCTCCGCATGTAATTTTTTTTTTTTTTGCATGGGGGGGGTTTGAACCCCATAACCCCCCCCTTGGATACGCCACTGGCCTGCCATATAGTTAAAGCATTGCAGTAGTATTTCCGTTCCTAAGGAAACAATATACCACAGACGCGACGAAATGGAACAAATAACGTTCCTTTATATCTTTGAATAAATATATATATATCTCATCAAAATAAAATAATTCAAAGCCCTACGCTCAAAGCTTGCAGAGAAATTTATTTTTAATGAGAGTAGATTCCGCAGTTTCTCGCTCGAACAAGTACATTGTTGTCGCTTGCATCAGATGAATCTCTGAAGGATCAACTATGGGGAAGGTGCATTGCGATGTGCTTGGATGCACCATCATTGCAAGCGCCACATCGGAGCGTATTTCATAGCGAGAGAGACCGGGAGAAATAAAAGGACTGTTGAGAATAATACGATTGCGAGGTATGTTTTATATTAAAACCTCGGTGGCCTTTCAGTGATGAGGAATATAATTGAATGCAAGGTAGACTCGCCTGTGACGACAGACAGGATGTGATGCCATAACAAAGAGATTCTACTAAGATCTGAACACAAATATGACGTTAATAAGATGACAGCATTATATTGCATTCATTCGTTTTATTATGTGTTAAGTTTACTTATTATTTTATTTGGACTATACACATCCAAACACAGAAAAGACATGACATAAAATGCAGTTATAGGGCACATATAATACGAGAAAAGAAGCTTCTGCTTTATCGTACTGTATTTGTCTAACAGAGAATATGTGGAGCAGAATGAAGTGTTCAAAGACACAATTGCTTTTTAATTTCTAAATCAGTAGAAGATTGTTCACCCGTGCTTATACATCGAGCTATGAAAGACAATTACCACCCACGGAGTAATAAAAACAACTTATATACATGTGATTATAAATTTTTGTTTCTATAAGATTGGTTTATGGTGGTGCTGGTTTATGGATTATATTATGCATTCTTTTAAAATAGATTCTGCACAGAAACATCATTCAACCCCATGTATTTTACTTGTACAAAGTGTCTTCATAATAAAATATCTATCTAATGTCTACTTTCAAATATCAATTAACTGCATCGTAAACTATAAAGGTAGGGTTAGTTGCTTGTTTTACACGTCCACTGGAACGCTTCGCTTGTTCATCACAAACTGTTTACAATGTTGATACCGTAGAGTCAGCCATCTCATTCTAAGTATTGCCTTCTCAGTTACTTGGTTCTCAAACGTACGATTCGATCAAATGGGTTAGCTCAAATTCCTAGCCTCACTCGCAACAAAGAACTGTTATGATCAGCGAAGCTTTTCACTAAGGGAATTGTCAAAATCTTTTCGTTTTACTACCCACTCAGTAAAATAAAACATTTTGCAAATAGAAAGAGCTGATGTAGAAGCGATCCCTCGTGGAAATGCAATCGTAAAAAATATTGAATATCTTACCGAAAGTTTGGCGAATTGTTGTCGTTTGCGGAGGCCACAATTCAAGACACCTGGGTCCGGCGGGACCGTAAGGCGTAGAACGTGGGCTATTGGGATGGGAATCTCGCCCTTATTGTCAGTTGGGTGATAGCGACCGTCGTGGCCGGCTGTGGCAGCGACGCTCGAGAAACTCGTGTTCAGCACGCTGTCGGGCCTGCTTTGGGTGGGTGCGTGGGGGGGGGGGGGGGGGGGAAGGGAGGGAAGAACGAGTCGCCGAGAGATGAACACCCGAATTGAGATATGGAAAAAATCAAAGTGGCTATTATTGATAAGATAGCGATACGACTACATAAGTCAAGTCTGTGACCAAACCCATTGTGTCACGTCAGAAGAGAACATATTACGTTCGTGGATTTACAACCCCATTACATAAAAACAGCCCCATCTATATTATCGAACTTTATACGGACCCGGGGTGGAAAAGCAATGCTGTCTTACAACCTGCGTTGTATGACTTAGCTTTTATTAAAGTGTGTAGATAATAATCATCATCCAATATTTCAGAGGATGAATGCTTACCGCATGTCTACATTACGGTATGACCGTTACTCGCTCGTCCAGGCTCATAACTTATCCGGTCGCGACCGGGCCATGGCTTGAGATCTAGCGGACCGAGACCGGTTGAATTCAAATTTATATTCACGTGACATCATGGACATTGTTGGCGGCCATCTTCCCTTCCCCGGTCATTGTTGTGGACAAACAAATGAGCATATTACATACAAAGAATCGGTATCAGGTAACACATAGTGTTTATTCCTTTTGATAGATTTAATTTATAACTCCCGCCCCTTAAACACGGTCCGTAAGTAATAGTAAAGTCCTTTTATTGCGTTTGATAACACTGCTAAGAAAATGTGACAACGTTTTTTGGACGCCCGGTGTCACTCGCATGCGAGGGATCTGTATCTTAGAGGGCTGTGCCTTCAACCAGAGTTTGCTCTGTGCGTGTTTTATCTGCTATAGAAAGCTGCATGGCTTTAGTCGCGACGCACGTTTTGGGATTCGACAGATTCCACGCAATGTTATGTGGGCCAAGGAAAATAGGGTGTAACATAAGTTGGCATTTAACCAATTGGTAATGCCATTCGTTTTAGTTACGTGACATATTCATGGTTAGCCACATGCGCGCGGCAGCCATCTTTACGACCAAACTTTGACAGTTTGTGGCGTTGTCATATGACGAAACAATTGAAGCCTATTGTGGCTGAGTACAAACAAATTTAGTTCTTTAAAACTCAGCGTGGTTAAAAAATGAAAGCGTTACGTGTGGTGATTGATTTTGTATGTATGCCTATTTTTACTTGGTTTAAATTCTAAAGGCGGCTTTTAGTCAATTTTTACGCAACCAGGCCAACTGCCCCTGCAAATATACACAGCCCTCTATATACTAGGCCTACTACAGGAGTCAACCAAGGTCTACATTGAACTAATTGAATCTACATGAAGGTCTACACTCCTTAGTAGCAGCAAGGTCCGTCGATCACCTGGCGGAGGTTCGGAGTTCGACGAGCCCCCGCCAAGGGATTTACGGACCTTGTAGTAGCAGGCAATAGAAACCTGTTTCAAACTTAAGGCAGCCAATTAGATGACACACATGCGAGTGTATTTTCAATTAAACTATTTACTAAATCCACTTAACTAAACATCTTGTTATTTTTTTAATTAAGGTTGTTTAATAGTGCCCGGTGTCACGATATTATCTCTGAATTACTCAAACCATGAACTTGTATAGTAACTGCGCTACTTTATCTACATCTGTTGGTAAATCAGCGTTCCATTAAACTAGTCTTCACATTCTTTGTATATAAGTGAACGTTGCAGGTCCATTATAATTGCCTTCAATTTCCAGTCAAGACAGTAGCTAGTCCTATTATCTTTGGTCTGCCACGTGCGTGTCTTGTCTGCCCTAAAGAAGGCTGTGGCTGTAACGCGCAATAGATTGACTTCGCCCCCGGAGTCTTCACCGCACACGTCAGCTCGCAGTGTCACCAATCTCCCCCCACCCGCACCCCCTCCCCTCTCCCATGGCTGATTAGGAAAAGGGGACGGGTCGAGAGAAACTGCACCAAGTTTGACACCCGAACCGCTTGCATACATTGAAACAATCGCACGACGTTGACATTGGTATGTCAAGTAGACCACCATCACTGACGTTCGTCTACTCACCAAGTTGTCACGTCAAGTTTACGGGGTACAAATAGATTTACGTCTTTGTCTTCGGTAACATTTGTTGTCGATTGAGTGAGGTGGTTTGTTAGAAACATTGACTCTAGAATTTACACTGAAAGGGCGTGGGTTCAACTCCCACAAGGATTGTTGCGTCGATTCAGTCCACATTCATGATACACCATCGCTGTCAGAAACCCATTTAGTGACAACGGCTGTAAATTTGCTGTTGATTTTGTGGCTGAACAATTTTAAACAGTGTTTTATCAAGACACGAATATATTGAAATAAAATGGGGTGAATTTTCGGAGTATCCTCCCCACTGCTTCCTCAGACCAAGAACAATTGCGTCGTGGAGCTGGACCTTGTGCGCAGGCGGGTAGTCGGCGCTCATTTGCGACTGCGGCGCCCCCTGTTGTTATAGGCAACGAGTAGTATACTTGTTGCCGACCGCAGCGCTGTCTGTTGGCCATTTCATCCCCTAACACCGGGTACCATCTCTCATTCTCACTGTATCGTATCATATTGCTGCATACCAATCCATACCCGAGTGTCTTTGTGGACATCAGACTAAGAGGATGACTCCGGGTGACTCCGGATGACTCCGGGCAATTTAATCTTCAAAAGTTTCCAAATTTTGGAGTATTATTTACAAAATAAGAAAATGTCAAAATTATTCAAAGTTCAAAAATGCTTCAATGTTATCTCCAGCATCTTCAACGTGAAGTGGTACGGCCAATGTAGGCCTACTTGGCAGATAGATTGTTTATAGGCTATTGGGGTTGAAATGATTGATTGAAATCGAGTTTTGACGTTGCCTAATGCAAAGAAGCCTTCGGAGCGATGAGTGATTATGGGTGATAAATGAATGATTGCGGTGGGGGTCGAAATTTACAAGGCACGTTGAACTCCCATGGTGGTAATTTAGTTAATTCCACTGCTACCGTGTGATATGCGGTCGTAATGGCTAAATGCACCTTTTAATATGCATGTTATTATTATTATTATTATTATTATTATTATTATTATTATTATTATTATTATTATTATTATTATTATTATTATTATTATTATTATTATTATTATTATTATTATTATTATTATTATTATTATTATTATTATTATTATTATTATTATTATTATTATTATTATTATTATTATTATTATTTTATTGAATGTATCACAATCATACAATCTCGGTCAAAACCGGCGTTAACATGTTATACGGACGTAATGTCAAGTATTTCCATGTGTTTACCTTATTTAACTTCACTAATCACATGTTACTAGTTTAAACAGTCATCAATCTCGGTCAAAGCCGGTGTTTACATGTTATACGGACAATACAGACGTAATGTCAAGTATTTCCATGAGGTACCTTGTTCAACATCATTCGTTACTGTCTTATTAGAACTTGTTCATAGTATACACTGCATAATGATATGATCTTATTTGCGTTGTCTTCGTGTGTGTTTTCTTTGCGTCGTGTTGCTGTATGTACGGTCGTGGCCGATTTCTCGACGCCATCCTAGTAATTCTACTCTATGGACAATGGAAAACCACGAAAACCATGTCAGGATGGATGTTGTCTCGAAAGATTCACTCTCATAAGTTTAAACTAGTTCTAAATGTTCTTCGGCACTCAGTCGATACACTTCCCAGTTTGATCGAAAGTCCACTATTATTTCCCTTCAACGTCCTTGATACGAGTCCTCTAGCGATTCCCCTGGTGAGGTCTCGTCGAACTCCAGAACCGCGCGCGCTGTTAGCGGCAAATTTGTGGACTGCCATCTCGTAAATTTCCAATTACTTCTCAGATTTCAAAGACGAAAAGTCCTCTCAATTCTGAAAAGATTGAATTATTATTATTATTATTATTATTATTATTATTATTATTATTATTATTATTATTATTATTATTATTTTTATTATTATTATTTTTATTCTTCTTCTTATTATTTTTATTATTATTATTATTATTATTATTATTATTATTATTATTATTATTATTATTATTATTATTATTATTATTATTATTAATAATATTATAATCATTATTATTTTACTTGTACATTGTAGATCGTATAGTAGATCGTAGATTGTTGTAGTAAGTAGTATGAGTCGATTCCGGCCGTCGCCTTATAACTGACGGACTGAAAACGAACTGGCGACCTCCCAAATTAACACCTCAATGCTCTAGAACTTTCATCTCTTATCGTTTAATGTCCAGTTATTTGTATTGCTTAAGCTGTAGGCTCTCTTACTTGCAGTAAAATACCGCTGATTGGTTTTATATTCTACTACACCAAAGACGTTTCCAACCTTTCGGCTTGTGTAAGTTCGTTACTCTAAAGCTATATGAACTCAATGACTAATCTAGCTCGAAGATTGCCTGGAGAGATGAACAGCTTTACAGTGGCACAGTTGACTTAACGCATCTTTCTATGGCTGAGTGCTTGGCAGAAGATGACGTTGATTGCTTTTGGTCGATTGCTGATCGATGTTCTCAAATTCCTTGTAATGGGTCACATTTTAGAAGATGCAGGTGATTGAACTATACACATAAACATTCCAAAAATAACAAGGCAACCAAAGTTGTCAGTAACCTCAACAAGGAGGTGTTACAATTAAATTGTACTAGGTTTCTTTGTTTTGGGTGATGCCAAACAAACTGATATAATAATGTTTTTATATTCAATGTAATATTCCGTGATCGTTTCTCAGTACTTCCTTATCAGATATGTGTCTTCACCCTTCACACCCACACCGTACTACAAGAGGTTGTTGCTTCCCGACTTGGGTTCTGAGTCTGACTCTATCCTTCCTTCCCCCTTGATATAGTCTTGACGTCTTATCAATTAGTTCTCCTTGTACGTATTATTCAATCCACACTCTCCTCTCTGTACTAACTTCTTCTCTCCTTCTCCTTCTCCTTCCCGTCAATTGGTTTCTCTTGTGTTCCTCGCTCTGGCGCTTCCTCCTTGTGTAGGTGATGGGCGCGAAGCACGGGGCTGCCTTCGTTCAGTCAGTGAGGCGCGAACTTAGCTGCCCCGACTCCGGCTCCGCTAAAGACCCTCTTCACTAATGAGCCAGTTTCATTAATTGGTGGCTGACGTGGCAAAGGGATGTGGGAGGCACGGGAGGGGGTTCGTTACTTCTAACCCTAACACTACTCGTTGAGGTCCGTGTGTAATGCCCCAACTTTCAGGAATTAATACGGATAACTCAACCGTATGAGAGAAGGGAGAAGTACATCTAGGAATATAGGACTTGGCTGGTGTGAGAGAGTTTACCAGGGATGCGCCATGCGGCGAGATAAGGAACTAACATCCTATTATGTTGCATAGAGTGACAATAATTGAGGAAGCACTTAAAACAATAAACAAAAAGAGAAGATCATGGAAAAGTTAAATGACACTGATGGATGGTTTAGATGGTCACATTGTGAGAAATGTTAAGATTATAGGGCAAGAGGAAAGAAAAAGTAGAAGAGGCAGACCTAGTTTGGATTATGCGACTGATAATCCACGACATGAATTGTAACTTGAAATGTTCATTAAAGAGTAAGACTGGCAGAAAAAATAACGAATGGAGGACTATTTCAACGCAGTTTACGAATGAAATAAAATGGGTTTGGGTGGGGAAATGGGAGAAGTGGACCTTATTTCGTCGTCTCATACGACTAGCAGAGTCACTCCAGGCCCAAGTATACCCGGGTAAACAGTTAAACATATTTACCTGTCACTACAGTCGCTAATTAATTTAGCAAGTTATAGTCTATTGACTAATTAGTCACTATTGTAAAATACATTTTTCAGTTAGATTTTAGAGAACAATGAAGAAGTGACGAGAAAGAGCGAGAGAGAAAGCTGTGAAGAGGATAAAGAAAGAATTCTTCCAAATCCCCTTCCTTGCCTCGAAATCAACCCCTCTTGAAGAAGCCCCACGCTTCCGTGTTTTGTCAGCATGTCGGAGAGTAATCAACACAAAAGATGTTCAATTGTTTGTTTGTTCGGTGTCACTTCCACCCGTGCACGACCGCGGGAAAATAGCCCTCATCACTTCTTTTCACCCTGTCCGAGACGTGTGGAAGGAACACAACAAACAAACACGCAATCACGAGACGGTGTCACGTGTGTGAGTGTGATGAGAGTGAGTGTGTGCAAGACAAGCGAACACGATGATGGCAACCTTTGTGAGACAATCAAACGTCATTCAAGATGTCGCCGTATGGTTTCTCGCAGTGGTTACGTGCATCTGCTGTGCCTGACATTCTTTTTCTTGATTGTTCGAGTCGAGTCTATAGGCTACTCTACTCGGTTTCCAATCATAAAACGAAACACACATGTGGAACGACAATATTGAAGAAATAACCGTCATAAACGCCTCATGCAGTCTGATTGTGTCACCAATATAACCTAATTCATTCCTGTTAGATGTTTACAGCATGCAGTGCAGGTGCAATGTATATTGGCGACTAAGAAATAATGAACAAAGAAAATACCATGTCCTTTATGAACGTATGGTTTTCAGTTTTCACCAATATATATGATACCAACCCCATAGTCACATAGTGGCTCAGTATAAACAAGTCCGTGGTATAAAAATCATATTTCACATCACAGCATTATTTATATATCTTTCTTTTTGGAATATATGACGATCCATAAACAGAGATTCACAACACAATGTTATTGAAGACTGTTATAAGTATTAATTCTTCCAACAACGTGCTGCTCTACAATAATGATTTCGAACACCAATGATAATCTTTATTTGTTTTGATTGAAATTGTTAACTTCATAAAAGCAATCATTATTCTAAAATTAGTTGTTAGTTTTTTTTTCGATTATGTAATTTTGAACCCCAAGACAGAGCACACCTTTTTAGGTGTGCCGCACTTCAGAGTGAAATTGACGCCCTGCCCAATGATATGGGCCGGTCAGGAAAGGAAGCCATTTTATATTGGTTAGCGAGGAAGAAGAATGGCTGAGGAAGCCGCGCTCTCTGCAGAGGATAAAAAGTTTTGTTTTACTGTAATTTAATTGCTATTTATAACCACTTAGAGGTAAGAAGGGAGAAACAAGATAAATGTTGTGGATCATTGCGTATTACCAAGGTACAAATTAGTCCCTCGACACTCAGACCGATCTCAGATCTTACCTGCTGCGCCTTTCATGCATGCACGATGTTTGAACGAAAATAAACAGATGTCTGGCGTTATTTCATACTCGTAAAGATGGTATTCCTCTTAGTATGAGTGCACGAGCCTCATTTATCACGCCTGCTGTGTTAGGAATTTCCAGGTCACCAACCAAAAGTCGTCATTTATCCCTAATGGACATGTTTCAAGTAAATGGTTGGAACTAGAGATATATAAATTGAAGTTGGCGCTATTGGAGTTTACTATTTCGTAATCATGATAGTTGGTGCAGAGTTGGGGCAGAGTTGGGGCAACTTTTACATTCGAAGCCTCGCAAGGAGTGCGCTACGATCGTCTAGAACCTTCTATCCTCGTTGTCGAAGTCCGTCTTGTCTGGTAGCGGATATGGAGACGAGAAGCCCTGACAGTTCGCATAAAACAAAAACCTTGCCAAGCTTGTTCCTAGTTACGATGCTTAACTTTGGTGTTCATTTCACATTAGAAAATAACCAAACAATCCAGACGAACAGCAAATAGGTAAAACCAAAGAAGTTGGAATAATATCATATATCCCGTAGACAACGCGGGAGTCGGTCGCTTCTGAAAATGGAAGTCCGCCATTGTTATTATATTGTCGTAAATCGTAAGGCTATTCTGCTGGCGTAGTGGCTGTGGTCTTTTGTCTGGTAAATCATGGTTCCTTCCTACGTTCTATATTTGAAACTTTTTGCCTCCCTTCTTTACCGTTCATATAATTCCTTCGGTTTATAGTGCATAATTCCCCGAGTAATTCCGGCTTTGTGCCAACAAAGCTATTGACCTGAGAACCTCCTGCCAGTTGCCACCGTTCTACCGATAGTATGTACACACATATCTTGCAATAAACTAAAAGTTCATACCGCATTCCTGATACAAAAAGCCTCTTGGGAGTAGAGAAGAACCATCGTCGATATTTTACCGATATCGATTCCCTCTTCCAATACCAAAGAACAGTTTTATACCCCGGATTTTATGTGTGTACTTTTCCTGTTTCTATCCCAATGTTTTCGGCTGTTAAAGTGATCGCCCTAGATGACGACTATAAAAAAGATAAGACATTCTAGTCTCTTAAATTCGAAAGTGGAGTATAATAAAAAAGGGGACATAAAGTATCTAAGACAATGAGTTTCTGTGTCTCTGTGGATTCCTTGTAGGGAAGCTTGAGTCGGGGCTATGGGGCTCAGCTGACTATAACGCTCCAACTTTTCTCTCCATCCCAAATTAGGTCGGCCATTCACTTAGTATTTTGCATGGGAGGGGCTGGGGGCTGGGGGCAGGGGGCGGGGGAGAGGATGTTTGTCAACAGAGTCTATATTCGGAATCAAACAGCCCTGTTTTAGTTCTTCATATTGACTCATTTTGGAAAACACAAATTTTATTTTGATTTATGTTTCATACATCCCTTGAACCGGCCATGGTCAAACGAAAACAACACAGAAAAACAACACATCTATCGTGGTTCAAAGTAAACGGTTTGTTGTAACTTTTCAAAATGTGACCATCTCTTCAGTATTAAACGCGTCATCAGTTAACCAGGTGCACACACAAACTCATAGTTTCAAGTTATTCGGATTTGTTTAGTAATTTATTATTGAATAAATGGCTAAAACCACTCCTAAGTGAAATTCAATGTCAGTTTCAGTTATTTAACATTATTAGTGCTAAAAACGTAATAAAACTTGCCGTTTCAAACAAAACAAGTGCCAAAATACGCAGCTCGTAAGTGTTTACATATCTGGATGCACACACCATGTTATAGTCGCCTCCAATGTCGTATTGGGAACATGAGTATCTGGCATGTGTGAACCTAAATCACGTTGTCGGTTATACCGTATTATACAACATTTGGAGCCAATAGCCACAATGAGTCGGCAACATTATCCTTCAGTTAGATTCACCAATAAAACCTATTGTCATTCTGACCGGACGGTTTTCGTATACGATGTTTTAGATGATGTATTGTCTATTTATATTAGGCCTAAATCTCAAACTATGCTTTTAACGACTTACACAATTATTATTCACTTTTTACAATTAATGGATGAAATATTAAAAATGAAGTGCAAATACTACCTATAAAAACCCATGTCTTGTACGGAACTCAAAATCAAGTTCATTGCGGCGAACTCCTCTTACTCCAACCGCATAAACCACCAAAGACGGCAATAGAAAAACCGTTTTCGAGCTGTTTCTGCATACACCTAACCTGCAACTTTTATTTCTGTGCTCATCATGAGACATACTGAAAAAGCGAGAAAGGCAAATTCGAAAGTTGGCACTGGTACTAAAACCAAAAGTACCTTAGAAGCAAAACGAATACCACACCTGAAAGACCGCGTATAAGATCACCAGATAAACGAATTCCTCCATACCACCAATTTGAATAACCAACAGTTAACAAGGCAGGCTAAACTTTTTAACAAGCTTGGAGCTCTTTCGCGACCCCCGACAACTTCTAAAGCTGATTTCTGTGAGAGGTTTGCCAACTCCTGACCCTTTAAGAGTGAATCGTCTCCTAACAGGGTGCTGTGATGTCAGAGTTATCATCCAGCCTATAGAGAGCTGCTAGCTAGGCAGTTACCGTAACGGCCATGCCAGCGATACAAGCAACGCGGAACCATCAGCTAGCTCAACCACGCAACGCAATTCAATTCAACCGATCATTTATTTACGGTAATGCGGTACTTTAAAGTTGGTCTGAGGATTCCGCCGCCGCCGATCTACGTGGGTTTGTGATATCTAAGAAGATAGTCTCTAGTTTAGTGTAGGCCTACGCTTGTTCTGTTCTATGGGAACAGAGGACGTTGTTGTAAGTCTCGTGCTAGAGTCACAACAGTTGCACTGAAGAAAGACACATATTACACAATCGTTCAGAATTTTCTATCTATATAATATGTTTTGTTTGAAATCCATCAATTTTTTCTTAAAAGTATTATTACACTGAATAAGAAGAATATTTTCTTAAGAATTTTAAATTTTGGAAATAAACGGGCTTCGCTCCAAGCCAATTTTCTAGGTATCTTATTTTTGTGAAACAAAACAAGTAACCTTTTTCATGTTAACTTTAAAATTAATCTCCATGGTGTAGCTAAAACATATTTCCGAAACTGCTCTAATCAAATATTTTATGCGCTCTGGTGTCTGTTGGTTGCAAAATTCTTCTATGGACAAACTTCTTTTTTTAAATCCACTCAATTTGATATGGGAATTTTGATATTTTATCTATCCCGATTCTCGATCCAGTAAGAAAGTTAATTATAATACGAAACGCCAACACGATGAAACTAACACATTTTTGAATTTATATACAACGCCATTTTGTGGGGAGGCATTACATTATATTTAGGCCTACTTTAGAAATTAGAAATAGGTGTCTGTCGGTTGCAAAATTCTTCTAGACAAACTTCTTTTTTTAAATCCACTCAATTTGATATGGGAATTTGATATTTTATCCATCCCGATTCTCGATCCAGCAAAAAAGTTAATTATAATACGAAAAGCCAACACGATGAAACTAACACATTTTTGAATTTATATACAACGCAATTTTGTGGGGAGGCATTTAATTATTTAAGCCAGCTTTAGAAATCGTGTATTCTTCCGCTCGTAAATACATAAGAGCTTTGAAATCCATTCTGCAAAACTATTTCATGAGTAAAACATCATAATATGATAACGAATGCCGGTCGGTCGGTGCAAATACATGACATATACATACAATACAGACATATTTTAAATTATATAGTATGTTGCAAATACATATATTATATGTATTTGCAACTGACCGGCATTCGTTTCTATCTGAATAAATTATAAAATATATTGTTGGCATATATTTTACTTACAACTCACAATACGGACGCGAAAAAACTAGTTGCCGACGTCATCGATATGAAATATGTTATAAGCGCGTTTATTGAAAATCCCGACTGGAATGTCGTGATATTAAAATACCGGAGATAGCGTCAGCGTTGTGTACTATGCTTGAAGTATGGGTCGTGTTTCGTTATGACATTCAACAACCTTCAGTGACCCGTTGCTCCAGCCAGATGAAAGTCTTGGCTCACCTGCAGCCCTCACACGTTCTTCGAGACGACAAAAAAGTTAATATAACGATCAATTTTAATTAAAAATATATGTATATGCTACGATACAATTTATAATATCATATTATAAAACCTTATATAAAAGCAAACACGTTTCGATAGCAGTATTTTCTTGTAAAATTCAACTTCGGTTTGAAAGAAAGTATGCAGGAAATACAGAACAAAAACGTGCAAAGAGATGATTTTAAGAGAGGATTTTATTTTCCTCAAGATGCTCTCAATAATTATATGCATAAATACTCAGTACTACTGATAATTTATGTTTGACTGAACATTGTTTATAGCCGCTTGTATCGTCGATGTTAAAGAAAAATCCTTTATTGGATTTATATTCAATTATAGACGTGCAAAATATTACGGGTTATTTCTATGATTTTTTTCTTCATTTGATGATGCGCGTTAACTTGAAAACATTAAAATTATAATTATTTTAAAACAAAATTGAAAACAGTCACTATAACGAACCAAAACCAACTATGAGACGTGTTTTTGTTAGAAATAGTAACTCACACTTTAAGTTGGGGTTTTTAAGTAATAGAAAGCAAAACACTTAAATTCTTTGATTCATATCATACCCAAAGAATGTCTTGCGCGAGGCGAAGGGAACGAACGCCCAGTAACTCACCTTTTTGCTAACACCATAATCAATTATATTAGTTAAAATAATAATCATATGTATGATTTACAAATGCATTCACTTACTTGAGCAGCAACGCCAAACGCGCCGCGCAAATGTGTAAAAGGCATCATGTTTTCTGCCACGGTAGTATTGGGAACGACATGCCCAAATAAGTCAGTACCCGTGGTCGCCACAGGCTGAATGTTAATCAGGTCCGCGGTGCGCCCGCCCGCGTTTCGTAATTTCCCTGCGTTCACACAACTTTTCGGACGGGGCGAAGAAACTTTTCATAACTATCGATCGAGGCTCCTAAGGGATATCTCTATCATACTTTTCGGCCCACGCAAATTACGGCCCACATTTCACTTCGTTGGAAACTTTTAACAGGTTAGGATATGAGTACTGTCTGATCGAAAAATGTCGACTCGTTTTTATTATAAGTGTTATTCAACATCCAGTTGGTTTTTACTTTGAAGGGAAACGGTAACGGAATTGAAACATGTCAAGTATTGATCGTGATCGCAACCTTGTGGTATTTATCGTTATTGGAACCTTGTGGTAATTGGAGCCGAGATAAATTATCTTACGCACTTTATAACGGTAATTATTAGTATCGTTGTAAATGCTACTTGAAATTAAATTTTAAATAAGTTTATATTGTAACAGCTCGTATTTCTGCACTTTTACCCATTGTTAACTATGTAAACCTTAGGAGAGATTATAGTCTACTTTACTCAGTTACATTATTATTATGTAATTATTTAATGCATTTCTTTCTTGAGAGCCTAGACCGGTTCAGAATTATACCAATATTGTTTTTGATAGCACGCACGTGTCCTCAATATGGTTTGTTTATGCTGTTTACCCATTAAATTTATCCCACGCGCATTCATACGATTGTATTTTTTCCTTGAGATATAATTGACCTCAAATAATATGAATTATTTGGCTTAAGATAGAGATTAGGACACGATAACTCAATAACAAGACATGGGTTTTTTATTATTTGACTGATTTTCACGCCCAGAGATCAAACTCTAAGCCATCCGTTGGCAGTATAATCTTGAAGACGGGTACTATTTGCAAAGGTCATAGTATCATAGTAATATCGAAAATATAGAATGAATGTCCTATTGTGATGGCAGTGCATGTCTGGAACAAAATCCTCCAGCTTTTCTTAAACGAACCTTAAAACAATTATGCATAGGATCTCCATCCCGTCTCTTAAAAACTACCATTATTCTTCATTAAATACAGCCACGCGTCTTCTTGTCACAGAATGCTTAGAAAAGCAGTTAATTAAAAAGAAATGTAATTAATTTTCATTCCTTTTAACCTTGTTTGAACTTCTCGGCCGTGCAATTAGAAAGCTCCCCGACCCTATTTCAAAACACAAGTCACTTCTTGCTTGGTGAAAAAGTTTCCAATGTAGCTGTTCTGACGTCACAGTCTTGATCTGCGTCTCTCCATTAAGGGGCCACTTCTGCAGTATGAAATATTAAGAATATAACATTTTACAGCGTTTATATTAATACGAAACAAGCATTTTAATTATACTAAAAGGCTGTAAATCCCTACGTAGGGCAGAGGTGGGGGCAGGTTAAAGAAAGGGGGAAACTACGAACTGCTCCTCTGTATATCAGTATTATGACTAGCAATAATAATATAAATTCACCACTTTTTTTATTTTTTTACTTAACAAACTAAGAATGTAATGGTAAACTATTTTAGCGGTGAAAAACGTGACTGTTGAAAATCGAAGATATTTTCTACATTGAAAAGGTTTTAAATATATTCATGATATGTCTGCGTTTGCAACATTATACAAAAATAAAGACCACGTAATTCAATACATGAGTACAATTATTGGTTATAACTTAGACGGTATAACTTGATATACACCAAATTATTATCAACGACATACATAGCCTGTAAAACAACACTATCTGATTGTCATTGCTAGGTCTACTCTCTAGTAGTTGTACAAGCTTAAAAATGTAATTCATTACATTTTTCATTCCCATCCAAAACTACAAGTAATTACTTATATGGATTCCAAATTGTTTTCACTTTGATGTATGTACATTAGAATAATGTGTTGTGCATATTAATTGTGAAATCGTCCAAATATGCAAACATTGGCAATCATGTAAACCACATGAAATTAGTGTATTTTAACTATTGTAAAATAACCATCAAAACACTAATTTAAATTTTACTTTTTCTTCACACGAAACTGTACGACGATACATATTTGATCGACAAACACCGCCGCCAGATAGCTCCCTTTACAGTCGGCATTGCAAGTTATATCGCTCCGCTGCATATATAGCAGTTTGCTACTTTGCAAATTTCCCCGAAGATTGAGCATAACACATCACGTGACTTCACACATTCAACGTTGATGTGCAATTAACCTAGATTGTCTTTACATGGTTGTGAACAGCACGAGTTAATTCCAATAGTAACCCTCATCACTATGCTCTTCTGTGAGCGACTGTGCATCGCATGTCCTATATAAACACTGATTTACGGTCGCTCGTAAGATTCAACCTACAAACCCATTAGCCAATCACAATTGAGATAATCCCGGTCATAAAATCTAGAACTCCTAAATTATTGCGAACAGTAAATCACTATTTGTAATTCGTGTGAAATGTGTCACGCCTTAATCACTAAAACTTATGCATTGGCTTTCGGGAAACTTAGCGTTTTTCATGCTGTTTTCAGACACAGGATTATTAAGCTCATGGCTGTAAATTTAGCCTACGCTTATTTACTTTATGCACAAAGCAAACAATAATATGTGTGTGTACATTCAAATGGTTATTTACAAAAGAAAACCTCTATAGTAGCCCTACCGTTCAATAACATTTCTACACTCTAGCTTAGGTCTACATAATTTGTGTATGAGAATAGTGGATTTCACTAATCGCATTAATAAAATTTTCGTTTTTTTAAATTTTAAACCGTGAACGGCATATAACAAGCGGAACCAATGTAATATTAACTATTATTATTTATTGGTTGTTTCACGACGTATTCGATGGCAAGGTCATATGACGTCGGCTCAATCAGATCCATTACACATCGCCGCGATCGTCACAAGAAGAAACACAATGGAGGGAAGGGACAACTGGTAGGAGGAATAATCAAGTGTGATAGTGGAGTAGTGGCCAACCAATCGCAGGCAGTGTGGACTATTTTAAGTAGCAACAGGTTTCCACTATCTGTATAATGGGGAATATGCATAATTTTTTTTTAGCATTTTACTAGATTAGGATTAACGTCCTGAATACAAATATATTTTATTTCGATGACATAGAATAAAGTTTCATTTATAAAAACGAGCTGAAAGTTTCACACATATTTATGGCGGGAAATACGGGGCATACGTCACTTGCCATGTATCAGCAATCAACCAATCAAAAAAAGATAAATAACAAAACGCTTATTTGGAAATTATCATATCCAAAATCATATAAAATCGAATTAATGTCTAGTACGCGTAGTAATTAATTTTGAAGCCCAATTACTATAAAAACAATAATACCAAACCTATTTTCATAGAATATCAGTAAATATTGGGTCAAATCCTGCTGGTCTGGATCCTGTTGGTGTTGCCCAAGCACTTAATGACTATTTTGCAAATGTTGCCCAATCGTTGCTAGCTACTACATCCAACGTACAGAGCAATCTCACCCAAACTCCACGCTGTAGTAACACCATATATCTTAATGATGTAACGGAAAGTGAGGTGCTGGAAATACTCCAAGGCCTGGCGAATAAGAATTCGGCAGGACCTGACGAAGTACCTTGTTCACTTGTGAGGGCGACTAGAATATTCCTTGCTGCTCCTCTGTGCTATATAATTAATATGTCTTTTCAAACTGGAGTTTTTCCCGATTTGTTAAAAGTAGCTCAAGTGATTCCTATCTTTAAGAGTGGTCATAAACAGGTAATGAAGAATTATAGACCAATATCTTTGCTCTCTGTTTTTGCTAAGGTGTTTGAAATAGCCATGCATAGAAGAATTATTGGGTTCTGTGATAGATACAACATTATATCGAATATGCAACATGGGTTCAGGACAAAAAGGTCGACAGAGTCTGCCATAATTGAATTTATTAATGAGATTTCAGTCTCTTTAGATGATGGTGGTTTAACTGCCGGGTTATTTGTAGACTTAAGCAAAGCCTTTGATTGTATAGACCATTCAATATTACTCTCTAAGTTAAGTATGTGTGGTCTCAGAGGGAAATGTTTCAACTGGATTAAGTCATACTTAAGCGATCGTACACAGTTTGTTAGAAATAAGTATCAAACTTCTCAAATGTTAACAAGTGCAAAGTCTAAGACTGTGCCAGTTACCACAGGAGTACCTCAGGGTTCTGTGTTAGGACCGTTGTTTTACTCACTTTACGTTAATGACATTTGTAACTACATTTCTAGGATATTTAAAATCATCATGTATGCCGATGACACTACCATTATTATACGAGCTAAGACTTTGGAAGAACTGATTGTGATTTTAAATATTTTACTTAGGAAGTTGGAAGAATACTTTGCTTCCAATAAACTTATTATGAACAAGGATAAAACTTATGTGATACTATTCTCTACAAAAGGTGTACCTGATAAATATTTGACTGATGTCGAAAATGGATGCAGTATTAAAGTATGTACTTTTATCAAATTTTTAGGAATATTTGTTGATCACAAACTTAAGTGGAGTAACCACCTGGATTATATGTGCGCTAGAATTAATTCTTTTAGCTATGCTTTTAGGCAGATTCGCCCACTGTGTGACTTAGAATCCCTTTTAACTGTTTATTATGGCTATGTTTATTCAGTCCTTAGATATGGAGCAATAGTTTGGGGCGAGTGCCCGAATGTCGATCGAGTCTTTAAAGCTCAAAAAAGAGTGGTGAGGGCAATGGTAGGGGTATGCCAAAAAACTTCTTGTAAACCTATTTTTAAAAGATTGAGACTTTTAACTGTACCTAGCTTGTATATCTTGAACTGTGTTTTATGGGTAAGGAAGCACCCAAAAAATTTTACTTTCAATGACGAGGTTCATACATACAATACTCGAAGGCAGAAAGATGTACATACAAAAAGATACAATTTAGATGTTTTAAAACGAAGTCCAAACATTACCTGTGAACGATTTTATAACATGGTTCCATCTGATATTAAAAAAATTGACTCATTTGATCGTTTTAAGATTACTTTTAAAGAATATTTGATCAATCGAGTCTTATATAAGGTGGCTGATTTTTTGGACTGACACATTTCTGTTAGTAACGTTTAATCTCATGATTTAATTTAATTTAATTTACATGTGATTTTAATAGACATTGACGATTATTTAACATGAATGTAATATAATATGTGACGAAATCAGTTGTATGTACACAATGTATGAATGAATAATAAATGAAATGAAAATGAAATGAAATATTGGGTGTTATTCATATAAAGCAGACTTGACAACGGCTTGCGTAAAAATTTTGACAAGGTTAGCTTGATGGCTTGATGACCTTGGAAATGTGATTGTTTCGTCTAGGAGGCGGTGGCAAAGTCCAAGGAGGTTATATGCAAAGTCATTCATATAAGCAGTGATTTTCATGGCTTGTGACGTCACATACCGTTTAAAAATAATAGTGCGGGAAATAGATAATCAAAATCTTTGAACATGTATAGAAGTATAATTAGTTAATTTTAAAACTTTTAAATAAGGTTTGTGATGTCTTCAGATGAATAACAATATATTCCACGTACTTTCAGAGCTGTAGAAAATTCATGCACATTCCCTATTGTGAAAGTCGTAATTCGTTACTACAATAAGGAAGTATCAGTTCAGCTCTAGTAATGCTGAAAAAACCTTAAACTTGTATCTTATTAAAGTTCTTCAATTCTACCCCAGTTTTCCCCCTCTCATTCCACTTTATATCCTTTACGCCGCAGGGGTTCGGAAATACCTAAAAGAAATTAAAAGAAGGAATTCTC
The DNA here is from genome assembly GCA_945910005.1 of Isoperla grammatica. Classification (NCBI taxonomy): domain Eukaryota; kingdom Metazoa; phylum Arthropoda; class Insecta; order Plecoptera; family Perlodidae; genus Isoperla; species Isoperla grammatica. The sequence continues at coordinate 55,925,367 of OX246738.1, forward strand.
GTTTCTACGCTTGCTCTGAAGTCTAAGAATGGTGGGACATTATTGGAGAGTCACGTATGGATTACCAATACTTAAGGCCCCACTACCCGAGCCATCTGTGGTGGGTGGATCTCCTTCGTAAGACTCTGCTTTTCTTTGTGCGGAGAACTAATGGTCTTTTATTTTGCTTGTTATTGACTTTCTTTCTGTCGGAGCTTAACGCAGTGTCGCGTCTTCCTTGTTCCTAAAGTAATCCTGCTCAACTCAAAGACGATATTCCACATTGGTTCAATGATTCGCCACTGGAGCGCACTCCACCCCAAGGCTGATTATTAGGGAAGCTCTTCGCGTCCCTGTGAAATATATTTCCTCAGTCTCAGAGTAGAACACCGCCTTACAAACATGTTTGGACGGTCTTACACGCGCCTACCAATCGCAAGGTGGTGTGGTCAACGGCCTACAGCTATGGCTATACCTTGTAGTTGGCCAACGCTGTTTAAAGCCGTTCAGATAAGCCGTTTCTTATTTTTATAAATAAATCCATATTTCTATTCTGTCCAGGAATAAAATGAAGAGATATATCAAAGAACAAGCAACATTCACTTTACTACTGCACTGACTCCGGCTGGTAAGGGGGGGAAAAGACAGGCAAACAAACAAATGCAGTCCGAAGCCTTTGGCGACCAGGCAGTGACGTACCTTGCGTTGGCGGATGTACTCTTTGCAGTAGGCCCACTACTAGACAATGCTGGTTGGTACACAGAGACACAGACACACAGTAACACAGTACAACCCAGTACCACACGTAAATGCTACGTGTGAAGACAGTACAGATCGAATGCGTTGTTACGCCGTGACGTGACTACGAGGTGACTACCACCCCGTCCTCGACGTAACTGCATGCTGTCCCCAGCCCTCGGTAGCTATTGTCCAGCAACCATGTTGCCACACAACATGCTCTGGGCGGGAAAGTGCCTTCGCATTTTACGTAAAACTCATAATAATAACAATAATAATAATAATAATAATAATAATAATAATAATAATAATAATAATAATAATAATTATAATAATAATAATAATAATAATAATAATAATAATAATAATAATAATAATAATAATAATAATAGTAATAGTAATAATAATAATAATAATAATAATAGTAATATAAATAATAATAATAATAATAATAATAATAATAATAATAATAATAATAGTAAATATAGTAATAATATTAATAATAATAATAATAATAATAATGCAGAACAACCAATTACAGTTACATGAACATTTGCAGATCACTAAACTTATATAAACTAAAATGCAATTAGGTGAATATAAATTATAAAACAAAAAAGTGAATACAAAATACAAATAATAGAAATGTGTAGGTCAACGCAGTACCACCCTCACTTGCAAACACATGAAAAGGAAAATAATAAAGAAACGAAGTGGAAGAGGTAGAGGTTAGGGTGCTGGCCAGCCTGAGCCATTACACTACCGTCACATCAAATCCAGTTGTTTGGTGGAGGTGCCGGGTTAAAGTACATTTCTATTGTAAAGTTGTATTCATAGTTCCCACGTGACGTCACAGTGGCCATGATTGCTTCACAAGTTAGGAGGACCAATCCTAGATCATTGGCAAATACTATTCAAATTTAATTAATAAGCCTAATTTAGAATTTAAAAAATAAACAACTACCTAATACAAAAATAAAAATTACCATCACACATACCAATTTTATTTCAAAAACAGGCTGGATTTTAAAGAACTCAGAATGTATTTGTTCTACCACAAAGGCCTTTAACTGTTTCTCCTTGGCAACGTCAAAGTTTGATCACAAATGTGGCCTCCACGCGCAAAGATGTGATGTACGTGCAACCTATGAATAAATCTAATTTTTCAAGATAATGCTATAGTTACCACTATTATTATGATTTGGCACTTTATTCTATAATCGATACAAACATGAGATGAGTGATTTGAGTAATTTCTATTATTAAGCCTATATTTTTACTAACACATTTGCATTCAATTTTTAATTTAAAAAAATGTTATCTACACTTTTAGTGTATACGTTTTTAAACCTGTTTAATATTTTTCTTAAATTGATGTACATATTAATTGTGTGTCTTACATGTACCCTGTGTAGATGTGTTAAACCTATGGAACTTAAGGGATGAACATAATAACAATACAATGTGTTGTGTTCTTCCAGGCGATGGGGGCGCGACGGCTACTTTCGATCTGTTTGACTCGGAGAGCGGCCAAGACTTGACGCTCTCTCCACAGACCTTTACCAGCTCCACAGAGGCCTTCATTAACGACAACTCCGACAGTCTGGGCGTTCCCGGGGACACCGACACAGGTAGGAGCCACCCGCACACGCACACGCACACGCACACGACGCTGTCAGTCGGGGCAATACATACATGTGAATAATAATTACACGTATAGTTGTCGTACACCAACTTCGGTATTGCTTCCGTCACGGGTGGGTGAGCGGCAGCCAATCAGCGGCCGTGGGTAATTCAAATACCTGCTCGGGTTGGCCGGAGACCGTAAACACGTCATTCGTTGATGACGAAAGCATTACCGACTTTATTATACCTTAAACAGGTCACTTAGTTGTAATGAAATACAATGTGGAGCTACCTATTTAAGTATGCTTATGTGCACATCATATATAAAATTAATAATAATCAGAACCTAGAAGGGAACAAAGATATGATAGTGAACCAACTGTCCAACTGTTTTACCACGATCTCTCTTCGGGGTGTATACGGGAGGTTTACCCTGCGCAGATCTTTCAACCGTGTGGTGAAAGTCCAAAGCTCTAATTCCTCAGTTCCAACCAAACGAATTAGCTCTTTCTTTATCGTGTTAATAACAATTACGCCCTACTATTTCACTCTCTACATCCATTGATAACGCACCCTTTAATCTCACCAAATGAATCCTGGAGATCTTATTGCTTGAATCAATTGAATCAGGAATAGGTCTCGTGGGCGCGTTCAGTAGTTATGCCAGTCATGTCTTGGCCGCTCTGTTAGATCAGGGAGCGGTTTATTTCCGGTAGACGCTAGGGTAGGGTTGGGTCATCGTTAGCCGATGAACGCGGTTCGCATCTCAACAGGCACTATTGGGTTTATTGAATTGGAACCAGAGCTCGGCCTCACCTCAGTCAGACGTGATATATTCGTTACTACGTCACTATACCCATGGAAGCACCAGGCAAGATGAGAATTGTTGACGGATAGTTCACTCCAATGCAGTTGTATGTTGAGTTGTGAAACAACACTTTAAATCTATCTGTGTTGGTGCTCGTGTTTATCTAAACGGTGACTTTGGAGCCGTTTTAGCAACTAAACACATGGCATAATATGGCAAAATGCATAATGTCCCCCAAAGAAAATCAGTTATTGTAACTGAATAAGTAGACAATAAAAACAAATTTATTTTCTTCTATTTGTGTAAATATTTAACTATATACTTAATTGCATTTCATTTGCATTTCGAATCACTAAATTGTATCGACAGTATTGTCATTTCTATAAGTCTAACGGAATGTTGTTTTACAAACACAAACACTAAAGTGCTAATAACTCCAAACATATTGTTCGTTTTTCTCCCGTATTTCCGTTCACCGCTTATCGATTTGTACCCATCCTATAACGAAAATCTCAACGTTTACCTTCTATCCCCATTTACGGTTTAGTGAAGCATATTTATGGTTGAAAACCATGGTCATTTCAAGTCTCTGCCATTATTCGAGTCAAGAGATAGTTTTTAAGAACTTGTTGTTTGGTACGAGAAGAGTAACGTTATATTCTAAACAAATTGTTGAGTGTAAGTACATCATTAACATTGTTGAAATATCTAAACTCCGTAATGTATTAAGATAAATATAAATCTGTTCTGGCAAGTTCCACCATCTCGCGCGATAGAATCTTCCAGACGTGCACAAACATCGCACAGAGTAACAGGCTGAACGAAATGATTTAAGTGTTGGCTTGAGATGTTTGACACAGTGGTAATGTTTCTTCTTAACAAAGACACTTTCCGTGCCAAATCGCCATAGATTAAACGCTTAATACGACGACGACTTAATAATATTGTTGAGACTTTTACAGTTAATTGAACTAATTATTTTGTTGTCTGGTTTATTATTCATTGTGTTTCTTATCACTTGACTACCATGTGTAACGGTGTATCAAATACCGTAGCAACAAAGACTGACGTTCCATCAGCTAGATCTAAACAGGGCATCAGCTGCTGAACTCTGGACCAATGGGAATAGTTTGAAACCCATAGAGTGGTCTGCATTTAAACAAGGATTGCAAAGGCATCCGCATAAAGTAATATCTTGCAGCTAAGTGATTATAAACATAAAATTTACATATATATATATATTCCATTTTAAAGTTCAAACATTTATTAAATGAATAATAATATTACACAAAAATGTTTTGTTAAACATTTTCCATGAGGTTATTTCACTCGTGTAGAGCTGTGTAACTCACAGAGCGTTTTAAGTAAGAATTCCAATTATTGATAACTTATTATCTGATTCCTTTCACGGGTATCAATTAAGAAATACTTTACTTGAGTATACCTTCAATTGGCACCTGTTAATTAAAGCCGAAGGTAGTCTGTACGTCAAAAACCGCAACACTTTTTCATTATTTAATTATATCTCAAGATTGCAAGAAGAAATCGAAAATCTAAACCAACAGCGCACTGTGTTTTGGTAAGCCCTATATCGACTGAATGAAATATTAGTATTAGCGTAGTTATTTTGATTATTAATTCGATAATTAGTAATAACATTAGTTATATATAAAAAAACATACTGATTACAATATAAGACACAACCTAGAGCATTCAGTATGTAGAGCTTACTAAACCACAGTGCGCTGTTGATTCATATTTTCGATTTCGAAGCCCATTCTTGTGCTATAATTCATAAATTAAAATGTTGTGAGGTTTTTGACGTAGAGGTATCCTTCGCTGTTAACTTCTAGAATCATGATGTTTGTGTATTATCACAAGCAACACTGCACAGGTGGTACTCGGTTGGTAGTATTGAAGGCGATCCATGGTTATCGTGGTGAGGAAAGCAAGTTAAGCGGTGAAACCGAACAATACCAACATGACCCCAAATGTTTTGCAAGTGGTTTGTTTGACTTCGACAGCAACTTGAATTTTCCGCACGAGATTGAAACCGCAAGATGGATCCAAAGCGGTAAAAGCGGCTACTGTAATTAGTTCCTCTCTGAGCCGCACCGCTGTGTGAGCGCTGCTCTATTATTAATGCTCTTGGACACGAAGCTGCGGCGGGGCCTTGCCAATTGTAAATTAATTTTTACTGTTGTTTACATTTCACGAGTTTTTGTGCAATCAGCAAGCCTTGTTTCTCAGCTCAATTTATTATTCTTTTTGTCTTTTGTGCTGGCTTTAGTTAAAAGCCTGGTACAACTCGAGTGTTCATAGGACGAGATCTACAATGAAACAAAAGATTAACTTGTTTTTTAATCCTTCGTTTTAATTAAATGAAGTATGTTTTTGTATCATAATCAATGAAAAGCATATTAACATGAATAAAATAAAAACACTTCTTTCGCAACATACATTTGAAGTTATTTAGAAAATGAATGGTATTGAACATACACAATAAAAAATAAATTTTGATGATTGTGACCGATGTGGCGAAATAAACCGGTATGTGTTAAGTTATATTATAACATAACCCGGGCCATGAAACCCTACGTATTTTAATATATGTTGCGGTTGCACTTGACGATTTCGGCCAAAGTATACGCTTAAAGTATTTGACGTTTAAGATGTTGTATAGCAGAGGAATTATACAAATTGACCTACACAATTGTACGTGTATCTCTGAACAAAGCGGTAAATTAATTGGAGACATCATGGAAAGAAAAAATCATGAAAATAAGGTTTTTGGCAGTTTTCAAAATCCACATAACGTATTTTTCATTATTATTTATTATTTGATTTTGTATTCTATTATTGATTGATATACGTATTTAATTTTTTAAATGTACATATCTTTTGTAAATACATCCTTACTTTAAGTTCGTACAACATTGTAGACGTATGTAGGACTACAGACAGCCAACGACAAAAATTGTTAGTGTAAAAATGATGCGATAACATAGAAGATATAGATTTTGTGCACATTTCTTATGAAATTTATTATGGTAAAGGCCAGAACATAGACTTAAATATTATGATTTATATTATAGATAAAACAGGTATGATCTTTTAAAAATAACTAAGTAGACCTCTAACTCTTTTAAAATACATTATTACAGGCCAGGAAAGGTAATTTTATATTGGATAGTTAGACAAAAGAATGCCTGAAAAAGCCATCTTGGCATAAGAGAAAAAAAAGGAAAATTACATGAAAAAAATGTAATGTAAATTTATGGTCAGTGCGTTTGCAATATTCAATGTGGTATGTTTTATGTTTTATGTTTTCTTTAAATTTGACATAGTACGTATGTTCTAAACATTTCTACGGTGATGAGAGAAATTGGATGACTACCCCCCTCCTTATATTGTACTTTCAATTAAGCCCGTCGTGTAGCTGGTTCCTGCCAACAGTTGACTGCTAGGTAATTCAAATCACAACCATACATTAAACACGAAATTGCTTTCCGCATAGCGTACCGAACACGGCGCTCAACATACGAGTGTATAAAATGGGGACGAGCGAACACACGGTTGCTACAAGTATACGCTAGTGTAGAGCCCAGCCTAGAGGATTCACTCGCACATGAGTAGGGTTGACAAGTCCTCGGCAAATATGATTCAAATAACGTACATCAACCAACCCAACTTGTGCAAAGCAAACTGGTCAACAATCCAACTCAGGTTTCCACTTCACTGGCGATGGAAACTTGCTCTGATTTACGGCAAATTGATTCAGTTCCATGGTTGCAGAGAATCTGAAGTAGACAATACAAAATTATGTGAGTGAGTTTCAAATCGAAACTTTGTTGACATATTATAATGTATATTCTAAGAGATATTCGCAGAGTAGTTACATTCTAATAATGTGACTTTGTTATTTTTAAATTGTTTATGAAGTCAAATCAATATTGATGATTAAGTTAATCATTGTTTGATAGTGATAGAACAGATTTTACAGATATTATTAATTATTTTATATTAATTGTATTATTGTTTATGACGCCAAATCAATATTGATAATTAAGTTAATCATTGTTTGATGGTGATAGAACAGATTTTACAGATATTACTACGTAATAATTCCTTGCACATGTAAATAACATTCGATTAAGTTATGAATACTATAAGTCGCAAATCAAACATATTAAAGAATACATCAAATACACATTTAGGTTCTAATACATAGATCAAGCAATTGTTTACTAGTAAAACAAAGTTGCTAAGAATTTTATTTATATGAAAATAACATGCACAGAACAACTGGTTAGCCCATCACTTTTGGCTTGCACTTTGAATAGGCTTTATTCATATTCATCTTTATTCATGCGACCCATACATTGAACCGGCCTAGAGAAGGAGTTGGATTATGAATACTCACTCAATTCTATTCACTTTTGTAAAGTGGTATTCAATCGGTTTGGTCCATGATTGTACATGTTTTTATGGTTCAAAGTCTAGCGTCTGTTTCTGCAACGCCATCTGCACTCAAGAGACAACAAGTAACAAACTAAGACGGTCGTGGCTTCATCTATACCAGAGACAGTCGGTAGTTTTATATTCTTTTGTCTCGTCTACTTCCAGCCACTCGTTTTATGTCGCCAATATCAAGAGTCAGTTCCAAGCCACGATTGTTTTGCTTGTACAAGACGGGGTCTTCAAGATGGCTCTTATACCAAGAGTAGTCGCGATAGAATCTGCTCTGTAGCCGACGGCGCCTAACACAGTTACCATTGAAGTTTAAAAGCAACAAGTCGACGGTTATGTTCAGAACTACATCGTCACTCAACTTTATGGAATATAATGATATGGAATATAAATCAGTAAATATCGAATCAAGAAAAAATAAAATCAAGCAGCCATAAACAAACAAATAAATAAATAAATACACAAGCACATGAATTATATACTTCCTCCACTTCAATTTTTTTGTGCTGGGCCTCACATTCTTATCTATATGTCTATAACCACCCTTGTCATTCACGCAATATTAATATATTCGTGGCGTTCTTTCATTCAATCGTAAATGCGACATTCCGTATAGTAGAACCCGTAGAGTGCCTACGCAATACCTACAATATACAATACAATAAAATACAATACAATATAATATGTATTACTTAATATTAGTTAAAAATAGATTTAGTTTCAGGATTATTCATCTCTTTCCCTCTCTCTCTTTCTAACTCTAGAGTTATAGTTACACCTTAACTATGTATCGGTCCAATGAATAAAAATTACTACTACTACTACTACTACTCTCCTCACTAGTCACAACCACTGTGTTTGGGGGTTTCAGGACTACAATACATAGTCGAAAATTATCGCTACGGGATGTATTTCAAGTAAATGCCAGGAATTAGAGAATTACAACATTTGGTTGAACTCGACATTTTCATCATCATTAGAATAGTTACTTTGCGACTACCATAACTACTCTGTAAGTGTTTTTTTGAATTGTTATATCCTGGCACGTCAAACAAACAGGTTCACATATGTAACTACATAATTCTGCATTGCCTAATGGGTACACAAGCTTCTATTTCAATTAAAATAGCACCATAGTCTACTATAATAATCAGGTTTAAATTATTGGATCCAATTTGGTTTCTCGATTGTGCGATATTGTCAGAGGGATAACATTTTACAATAAAACAAAACTTGACGCGCGTAGTTTCAGTTGCTGCAATGAAACTGAGTAATGAAATACCGCAGACGGACGCATGATAGAATTATCATGTAAACTGTAATTATAAATAACAATGTTAATTATAATTACAGTCATGTTAACCAAATGAAAATGCAAAATGAAACAGACGTTTTACGCAATAAAACAAGGTAAATTCTACTCAACGCACTCTAGTATGTTTTAGTAAAATTAATTGTTAATATTGTACTTCAGCAGAAATGAAGGAAAATTCAAATTAAAGGTCTGGAACTAAATAATGTGAAGAGTTTCTCTTACCTACATTGGTTATCCAAGGCATTCATGTTATGTAGTTAAAAAACGTATTCGGAGGTTTAAATATGCATTCTAGTGTCAGAACAAAAAGCTACTTAATCTCCTTTATTCAAGAGTTCATTCGAAAATAGATTTAAAACGCGAGCAAAACTCAAATCACAAGTTTTTCGCGTTAAAGTATTGTGCAGCATTCGTGCATACGAGATGTTTTTTAATCACTTTGATGAATACAAATAGTATTACATCAATGCATACTATCGTACGCAATGTTGCGCAATCGCCGCCAGATATCTGTTGAAGATTGAACCACCCAGAATACACATTTCAAATCGACCTAATCACGACGGTTTTAGTAACTAATTACGATTTATGTATAATATGCTCAACTAGAGGTTATCATAATTTCTATGTTGGGCGTATTTTTTTTTCGGATACCTAAAAACAAACTGGGAATGTGTAATATACGAATATGTATTTATTGAGCTCTTCAAGTATAACCTCGTACGCATGGCCATCAAACTCTTGATGGTAAAATAATAATTACGATGATTGTATAGTAATAACTATAATAATAATAAACATAATCGTGATGATTAAAAACAATAACAAAAATTTAGATGCTTTAACCATGCAAACAAATTCGGATTATATCCTTTGAATAAACAAATATATCTTGAGATTTTACGTATACATAATTTTATGCTTCAGCACAATTTGATATTTTAACAATGCCCCGGTAATGGTCTCAGTCGAAGTGGATTATGATGTTCGTATATACGGCCTTGTCAGCGGACCGACACTCAGCAGAACATGAGGGAGGGATTAACGGTAGCCTACAATACAACTCAATGATGTACGCGAGTCGCGAATTAAACTAAACATCGAAACATAAGCTGTAGACAAATATGTTTGCAACATTTGCAGCAACTGAACAGTAGCTTACGATAAAATGTTACGGGAAGAAAATTGAAATATTGGCTTGGTCTTTCCATTGACATCTCTCAGACGTTAATAAATCGTTGATATTCTGTTTTCTCTTCTCTTGTCCCGCTGGATGTAAGGATCCAGAAAAGCCATCAGGAAGAGGGGATTATCCAGCCTCCCACACTGTCACCCAATCAGTGAACGGCATAGTGTCACATGGACATTTTCCACCAATAGAAACTAGGACCAGGTCATTGACGTGTGCACTACATTGTTCATCAAATATTGTCATTGCTGTCGATAAAGATTGCTTCTGTAAGAGCTACCAAAGATTAAGTTGTTCAATTAGTAGATGCAATTATTTACCGTTTGTTCTGAGCCGGTGTTAAGTTTAGTGATGATAATAAAACAATGCTGTCTTGTTTGAGATGTTCAACAAATGGCATTGGGGTGTTCTGAAGATGTTCCCGGAAGATATTTGCGTTCTCAAGTCTTGTTTCCAAGTTATGATGTGATAAGAAGTTGGAGCCGAAAGCGCTGGAGGCCAGTAACGAGTTACGACTGTTCCAAAACAAGGATGCCAACAATGCTAAGCTGATCTTCGGATGAAGATAATTAAGCAGAGGTGCTGCCTTGTATGAATTGCCAGGAAGGGTGAAGGGAGTTAACTAACGCAGCTTTCCTCTTTGCAATTCGCCATTGAAAAGAAACGACGCGCTCCAAGCGGACAAAGCGAGAAGCGCTGGAGTTAAGTTGCTGTCAAGGTTTGGCGGTGCATTGTATACAAGAGTTCTTGAAACATACGTAACTTACCTTCCTGACAATAAGTAAACTTTCTAGATAGAAAAGTACCTTGAACGAAAATGTATAGCATACAGGTTGCGTATTTTCACGGCCCAACCGCACACGTCGAAACTACATATTCAAGGTGGTGCTTGTAAAATAATCATCGTCTATAAATTATGTATCGTATAGCCTATGAATGGCTTATGATTATTGATGTCATCTTTGTGACTATGTTTCAAAAATAGTACAATTGTGAACCCTAAACCTTGAAAACTGCAATTTCAAGGAACGTTTGAGCACATCACAAGTAGGTAAGGCAGTAGCAAAAATATTGGAAATTGTAATTAAAATTGAATTGATACATAATATAAGCTTAACCAATAAAGAAAGCTCTAGTTTACAGTGATAATTCTCTTGTGCCATCACTACTCACTACTTTATGTGTATTTTTAATTTAAAAAAACACACCTTTTCGAATCCGCTAGCAGTAACGCCATCTCTTGATACTTTTAAAGACGAATACATCTTTGCTGTGACGTAATAGATCATGTGATGCCCCGATCAACCTAGAAATGCATGTTGAGTGATGAACAATTGATCTGGGTTGGTTTTGACGTCTGCACTCGTTACTCGGAAAATGATGATTTATTGTCTATCAAGGTAGGGAAGTCTATCCACGCGGCTTCGATCATACAGAAGAGCCGATGATCAATCAATCAAATGTACGTGCGCCATTGTTGTTGCGATGCTGTGTTGTGGTGTGCAAAGTTACAGGGTAAGCCTTCTTTTATCCTGATAACACCGTGCTGGAAATGGAACAATCTGAGTAAATTTAGTATAGAAACAGAACCGTGCCTGTTTTCTTTGTACCGTACACATTATTATCTGTATGAATGAAACTGCTAGCTAGAGTGTTTATGGAGAGCGTAAACAAAAGGGTATGAAAATAAGGGTTCAAAATCGAAAATTAAACATTACCTACTCTAAGTGCATAGTGTGTAATCAAAACTGGTTCATATTTTCGTATTTGAATTAGTAAAATATTTTTGTTATTAAAAAGAATTTATATAAATAATGATAAAATGTACCTGTGTCAAAATTATTGTAATGCTACATTATATCACTCGCATTGTATAACTTGTTTTTAGTTATTTAATTTTTGCATGATTTATAATAATTACTGAATACATCTGTGCACACACATTGGGTGCATAAAACTTAAAAAAACTATTTAACATAAAGCAGTTTTTCCTCGCTTCTCCAAATAGCAAAACATTGTGAAATGTTGATCCCATAAACTCCCCTCACCCCCCACAAAACCCTCTAATGAAATTATGGCCGGTATCAAACTATTGGTGCGAGATCCGCATTACGTTTCTTTGACATATCTGTGTTGACAGGTCTGGTGTTACACGAGGGGAAAGGGTTTGAGGGGAAAGCTGTGTATACATGACGTCATACGCAATGCAAGCGCACCAACCTTAACATAGTTTAAAATATTACATATTATCTAGTTGACATCTGCATGTCAAGATGATTTTTAGTGTGTGTAATCTTATTATACAACTATCAGTATGATAACACGACCGTTGGTGTAATTTCATAAAAAACAAATATTAAAAACGTAAAACAAATTTAAATTAAATTAAGCATCTACTATTATTTGTGTTCGGAAATCTTTTTTCAAATCACTACATATACATTACAGCCCATCATATCTAATTTTGTAATAATAGCATATGAATAGCCAAAAATCATTCTATAATAAATAATTATAGAAGAGAATAGTTGGTTTCACAGTTAATAAAGAAGTGAACTTATAGTGCGATTTAAGCTATAGATGTCGTCATCTGCTGTTTTTTTGCGTATTTTAATTAATAATACCGTTGCCGAGGGATTGGGCACTAATGCACTATAGAAGCAAAGGAATCACCACCAAACTCGGGAGTCGGGATTGTATTACTATATATAGCTATCGAATGAGTACTATTATTTTTTAATAAGAAAAGTGATAGAATTTAAAAATATTTCAAACGTCATCAAATAAAATGTGTTTAGAACAATTATTATTTGTTGTCTCATTTTCCAATTTATTGATTTATTCTTCCACAATATCAACAAATTAAAAGAACAAAACATATCACATTAATTATTAGCCACTTTTATGATAATTTTAATCACTTCCTGTTAAAAAATTGTTCTATACGGTGGTTTTAGCTACCGCCATTTAAGTGCTGCTATAAGAGATCAAGAAGAACTTGGTATGGTCTTTTGTGTCTTATAGTTGGCCGTGTGATTTTTACCAAAAATATAAAACAATACTGGTTACAATGGTAGATGCCTTGTGTATAGTGTGCAATTAATTTGTAGCAGCACTTCAATGGCGTCAAATTTCAAGATGTCATCGCCCACAAATTTCCTCTAACACAACCGTATACTAGTTAGGATAGCTTAACAACGCGTTTGAATAATTGTCCGCTGGAACAATGTCTTCGTATCGCTGTTACTAGACGGTAGAGTATATAAACCATTCTACTCGAAACATTATCAATAACGGAGCTTAGAACACAATCCTTAATGTAAGCCCACCCAAGTCACTTTGTGTATTTAAAAAAAGGCAATATTTACTCGACTTTCTTTTAAGCTTTGTCTTTACATCTTTGTCCCACCGCTTGAATACCCCATTAAATTTACGTTGTTATTATTTTGTCGGTACGTGGGTTTGCTAGTGGCAGCGTTCTGGCCCATTGTCACCGTTCCTGTTGGCGGTCTTGGCAAGTAAGCCTTGACAGAGTACAGTCTGGTCTAAGAAATACTCACATTCAACTTCAAACTAAAGTACATGCTAGTATAAAGAAATATAGCTCTAGGTTCTAACTAGGCTGTAAATTAATATAACTTTGTGCGGGTTGGTAAATAGTTTAATAACATTATTGTAAAACTAAATACGTAAGTGAGACACCCATTTACTCAATCAGTGTATGTAACTCTGAAAAGTAGAAACCATTTGTTTTGTACGCAGTGTCTTAATGAAGTTTTTATTTTACTTTTCTGGCCTCTTCGCATTTCAAACACATTTATGAACCACGTTCATATTTTCTCTGTTAATTACAGATGTTTGGAATAAGTATTTGTTTCCTCACTGGCTCAGAATACAGATAAATCTTAAAGAAAAAATGCTGTGATGAGTAAAAACGATTAAGTGTATTGTACTTACAAAAGCGATGATGATGTATTATATCCTATTTTTTATAACTTGCTTAATTACAAAACAAAGAACATATTATGTTGAAGCAAGGAAATAGATAATACTTTCAATGTACGTGATACCATTTGTACATTTAATTACATTTAATACCATAGACGCAAAGTGGTAGTGATGTCAATATTATTATACATAACAATAAATTTATTCAATTTAAAAATTACGTGTTTTATGAATTACAAAATTAAACCATTAATCAAACTTGGATTGTGAGTTAACGTCAAGTTTTACCGCTCCAATAAGGAGAAAACTAATAGAATCATTGAATAGCAAATAATAATTTTCATTAACTCACATTTTATTATTCAACATGTTTGTATTGCTGCTCACACTTTATGCTATTCATGGAAACTAATTATTTGCAGTAAGTCTCATTGTTCTTACTAATACATCTGCATTACTATGATAAGAACACACCGACTCTTAACATCCATTGAAATACAGCTTTAGTAGACGACGTTGTTTTTCTTTATCGAGCAACAACAGCATTGTTATCGTCTATAAACCTCGTTATTGTTAGTTGTAAAGCAATGCATAGAATTAGCTCATTAAGAACATGCCCGACTGGCAAATAACTCGTTCAACCGGGCACACTAAGCCGCTTCAAAACACTCTAGGTTAAACAAAAGCTATTTACTAATCCTTGTTTATATAAATGTTGTATGAATTATGAAAACGGTGAAAACAATGGAACTTAAACGTATAATCTGCGATTCGAAGCGTCGATGTATTTAAATAATTGGTTTTAACATTAGTGAGAAAGATGCGTGGGTGTTATTGTTATTTTCCGTTGTCAAGACAAATACATATACTTTTAGCTATTGTTTTTTTTGGGGGGGGGGGGGTGGGGGTGGGGGGGGGGGAGAGGGAGGAAAATCTTATATTTTTATTATTAAATACCATTGTATTTGTGAAGTGTTTTTATATCATACATCGTTATTAGCAGTATGTTCGTTGTTAGAAGAGTTTGGACACTGCGTCGTTACCTTTTTCAATTGTGTCCGTTTATTTGTGTTCGTTTATTTTGTGCATTTTAGAATTTCTTTAATAAATGTTCTGATGGTAACCCAAACACATACAACTCTACTCTGAACGTCCAGCATCAGCGAAATGAACTAGGTTTTAAGGGATCCACACCCTTTGTAACTAGGATTAGTCGATTTTAAAATTTGTTCTATTATAAGATATTTGTGGAAAATCTTCGAAACTAACGCTAATATTAATTATATAACTTCTTTAACTAATTCGGGTGGGCGTACAGTGGTAACATTTATTTTGAATATTAAAGTAATTCTAACAAACAAATCTTAAAAATCTGTATTGATTAGTTTTGGGTCAAATATTTCGTTTCTAGGGCTAACAAACTGCAGAGTGCTCCAATTCACGATGGCTTTAAATTGTAACGGTCGAACTCGCGTTGTAGGATAGGCATGCGAGAGTGTAGTGGTTTGTCATTGGCCAACATCAATTAATTGAAGCCGGTAGCTTTAACATGGTTATCTACTCACAGAAAAGGCGCAGAATACAGCATATTGTGCGTTTGTGCCGTGATGCTAGTTAAATATAATCACTCTGCACTGATTTTCCAAGTATCGATGAAACTCCCTGAGTGAACGAGTAACTTCTAATTTTAACAAACATAGCCTCAGAAAATACATATTATTGTGACCAAGTTTATTATGATTGAAGCAATTTTTAAATATCGTTTTAAAACACCCTTATTTATGACATAATTATTTGTTAAAACAATCATCTATGGTGAATTCTTCTTAATGAGTTTTCAGTGAGGTAAAACAGAACGTTTCGCATCAAAACAAATAAATTTACTGCAGCCGTGATAGCGCCTAAAACCCAGTTTTCTTTTTTAAATAGACGGGGGTACTCTATAGAAACAAAAACTTAATCCGGAATAGTTAGATCATAGACAAAATGTTGGTCACACTATACAAAATTACTATTCCATCTGTCTACCACACATTTAAATTACATGTGTCAACATTTGAATTATTTACTGTAAAAAATAACATTTATATTTGTGTTTGTTCATGCAACCAATTTAAGTAACCATTAACAGAATCTGATAACTAATTGTGCCAATCACATTGAATATGATGCCCTGAATATACTTACACTTTACATTGTGCGTTTAAAAGCATGCCACATCCTCCAATCTGCTCACCTTACGAACCGCACAGTTTGAAGACAATTTCAAACTTTTGATTGTTTTCAAATTGTGAAAGGCAGATATGGCATTAACGAACGAAATTGTACGTTTCTATCGACACTACCAATTATGGTCAATGTATTTATTTTCCTTTTTTATTAATTTATAATGTTTCCACAGATCTAAAAAATATCTTAAGTAAAACAACACTAAAATTCAACACACTCCCAAAGCAGTATAACACGTTTTGTCAGTGACTGTACCACAGATAACCTATTGCGCCTATACCGAACAGCTGGCGTTGACTGTAACTGAATGAGACAAATGCACTGTTGTGAACTAAAATCTTGTTGGATTCGTGAAAATAACTTAATAGATTGCATTGTATTGTGTTCTTTGTTGTTATTTTTAGTAAGCACGTCACACTATAAGCCACTAAAAGAATCTTGAAATAAATGGAAGGCACAGTAATCTTGCGAAATAGGTCACAGAAAGTAGTTTCATGGAGTTGTTTTGTGTGGGCCGTAATTAAAAGTGGTTTGTTAGATGGGCGAGGATATAATGCGACAACTGTTAATCTACTCTAAACATAGTTTGAAGGGGTTTACGCCCGTCTACAATAAATAGGTTTGCTAAAAATAATGATAAGTTTACCGGTTTTGAAATCAAACAAAATTCGTGCTACTCTTTTAAATTCCTGTCAGAAACACAGCGTATTTAGATTTAAGATGATATTTGGCTTTGACAGTGAAATGACATATTTTGTCTATAATATATTTCTCTATTTTCTAACTACCCAAAACTGTTGATAATATCTCAATTTCCAATGCTTCTTTGTTAACAGCTCACGCAAATTATTGTAAATGTAAAGCTCGGTTCACAACGAATGACTAAAACTTAAGATAGGGTTAAGTATAGGATTTTACATGTTATTATTACCCTTCATAATGACTAAGAATTCAAAAATTTGACTAAGATTCAACTTTCTTACAACAACCAATCACCGCTCGGTTCGTCAAAAATTGTTAATACACATTAATAAACTTATCGTTATTCTTAGCAATGTCTTAGTAAATCGTTGAGAACGCAGCTGTAATTCATTCATGTTAATGCAGATCGGAAAGTTATTAAATATGTAAATAAATATTTTTAATAATAGTGATGATAATAATAATAATACATATTTTAATAATACAATAAAGTTGTACATAATATTACATTTTTTAGGTCTTCACGTACATCACCGATGAACTAAATGTTCTGTACATTTTTTAGGTGCAACGAAAGCAACTTGTTTTTAATGCACGGCTTTATCTTGTGTGTTTGCAGTGGGAAGCACGGAGGACGCGAAAGGAGGAGCCGACTCAAGTAAACTGGCAGTCAAGAAACCGCGCCCGAAAGCTTCCTCACCCAACCGCCAGGGACCTCAACAATGCCAGGTAAATAGTCATTCCCATGCTCCTTACTGTATATTCTTTATTACAACTACACGTTTCACCAGTAGGATTCCTTGATATAAGGCGTACTATTCCTTGTGTATGCTTGACACTACTGACTCACTATAGTCACTTGTTGGCTTAACCTCTAACCTACGGTAGTAGCACTGTTTATCTACTGAAGTTTCCTTAATGTAGCTAGTATCATGCGTAAGAAATTAGAAATAGTCAAGTCTAATTGCACCGACATAATTGTTCACTTCTCTCGTGACAAATGTGGCCTCTGTGCACTCTACTAAGTTGACGACTGCCTTTACGGATGTCTGAGGGAACGCCAGGAATGTGATTATTTTCGTTGAAACAGAGTGCGTGAAAGGCTCGGTAGATAAGGAGACTAGTTACTTTGGGACAAGTATACCCGCCCTCGATTGTATTATAATCAAACACATAAGTGGAGCATATATTCTAAGTTTTAATGGAACAAACTATATTTAGAGGCTTTTATAAAGTAGCATAGTTAAAACCCATTTTTAAGTCAAACTTCACAGGTGATTCTTAATCTAGACACAAAGAAGTTAGTTTTAATTATCTTCAATTATTACTGAAATTTACAGTGATCACAACACAAACTACTTAAAATTTACACTTATACTGACATATGGTACCATTAAAATGAATGTAAAGCACTAAAAATTGAAATATGGGACCCCAAAGGCCTTTTCAAAAGATAACATAAAATATTCGGAATTTACTTGGTGGCGCGAGGCAATTTGTGGCCATTCTCCAACGAGCTTCATCTAATTAAAAACTAATACTTGCCTCAGACCAGATTACACAATCAAGAGTTTCGACAAAGGTGGCAAATTAGCAGAAAGTTAATCAACCGTAACGGCCCAGGTTCAGTTCATTATTTATAATTAGCTTGAACTGCAATAAATAATTCTACTAACGTTGTATTTGAGAAAGTGCAACGTGTATTGTGTAAGTGCAATTGAAGATAATGTTATAATTGCAATATTGCACAACTGACAACCCAATAGTTTTCAAAAGTAGAAAAACAAATCTCTTAAAACATTGTTCGAGTCGCGAGGTTGCAGGAAGGATAACAGTCTAGTGAAACATGATATCACTCTTGTATGTATCCATTTCATCAGATTGCTTTATCGAAG
Organism: Isoperla grammatica; assembly: GCA_945910005.1. NCBI lineage: Eukaryota > Metazoa > Arthropoda > Insecta > Plecoptera > Perlodidae > Isoperla > Isoperla grammatica. The sequence goes on from OX246738.1 coordinate 55,944,266, forward strand.
TCGCTTCATAATTTTGCTGCAACAAAGAGTTAAAGTTTGAAACAGTATTACCAAGCGTTTCCTGATTCAGTATAAAAGCGAGTTTATTATTATACCACAGCATAATGGAATGTATGGAATGTATCCCGTATGGATGGAACAGCTTGCGCACGGCTGCTTCCCTGCGACACTAGCGCGCAGTGCGGTAACCTGGTGGATCTTTACCATTATAAAATACTACCTGAATTGATGTAGTAGTACCACTTTACCGACTAGGCCACTGTGCTAGGCCCACAACCTATAGACATAGGAAAGCGCACGCATGTATGGCTGCAAGAAAATTGTCCGAGTTTAGTTACTGACTGGGGTTATTCTGTGCTTTAATTACATCTACTTCTTCACTCTACATTGTTATGTATATTATTTTATACACACCATATAAACGTGCAATGTGCAGTTTAAATATTTGCACAGTGACACACCTACTTCGACCGTCAGTATAACCAACACGAGGAAGTGAAACGACTTCATTTCTATAGATGTAACGTTTGAACATTTATTTTCTCCGTTAAATCATAAACACCATTTTTTTCATGACAATTTTTATCAAGTCCTTTAGCAGCGTATTCATATTGTCGGACGAAATTGAATACATGCCCGCCCTCGCTGCATTGGTTTGGTGTTCTGTTTCTATACTTTAGTGTACAACAGTCAACACTTCCCTATGTGTATCCTATCCTGTCAGTCATCCATTAGCCTAATCATTTGATACCAGCTGCCGTTGCTTTGTTTATTACAAGTACTATACCAATATGTTCACTTTACGTCACGGGTAATGTTGGTTGCGATGTTGTCGTGCATTAGACTAATGTATACTGGACATAATTGGACATTGTGGTTGACGATGATTGTGATATTGGGTTTATACGTCTCATATTTCGACAACGATTCTAATCGAGATGGTGAGTGGATGAAAGATGGAACAACGCGACGAGACTTGCAGACCCAAGCCAGGATTAGAACCTGGAACGTATGAACCAATTATCGATCACGACCATTACACCGACTTTTTAGAGACAAACAAATGGGTAGATTGCAAATCAAGCTTGGAGGTAGGTTGATGTGAAATATAACAGGAATTACGAAGATGAATACACAATAAATCAATGGGATTATGCATAACGACTGCCTTAATGATTTGGTAACCTCTTGTAGTCATTTTAAAGAATGGTTGATGCATGGACATCGATGAAGTGCGAAGAGGTGCCCTGTATTCGTAGACATACTCCTGTATGATAGATACTTTTGACATTGTAATCAGTGGGATTAGTATTTTTCTACTAATATCTAACTCTGTGCTTAGTGATTAGTGGGTAGGACAGAAATGCTGGACTAAGTTTACGTGAAAGCAAAGAAAACGAATTCAAATCCACATCAGTGCGTTATAGCTAATGTGATTATTTCAAAGTTCATAGATCTTGTAAGAACCGACAAAATGCTGAATTTAGGTGAGTTCACATTGTTGAAAAGAGGCCAACAAACCAACAGGCTCAGCAGTGAAGACCGGCTGTTGTCCTCATTTCGGTTGATTAATGAATGAGTTGTATTTTCTGTCGATGGTCTAACAGATGCAAAATAACTGAGCGAGGTGGGAGTTTGGAATGTCTCCAGCAGGTTTACTTTCTGAACCAAAGATTACAAACTAGTTTGTAATCTTTGTCTGAACTAACCTAATAACTGGTGACTAAGGTCGAACTGAACTATAGCTAGCGACGTTTGCAGCGTTTTAGGTCCAAATATTATATAGGGTGTATTCACGTATTGCACATGGTGGCCTCAATGGCATGTGATTGGTAGTTCATTGTTACTATGTTTCAGCTGCCGTTTGATGCAAATTCAACTGTTCTCTAACTTTGGTTTGCTATTATTAATTAAAATCAACATAAACAAAATCTTTTGTCTCGATTACTCTTTTAATCGTTTACAAAAGCATACAATAATCATTTTCGTACACTATCGGGGGATATACGTGTTCAAACTTGTCATATTTCCCAGTAAACAATATTATTCGTTTTCTATTGACAGCTAAATGAAACTTAAAATAGTATTATAGGTGACCTCCAATATGGCCGATGTGACGTCACGTGAATCACACTGATTGTTACATAGTAAAGATATATCTCTAAAAAGGGGAGTGTGAACAGTCTTATTGATCTAGTGTATAATATATAACAATATATTTTCATAATATATTCTATCTTAGGAGTACTTTTAATTCTCATACAATGAATTATTTAATACTAATTCTAACGGATACGAAAGATTATTATTATTATTATTATTATTATTATTATTATTATTATTATTATTATTATTATTATATAATGTGTTGATATGAACAAGTATGATGGTCATGGTGATCAAAATAGAAATAAACAATGGTAGTTATTATGAACTTCAAAACATGAATCGCCTGCTCGGAAAAGTTTCTTTCTATGGGAAAGAATTTCAGATTGTGTGTGAAGGAAAGCAGATGAGGAAGTTTTTCATGTTGTTGGGAACAGGGGTACAGGTTGTAATGTGGGACTCAGCAAGCTTGTGTGACCAAGCTATTGATATAAGAGTAGCAAACGACACATATTTCTGGACTGTTGATCTGCACTGACGGACATTATATTGGATATGTTTCCCTTTTTTACATTTAAAATAATAATGCTTTCGTCCACGATGAGTCGATGATACTATAGCAATAACAACGGCTGAGTGATCGACTGTGAGGAATCTTAAAGCAAAAGTCTATAGTTATTTAGTTGTTCTGGATGTTATATAGTATCCAAATTATACTGTTTATCTAGATACGATCACAAATTCGATTTTCAAAACGAATAAATTCAATCAATTGGGTATTTTAATTAATTATGTGTAGAACGGGTTTTCCAGTACGAGACTTTGTAGCATCAACAATAAAAGATTGTTCAATAGGTTTGGGAATTGAAATTAATCTTATCACTTCCGTCACTATACATGTGTCACGTATTATAAATATATGAATTCTGTATTAAATATTATTTCCTGGAAAAAACTAGTTTATTAATGGGACCACTAAATATGTCTTGGCCGTATTTCGAGGAATAGTTTGGAAAATATTATAGACATATCTACATTAGAGATATGTTGAAAAACTGAATTATTTCCAAACTTTGTCCTCCAGTGTTTCTTTATCTGGAAATGAGTTAGGTATCTTCCCGGCGGCAAACTAGAGCGGTCAGCAAAAGTTACAACGGCCATTCATTATTTTGGACACGTGGAAAGTCGGCCGTAAAACATTCTGCTCGTAATCGCAGAGTGCATTTTATTCTGTAGCTCTGCTAGCGCAACATCGGACGTAGGTTGTTTCCTCTCTCAGAGCGATGTGGCAGTGGATGTGGCAGTGGATGTGGCAGAGTGTAATGGCCACTTCGGACGGGGCGAACATGTGTTGCGTGGAAATAGTACGAGCGTGAACATGTTGTACATTGAGATACATAAGGTTTATTTTATGAACTGAGATGCCTTATTGACCCGGTAATTAATTACGCACACGATTGAAACACTTTGACCAAGGCCACTTACCAATTCTTCGCGACTTTTCAACCGCTTGAAAATTCTCGAAAAATAGGTAAGTGGCCTTGGTCAAAGTGTTTTCAATCGTGTGCGTAAAAACGTTTATTGTTTCAGTAGTTAAACTATGCCAGGTTGAAACACTTGCGTTAAGGGTTTCAGAAAAAATGCATTTTGTGGTAAAGTAAAGTGAAATTCCCAAAAATATCCATCTGTATGTGCAAAAAATATTGTATAGTACTTTATTTATTTAATTATCATCTAGGTCTATACATTCACTTAAAACACTGATTTACAAAGGAGGACAGTAAATAACGCATTTTAAATATTTCTCCGTTAAGGAACGTAAACAATTATCTGAAATAAGCTGGATACACATTTCAAGTTTACTCCTAACCCTGTGACGAAATCACAGCAGGGAAGATTTGTGTAGTCTTGTGACGTCATCACGGTAGCGATTCTACACAACAGGGATCCTCGCAACTCTTGAAATATTACCAACTTTCTCCCGGAGTGTTTTATCGCTGAGGCCCGGTTTTTCCAATCAGTTTTAATCGGAGATTAAAGCTCTGTGTGACGTTAATCAGTGATTAAGTAAGTTGAACCGTTGTTTCAACGCTGAATTTACTTAATCGTTGATTAAAAGCAGTTAATCACTGGTTGACTTTACCGTAGTTTATAGGGTGTGTTATGGCTTTCAATTTTTAATGATTAAAGTGTTTCAAAATGGCCGTGGCTGGCCACCAAAATTTAGTTTATTCATGCAACTTGTAAATAAACACGTATTTGAATGTATTTTACTTGTTATTAACTACGAGAATGTGGCTGGATATTTAATAGCAAGGTTCATTCATCATTGATGTATTGAATACTCTTTGATGCAATCATAAAAGAAGGAATAATATCAGATCGCAAGGACATTGTTTTGGATTGCCACGTGGGTGTTTGCTGGCTTCCACCTACTATCCCTTGCGCCTGGCAACCACCAATCAGGAGCCTTGAAATGAAGTAAGCAGACATAAAAAATATTTAGTTCGACGACATAAGACATGGGCTTAAGGCAATTATTCCTTATTTTATTTGTTTTTTTGGTAATAGAAATTTTTTAGAATTGATCTAGAACAAATCACGGCCCTCCAGATCTTCAATGACAACAGTGCCCAACAATGAAAACTACACTTTAACATAACTATCTTGGACTAGACAGAAGTAACTACGGCCCTCTAGATCAATTCTGAAAATCATCTATTTGTTTATTTACTCTAAGAACATTCTTTAGCGAACGTACTTAAGCCCCAATACGTAAACGTAAACTGAGCCGGTAGGCACAAACATCAATCAACTTCGAGTACACAACTAATTAGTAGACTTATTGGATTAATGTTCATCTCTTTATACCGCATCAGCGTTGCCTGTTAGACTGAACAGTGAACACCCCCGGGTGATGCGTGTGAACGTAGCAACACAGACATGCCGCACAAGTCGTCTGAAGCCGGCTCCACACGTTGCGTCTATTCGGCGCAATATCGCCGCTATTCGGATATGTTCGGCGTTACGTGTGTCTAAAGCCGGCTCCAGACGTTGCGTCTATTCGGCGCAATATCGCCGCTATTCGGATATGTAAAACTAGCGCGATTTAAAGGGGGACGAAGGTTTTTCGGCAATAGTCGTGTGGAGGTCAAGGCCAAGAAGTTTTATTACTTCTCGCCGAATACACGAGAAATGAACGCAAAAGGTTATTATTACGAATAGACGCAACGTCTGGAGCCGGCTTAAGATTGTAAACGAGATCTATTTGGTAATTCATCAATTCTTTATTTCTTATTCTATCTGATTATTTCTGAATAAATCTTCACTTAATTTCTGTATTGAAAATAACATGTAAGGTAGTACCAGCTCTTGTATGCACCAATTTTGTATCTAACACTAATATGGTAGGTGTATGTATGAAGCGACAAAAATAATTGTTAACTAGCTCTAATAAACATATGACTATTTTCCATCGCACCATGATCACTCAGGATCTGACTATCACGAGTATTACCAACTAAATGATACTTTAGTTCTAAAAGTCTGATATTGCGGATAATTTCTGTGCCTGGTCAACATAGAACCGTCTATCTTGAACGTCATTCTACGAAAGTAAACCTCTTTATACCGTTAAATATCAATAAATATTAATAGATACTAGATAGTATAATTAATCCTATCGTCTAACAAAATTATCCTTTGAATATAATTTTGTATCTCTTTTCTACGTTGTCAAAGTTCATTTTGTGAGTTAAAATAAAATTAATCGACGATTCATAATATAATATAAACGAGATTTTGATTAATGATGTTCTACGCTCACCGAAAATGCGTCGCTGCGGGAAATTAGGCAACGTTTCGACGCTCTTGGTGGAGTGTGAGAGCAACCATCGCAACCACGATACGAGCCCGTTATATCAATAATAGTGTAACAAGATTACTGCATGGTTTGTGCAACCTCTACATATACACCCTCTATCAAATGGCCATGTAAAGCATTTTGTGGCTTGTGGTGGAAGAGGGTGAAAACTATACTGTGGAAATTAGTATTATAATAACGTTAATTTTGATGTTAGATCATTTTGCATTACATTACATTTTTTTGTTTTCTCCTTTTTTACAGTCTGAACAAATAATTGTTGGGATTGTGTTTGAACTAAATACAAGTTCCACGCTTATAATATTGTATTAATGCAATTTTATCGTCGATTATGTATAATCTAGGATCTAAAGTTCTAAAAATAAAAACTGTCGCTTTTCATCCAACGGATGTTCATTATATTGCTTTTTGGTACATATATATTGGTTCAAGGAACGATATTGCTGACCATTGATTAGTTTAAGACTGTTATTCGTGTTAAATGAAAACGTTCACGTCATGTACAGTGGGTGTGGTTCCGAATATGAATATAAGACGAATCGTAGACAATGTGGTACAGAAACCTCGTTTCATTTGGCACTTCCCATCATACCATAATCAAGTAATAATCAAATGGTTTCGGAACTGTTATAGGCTACCATTGGTTTATAAAGAAACATAATAAGACGACGATTTGATAACCTGAAACCACCTTCGTCGTGAGGTGAGAAGAACGAGTTCGTATTACATTATAAGGCGGGGGCTATTTATTTAAACGTCACGGCCCTTTATCAACAAGTTTCTTACTTTCTTTTGGCATAAAGCGGAACTAATGCCCGGTCTAATGACTTCCAGCTAAATAGTTTGGATGTCAGCTGACTTGATTCACAGCTTTTGATTGGTGGTTGCCATGGTGCAAACAAGTTAGCGGAGAATAAAATGTTTTCTTTGAAGTCATAAAATTGGGCAAGACGGTACTAGATAATTTATTATTAATGACACATGGAATTAATGTTACTTCTAGAACCTTGAAACAGGAGAAGATAGTATGTTTATTTCTTCTAAAACCTGTATAGTGAGCAGCTGTGTATCACGTACTTTCGCAAGTTGTCATTGTATACGAAACAATATATTAATGGTGGAGGTGCCGGGTTACTCTGCGTTTAACTCTGCAAGCTTTGTTGTGAGATTTATTGAAGGATACCGATGGAGGTAGCTCAGCGGTAAGACGCGACACTCTAACTTGGGAGGCCGCTAGTTCGATACCGGCCACCTCAACCCCGAAATTTTCATCACTTACAAGGCAAATGTTGAGATTGAGTCACACTATCAGCTGTATGACATTTTCCCAACTATACAAAATAGACCTACTGCAATACCCAAGAGGGACATGGTTTGTCCCTGGGCAGGTTTCCTACGAAAATTATTATTATTAACTCTAAACATTGTGTAGTTCTATTAAAAAGTAATATTTTTGTACGGCGTACCTTGTTCTGAGTTTGTGGTTCTCTGGAAGCAATTTTATGAAAGAGAAAATGTGTTCATAATTGTTTTTCTTACATTACCTACCCACTACTATATTGCTGACCAAAATAAACAAGGTATCCTTTAAAATTTACGTAGCTTTGTTCCCAAGTCTGTTTATAATATTTATTATTAATTTTTCATTCGTCTGGAGGACATATTAAGAACAAAATATTACTTTTTCAAACCGAACTACAGTAAAACCAGGTGAAAATTATGTCAGTAACATACCTTTTGATTTGTAAATAACAGACACTATATATAGGATACTGTCGATTTAAACGAACGTTGTTTCCCGTATGGCTCCCAGGTAGCGATAAGGATTGTGTATATATCACCGTTGATAGAAAGTAAAGAGATACAATATGTCCAAACAAGCTCAAAATAACATGTAACATCCCGACAAAACAAACATGTTTGTAATTACTTTCTCTTTTTGCAACGGTCTAATAGGTTTAACGGTTTAACATTCTAATTACGATCAAAGGGAAACATTTTGCCCGTCACAACGTGTTTACCTAGGTTACTTTGATGTGGACTAGATCGAGTAGGAAAGTTATTTAAAGTGCTATGTAATTGCAAGTTACTTTTTTAACTTAATTCAACGTTATGCTCAGTTATAAACCATTGATTTGGTGGTTTTGTTTGAATAATATTATATTACGTAGTTAACATTAACAATCCAAATTCGAACTATTAACTCTTTTAGTCAAATTTAGAATGTTTTTCGAAATATTTTAGTATACAAAACTATTTAGGGCACTAAAAATCATGACGTTATGTGCCCTAAAGCCCTAACTTACTAATTAACTAACTAACTAACTAAAAAGACCATACGTGTGAGTGTGACTCATAATATCTTATTTACACAATATTATGCTGAAAAACACTGCTCAATGATTGTGTGCATTAATGTTATATTGGTTTACTAGTTTCCTTGCTGTAATAATCAATGTGTTCGCCAATAGTAGGTTATTTGCCTCTTAACATAAATTACTACATTATGGGTTAACCATGGGGCTAGCGCTTCACCCATCATGAGCTGCACTAACCTAAAACTGAATAAAGCTTGCATGAGAACGTGATTCAATATACAAGAAGTTGGTTCCCTTTACTACACTACACTACTCTTACTACACACGTCTTCTATCAGGCAGAGGTTTCCCCTTTTCCTCTCATGTGACCTAACGAGCCATTACCCCCAGACGTGACCTTTGACCAGAGCGCTACACCCGTGGTTCCGTCTTCTGATTGGTTGGATCGTGTTGCGCGGTTCCTGATTGGTCTGAAGTTGAGAACGACTCAAACGTGTTGTGGAACTAACAGGGAACGTAGCGATTTACATCTACTAAATCAAGGTCATGTATGGGGTAAATACATTATTCTACTCGGGATAATTATGACCAGACATTTCCAATGGTCTATGGCCAGCTTTTATTTCGTAAGCATATTGAGTATTAAAATGAAAACATACTTCGAAATATAGATCCTGTTGATAGATAACGTAAATTTAAATGAATGAAGTTAATGCGATAACTAGAATTGATTAGATAGTTATTATAATATTATTATTAACATTAACAACGTTTTTCGTCTACTTGCGATTCATGGCTAATGATGGTTTAATTATTTGCCGCTTGTATAACCATACCAAACACTAAGCATCAATTAATAGAACATCATAAACATGTTTACAGGTATGTATATATAATCAATCAGGTTTACACCACTATTTTCCAAATAGTTACTATTAAATGTGTGAAAGTATTTTAAAATGCCTTCCAAAAAATGTGTTACTACTACCACTACTACTACTACCAATACTATTTCTACTGCTACTTGTCTAATACTGCAACTGCTGCTACTATAACTGCCATTACACTATCACAGTAGTGGAAATATATTATCTGTGCTACTACTATAAAATAAGCACCATTTTTGTAATAATATTAATATAGAATAATCATTTTATAATAATATGAACTATTTTCATTGTCATTTTGCTAATATAATCTCATGCTTTTGGACATTACTTAAATTATTAGCATTGCAATCTTAATGATTATATAAAGAGTATAGTTAGAAGTACATAGCAGTAAGATAATGATCAACATAATATATATATATATATATATCCTTGTGTGTTAGAAGTTGAGGTTGGTCTTTGCATGATAAAACAACCCAGGAAATGTAATTAGAGGATCGTAAACGCTACTTTAAAACTAGATATCGTCGATGCTGAATTTTCCCGATAGTCTCCCTAATCCAATATATTACCCATCAAAGCTAGTTAACAGATCGCTCGCTATAGCGCTAATTACACAGATGCCTCGAGCCACACGAGCTCTATAGTAATAGAGCTCAATGAAAATTCAATTTTATTCAAAGGTACACCAATTTAGTAATTCAAGCTGTAATTTCACGTGCGCATATTTAGCGTGTGAGGGATGAAAGGGAAAGCCACGTTGACAAGATAATTTACGCTGAAAATAAAGGGAGTTATTGAATTGAATGGAACTTGGGGATCAGCCAGTTTGTTGTGGAGTTTGAAACGCTCGACGTAAACTGTGTGCTATTGAATACACACTTCTGGTGAGTTTTGTCCGATGATTTTAATCTAAATACGTGTATATAGAATATATTTATGGTTAAAAGAAAGATGAAGGTTATTACGAGGAGCTTATAAGAATGTTATAATTGCTAGTAAGTTGTTTGTACCATTTCAACCACTTATCAGAAGCTTTCAAATCCACCTAATATTTTATTAGCTCTTCATAATGAGGACCTTAGTTTTGTTATGTTATTTGTTAAAATTGAAGACTTTATAAACAAGGTAGAATTTTGAATGTTGACTATTAGGCCCAGTCATTACTCAGTGTGGATATCAGAATTTAGGCAGGGTTTTAACAATATACCTACTGATTATCATACTAAAAATGATCATTGAGAACCGGGACTAGGGCCTGCAATGAAAGCAGAACAGGTTATGGATAGAAAGTCAAGATATAGACAAAGTAAAGATAGGACTGATCATCTTGAACAATACAAGCATAGAGGATAGAGTTGACGCTTGAAGGAAACTAGAATTCCCGTCAGTCAAAACAGTATACGGTTTTGTGTGGCTAGTCTCGACGAAATCGGAACAAGAAAACTTAATTATTCATACATGGGTTGAGTCTAGAACATAATAGGGTAATTGCACTATAAGTGTAAGAGTAAGAATGCTTACGCCATGTCTTGTAACGTTTATTTATATATTCCTGTCCATGTATACCATATAATACCTAAGAGACTTTTACAAAAACACTTTTTTTTTCAATTTTGAAATATGCCTTTGGGAGTTTGTGTTTTTAATTTAAACATGTATACCTTCTTTATAGTCAACAGTCAAAATCGGTGCTTCCATACGTTTCGTTTCAATTGCTATAAGATGAGTGTATATCTGTGAGTGCCCACAGTCCGTTTAAAAAAAAAACATCTATACAAAATACGAAACTCAGGAATGCTGTGCAACAAACAAAAATACATAATCTCACAACAAGGAAAGCAGCGTGTTGTTTCTGACATAAACCGTTATTTGATATTGAGTGGCTTCGATGAAACAGAATCACGCGTTTCAAAAAACATTCAAGTGACATTGAGATCGTTACTTTTAGCTAAAATAAAAATACATTGTGTATAGAACATCAAGCAAGAGACAAATAATTCGTTAAATTTCAAAATAAATAACAGGTAAAAATTATTTCTACAATTATGTAGAGCCGTAGTGAAAGTATTGTACCGGCTAAACACGATCACAAAAGAGCGTGTGACAGATTTGAAAGAGATTGTTACAATAGTAATTTCCCGTGGACATCAATGTTTGTTACAAAAGTTTGGAAATGACTAACAGAAACAGTTGAATGTGAGCTTTGATTAAATAATATATAAATATAATACCAAATAAAGCTTCTGTCATGGCGGTTAGTGCAACAACCTCTGTGAGTTCATAGGTTCACGGAAAATAGGGAACACACATGTTTTGGTAGGAGGTAAAAAGGAATATATGAATAGTTTAAACAGTTAATATAGAGCGTCAGCATAGAGTATGTGATATAGTTGTATAATGTTGTTAACTGGAAGAAAAAGTTTGGAGTTTGTGAGTTGCTAAGTTTAGTAAAAGTCCATCAAAATAACAAAAGCCATGTGGGACCATAGTCATGTGAAAACAATCATTTCTCTCGATAAAGTTGTATCCACGCTCAAGGTTAAAAACAAGAGGAAAACATGTCTGGAAGAAGGATTAGACGAAGAAAAGTTTAACTAAACTTCAGAGCTAATAAAACAAGACAAAGAAAAAACTGTTCACTGTGCAGTTTGAAAAGAGAGCTTATTTAGTTCGACACTGTGAAGTGAAAATGAACCAGAACGAAAAGACACGTTTAAATAAACCCATCAACAATATTAGAGATATCGACTTGACAAAATCTAGAGACAAAGACGCGTCCCCTCCAGTCTATCTTGAAGGATAATCAATAACACACTCCGGATATCGAACAAGAAGCAATAAGTTTCAAGAGCTAAGTGCAAAAACTCCCACCCGTTCTGCACTTGATGTGTTTACTTCTTGCCATGAAGGGAGAAACTCCCTAGCATGGGAGTTTATGAGGGCTTTGATTCTGCAGTCTCCTCTCGATCAAACTCTTCAATCTTGTGAACAAAACTGAAGAAAGTCAAAACAAAAGATCACTTGGGAAGCTGTCGCTAGGAAAGCAACGAGGTCGTCAACTTGCCATAAACCTCCCTGGGCCTTGGAGACGGACGGACGCCCTCCCCCCCCCCCCCCCCCACACACGGAACAACATGCTTTATAGGGGTTTCGTTTAGAAATTGGAAACACGCCCCAAACACCGATTTCTGATGCTTTTAGTTTTTATGTCAGTGTTTTTCCCACTGGCTTTTCGAATGGCAGTTAAAAAACTTTGGGATGGGTTTAAAACGTTTTTTTATTGAAATTGTTGAAAAATTCATGGTTTGACAGTTTATAATGTGATTCGAATGTGTTTTTCCGGAAACTGTTGGCGTCATGTTTCTAAAGCAACTACCTGGTGAAACTTTGTTAATTTATTAGTGTGACTGATGTACCATAGATCATAAATGTGGCAAAGTTATGATATGTTTGTGTTCAACTCAAATATTTGGTAAAATTCGTTCATACACGTCTGAAACTACTACAAGAAATATTCTTTGCATAATGTTTGCTTGAAACGTTATGTAATGCCCGTTAAAATAACTAACACACGACAGTATTACACGTCTTTATGTAATACAATACAGTTTAATTAAACATTTTCGTAACAGTAATTAATTTGATGAGCATACAAATAAACACTCTCTCGAAACTTATGTCTGCGTTTTAATGAGAATTTATACTACAAAATTTCAAGGAATAATATTAGAGGAGCATCGTACAGTAATTCAGTTAAAATCACAATTAAGCAGCTTATGAGCTTGTTCAGTCTGTTGTTTTCGATGTTAACATTCACAAAACAGTTCAAAGTTGAATTACCTGATACACATTACTGTAAAGCGACTTGGCTGTAAGTTATTTTATAATTCAACCGGACACATGCTATAATTTTCAAATGTTTTAAGAAAAAAAATTACGAACACAAATTATAAGATATGTCCGAGAATTAATTAATTTTGTATCAAGAATACACACAAATGAACATTAAAGAAATTTAGAATAAAGAATGTAAGGAAAAATTAAATTTAACAGTAAACGCATTCTTATTATTGTTTTATATTTTGTTGTTGCATCAACTGCACGGTCATAGTACGAAGTTAACGTTATCGTAGTTAGCTTGATTGAATTTAGTTTAGATAATAATTACAAAACTAATAATTCTAAATGTATAATAATTAACTTATATTATAATATTAATATTCCCCATCATGCACACAAGCCGCATCGCTTTCGTCGATATTTCTACTAAGCTGTCATCGTCGTTTTACACCAGTGCAGACCCACGTTATTAGTTGCGATAAGTTGGGAACATAAATAACTTATTGGCTGGCGTAGAACTAGAACGTGAAAGGCGCGCAGACATAGTTCCGAGACTCGCGGCTAGAGCGCTCCACTCGCCGACCCCACCCGACACCCAAATATTTCATCTTGAGTTATTACCATAAGACATATTAAAATGTATGCAAATATTGAATGACTATTACCCCTGGAGGTGGAAGAGGCGAGCGCAGACCGGAAACTCCAACTCATGGGCGGAAGGGGGGGGGGGGCAGTTTAACGTTGGTGGAAAGAAAACGTCGACTAAAACATGATTTATCTGTTGCTTATTTCTAAGCACTAGACGTGAAGGCGCTCCGAGAACTTTATGATCATTGAAAACTTTTTACTTTAGTGCATTATGACCTTGTTAATTGTGTAGAAAAACAAGAAGACACATACCGCGGAAACGATTTCAATATATTATGCACATTAAAGTTTTATTTACATAAATTTAATTTAAACCATGTACCCGCGTACAGGATTTTAAGAAATTCAAATTTAATAATGGATTTTTATCGAAACTCTTTTGTTTACCTAAAACCATCTTGTATTCGCAAAGTTAATAAGTTAACTAAGTTAAGCATACTTCTACTTATTTCTCTTATAAACGTGTTAATTGTTTATTAATCAAGGACGTAAATCAATTATTTGTTATATTAATAAATAGTATGCCGACTACGAGGGTTGCAAATTTTAAATTCTAATCCTTCTTTTATCATTATTTCCCGTAAATGTTTGCGACTGGGAAATCTTTCACCTATTGTGCATCTCTCTTCTCTAACATGTTCCTAATACTATGTTTACACCAGCGTGTGAAAATAATTACCATGATATCAGGCTATTAAATCCTTTTGTAGAGCTTTACGCAGATACCAATGAGATCTGTAGCTAAATCGCTATCGTAGTTTGTTCTAAGTATTTTTGTTACTCTTCGGACAAGACTAAATATCTCCACTATTATTCCTTGACAAAACACATTATTGCCTCACCATGAGGTAAGTATTTGTACCTAAGCTTCCAACTAAGGACTTTCCGACTAACAGGGAAATTATCTCTCTAACTACTATACAGCTTGCGTCATAACATAACTTTGACTTTGATTTTCTCCTCTTGTTGGATTATGTCTGGAGACTGACTTGATGGCGAGTGACATTAAATGCCCGGGTTAATGTGAAGGTTATTGCCGAGAAATAGTGTAATTATTAAGTAAGTTTACACTCAAAATGTCTTTAGGCCGTACAAAGCCAATTTTGTTAGGAAGTGTAAAAGTGCGACCCATGTGAGTTGCATTTTAGCTCTGGAATATTTTCTTGTGTTGATATTATTATGTTGTTAATTTTCTAATAATTGATATTGTTTTGTTTTAGGTATTATTTTAAAAAGTAGGCCTATGTATGTTATATGAATGCTATCACAAGTTGGAAGTAAATTGTATATGATCGTGATGTCCCATCTGATAAAAGTCGTATCTTTTTATTATATTGGAATACAATTTTTTTGTATCCATCTTAATTATTTTTACTGGTGAAATCAAATAAATAATGCTCATGATCATTTGATTAATTTCACAAACATTATTTTCAATGAAAGTTTAAAATGTTTATTAAGTTTCCATAAACAATTTGTTTACCTGTCCTATTTGTATATTTATTTTGTATTACTATTCACAATTTTCTTCTCCGTTTCAAATTATAATAACCTCAAAATAAACATGTACTATCTCAATTATTTGTTTAGCTGAGTGTCAACATAAAACATAAATACATAAATAAATTAATGAGTCTTACGCACTCTTGTTTTAATTATACTGTGATTAATCGTCTCGATCAACCTCACTGTGGATCAAGACGTCTAAAAGCTGATACCGAGCTTTACGTGGCTGCTACACAATCTTTGCTCTGTGTGTACCTAGGCTCTAGTAGTATAATCCTTTAGAAACGGCCCCCTGCCTACAGGTTTATTGATAGAAGCGGTAATAAACTAAATCGTATCCCCCCCTCTCTCTCTCTCTCTCTCCCTCCTACCCCTCCTGCCTCCACGATCCTCCTGTATTCCCATGTCGGTCTGGTAGAAAGAAAACAACGAGGACATATATTTACGATCAAATCAGGGCACCAAGTAAATAAACCAGTTATCCAATATTCCCAAATGAAATAATAAAATGTCACTAAAAGTTCATTCTATCAAAATGTCCAAAAAAGTTTTTATAGCGTTGTTTACCCGTAACCATTTTATCAGAAGTATCGGCGAGCATATAGCTAGATACAAACCAATCATTTTTCAACTACCGTTTAAAACTTTGTACGCTCTTTTTACTTCGAGCTTTTAAGAGTGATAGGCCGAAAGAAGAGTGTGCACAGAGAAAACCTTCGATCTTAGCTCTTAAGAAGCAGGCCTCGTAAAGCCTTTTTTAGAGGTTTGTTTCCGAAATTCTTTGACAAGAATAAATCTTCATCAATGGTATGTTTACGAGGAAGCAGGGCAGACTTCTTCCGTGGTGTTGGGTTACTCCCACTGGATTTGGGTGTTTCCCAAGCGGTGTTACATGAAAGCGGGGTTGAAATGAATCTGCTAGAATGTTTTGTATTCGGAATCTTTAGAAAAACGACTTTTTTAGTGAGAAATTCTACTTGAAACAAATCTTTAAATCAAACATGTTGCGCAGAATGATGATTCTACCGTTCATACAGTATAATTATTATCTATGTATACTCTTCTGATAAGATGATCCATGATGTTCTGCTTTAATTACAAATGTGCCATTATCTTTTAGAAATATATTTCCACAGTTATTTTCTCTCAACTTCTTTTTATATACCATTTGTCGTAGATTAATGGATTTATTATATCAATAGAATATCCTTAATTAGGATTTGAATTACTAATTATCTAAGTATAATATTAATTTATATTATTATATTTGCAGCATATTTCCTTTAGATAAGCAAATGTGTTCGCAGGTACAATATGATGGTAACCGAGTTGTTTGTATAATGAAAGATACATTTTACAGTAGTAGAAGTGCGGTATAATAACCTCCATTTTGCTCCTGTTCTAAAAAAATAAAATTAAAATCAGTTCATAATAATTTGTGTTGGCGTTCTATTTGTATGCTGTATCCATAAAGAGTTCATATTAGGCCTCGTCTGTGCAGCTGAAACGGGTTCTCTGCCGTGAATGGAAACTGAACCCTTTTGTTTCTGTTTCCCGACCCTGCCAACCCAGAAGTGGAGAGGCCTCCGCGATATCTTATTCAAAAATATCGTTAAATGTTGCAAAGTTAAAGTAAAAAAAACATAGTTTTTCAATTAAACTTTAGGAAAAGTTTTATGTTTTCAAAGTAAAATCATCAATGGGAACCGGATTATTCAACTTTTCGTTTTGTCAACTAGATTAAATTTTCTCGGAAAAATAATTTCTTTGAAACATTTTGCAGTAAAAAGTTCGACTACTCTAATGAAGGTAACACTTGTTATACAAATTTTCAATAACAGCTGCTGGAAACTTTCAGGTTTTACCAATATTACTAATTAAATAACTTTTCCAGCAATTGTGAAACTACATTACCATAACTGCAGTTTTACTTGTCGTGTCTGTATTATAATCTTTATACAAATTTGTTCTAAATAATGAACGAGAATTCAGTAGCATTTAGGCTTTTATTTTTGCGCTTTTTGAATTATTATCAATCTAAAGAAACTTTTTAACGTTTCCCATCTAAAATTCTATTTATCGTTATCAAAAAAACGAATTCTCCATCCGTAACTTTCCATCGTGTTACTTGGAAATAAAAAGTTTTATAGGGAAGATTGGCCATCGGCTTGTACTTAGTTGAATGTTGGAAGCGTTTTCTTATTTAGAACGAAGATGAACATGAATAAAGGAGACGTTCTGTGATTTGTTAATACACACCATTAAACGCAACGAAGAGAGAAATAAGAAAAATTACAAAGATTGTTCAGTCAGCATTTATAGGTACACAGAAATAAAATACATCATCCAGAGATCAATATACGATTTAAAAAAAACCTTTTGCAATGATTTGAGCAATAGCTTATGAATTATGATAATAATAATCATATCTTATTATTTGTATTGTAATCAACAGTTAAGCTTTGGCTTTGTGGACCAAGTTTTTTTTTTCTGTTAACTATTTTGTATTCTAATAACAAAAAACGAGTGTGAATAAATAAATAAGTATTATTATAATTACTATTGTTACTTCATATTATATTTTCTGCTTCCATCCAGTTGTTTAGTACTGTCATTATTATTGTTTACATTATATGTAGGTTATCGTATCCTCGTATATCCACCAGTTATCGCGCAACCAATAACAACGCGTGATTGGCGTCCTCTCGTATTATATGCGGGTTAACCCGGCACCTCCACCAAATGCCGGGGAGGCGTGATTGCTGTGATTGGCGTCCTCTCGTGTTATATGCGGGTTAACCCGGCACCTCCACCAAATGCTGGGGAGGCGTGATTGCTGTGATTGGCGTCCTCTCGTATTATATGCGGGTTAACCCGGCACCTCCACCAAATGCTGGGGAGGCGTGATTGCTGTGATTGGCGTCCTCTCGTGTTATATGCGGGTTAACCCGGCACCTCCACCAAATGCCGGGGAGGCGTGATTGCTGTGATTGGCGTCCTCTCGTGTTATATGCGGGTTAACCCGGCACCTCCACCAAAAGCCGGGGAGGCATGATTGCTGTGATTGGCGTCCTCTCGTGTTATATGCGGGTTAACCCGGCACCTCCACCAAACACTGGGGAGGCGTGATTACTGTGATTGGCGTCCTCTCGTGTTATATGTGGGTTAACCCGGCACCTCCACCAAAAGCCGGGGAGGCGTGATTGCTGTGATTGGCGTCCTCTCGTATTAATTGCGGGTTAACCCGGCACCTCCACCAAATGCCGGGGAGGCGTGATTGCTGTGATTGGCGTCCTCTCGTGTTATATGCGGGTTAACCCGGCACCTCCACCAAATGCTGGGGAGGCGTGATTGCTGTGATTGGCGTCCTCTCGTATTATATGCGGGTTAACCCGGCACCTCCACCAAATGCTGGGGAGGCGTGATTGCTGTGATTGGCGTCCTCTCGTATTATATGCGGGTTAACCCGGCACCTCCACCGGATGCTGGGGAGGCGTGATTGCTGTGATCGGCGTTCTCTCGTGTTATATGCGGGTTAACCCGGCACCTCCACCAAAAGCCGGGGAGGCGTGAATGCTGTGATTGGCGTCCTCTCGTATTATATGTGGGTTAACCCGGCACCTCCACCGGATGCTGGGGAGGCGTGATTGCTGTGATTGGCGTCCTCTCGTATTATATGTGGGTTAACCCGGCAGCTCCACCAAAAGCCGGGGAGGCGTGATTGCTGTGATTGGCGTCCTCTCGTGTTATATGTGGGTTAACCCGGCACCTCCACCAAATGCTGGGGAGGCGTGATTGCTGTGATTGGCGTCCTCTCGTATTATATGCGGGTTAACCCGGCACCTCCACCAAATTCTGGGGAGGCGTGATTACTGTGATTGGCGTCCTCTTGTATTATATGTGGGTTAACCCGGCACCTCCACCAAATGCTGGGGAGGCGTGATTGCTGTGATTGGCGTCCTCTCGTTTTATATGCGGGTTAACCCGGCACCTCCACCAAATGCTGGGGAGGCGTGATTACTGTGATTGGCGTCCTCTCGTATTATATGCGGGTTAACCCGGCACCTCCACCAAATGCTGGGGAGGCGTGATTGCTGTGATCGGCGTCCTCTCGTGTTAAATGCGGGTTAACCCGGCACCTCCACCAAATGCCGGGGAGGCGAGATTGCTGTGATCGGCGTCCTCTCGTGTTATATGCGGGTTAACCCGGCACCTCCACCAAATGCTGGGGAGGCGTGATTAATGTGATTGGCGTCCTCTCGTATTATATGCGGGTTAACCCGGCACCTTCACCAAATGCCGGGGAGGCGTGATTGCTGTGATTGGCGTCCTCTCGTGTTATATGCGGGTTAACCCGGCACCTCCACCGGATGCTGGGGAGGCGTGATTGCTGAAATTGGCGTCCTCTCGTATTATATGCGGGCTAACCCGGTACCTCCACCGGATGCTGGGGAGGCGTGATTGCTGTGATTGGCGTCCTCTCGTGTTATATGCGGGTTAACCCGGCACCTCCACCGGATGCTGGGGAGGCGTGATTGCTGTGATTGGCGTCCTCTCATGTTATATGCGGGTTAACCCGGCACCTCCACCGGATGCTGGGGAGGCGTGATTGCTGTGATCGGCGTCCTCTCGTGTTATATGCGGGTTAACCCGGCACCTCCACCAAATGCCGGGGAGGCGTGATTGCTGTGATTGGCGTCCTCTCGTGTTATATGCGGGTTAACCCGGCACCTCCACCAAATGCCGGGGAGGCGTGATATCTGTTATTGGCGTCCTTTCGTGTTATATGCGGGTTAACCCGGCACCTCCACCAAATGCTGGGGAGGCGTGATAACTGTGATCGGCGTCCTCTCGTGTTATATGCGGGTTAACCCGGCACCTCCACCAAATGCCGGGGAGGCGTGATTGCTGTGATCGGCGTCCTCTCGTGTTATATGCGGGTTAACCCGGCACCTCCACCAAATGCCGGGGAGGCGTGATTGCTGTGATTGGCGTCCTCTCGTTTTATATGCGGGTTAACCCGGCACCTCCACCAAATGCCATGGAGGCGTGATTACTGTGATTGGCGTCCTCTCGTGTTATATGCGGGTTTACCCGGCACCTCCACCAAATGCTGGGGAGGCGTGATTACTGTGATCGGCGTCCTCTCGTGTTATATGCGGGTAAACCCGGCACCTCCACCAAAAGCCGGGGAGGCGTGATTGCTGTGATTGGCGTCCTCTCGTATTATATGCGGGTTAACCCGGCACCTCCACCAAATGCCGGGGAGGCGTGATTGCTGTGATTGGCGTCCTCTCGTGTTATATGCGGGTTAACCCGGCACCTCCACCAAACGCCGGGGAGGCGTGATTGCTGTGATTGGCGTCCTCTCGTGTTATATGCGGGTTAACCCGGCACCTCCACCAAATGCCAAGGAGGCGTGATTGCTGTGATTGGCGTCCTCTCGTATTATATGCGGGTTAACCCGACACCTCCACCAAATGCCGGGGAGGCGTGATTGCTGTGATTGGCGTCCTTTCGTGTTATATGCGGGTTAACCCGGCACCTCCACCAAAAGCCGGGGAGGCGTGATTGCTGTGATCGGCGTCCTCTCGTGTAATATGCGGGTCAACCCGGCACCTCCACCAAAAGCCGGGCAATCTTGTGTTGAGCAGTGGAGTCGTTTAGCTCTTATATATATATATATATATATATATATATATATATATATATATATATATTACACTCGTACCCAAGTAGACTGTGCTCCATGAATATTATATAATATATAACTACGATTAAATTGATTAATACAATTAATTTAATTACTCAGAAAGTTAATGGAATTCAGTATGTGGCCATGCGTTTTTGGATTGTTTTCATCAAGAGTTAACTGACAAAATGGCACGCTTTTATCGCGATCCTCAAGCAATAACCGTAATTACTAGAATGTGTTAACTTAAATTTAGGATGATCGATAAATTAATCACATATGCTACCATTTTTATTCTCTAATATTAGTGGACAGTAGATGAATATACTACAGTTTGCGTCGCCTATATGATAAATCACAATATTTGTAACACATAATTTGTGTTTTAAATACAATAATTGTGTTAAAAATCTGGTTGGTATGGACTTTGTTTTTTGTTTTAAATAATACCTATAATTATGTTACATTACAAGATAAAATAACAGATGTGTTTCTGTGTATAATTTAACTCATAGTGGTCTATGAGTTTGTGTTTGTGTTTGTGTTTGTTTCCCGGTGTGTGTTTATAGTCATGATTGAGATGGAATACAAATACTATAGATGCAATTAAACCAGGGGCTGCATACAAACAATATCCTTGGAGACGGGTGGTTGCGTGGGAGTGGGGATGGGGGATGGGGGGTGGGGGGGCATTGAGGGGGTTGTGCATTTTACTTTAGTGTTGCGTTGATTTTGTTCAAATTATTGCAAAATACTAAAATGGAATAATTACATCCAATATTTATGCATTTACAAAACGCTAAATGAGTACATAATTCATTCTATATATATATATATAGATATATATTAATATGCCAAATATGTATCTTGTAGGCTGTTAATATAAGAGATTGTTATGTACTGGAAAGTCTTAGATGTGTACAATTATTTAAAAGTAGTTGCAGATCCACCAAGTTTAATCTTTTAAGATTATACCCCAATAACGTATATATTAACGTATATTTTAACTTCGAAAGTAATAGTCATATATCCGCACACTGAAATTGAAGCACAGTATTTCACGAGTATTGATTAAAATAACGTTTTGTGTTCCACCTGAATCAAACTAAACTAATTGAAGCTCACATTTAGTTAAACAACATGGCTGATTTACACAACCTAACAACAACTGGAACCAATCACTGGACGATGTGACTATGGCAAACTCGTCCCCACTATCTGAGCGGATGGGGTCCACAAGGGTCGCTCACGGTGATCGTCATCCTACTAGACCCCCATCCCATTGAAACAGGAAATTACACGACACTGAGTTGAAACAAGGCCGACTATCTTGTTGACAAGAAGTTTCGGGCAAGACACACGCCCACTTTACATAAGCGTATCAGGAGAAACAGCCCTGCAGGATCAAAGCTAGCGTAGCCGCCGAGGAACATCAAACGTATCCCATGAGCTCTTAGGCAATGCAAGATTAGACATCGTTAATTAATTACCTAAGCTAAACTAGGGTCTCAAAGAGGAGAGAGATGCGTGTTGTATTGAGTTTGGCTACTCAGCACAGCTTGTTAGGAGGAGCGTCTTCCTCGAGGATCTATTGACGTTTTCTTCTTTCGGAAAATACGTGTAAGGGAAGGAAGAAAACTTATTATTGAATGAAACAAACTTTTTGGTTCGTGGAGATGTTACGGGTTCGCTTTCTAATTATTTAGTGTTACGAAAGTGAAACGCATTTATTTTTCGAATGTTACACTATTTTGTACATTGATTACAGTCTACACTTACCATTACTATGAATACACAGCTTAGAAACAACTATATGGGATACAATATTAGTACTTTTCCCTTTTTCGTTTACAGAACTCGTGTTTAACGAAATATTTAGTGGATAAAATATATATACAAATACAAATGATAACCATTTTCATTGTGATATGGTAGAAAAGAACGTAATATAAATTTGAACATTTTTTTACGGCTTGAAAGGTACAAATAAATGTCACGTCTCGCATGACTTATATTTTTCATTTTGAAAATACTAATTTAAACTAATTTAAATAAAGAAGGCTCATTTACTCAGTTCGTACGTGTTGATGGTACTAGCTTAATATTAGTATTAGTATAGTAGTTATACTAACGTATGTGTTTTACTCAATACAATAAATCTATGCACGACGAAAGTAGTATTATACGTTACACCTTTGAGAAGGAACCTTAATGAGAGTTGAGTCATAATAGAATTATGGATCGTAATGTGTTTCATCAGTCTTTTACGCAACTGAATTATTACGAACATTGCTAATTAATAAGCGGAGCTAAGTCACGGTTTCCAATTAGTTAATGAAAACACGGACACAAAAGTGACACGACTTGAGCGCAGGTTAATGAGCAGATTGCTCCCAGCCGTGGAAAAGGGGAAAACGCTCTCAACTAGTTTTTCCAAAACTCCCAGCTCAGTTTTATGTACAACATATTATCTTGTTAGCCCTATTCTGAACTGCCAAGCAGGGCAAACCACCTCAAATGGCATAACTAGAAGGATTTCAGAAAAGGTGCTACGTTCCATAACAAATAGAAGACATTGCTGTCGGTCTGAGAGGCTGGAAATGTGTGATCTTTGTCACAGACAGTGGCGTATCCAGGAATTGACAATGGGGGGGGTCGAATATCCCAAGCAGGCAGGGGTCTGGGGCGAAAGCCCCAGCCGCCGGAGGCCAATTCGCCGAAGGCAAATTTTTTTTCTTCATTTATGACGTTTTAAACGCCTGGAAACACGTTTCAGAATAAGAAAATTTCATAGAATAGGCTTAAGAGAATGTAAGAATGACTACAAAGAAAATTAAAAAACCAGTCACAGAACAACAAAATTACTGCAAAAATAAATATCTTTCCTATATTTTTTTTTAATTGTTGGCAAGTCTCCTCGTAACTGGTAGTGTTGTATTTTGTGGTAATATCTATAAATTTTACACGTTTCTGACGAATGTTTTAGCACTGATTTGCGTTAATTTCTGTTTGTAGCCAGCTTATAAATATGCAAAAAGCTATTGGTTAATGTTTTGACAAATTTTTTTTATCATTAAGTTCTGTTAATTCATGTGTTCTTTCATTAAAACTAAAAATACAATAGATACACCTTTTATAAAGACAAACTTGCATTGAAATACAATTTACAAAACCCGGGGTGTATTTGGCATAGGGTATAAGAAGATTCAATATATTTAGGATTCAATGTAGTTTCTTATACACAGTGCCAATCGTCAGAGGAGAGAGAAGAGTACCCCCTGACCCCTAGCACCCATTAGCATTTTTAAATATATTCCTCCAACTTGTCCAATTCCTCTAACTTCCTTCCCGATAGTCCCCGGAAGTCAATAGGTCCTAAAGGCAGCTCTTCCTGACGACCAAGAGCCCAAAGTCGTATGATTTAACGGTTGAGTATGTTATTAAACAATAATCAAAATAGTAGTTTCCTCTTCCCTCCTCCTTTCCTTCCTTCTCTCCGCATGTAATTTTTTTTTTTTGGGGGCATGGGGGGGGTTTGAACCCCATAACCCCCCCCTTGGATACGCCACTGGTCACAGAAAGCATCATATGTACGTTTCTTGGAAAACTTTTCAATTGATGTTGGTGACATGGACTCTTTGCCTAGAATTCAACTCTGGTACCGCCCTGATAGCTCTGGTAATGGTGTAGGTTAGTGTCCCCCATTTGCCCAATACACAACTCCGAGAATGAATGGAGAGAATGAATGAGAATGGATTCTCTTCCAGGGATGTAGCTTTGTTCAACTCGTTAGTTGTAGACACAAGACAATAGGGTACATCATTTGGATGTGATGTGAGATGCATTTATGTCGCTAACGAATCACTTAACGGATGATACTTGTAAATAGACCTGCTCACATACATGTGTACTTATTATTATGCTTGTTGCGCAGTCAAGCTACTACATCATGAAGACTAATTAGTTAACGCTAATAAGTTATTAATTGAGAAATAGTAGTATAGTTCATACACTGGTGGTTGTGTTAAGGGTCCTTGCACTACTCCCTCCAACAATACAGCAATGCAAACCAACGATGCGAATATGTTTCTGTAATGTATCCAGACATATTGACTAATAATAATAGTTATTATTATTATTGTTACTATGTTTAATGTTTATTAGAAGTTCTGAGCTGACTATGGCACAAATATAGATGGAACGAAAACGCTACGCTTTAGTAAAATGCTACAAGTAATTTTACGTTTTCGTTTATAGTATTATTTAGTATTACTATTATTTTATATATATTATATTTGTTCTCAAGTTTTCGCGGACATATGCGTACAACTTGCAATTCTCGGGGGCTTGTTGCCGCGAATAATTTACTAAAGAAGGAGGCACTGAGTTACCCTTCCCTTCCTGACGTTTGGGGAAAGTCACATCTCCCATCCTCAGAGGCCCTCGCTATATATATATGATCAAAGCCGTCTTTAAAATAAACAATTTAAAGAAACACTTTACATTTTAAGATATTGATTGATAACAATTGTTGCATCATTGAAAAAGATCGTCCACGTTTATCAAAATAAAAATTTATATCCAGAGTTCCATTACTAAAGTGGTAAGAAAGGTCAATGTATTATCAGTCAGTATAAGTATTCATCTGTATAATACAATAGTGTCGTATTGGTCCTCATACGGTGTGGAAAATAGTGCATTTTGTTAGTGAGAAAAGAATTGAGGTAGGTACGGTACGAAAAAAATAGTTTTCACTGTCCCGACTTATAAATTTAACATGTAAATGAAATATGGTACACAAATAAATAAAATACCTTTTGTCACCGTAAAGCGTGTGTGTATTATAGGCTTACAGTGACATCGCGTATCCTACCTGCCAAAACTGTATTAACATTTCCTGTTTCAGGATTCTCACCGTATAAACCCCATCAAAACATAACATTCTATTGATACGAGCGTCGTCTAAATTGTTCAGTCTTAGTTACGAAGACGCGGAAGAGGATTTTCTCTCTCGCTACCTCTCTTGTCATACCGACCGTAATTAATATTTCATCGACCGACCTAAACACAATTTATTTACCTCGCCTTTGTCGAGAGCCTAACGGCTTTGTTACATCTTGCCACGTGTCTCTCCTCCCCTCCACTCCCCTCCCCCCCCCCCCCCCCCCCCCCCCCACGCCCTGGTGCTCTCAGCTGTCGCCAGGGCGCGCAGTGAAGCGGCTTCGAGGGCTTGTTCAAACGTTGCCGCATTATCACAGGGCCTCCGCTCCAAACAGCTCGAGCTAGATTCGAATACACCAACTACATTGGTTTCTACTTAAGAACGATTCACAGTAGTAATTTTGGTGGCGTTTATTGTGTGCGCTCATAAAATGTAAGGAAATGTTTCAATAGTCAAGTGCATCAGGTTTTGTGGTGACTGATTCGAAGTAGACTAACGTTAAGAAGTTCATTAGGATGATTAACGTTCCTGGAGGATTTACTGTAAATAATTATAGTAGTCTCAACGTACTCTCATAACAACCTCAGATACTAATCCATCACTCTTATCATGCACGCTGTTTATAGGAGCATTAACAGATTCCTGGAGTTTTATTTTTAACACATTGCCTTAGGCGGTCTTCCGCGTATAGTAGAGTCATTGAGTTTGTTAGTGTAGCAAACTCAATGGTAGAGTGCACACGCCTCAGTCACGCCAGACATGGTAACCAACCCAAAGTCGTAAATATTCCCTGCTGGGTAAATGGTATACAAACGTTATTAACTAGAGATGTAGAGAATTAAGTTGGTACCATCAAATCAAATTAAAAGAGTCAAAATTAGTATTCCAACAAGGAATCGCAATCAAATTGCAAGAATGGAGAATAAGATATAGAAGGGTCACTACAAAGCCGGGACCAAATGCTTTGTATACATACAAGATCGAGGAGTAAAACAATATTATTGAATCTGGCTCAGACTTCGTTGCAAACTAGGATCAGTATCGCCCTATTTACATAGTTTTACAGCTCAACCCAGTTTTCTCATCAGTGGCGCTTATTTCTTCAGCACCCGTGTCAGAGCCGTATACCACTAACCAAACAAAGCTCTGAAGATGGGGCACCTTGGAACAAGCATTGCATTGCATTAATGTACATTAAATACTTCTCGTAGTGTTACATTGTTGTAGTGCTATATTTCATTATCTATCGATAAAAACGGTTATTTTTAATATATTTTAATACTCTCTTAATGTTATATTGCTAATATATTAAGAAATGTGATGTAGTATTCATGTTTTTCTCTGTTACCAATATACGGTAGGCCTGTTTGTGACTTTTTCCCCTGCTACTTTTAGTTTAGATTTGAATCAAGATTATATATTTATACATAATAATAATATCACATCTAGTTTCTATGCCATCATTCTAATGTACTGTGTATTGTTTTCACCTTCCTTTTCTTTCTTTTTTTTTAGTTGAACTTTAGTCTTTAACTCTATTTTAAAATTAGATGTTTAAAGAAAAACTGTATAGTGTACTTCACCCTTACATGTCTAGTTTTTAAGATTGAATAATCATATAATAATGTCAGTTTTATAGGTACTTCATTTAGTGTAATTTTAAGAAGGGTTAATTGTTAGAAAAGTACATATGTACTTAAATTCGCCCATTTTTTTTTCTTTTCATAATATTTTTATTTCCTAATGTATTTGTTCATATACCAGTGCAGTTGTATTTTGTATGTAAAAGAAAAAAAAATAAAGACGCTATTATTATTATTATTATAATGTGTCTATAAAACTAAAGGTTTTTTATCTCTTTTCAACACCCCGCGTTACACAAGAGTTTATGAGTTTGAAAGTAGTAATCTTGTACGTCACTTTCCCCCAGGCACTTTACGCAAAATGGTAATGAGGTCACTAAATAACTAAACAACTAAGGCAAGATACTGGAAGTAGCTACAAGAATGCAATTTCACCCAAGGACTAAATTTTCACTCTAATACGTATTTATGTTTGAAAGACGGTGGAGAAGTGCCTCGTTTTCAGAATTTGCATTTTCTTTGTTTCGGCATCCAATAAAAATGTTATTACCTTCTTGTTACGTCGTTCGTCGCTGGAAAGGTATTTCATATTACACAAATCGATATTTGACACAAAACGTTACTTTTCATGATGTGCTCTCAAATGTATGGAATTCTCATTTTGTCTTATTAAATTTTTTTTGGTATTCAAATTTAAAAATAGTAGTTTGTTTTTAACGCGTCCCACACCTTAAAATGATATAGTTCATATGGGTTTTGTTTTGTATCTTGCAGCGATACGATGCAGGTGTGCCTGGTAATAAAGATGCTGATGTTGGATGTATATATCATATTTAGTCATGAAACTGATTTACGAAGAACAATATAATTCTGTAATATTCTGCAACAACAGTACAGTAGTATGAACTCAAAATGTAGTAATACAACATTAATGATACTGATTACAATTAATGTTTCATAGTATGCATTTTAAGTGTTTTATATCTGATACCCTAGAGCACGCTGCAGTTTTTGCTTGTCTGTGAATGGAAAAGAAAAATAGTATATTTTTATTAGTTCTGAGAATATGGTAAGTCTTTATTAGATATCTTGATATCCTCATGGCGAGATTTTCACAGACGAGGAAAATAGGTAATATCACGGGACTATATATATATTATATATCCCATGGAAATATGAAGATGTAAGGTACATTTTCATTGATAGTGACGGGAATCACGTTCACCCATCCGCTATGAAATTATGTACATACTTTAAAATCGAGTAACTATTAAGATTGTTTGACAGTGTTTTTCAATTAAATTAAATTGAGAATAGTTATACCTCCAGAAAATTGAGCTGGTTTGGAAAAGGAAAGTTCTATTGTAATAAGAAAACTCCGGTGCAGCATTGATGTTTTACAATACATCAGAATACTTCAGAATAACTCGCCAGGAAAATATATTTTAATACTCATTTGTGAAAACAATATTTTGACGTGTATTGTATTTTACGGTATGGAAAGCATTTAAAAAAATATTATCATGGATATTTTATCATCAACATACTGAATATTTATGACAAGAAGATCAGACATTCTTTTATCAGCATCGACCCTTTCAATTTCATTCGAAATGAATGCTTCCCAAATCCAAGGTCAATTCGCATTATCGATCAACGTCTCTCCACGAAACATCAATAATTTGAAAAGGCCAATTCATTGTCTGTTTTACACGAGAATCTATGTTTTCAATAATTATCAGTTGTGTATATTTATACATATTCGTATATAAATGTTGTATGAAATACAAGAATGTACCTTGATGCGTAATACAATGTTAGGGGATGAAACACGACATAACGCCCGCATATTTTCCAGCCAGTTAACTAATCATACTGGATCTCAATTTGTGCCTGACAACCAGCAAGATAAAGCAACATATACAACATGCATGCAGATAGTTAAACGTTGCGCGAATCATGACAGCACTGCAGCAACTAGCAGTTACTTGTAATATAGGTACACATGCAAACTGTGATGCGCCTTTCACAGAAAACTGATGCTCCAATTTGTGCAGCGACAAAAGTTTCCAACAGTAAACAGAAGAACTGTTTTGTTTTTTTGTTTGTTTTTTTAGATTTCTATCACTCTAAACTAATCCAATTTATTATAACTCGATTTCATTCTGGTTAACGTGTAATGAAGACTCGGGGATTTCAGAAGTTATAACAGTCATCGTATTTTTCAGCCGTCAAGACATAATCATAGCATTTAATTACTTTGAACATTATTGTAAGAGGACCACATCAACAAATCTCATGTGTGTATCACTATTATCTGTAGTAATATTTCAAGGAATAGCTAAACTAACATAATATTGTTAAAACACTTGTGGGTGCAAATATTTGAAAGAAAACTAGAAATTACAAAAGCCGTATTTTATCACGTTCGCACTTACCTTTCCATTTTTACGACTAAGTTATCAACTACATTTCACATGAACACATATCATTATATCATCATCATCAACTACGTATCAATTACATTTCATTACAATGTTATCGCAAGCGATTGACTCTGACCATAATTAATAGAACACAATTTGTTAACATTTTAATAATAATAATAACTTTTTCAGCCAATTGTACAAAAAGTAACATGTAAATTGTTACGAAAACGTGCTTAGTTAATGGTATAACTCGCACGTAATAGCCACGTTAATCTCACTATCTTGTTGACTGTGTTGCTAAGAGCTTTGTCCTATATTGTTACAGGTGTGTGGTAACGCCTCAGCCATGGCTAAGCACAAGCTAACGCTAGCCACGTTAATCTCACTATCTTGTTGACTGTGTTGCTAAGAGCTTTGTCCTATATTGTTACAGGTGTGTGGTAACGCCTCAGCCATGGCTAAGCACAAGCTAACGCTAGCCACGTTAATCCCACTATCTTGTTGACTGGGTTGCTAAGAGCTTTGTCCTATATTGTTACAGGTGTGTGGTAACGCCTCAGCCATGGCTAAGCACAAGCTAACGCTAGCCACGTTAATCCCACTATCTTGTTGACTGGGTTGCTAAGAGCTTTGTTCTATGTGTTACAGGTGTGTGGTAACGCCTCAGCCATGGCTAAGCACAAGCTAACGCTAGCCACGTTAATCCCACTATCTTGTTGACTGTGTTGCTAAGAGCTTTGTCCTATATTGTTACAGGTGTGTGGTAACGCCTCAGCCATGGCTAAGCACAAGCTAACGCTAGCCACGTTAATCCCACTATCTTGTTGACTGTGTTGCTAAGAGCTTTGTCCTATATTGTTACAGGTGTGTGGTAACGCCTCAGCCATGGCTAAGCACAAGCTAACGCTAGCCACGTTAATCCCACTATCTTGTTGACTGTGTTGCTAAGAGTTTTGTCCTATATTGTTACAGGTGTGTGGTAACGCCTCAGCCATGGCTAAGCACAAGCTAACGCTAGCCACGTTAATCCCACTATCTTGTTGACTGTGTTGCTAAGAGCTTTGTCCTATATTGTTACAGGTGTGTGGTAACGCCTCAGCCATGGCTAAGCACAAGCTAACGCTAGCCACGTTAATCCCACTATCTTGTTGACTGGGTTGCTAAGAGCTTTGTCCTATATTGTTACAGGTGTGTGGTAACGCCTCAGCCATGGCTAAGCACAAGCTAACGCTAGCCACGTTAATCTCACTATCTTGTTGACTGTGTTGCTAAGAGCTTTGTCCTATATTGTTACAGGTGTGTGGTAACGCCTCAGCCATGGCTAAGCACAAGCTAACGCTAGCCACGTTAATCCCACTATCTTGTTGACTGTGTTGCTAAGAGTTTTGTCCTATATTGTTACAGGTGTGTGGTAACGCCTCAGCCATGGCTAAGCACAAGCTAACGCTAGCCACGTTAATCCCACTATCTTGTTGACTGTGTTGCTAAGAGCTTTGTCCTATATTGTTACAGGTGTGTGGTAACGCCTCAGCCATGGCTAAGCACAAGCTAACGCTAGCCACGTTAATCCCACTATCTTGTTGACTGTGTTGCTAAGAGCTTTGTCCTATATTGTTACAGGT
Organism: Isoperla grammatica; assembly: GCA_945910005.1. Lineage (NCBI taxonomy): Eukaryota > Metazoa > Arthropoda > Insecta > Plecoptera > Perlodidae > Isoperla > Isoperla grammatica. The sequence goes on from OX246738.1 coordinate 55,975,728, forward strand.
GTGTGGTAACGCCTCAGCCATGGCTAAGCACAAGCTAACGCTAGCCACGTTAATCCCACTATCTTGTTGACTGGGTTGCTAAGAGCTTTGTCCTATATTGTTACAGGTGTGTGGTAACGCCTCAGCCATGGCTAAGCACAAGCTAACGCTAGCCACGTTAATCCCACTATCTTGTTGACTGTGTTGCTAAGAGCTTTGTCCTATATTGTTACAGGTGTGTGGTAACGCCTCAGCCATGGCTAAGCACAAGCTAACGCTAGCCACGTTAATCCCACTATCTTGTTGACTGTGTTGCTAAGAGCTTTGTCCTATATTGTTACAGGTGTGTGGTAACGCCTCAGCCATGGCTAAGCACAAGCTAACGCTAGCCACGTTAATCTCACTATCTTGTTGACTGGGTTGCTAAGAGCTTTGTCCTATATTGTTACAGGTGTGTGGTAACGCCTCAGCCATGGCTAAGCACAAGCTAACGCTAGCCACGTTAATCCCACTATCTTGTTGACTGTGTTGCTAAGAGCTTTGTCCTATATTGTTACAGGTGTGTGGTAACGCCTCAGCCATGGCTAAGCACAAGCTAACGCTAGCCACGTTAATCCCACTATCTTGTTGACTGTGTTGCTAAGAGTTTTGTCCTATATTGTTACAGGTGTGTGGTAACGCCTCAGCCATGGCTAAGCACAAGCTAACGCTAGCCACGTTAATCCCACTATCTTGTTGACTGGGTTGCTAAGAGCTTTGTCCTATATTGTTACAGGTGTGTGGTAACGCCTCAGCCATGGCTAAGCACAAGCTAACGCTAGCCACGTTAATCCCACTATCTTGTTGACTGTGTTGCTAAGAGCTTTGTCCTATATTGTTACAGGTGTGTGGTAACGCCTCAGCCATGGCTAAGCACAAGCTAACGCTAGCCACGTTAATCCCACTATCTTGTTGACTGTGTTGCTAAGAGTTTTGTCCTATATTGTTACAGGTGTGTGGTAACGCCTCAGCCATGGCTAAGCACAAGCTAACGCTAGCCACGTTAATCCCACTATCTTGTTGACTGGGTTGCTAAGAGCTTTGTCCTATATTGTTACAGGTGTGTGGTAACGCCTCAGCCATGGCTAAGCACAAGCTAACGCTAGCCACGTTAATCCCACTATCTTGTTGACTGTGTTGCTAAGAGCTTTGTCCTATATTGTTACAGGTGTGTGGTAACGCCTCAGCCATGGCTAAGCACAAGCTAACGCTAGCCACGTTAATCTCACTATCTTGTTGACTGGGTTGCTAAGAGCTTTGTCCTATATTGTTACAGGTGTGTGGTAACGCCTCAGCCATGGCTAAGCACAAGCTAACGCTAGCCACGTTAATCCCACTATCTTGTTGACTGGGTTGCTAAGAGCTTTGTCCTATATTGTTACAGGTGTGTGGTAACGCCTCAGCCATGGCTAAGCACAAGCTAACGCTAGCCACGTTAATCCCACTATCTTGTTGACTGTGTTGCTAAGAGCTTTGTCCTATATTGTTACAGGTGTGTGGTAACGCCTCAGCCATGGCTAAGCACAAGCTAACGCTAGCCACGTTAATCCCACTATCTTGTTGACTGTGTTGCTAAGAGTTTTGTCCTATATTGTTACAGGTGTGTGGTAACGCCTCAGCCATGGCTAAGCACAAGCTAACGCTAGCCACGTTAATCTCACTATCTTGTTGACTGGGTTGCTAAGAGCTTTGTCCTATATTGTTACAGGTGTGTGGTAACGCCTCAGCCATGGCTAAGCACAAGCTAACGCTAGCCACGTTAATCCCACTATCTTGTTGACTGGGTTGCTAAGAGCTTTGTCCTATATTGTTACAGGTGTGTGGTAACGCCTCAGCCATGGCTAAGCACAAGCTAACGCTAGCCACGTTAATCCCACTATCTTGTTGACTGGGTTGCTAAGAGCTTTGTCCTATATTGTTACAGGTGTGTGGTAACGCCTCAGCCATGGCTAAGCACAAGCTAACGCTAGCCACGTTAATCCCACTATCTTGTTGACTGTGTTGCTAAGAGCTTTGTCCTATATTGTTACAGGTGTGTGGTAACGCCTCAGCCATGGCTAAGCACAAGCTAACGCTAGCCACGTTAATCCCACTATCTTGTTGACTGGGTTGCTAAGAGCTTTGTCCTATATTGTTACAGGTGTGTGGTAACGCCTCAGCCATGGCTAAGCACAAGCTAACGCTAGCCACGTTAATCCCACTATCTTGTTGACTGTGTTGCTAAGAGCTTTGTCCTATATTGTTACAGGTGTGTGGTAACGCCTCAGCCATGGCTAAGCACAAGCTAACGCTAGCCACGTTAATCCCACTATCTTGTTGACTGTGTTGCTAAGAGCTTTGTCCTATATTGTTACAGGTGTGTGGTAACGCCTCAGCCATGGCTAAGCACAAGCTAACGCTAGCCACGTTAATCTCACTATCTTGTTGACTGTGTTGCTAAGAGCTTTGTCCTATATTGTTACAGGTGTGTGGTAACGCCTCAGCCATGGCTAAGCACAAGCTAACGCTAGCCACGTTAATCCCACTATCTTGTTGACTGTGTTGCTAAGAGCTTTGTCCTATATTGTTACAGGTGTGTGGTAACGCCTCAGCCATGGCTAAGCACAAGCTAACGCTAGCCACGTTAATCCCACTATCTTGTTGACTGTGTTGCTAAGAGCTTTGTCCTATATTGTTACAGGTGTGTGGTAACGCCTCAGCCATGGCTAAGCACAAGCTAACGCTAGCCACGTTAATCTCACTATCTTGTTGACTGTGTTGCTAAGAGCTTTGTCCTATATTGTTACAGGTGTGTGGTAACGCCTCAGCCATGGCTAAGCACAAGCTAACGCTAGCCACGTTAATCTCACTATCTTGTTGACTGTGTTGCTAAGAGCTTTGTCCTATATTGTTACAGGTGTGTGGTAACGCCTCAGCCATGGCTAAGCACAAGCTAACGCTAGCCACGTTAATCCCACTATCTTGTTGACTGTGTTGCTAAGAGTTTTGTCCTATATTGTTACAGGTGTGTGGTAACGCCTCAGCCATGGCTAAGCACAAGCTAACGCTAGCCACGTTAATCCCACTATCTTGTTGACTGTGTTGCTAAGAGTTTTGTCCTATATTGTTACAGGTGTGTGGTAACGCCTCAGCCATGGCTAAGCACAAGCTAACGCTAGCCACGTTAATCCCACTATCTTGTTGACTGTGTTGCTAAGAGCTTTGTCCTATATTGTTACAGGTGTGTGGTAACGCCTCAGCCATGGCTAAGCACAAGCTAACGCTAGCCACGTTAATCCCACTATCTTGTTGACTGTGTTGCTAAGAGTTTTGTCCTATATTGTTACAGGTGTGTGGTAACGCCTCAGCCATGGCTAAGCACAAGCTAACGCTAGCCACGTTAATCCCACTATCTTGTTGACTGTGTTGCTAAGAGCTTTGTCCTATATTGTTACAGGTGTGTGGTAACGCCTCAGCCATGGCTAAGCACAAGCTAACGCTAGCCACGTTAATCCCACTATCTTGTTGACTGTGTTGCTAAGAGTTTTGTCCTATATTGTTACAGGTGTGTGGTAACGCCTCAGCCATGGCTAAGCACAAGCTAACGCTAGCCACGTTAATCCCACTATCTTGTTGACTGGGTTGCTAAGAGCTTTGTCCTATATTGTTACAGGTGTGTGGTAACGCCTCAGCCATGGCTAAGCACAAGCTAACGCTAGCCACGTTAATCCCACTATCTTGTTGACTGTGTTGCTAAGAGCTTTGTCCTATATTGTTACAGGTGTGTGGTAACGCCTCAGCCATGGCTAAGCACAAGCTAACGCTAGCCACGTTAATCCCACTATCTTGTTGACTGTGTTGCTAAGAGCTTTGTCCTATATTGTTACAGGTGTGTGGTAACGCCTCAGCCATGGCTAAGCACAAGCTAACGCTAGCCACGTTAATCCCACTATCTTGTTGACTGTGTTGCTAAGAGCTTTGTCCTATATTGTTACAGGTGTGTGGTAACGCCTCAGCCATGGCTAAGCACAAGCTAACGCTAGCCACGTTAATCCCACTATCTTGTTGACTGGGTTGCTAAGAGCTTTGTCCTATATTGTTACAGGTGTGTGGTAACGCCTCAGCCATGGCTAAGCACAAGCTAACGCTAGCCACGTTAATCCCACTATCTTGTTGACTGGGTTGCTAAGAGCTTTGTCCTATATTGTTACAGGTGTGTGGTAACGCCTCAGCCATGGCTAAGCACAAGCTAACGCTAGCCACGTTAATCTCACTATCTTGTTGACTGTGTTGCTAAGAGCTTTGTCCTATATTGTTACAGGTGTGTGGTAACGCCTCAGCCATGGCTAAGCACAAGCTAACGCTAGCCACGTTAATCCCACTATCTTGTTGACTGTGTTGCTAAGAGTTTTGTCCTATATTGTTACAGGTGTGTGGTAACGCCTCAGCCATGGCTAAGCACAAGCTAACGCTAGCCACGTTAATCCCACTATCTTGTTGACTGGGTTGCTAAGAGCTTTGTTCTATGTGTTACAGGTGTGTGGTAACGCCTCAGCCATGGCTAAGCACAAGCTAACGCTAGCCACGTTAATCCCACTATCTTGTTGACTGTGTTGCTAAGAGTTTTGTCCTATATTGTTACAGGTGTGTGGTAACGCCTCAGCCATGGCTAAGCACAAGCTAACGCTAGCCACGTTAATCCCACTATCTTGTTGACTGTGTTGCTAAGAGCTTTGTCCTATATTGTTACAGGTGTGTGGTACGCCTCAGCCATGGCTAAGCACAAGCTAACGCTAGCCACGTTAATCCCACTATCTTGTTGACTGGGTTGCTAAGAGCTTTGTCCTATATTGTTACAGGTGTGTGGTAACGCCTCAGCCATGGCTAAGCACAAGCTAACGCTAGCCACGTTAATCCCACTATCTTGTTGACTGTGTTGCTAAGAGCTTTGTCCTATATTGTTACAGGTGTGTGGTAACGCCTCAGCCATGGCTAAGCACAAGCTAACGCTAGCCACGTTAATCCCACTATCTTGTTGACTGTGTTGCTAAGAGCTTTGTCCTATATTGTTACAGGTGTGTGGTAACGCCTCAGCCATGGCTAAGCACAAGCTAACGCTAGCCACGTTAATCCCACTATCTTGTTGACTGTGTTGCTAAGAGCTTTGTCCTATATTGTTACAGGTGTGTGGTAACGCCTCAGCCATGGCTAAGCACAAGCTAACGCTAGCCACGTTAATCTCACTATCTTGTTGACTGGGTTGCTAAGAGCTTTGTCCTATATTGTTACAGGTGTGTGGTAACGCCTCAGCCATGGCTAAGCACAAGCTAACGCTAGCCACGTTAATCCCACTATCTTGTTGACTGGGTTGCTAAGAGTTTTGTCCTATATTGTTACAGGTGTGTGGTAACGCCTCAGCCATGGCTAAGCACAAGCTAACGCTAGCCACGTTAATCCCACTATCTTGTTGACTGGGTTGCTAAGAGCTTTGTCCTATATTGTTACAGGTGTGTGGTAACGCCTCAGCCATGGCTAAGCACAAGCTAACGCTAGCCACGTTAATCCCACTATCTTGTTGACTGTGTTGCTAAGAGTTTTGTCCTATATTGTTACAGGTGTGTGGTAACGCCTCAGCCATGGCTAAGCACAAGCTAACGCTAGCCACGTTAATCCCACTATCTTGTTGACTGTGTTGCTAAGAGTTTTGTCCTATATTGTTACAGGTGTGTGGTAACGCCTCAGCCATGGCTAAGCACAAGCTAACGCTAGCCACGTTAATCCCACTATCTTGTTGACTGGGTTGCTAAGAGCTTTGTTCTATGTGTTACAGGTGTGTGGTAACGCCTCAGCAATGGCTAAGCACAAGCTAACGCTAGCCACGTTAATCCCACTATCTTGTTGACTGGGTTGCTAAGAGCTTTGTTCTATGTGTTACAGGTGTGTGGCAAAGTGTTCGGGAACGCCTCGGCCCTGGCTAAGCACAAGTTAACGCACAGCGACGAGAGAAAGTACGTTTGTTCGATGTGCGGCAAGGCGTTCAAAAGACAGGATCATCTGTAAGTATACGCACACGTGTACATACGGTTACAAAAACAGTTGCAATTTTGACTTGTAGAAATACAACATGCAACATGTAATATTCTTAGACAGACATATAGCTATGTAAACATATTGCATCACAGTATCAACTATAGTTTTAGGACATTTTACTGTTCCTTGTCAAACTTTTACAATTACAAACAATATTAGTTGTAATTGTAATTGTTTGACAAGGAACAGTACAACAAAAATTACAATTAAAAACAATATCAGTTGTAATTGTAATGGCTTGACAAGGAACAGTAAATAATTCTAATAATATAAAGTTGATATTATATCATACACTTGTTTTACAATGTTTCGTTGTTATCGCATCAACTTTCACAATGCTGTTAAAATACATGCAAAGCAAACAATAGTTCGATTCGGTTCGACTACACTGTTGAGAATACGTTTCGACTGGATTTAAAGATGATTGATACATACCTGGTAGAAGTAAATAAAACACATACGCCCGCGGTCGTATTACTTCCAACTAAATATATTGGGTGTCAGCTTACTTGACTTCAAAGCCTGAAGGTGGTAATCATGGTGAAAATGATTTAACTTAGACAAATATCTAGTTAGATCACAAAACGGGTTATAATGTCAGATATTATGAAGGATCCTTACTATTTCATCCGGGACTAAGTTGTTTTCTCCGTGGAAACCACGCTTGTGATTGGTGGTTGCCATGGAGAAAACAAGTTCGTCCTGAATTAAAAGTGTATCAGGCCGTCATAATGTCAGGCTTAACCTGCTTTCGATAATAGTTTGTCTTTACTAGATGAACACTAACCAACTGTTGGTTCTGTCTACAGTAACGGACACATGCTAACCCACCGCAACAAGAAACCATACGAGTGTAAAGCAGAAGGCTGTGGGAAGTCATACTGTGACGCGCGATCGTTGCGACGTCATACGGAGAACCACCACACTAACAGCAACGCCAACGCCACCGCCAATAGCACAACCACGCCCGCAGCGGCCGCCAGCACAACTACTACCGCGATACCAGGGGCTGGGGATGATGTCTCACCGGGGTTGTCCTCTAGCTGTATCCAGTATGCACCGCCTCCACAGACCACCACCGCGTCCAAGGTCCCACCGCCCCCGTACCCCACCACCACGACGTCGCCTGCCACCACCGCCGCCGCCACTACCACTACTACCTCCACCCCCGCTGCCAAACAGCCGAGTCAACTTCAACAGCTGCTGGCCAGTGAACCCGCCGCACTACCCACCACTACCACTACCTCAACTACCAAGGTATTGTGCCCTGCTCCCTTTATATCACGCAGTAGGCCTATCTTAAACCTCCAACTGTAGAATAAGCCGGATGCCTAGGTGCCACCTACACTGGGGAAGCTCCTAATTATTAAGAAATCTGTTTCTCTTATGGAACATTGCATAATAAAACAAATTTATCCATGGCAACCACAAGGTTCCCTCAACTTGGACATCTTTGCATCCGAGCCTAGTGAGAGTTAGGTTAGAAAAACATAATCTGACATTTCATTTGAATGTTTGATTGTTGTTTGAAAGGTGCAGAGCATACAAGGTATATAAATGCGGTAATTATCATTTAATGCATTTACATCATTGTACGATATTTACAAATAAGTTTTTCTCACATTTTCACGACTACAAGATTTGCGGCGAATGTGACATATCCCTAAAACACTCCATGGTGCAACTAGCGAACTATTCTTATACCGTAACTTACCACAGCTCGTATATCCAAACGCGTTATTGAATTTCAAAACACTCGTTTTATTTGTACGTTTTGATTGCCTCATACTGTGGGCTTACAAAACAATACAATAGGGAGACATAAAATCATGCATATTCTATTGTTCTATAAATGTGTCATCTGGGATTTGTACACAGTTCATTGCAAAAGGCCGCATTTGAACTACAAAGCCGGGGTTGTAATGTAATAGGCAACACGCGTACGATTTTTTTGTTAAACCAAGCACTCAGTTTAATAGTATCAGATACAAAAAGTATATTAATGCAAGTCCTAAGTAAAAAATAAATGTTTAAATAGGTTTTATGTGGTCGCATTTATTGAAGTTTCAACTCGGGGATCTGAAACGCGTACAGGTGGCTGTGACGTCATGATTCAGTAGACGTGGCGTAACAGACCAATCGCTGAGGCGGTGAGCGTACACAGACACAAACCATGACGTCAAATCCCATCAACATGGCGGCGGCTCGTTTTTCGCGCCCTTATATTTATCGTTATCAATTATTTCGAGGCATAGACTGATCCGTTTTCAAAATTCAAAGACACAAAATTATTAAATGAAAGACAACGCATTTAAAAATCGATTAAAATTTTCTTACGCGTGTTCCCAATTCATCAGAACATACCCGTTGTTTGTATTTGTTGTCATGTGTTTTTATGTGCTGTCTTATGCATAATACTTAAAACTTATCTACTATAAAAACCATATCCTACATAACCAACTATCATATTATATAAACGTATATATGCCGCAATGAGAAAGCTTTCCACTGAAAAATAATTTATAGAACTCAATCCGTGGTATGTGATCGGTTAAAAAGGTAGCAAAATACGTAACCTACCACGGGTTGATCCGCGAAGACGGGTTTCAATCAAGTTCTTACCACATAAGACATAAGACCATAGCAAATGTTATTAACTCAGCTGGGACTCAATCCTAGATCCTAGCGCTTAAAAGCCATAGGGCACACCAGTAACTGTGGGTGGTCCGTCAGCATGCACAGGCAAATTGCACAAATACATATTGTGCAAAAAACCTCACATTTGAGTGTATATGTACAAAAATAACTCTAAAACTTCCTGCCAAAAGTTGCGTAAGTTCATCAGTTCATTGCAGACAGTAGAGAAAACTAGATTTCACGCCAATCGTTAGAGAAATGTACCGGGGCGCGCCCTGTTTTCTTTAAAAGGAATTGCAAGGCGCCGCCCTGGTCCAAATAGTACAACAGGACGCAGTATACCTCGGCTTGTGTTAAATAGCCAATAGAACAACAGTCGCTACTGTGTTAGGTAACAGTATAATTAATACCGAAATTACTGCAAGCTTCCATTAATAATAATAATAATAATAATAATGTCTTTATTTCATGGAGGAAATAGGCGAATTTAAGCCGCAATGGCTTTTCTTACAATTTACCCCAAAAACTAAGCTAGCTTATAATCTAACTTAACCTAGAGAATGGTCACGGCTTACAATTTTTATATAGGCTAGTACAGTAGAGAATAATATAATGTTAACAAAGTATAATTTACAGGAAATAATAGATTTGATTAGTAACAAAAAAAAAATTAACACAATAGAGAAAAACTAATTAAAATTAATAACATGATATTTAGCACCTAGAATAAGACTAATGGCCATCACAAAACAAGGTGGAAGGTTACAAACTTCCTTTTTTTTTTTTTTTTTTTTTTTTTTTGTCAGTCTATCATCGCTGTGGATACAGCGAAAACCAACAGTAACAGCAACAGTAACAGCAAGGCTCTTACAGATCACACTGGCTGATGGGCGCCCATTGTTGCTCAACAGCCAATAGAACCGGCCAAAAACCCACCGTCGCTGCCGATGCCACTGCCAATCCTCACTGCGGATTGGGCTTTATTGTTCATTAAGTAATTGTTGTTTTAGTTTGCATTTAAACTGTGCATGGGACAGACCTTTATTAATTGATATTTTGTTGTATGTCGAAGCAGCGCTATAGGTGAAAGATTTTTTGAATGCGGTGGTGGAGTGAGGAAAAATCGATAGTTGATTTATATTCCTTAAAGTACGGCTGTGTTCAGCCTTTCTTAGGGAAAGTTTATTTCTTAGATAAGTTGGCAGCTCCGAGTTCATGATTTTGTGTGTAGTGCATGCTAGATGAAGTAGTCTGCGATTTGACATTTTTAGTCATTCACATTACGTTTAAAATTGTTGATCTGTGTGTATTCTGTGTTTTTTTTTTTAACATCTGTAGCCTAACATATTTTAATTACTGGATATCTGGTCATCTGAATTAAGCTAATAGCATGTTGTTTATTTGACGTGCTGTCAATGTCTTTTGAGATCAAACGAAAAATAATGTTCTGAATGTAACATGGTAAATTAATTAACAATTTCGTTTTGTTTTTTGGTGCTGTATGTTATTCATCCAGCATACCCCAATGAAACCGTCGCAGTATAGAATAACGCATGAGTTGGATGAGCTTTGTTCTTAACCATTATAGTAGCTAGCTGCACATAGCCGTACGGACTGCACGCAAGCAAATACTATTAGTCCTACATTTAGTATGAAAAACACTTTCACAAAAGGGGGCCAAGAGTTGCCTATCATACCACTCGATTCACAATATCTTGAATAATAATATGTTATATGATACTTTTAAATTTAAGTCGGCGTATAGGCGTCCCGACGCTTTAAATATGGCCGACGCCTGTATTCTTACTCAACAGCAGATTATTATCGGTGTAACTAAAAAACTATCTAACCTATCGAGCTAGCGTGTATTGCATTGGTTTTACCATACCTTTTACAAGATTTGTAAGTATACACTAAGGTATTTAGTTTAGACTAAATAGTCTGATTTGACAACAAATAGACCAGATATTCACACGTTTTTATGTATTGCAGTGGTTTCGTTTCATTCCCAGGTCACACGTTTTATGACATATTTTATCTTAAAACGCACTAAAACGGCGTACTTTATTATATAACGAATGGTTATCTCTAAATGTAAGTAAGAAAATTATTGTGGACACAATATATTTTTGTATGATTTGGTGTATCGCGCTCTGCCCGTTATTTTACAACGTGAGTGTACGACAAAAGTACACTTTCGTGCATTTGGTTAATGTATTTGTAATGAAATCAGATATTTCTATCCAAAATCATAGTTAGTAAACATTTTGACACTTCTATTAGGCAAATTTGAATAGTCATGTTGAAAAAATAGACCTCCAAAATATTTCCTTGTTTAATACAATGTTAATGTACGTTATTTTGTGGTTGTCTTTCAACAAAACTATCAAAATAAGCTCTTAAAGCCACAACTAACAACATTTGATGAAAACAGTCAGGTTTGATAAAAAAAGACCATTCTTATTCGAGACGAATAATTATAACTACTTGTTCAATAACAGCACAATATTATACCCGCAGAAAGTGTATTTCTCTTTTCTCCTATCACCCCAAACCAATTTCTATAAAAATTGCACAGTTGCATGTAGATAGATTTACAAATCAAGTTTTTTGAAAACAGTTTCACTTAAAGTACCTATTTGAATGCTATATCGATCAATGTAGAACAGGCTGCTTCGACTTATCCCAAAATGTTTGGCTGACTTTATATGTTGATATTATTGGCCAAGCAGAAAAGAAACCACATCACTGTAACCCCTCAACAATTAAGTGTATTGTTGAATCATTGCTGTGACATCTATGTTTGATTTCTTCCGATCTTATTCCTAGGCACGAAAACATATCGCAATGTTATTTCCATGCGGGTTCTTATTTGGTCGTTAGAGCCCATAAGCTTGTACACGAAGTAATGATAGAAGCCAAAGTCCAACGATAAAAAAATCATATCGAAATCGCGGGAAGAAATGTCGATATCGCGTTGCAATATCGAACTTATGGACGATATCGCGACATCGAAACTTTTCTCGTCTGTTTTTAGGATTTTCCAGAGCAGCCAGAGACCATTTATTATAAACAATGTAACCGTATTACATAAATACATATTTTACTTTGAAATGTCTTATTATGTGTGTCAATTTGTGTTGTACTATTCAAAATTTAAATTATCCACACAAAACAGCGATGTTGTGATTTTGTGCGATCTTGTGTTGTGGCTACACGTGACGCTATCGTTATTTTTTACAATTAGCTTAGTATGCACAAGTTCGCGATATCACGATATGTACGATATATTAATTCTATATCGATATTGAATTATTTTTCTATTATCGATATTTTTGGGCAGCCCTAATGGTAAGGACAACAGTGATTCACGGATGTCTCTTACCATTTCAGACATTTGAAGATCATGCAGAAGACAATATGTTGCCTTCTCTTGTAATATAATAACTTATTTCACACATTATAATGTCAAAAATGAGATTATGATGATGAATTATATGTCACCTATATTGATACCAATAAATATGATACAATACTTTTGAGTGATGGATTTACTGCTGTCTCTGCTAATTTTTCCAAGTACATTGACATTTTTCGAAAAGAGAACGGTCACTTGTAGTAGGAACGCTACTTACTCTGATTCGAGCTACTAGGATTGGCAACTAGGAAATGTATTTGGTTTTGATTAGAGATGCGATTCATTTGTTGTTTTGCATATTTTATCAACTTCTTCCTGAGATGTTTGATGATTATCTACTTCGCTAATTGTCCGAGAAGGTAGACAATAGCATTTGCTAGTGCAAGTTTCATGCAGAACTCTGTCACCAAGCTTAATCTTTTTTGTTCCACGCCGAAAAAAGGAATTCAATCAACGTGCTTATAATATTAGTTCTTTCAGATACGAAGTTCCTCCAGTTTCGCATAGTATGAGACTCAAATATATTGTGGAATCTTGGTAGCGGTGTTGATTCACTTCTTCTGGCCATGTGGTGGATGGTTAAGAACCACTTTCATATCTAATGTTCTGTTCTGAGCAACCAATGCCATGTATGCAAATAATCCTCTACCAGCACCCTGCATTACTGCTTTCTTCTTCTAAATGTTTTAATTTTTTTAAATCTGTAAATGTCTTATCATCATAGTATCATTCTTTTATAGGCTGGTATTGGTAGACTGCTGTCTTCATTTGAACCCGAAAGATACTTCTCTCTGTAAACCAAGTAATGAGATTCACCTCTATCTCTTGGTAGCAGTAAATCTTGGGTTGTGTTGGGATTAGCCAACACGCCACTTAATACACTGACGAGCGCTGAGTCTTCAAATGGGTTGTTTCAATCTTTCTGCATCATGTCAGACAGAGCCAGAACAGGTGGATCTACTTGTTTAATCCTAGATGTCGATGGGTTAGTGTGCGCGATGGATCTTGATTGGTGGCAGTAAGCTCGCGAAACAGTTATAGAAACGATGCGAGTGCATCTGAGTTGATGTAGAAATTGCAGTTGGTAGCAACTTCACGTTTACTGAATGCACTGGTTCCACTGCATCCTTGGGTATCTTTATTTACAGTTTTGTCTATTTCCTGGTTACCAGGAATTCGTCCAAATTGGTTGTCAGGTTGCAACTGTATGCTAAATTTGCTGACGAGGTTGCTGGCTTTGAACGCTTGGTGTATATTGGGGTGTACAAGTTTATTGGCTCTAACGGCCACATTATAGAACTCGCATGGAAATAACATTATGAGTTGGTGTTGTGCTTAGAAATCAGATCAGAAGTACACAAACGTATGTATTACAGCAAGGATACTACAATACACTTGTTGAGGGGTAACAGGGGATGTGGTTTGTTTTATACTTCAATTGAAGTCACCCAATATTTCGAGATAAGTTAGTCCGTTTGGGGCCGGGGTACAATAAGCCTAGAGTGAGTATGCTAGTCGTAGGAGATGACGAAAAGAGATCCTGTCCCTTTTCCCCCACTGTCCCACTGAAGATTTATGTCCCTGCCCTCCCTCTCTTGCTGGACTCCCTTTATGACAACCCCCGCGATGTGCAATGGACCTGATTCGGACATGTGGCGTTTTTTTTCCACCTTAATATATCAACTACTCATCGTCTCGATTAGCCTAAGTTGCAAAAATATAGGACGTACAACCCAAATTTCATCATCATCTCATCGAGATGATTTGAAACAGCCATTGAAGAACAACATTGAAGATTGATATAGCATATAGCATTCAGATACATTAGGTGGGAAAATCAATTTAAGAATGTATATTTTTCATAAAACTTAATGCGTAAATCTACCTTATTATACACGTAACTTGACAATTTGTATAGAATTTGTTTTCGAGTGATGATGTTAGAAAAAACACTTTCTGCAGGTGCTATATTGAGCTGTTATTGAACAACTAATTATAATTATTTGTCTCGAATAAAAATGGTATTTTTTTTTATCGAACCTGACTGTTTTCATCAAATTTTGTTAACTGTGGATTTAAGAGATTAATTTTGATAGTTTTGTTGAAAGATAAAAATAAACTACATTAACGTTGTATTAATCAAAGCAAATTTTTTGGAGGTCTATTTTTTTAATATGGCTATACTTAGTCAAATTTGTCTAACGGAAGTGTCAAAACGTTCATTAAATATGGTTTTGAATAGAAATATCTGATTTCATTACAAATACAGTAACCAAATGCACGAAAGTGTACTTTTGTCGTACACTCACGTTGTAAAATAACGGACAGAGCGCGATACACCAAATCAAAAAAAATATTGTTTCCACAATAATTGTTTTTCTCGCGTTTGGTGATAGCCATTTGTTTTATAATAAAGTACGCCTTTCCAATACGTCTTAAGATAAAAATATATCATAAAACGTGTGACCTAGGAGTGAAACGAGACCAAAGATTACAACCTAGTTTGTAATCTTTGACGAAACCACTGAAATACTTAAAAAAAAAACTGTGAATGTTTGGTCTATTTGTTGTCAAATCAGATTATAAATCTAAACTAAACACCTTAATTTATACTTACGAATCCTCATCAAAGTATGCAAAAACCAATACAATAAACATTAGCTCGATCGGTTGAATAATTTTTTAGTTACACCGATAACAATCTGCCGTTGCGTAAGAGGAAAATATAGGCGTCGGCCATATTAAAAGAAAATTAAAAAGTATCATATAACATATTATTCCTCGAAATATTGTGAATTGAATGGTATATGATACCCTTTGCGCCCTTTTCTGAGAGTGTTTTGCCCTTTTTTGCTGTTCAAATGAATGACAATATTGTGTTCCTCTTATACAGTATATTTGAAAACAATATTCTCTTTCATATTTTTCCTAAGGCAACGGAAAATTGATTAAAAACCCCACAGAAAAAAAAATTAAATTCATATTACTGTGGCGTATGTCTAAAGAATTCTTGAAAGTTTTTTAGACGCGCGCGAGGGTTGATCTCGTTATGTGTTTATTAAATTTCACAATAGGGGCGAGCTCGCTTTTAAATTAATAAGCGTGAATGCAAATCCTCCCGCGGGGAAATCATAAAGTCGATACAGCTATTTGAAAAACGAACGCATTTTTATGTTGCCTTCGGGGCAAAGCTTGGTGTAATTCTGTCCAATAGAAATAGCTTCATCCGGCTGCACAGGCACGTTCCTATAGTAGGCTCATACATACATCATGAATGTAGATTATAATGAAAACCAAAAATGCATCACATATTTTAATTACTAATACGTTCTCAATTGCCAATTATCGAATATCTCACAGATCAATACCGATTTTCAATTTAGTGCAAAAACATGTTACATTGTTCGTATAAGGCAGAACACCACATGTTTCGTTATAACAGAAATATCATGTTTAGCACTCACTCCCATCGCGTCACGTTATAAAGTAGTACAAAACTTCATCATGCAGATAGAGGTGGATAGTGATAAGACGCGAGACTCATAGTAAAGAAAACGGTCGTTCGATACTGGCCACCGGCAATACTGATTGAAGGTTTCTTCAAGAATTTCCTCAAATCAAGGAAAATCAACAGATACCTGGCATTTTTCATACATTCGTAAAGGCATTGCCTCATAAGTCACGGTCAGTGTGTTTGGGGTTTTCATAATTTCAGCCTGCTGTATAAAACTACTAGGAAAACGCTCTGTTTGACGCGTTGATAAGCGAGCGCGTCAATATCTACGAACTTTCTGGCGAAAAGATTTCAATGCTAATACAAACAACAATTAACAACAATTCAAGAATGCGCATTGCAAAAATGTTTCTAATTTCCATAGCTATTATACTTCCCGACATTGTTGGATGCAGTGCAATGTGCGTTGTTTAGAATTTTCGCTGTCATGTTTTCGCCGCGGTCCGCCACCGTTACTAACAGTTATTGACAGCAATAGAAATGTAATTTCTGCCTCTTATACGTATCGGATCGCGTTTACATTAGTATATTCGTAACCGGACAAAAATTTACTATAACATAGCCACCTCACATTTTGCCGTAACTGTGTTTCAAAAATATATTTTCGAGTAACTTTTGTGTAACTTTGCCAATATTTATCAGATCGCCATTACATTAACATATTCGTGACCGGAAAACTCTGTAGAAAAATCTGGCTATCTCACATTTTGCCGCCATTTTGTTTCAGAAAAATATTTTGCAGTAACTATGGTGTAACTTTGTAACTTTTCGAACGATTTTGCCTCAAAACTATACACCTTCAATCCACATCGAGGCTTGTGGATGGTCCAAATTTCAAGTTGATCGGACTTTCCGTTCGACCGCTATCGACGGACATAAAAAAAAAAAAAAAACAAACAAACAAACAAACAAACAAACAAAAAAACAGAACGAAGTGCCATAAGAGTCAAGTGGAAACGCTCGCTTCGCTCGCTTAATCACTATTGGACCTGTTTCAAGCAGAACGAAGTAGAGGAATAGAAAAAAAGTTATTATTATTGGAAACTGCTATTGTGTCAGCTGCGAGGATTTTAGTTTGTTTTTTAAATGCCCATTCAATTTACTGATCTAATGTTAAACACACATCATCATCATCAAAACAGGGCTAAAATTGTCCCCCGTTTTAGCAAACTGTTGCGGCTGAATGTACAAGAGTCTACCCCAACATTCCCCCTTTGAGATTAGGTTCGAACCTGCAGCCTCTAAAAGCAGATCCAATCTGTAAGGAATCATGTAATTCATATGGCCAGAATTCATAAGCATGAAAAACCCAGTTCGCTTTGTGAATTAGAAAAGAAACAAAAAAACTAGAATGCACTTTCAAAAATGTCTACTTTCAACGAACCCAACCGTGAACCTATTGTTACTGTGAGACAAAGCCACGTCTGGAACGTTAATTTCCCTAAGTCAACCCAACAAGTTACGTCGAGAACGATGTTATCAGATGTGACATCCAATCTCGGCTAAGTAATTCTACTTTTGTCACAGGTCGTAAGGTCAGAGCTCTCGACTGAACTGCAGCAACGCGATGTGCAAATACACCCATTGTAATTACCGCTTTCAGCACTCCGACCCTCCACGGAGAATAATATTCTAATTGAATGTATAGAACGTCTGGGGTGAAAAGAAAACAAATAGGATTACCTGAGCTGCGGCCCCAATAAACGTCACAAAACGTTTCCAAACTTGTGTATTAACTTAATCAGGTTTCGTAACGCGAAATTCGGGGGAAGGCGCAACCGCAACTTGCCGTGGTGGGTTGTGGGGAGGGGGGAGGAGGGAGGGGGTCTGATTAACACGTTCCTCTAGTGGTACGTGAGTTCAGAAATTGAATTTGTCAGAATATTGTCATGGTCGGTTTGAATCGTAGGAGGAATTCTGGCAAACTTGGAGTAGTCCGTTGTTTTAATACATAGTGGGAAAGGGTAGCTAGTTACATCATTAAAACCGGACGAAATTGTACTTATTAGCGGGGAAATGGCTAGCAATTTTTTTTTTTATCAAATATGAAACCTGTTTGGCATCATGATCTGTATAAGTAGGAATTGTGTTACGAAATGCTGTGTATGTGTATGGGATTCAAATAAAGTTTATGATTTTTCGTTTATCGCAGTTTTTCAAAACATGTTTTACTTCATTGAAATTTGACATCCATTAAACTCTCCCCATTACATCATGATTCATACTCTTATCAAAAACACAACTTATGGTGGTCTCTTCAAGTTTTGTTTCGAGTTGATACTAATGGTGCAACAAATGTTTTAGGGTTGTTGAAAATTGAATGAATCGCAAGTGCTCGTAATAATGTAGGCCCCTAACTCAAATTTGGATCTATAGTATACTTATGTCTGGTGTTACAAGTTCCAACTACACATGGTGGGTGTCAGCTGACAAAACTCTCTGATTGTTGATTGCCATTATTCAGTTTGAAGTCATAAGACCGGATAGTACATCACTGACAGTATTGTTGCTACGAGTAATCACAGCACACAGATAACTCACGGTGCTGTCATTGCCAGACATGGAGGGGGGGGGGGGGGGGGGCGTGACGGTTGCACTCGAGTGCTGACGTACTCCACGCTCAGTGCACACATGTACACACAGTGTTATTAATTCATGGCAAATAAGTTGATTGCAGCAGCAGCAGCTTACCCTCTCGTCCCGCTTTACCCCTTACCTTCTTGTTAGTACAGTGCGCACCGAAATAACAGAGCCAGCATTTGATTACTCCACTACTGTAGGAGCAGCTTACCCTCTCATCCCGCTTTACCCCTTATCTTCTTGTTAGTACAGTGCGCACAGAAATAACAGAGCCAGCATTTTATTACTCCACTACAGTAGCAGCAGCTTACCCTCTTGTCCCGCTTTACCCCTTGCCTTCTTGTTAGTACAGTGCGCATCGAAATAACAGAGCCAGCATTTGATTACTCCACTACAGTAGCAGCAGCTTACCCTCTCATCCCGCTTTACCCCTTACCTTCTTGTTAGTACAGTGCGCAACGAAATAAGAGAGCCAGCATTTGATTACTCCACTACTGTAGGAGCAGCTTACCCTCTCATCCCGCTTTACCCCTTACCTTCTTGTTAGTACAGTGCGCACCGAAATAGCAGAGCCAGCATTTTACTACTCCACTACAGTAGCAGCAGCTTACCCTCTCGTCCCGCTTTACCCCTTACCTTCTTGTTAGTACAGTGCGCACCGAAATAACAGTGCCAGCATTTGATTACTCCACTACTGTAGGAGAATGACTCACAATTATAATATGGTAACGCATGTTTATTAAACCTATACTGGCCACGCCGTACCAAAGAATGTTAGCTGTATAATTCTTAGAAGATAACCCCCTCCCCCCTCTACCGGATATAGCTTCAATTTAAAACACACCCACAAATGAAAATGTCCAATTCAAACTTTGTGTATGAGAATTGTGGAGGTGAGATTTTCTTATTGAAGCTCATAAGTTCCCTCTTAACGGGATTTTAGTGATATCGCTTCATAAACGCTTTAAGATATTGAAATAGTGATTCAACTGGTGACTTAAGTGATATCGCTTCATAAACGCTTTAAGATATTGAAATAGTGATTCAACTGGTGACTTAAGTGATATAGCTTCAATTTAAAACACACTCACAGATGAAATGTCCAATTCAAACTTTGTGTATGAGAATTGTGGAGGTGAGATTTTTTTATTGAAGCTCATAAGTTCCCTCTTAACGGGATTTTAGTGATATCGCTTCATTCAAGATATTGAAATAGTGATTCATACCGGTGACTTAATCGGCTAAATAATGAATTGAAAAATCATTCATTACTACGATTGTCATTTCTTTAATCATTGAAGAAATGTACAATAATTTATTACAAATATTACAATCGTAACAATAGCAATCAATGTGTTAATACTTTTGGATTCAACGTTAGCTGATACAAAACCAAGGTTCGTATGGATATTGAATAAGTGATTCATACGGCGGTTTGGTTTTGTATCAAGGTCCGTAAATCCCCTAGTGGAGGCTCGTCGGTTTACCTTGCCTCCACCAGGGGATTTACGGACCTTGATACAAAACCAAATTGCCGTATGAATCACGTTTTCAATATCCATAAGCATTGTCAACATACCATTAAAAAAAACATGTATTCATCAAGTTACATCACGTGTGTTACTACTGTGATTGTCACGAGTTACCAACAAACGTGTTTCCAGGCGTCATCGAGCTCTTCCCAGACTCTCAACAACGACGGACTGACGAAACAGCAGCTGGACCTCATCCATCAGATAATGCAGCAGACCCAACAGCAGGCGGCCGCACAGCAGAAACAGCAGCAGAACACGGTGAAGACAGCGGCGACAGCGACCAGTAGCAGCAGCAGCACTAGCACTAGCAGTAAAGCCACCACGACTACCAAGTCCAGGTCGTGGAATGTACAGGTAAGAACAACTACTACTCTCAGACTTGAGAGCATCCCTAGTGGAACCCAAATACCTGCTTCAACAACATCCTGGCTGACACACACGGCTTGAGTAGGTTTGTTCCGTGTGTGTACTCTTCTAGAATATTTTATCTTCTGAAGATGGACCGTGCAATGTGCAATCGGCCCGAAACGTCAAGACTTTTTATCGATGGACGCGGCGAAACCCGACAGCCAATGACTCCGGCCGCGAAAGCGAAGGACAAGTTTTAACATCCTGGCTGGTTATACATGGGTTTATTCCACCTTCCGCTCCAGAAGGTCTCAAGCTCGATTCCGGGTTCGAAAATTTGGACCTATCATAACATCGAATCCCAAAATAAATTGTATATTTCTCTAAATATATTGGGATTTAATTACGTAACTCAAAACTAATTGCTATAAATATTAAATATAAGTAAAATGTGGTAACAATTTTTTGGAGAGACTAACGTTATCACTAATTCACTAATGTGGCCAATGCCAACCAAACAATGGGGGGGGAGGGTCGTGGCCCCCAGCCCCCCTAGTGTCATCCGTGCGCACCGACCACATACACCTCAGCAGTAGGCATCGACTTGATGAGGGGCTGAGAGATAGACAGACAAAAGATACGGGATATTCCATTTGCGATATTGGATAAGTTTATGTTAAAATAATTAACCTGTCTGCTTCACTTCCGTTCATTTAATTTATGACTGTCATCATTTCGTAATACTCAACCGTTTGCCAAACGTTATTTACATTTTAAATTATACGTCCATTATAACTGATAGGTTTGTTTATAGCCCAGCGTATTGTGATACTGAGAATGACAAAAATAATTCTTTGTTTCAATTTATATTACTTTTTATCCCAATTTATAATTGAATTTGATGAGACAACAATCGCAACAATATCGTGATCGTAGTATACAACGATATATATAAATACATGCTACCCAACGTCTTTTGTAATAGTTGCACGGTAAACTAGCATACATACGGTAATCCATTTACAAGTATCGATTTCTATGTAAAACAAAAATTAAATTAAACTATAAAGTAACCAGGCATTTTCAGCCCTTACGTGGAAGTGATAGTATCTCATTCATGCTCGATAACAGTTTCAAGGTCATTCGTTTGCCAGTACGGTAAATTACTACGACAGCTACATTTACATTACATCGTTCTTGAGGTTGTTTTTATCTATAACGTGCTAAGTAATAGTTAGTAGTTACCACACACACACACACGCAAATAAGCGAGAAGATAACAGTTGCGATATGTTGAGTTCAGTCATTTCCGTGTTTCTATCGCCTATATTAATACCTGATGATAAGCTTGACTTAATTATTGTTAACTCAAGGAATGTCCTTCTTTTATTTAATGAAAATCAATTTTATTAAAATAACTGAGCAGAATAATTATTAATTGTTTAGTAAAGTTTCATTGTATACCTCGATAGCAAAAACAAGACTGTGGCTCTTCGCGTAGGCAGCTGTGTTGTAAATAGTCATCACAAATGAATCAATTGAATTTCTTGTTTTTATTTTTATCAACAAATAAAGCAAAAATGCTGATAATTTATTACGACGGAGTATGAAGATCATAATACTTTTCTGCTAGATGTTCTGAGTTCTGACCGTTTACGTAAACTTTACCGATTCTATCAATTATCTGCAAATAAATTAAATATGTGTCAACGAAGTAAGTATGTAGGTTATAGCAATCTTTGGTTATAGTAAGACAAAATTGCCTATATTGTAACCCACTTTAATCCAACCCATCCTGTCTCAGGTCTCACTACAGGCTATCTTGAAGGAAAAAACTTTTTAAAAATTTCCGCCTCCGGCGGCTGGGGCTTCGCCCCAGACCCCTTGTGACCAACGCAAGTACATACAAGTGGAAAGTCCATATATGCGGCATTTTCACTGCTTGCAGACACTAGAAAATATCCTAAAACAGGCCCTGGTTGTGATTGTCGTTTTGAAAATAAACAAGACTACTATTGTGAACCAGTTGCTTTTCATTTCACTTTTTTTATATTACGAATCATATTTCAATTTGTGAATGATATCGTTCAAATGGGGTGGCCGAACCTGACAGTCATCTCACCATCAGTTCTGCCCAAGACACACAAAGCTATAGTATCAAATATATTCCAAACGTGGAACTATAAACGGAATACAAAAAAATCTTATAATTATAAATTACAAAACGTAGGCTACACATTTTTAAGTCGAACAAAATAACTAAATCCAGAAATAAACCACAATATGCCGATACCATACGATACCCCCATTCAATATGGCTTCTGAATGCTACGCGCCTGGGCCCCCTCATTGGTCGAGAGCTGTGCACGTGCACGTCAGTCACCACGTGGTCGGTGAGTCACGTGGCCACCGCGTGAGAGAAGCGCTGCCACAACGGAAGCTAAGCTTAGTCTTGACGCTCGGTTCAGTTAGAACACAGCCTACTGTTGTGGTGAGTGTGAAGTGAAGTGATTCATCATTGACGGGACTTATGCAGCGAGTGTCAGTCACGAGATCCGAGGCTTCGAGTGTGTGGTGAGTCTCTTTGCGGCAGAGCTCTGTGTTACCAAACCCTAATCAATGATAATAATAATAATAATAATAATAATAATAATAATAATAATAATAATAATAATAATAATAATAATAATAATAATAATAATAATAATAATAATAATAATAATAATAATAATAATATATATTATACGTTTTGTAATTTATAATTATAAGATTTTTTTGTATTCCGTTTATAGTTCCACGTTTGGAATATATAATATATATAATAATAATAATAATAATAAAAATAATAATAATAATAATAATAATAATCATTATTATTATAATAATAATTATTACTTCAGCGTTGCTTGGGGTGATCTATATCCCAATGAAAGGAAGAGGTGTGTTTGAGGGATAGTCCCTGTCTATTGTAGTGGCCCTGGATGGTTCAGCCCTAGGCTGGGGACGCCTCTTCCCCAGTGTGTGGGGGGGTCCCACTTCAACGCTTAAAGTCAGAGTTCAGAAGATATTGGTCTTACAATAGTCGTTTTTATTTTGTGTATACTGTTGTCCAATATACTTGGATAAAATCCCGTATTTACTGAAAAGTCAGGGACAATCTATGATTGAATAGTGACAACAACAATAATATAATATATAATCGATTATTTAAATGGGTTTATTAAATTACTATATTACCGGTACATCAATACAGCCATTTCTCTGTACAATATTCTTATAAACAAATTTCGGCCATCCAAAAAGATACACGGGTAGTTTACCTGAATATGTCACACTCACATAAAAGAAATCAATGTGTAAAAAAAAAAAAAAAAATCCAACAGTGCAAGCTATTGATATCAATTGTAATATGATACACTTTCCATGTGTCTCATATTTACAAGAGTAGAGAACCATAACATTCACTTAACTGAGAATAACACAACAACATTTAACAGTGTATACGCCTACTTCATAACATACATTCATGTAATTATCTTTTAATTTCCACCAAGTGTGTATCGAGTGAAGGTCGCACGTGTTGTTGCTGCAGTTCGTTAGCGATGCAGCTGTTGGCTTTTGGAGCTGTTACCCGTCGACAAGTAGCTGTTCGCTACTGTACCGAGAAGACTATAGTCTCTCTCATCGTGACGTAGTTTATTAGATCTCCATGGTCCGATGGTAGCTTCTCTACGAGACAGATCGAAACATAATTATTACAAATGATTGTGACGATCGGTTTGTTGTTAGAGGTTTTTACTTGCAAAAAATACACCCACGTCTTTATTGTTGTCACTAATCAGATTTAAGAAATTTTGTTTATAATAAATTGTAGAGTAGATTGTAGGATGAACAATTAACAGACTATATCTTATGACTTCCAATTAACTATTAAAGTATCAGCTGCTATAACTGTTTTCACCATGTCAGTCACCAAGCTTTGAAATCAAGTCATCTGACACCCAAAATATTTATTTGATTGGAAGTCACAAGACCGCGGGCATTAAAATATTTTATTGAAGAGTGTGTAAGAAGCTCTGACATTAGGCTATAAAACAACAATTTCAAACATTTCCTTACAAGGTGGTCATGTGCTTCGGGGGAAGGGTCTTAGGGCGGAGGGGAGGGTGCCGACATATATGGAAATATTGGGTCCGAGCTCGAATCCTATGTACAGCAAGTTTTTCTTCAACTTCATATTCACCACGTAAAGGAGCAACACATTATTAGGAGCCTCGTTTAATTATATTTAAATCTCCTTGATTTAATTTAAATTATTTTTATTTTAAACGAATCATAAAAAACTATTTGACCTTGGTCCCCCACTCAAAAAACTACATTCAATAATGTTTGTCAACAGTTATGCAGACTTCCTGTTTCTCTTACAGATAAGTCTTTATAACCATTGCATAATCGTAATTCATTCACTTTATCCTTATAGGAGATCTGACGTTTCAACCGCTCGGTCTCAGTTAGGCCTTGGCCTTGTGAGAGTATGACTAATAATATAGTTATACGCTTCTACAACCACAACCACAATCGCAAGGATTTGTTTACAATGCATCTCCCTCCTCGAGTTGTATTCACTTACCGAATATCTTATGTCTGTTGTCGGGTAGGGCAGAAGTAGAAATAAAACAAAAAAAATGTGCTATTACCTTGTCTACACGCATGACTTAAGTAGCTTAACTTCAAGTCGGTGTGTTGTTTTGTTGATATACCTAGACTTGTTACGTAGACCGTAACGCTGAGTAAAATCGGTAGTGTAGACAGACGATATCCATGAAATAACAGAAACAAATTATACAACAGATTGCACCTATAGTTTAGTATTTGCTATTATTTTTCATTTTCCTGTCAATAATTATTTATGTTGGATTTGGTAGAGTTCTTTAATGAAATTACATTTTAATATGTTGTAAGCGAACGGATTTCTGAAATCATTTCATTTCTTTTGTATTAAAGTTCCGTAAATATTTTCCTTCTTGGGCAAGAAAGCGAACTCGAAGCAATTTAACAATCAATATACGTCAAGTGGTCGGCTTATTGCTGCAGCCCGAGCTGTCTATCATCGTCTATAGGGCGACCGTGAAACGTTGTATATTTTCGCTTAGAATTATAGTACGTCAGAAATGCATATAAAGGAAATTGATTGCCTATTTTCGATTTAAATGGCATTCATCAGTTGGATGTAGACTTTTAGGATGTATAAATCAGAATCATTGATTCGTTAATTTCGTACCTTGTTGTACATATAAATATTCTTATGGATGGCTGGCCTTGTATTATTAATCCAACCATACATGATCCACTTACATTTTCAAAGCTATTTCTAAAATTGAATTTATTCCGTTTAAAGAATGTCAACCCCAGCTCAGAGTGGGTCTGCGGACCACACACAGCCATCGGCAGTGGTACATGTCTGCGCCGTTGCGGAAGCTTAGGACTTCCATTCGCCCACTGATATTAAAAGTTATAATTAATAGTGGACTAACGAATCAGCCGCTAAGTGAATTCAACCATTTGGAAGGAACATTTCCCTTTCTGAAGATCCGCACATCAAAGCGAGGCTCCGCCAACCGGGATCGAGCTCTCTGCTGCACATCAAAGCCATTTGACCAATCAGATTCTGGCTTTGATCGCATTCATTTCGGCTGGATGCCCGTTCGAATCGTTTCACTAAATGGTGATTTCCAACCCATTTCGTTGGGCGCATGTTTAATATTTTAATTTAGCTAACTTTGAACTTGGGGGATATTCCAAGCAGAGTGATGAAGGATTTGAGGGGAAGTGTTTGGGAGGGGGTGGGGTGGGAGTGAGGGGCGGTTCACAGCTGTATTCTTACTGGCAGTGGCAAACACATACACAACATAGGTTAATCTGATGTGAGATCAACGCAAGGTTACAAAATGTCCAAACCTAGAGCAATAAAACCAGTGCAGCTTGCATTTACGAGGTGATCATATCTGGTGCATGTTCAGTATCCTTGTTTGTATCCTATTACGATCCCCATTCCCCAACGGGAGTACAGGACAATTGACACTAACTATTACACAAGAAATGAACACCCCACAGCACCTATAATACATGATTTTTTTGCGTATTTATTAAGTGTATTTTTAAAGAAAATACTACCTTGGCTTTTTAGTGCACAGTTCGTGTGAGTGGGGTTTCTTCACTACCAAGCCAATACAATATTTTGGGAGGTATACTTCATAGATACATATACATTTTTGTTATGAAGGGTTCGTGGTATTTAGAAAAATATGAACTCTAATTAAATAAATTTCGCATTTAATTATTTTTGTCGCGCTTGGCCACCCGCTCGCCCCCCCTCCTCATTAAAGGTGCAGTATTTGTTTCCCGGATTCAGAGTAAACGTCATATCTACGATATCATATACCGGTACCTCATGTTTATGTCAGTATTTAGTACAGGCATTTGTGTTTATGGGTTTAGGACTGGTGACAATAAGTTTGATATTACAGTACAATTCACACAACATGTTTCATAACTAACACAATTACATGTGGTAATAGGCTAGTTAGGCGCCAATGAACCAGTTAACTCGCCCAGTTACTACCCCAGTATAGTAACGAAATGAGCTAAACCTTGATTTGATCGGTCTGCTCACTTCTACACGTCTAATTAACTGGCAGCTAGTTAATACTCAGCAGTTAATCGTCGTGTTTGGAAAAGGCGTTAGTAAAATGAAATGTCAGTATCTGGGCCACATAAACTGTACGATTGTAATTGCTAATTTCCTTCTCTGTCGGTGTGGGTGTCTCTGGGTGGGCCTCGCGATGTGTCTTGCTTTGCCGGTTGTGAGGCCGGAAATCGACTTAAAACAGGAAGTGGAAATAGAGAGTTGGAGTGTTCTCGACAGCCTACGCCCAACTCCCCCGGTACCAATAATCTGATGTTGAAGTTGATATGATAGGCTGGATTTCTGATTTTGCGTCCAAAACATACTTGTTGAGAATAAATCGTCAGTGGGGTTATTCGGTTATTAACTTGATTGGGAATGTGGATTTGGATCATGACGGATATTTAGAGCTATTCTATTGACCTTTTTTAATTTCTACAAAATGAATTATTTTTTGTTTGGGCAGCACGATTTTAACTATAAAACAAGCTAAGGGGTAACAAAGCGGACTAAGGTTGGGTCGACCATATACGACAAGCCAAAAAAAGACATTACACCCAAGTAATAGCTTCTGATGTAGGCCTAGAATAATATAAACTGTGATAAAGAAGTTTATGAAAACTCATATGGAGCGTTGCAACGTATGAATGAGAAACACGGGCGGTTTGAAATAAGGAAGCGGTTATAAAGGTACCTATGCTGGGAATATACAGTCACAAATGAGGGAGCTATAAAAATGTTACATGAAAATGAGGAATCGTTTAGTGGAACTCATTTTGAAACATGAAAGAATATTAAGGAATATAATTGAGGGGAACGTGGAAGGAAAATGTAATTGAGGCAGACCGAAAACAGACGAGCAGACAACCTGGGATAGGTTAATAGCTATGAATAAATTAAGACTGGGAGAAGAGGGATGAAAGGAGACCTGTCTTAAACCAATCGTAGGCCGTACCTACCTAATGGTCACCGTAAATCGGGCTTTCTGTTTGTTATATATATTATTATGTTTTGCATTCAAATGTGTATGAGTAAAATAAACATTTTTTATGAAGATATACAAGCGAAGCTAGTGTCCATTACAAATGGGTTGGTCTCATAACAATCTATTGACCACTCAAAATAGACCAGATGCATTCTGGTAGCAAAAAAACAAACTGTTATGAGGAGCGGTGTTTAGCTGTCAATTGCTCACTGTTGTTTTATTGATAAATCAAATCATCACAGCGCTATCTATTCTACTAGTTTGAATCCTCAATAGATTACACCGAGGATGAATAAGGTCAATCCCAATTGTTGATTATGTTATCGATCACTATACAACAAGTAAACGTTATAAATTGTTCTAAATTAACTTAATAAAGGTCATCAATGTTTCTTGGCAATTTAAAGTAAAAGTTATATATACAAACAATACAACGATACAATATACAAGAAGTCAAGTCTATATTGTACTCGACGAGACAATAAAAGCCCATCTACTTCAAGTTAGTTGAACAAAGAACATAGACACATCCGAAAATTCCCGAAAGTACCGTTAAAAGCTGGGAGCAGTTATTAAGCGAGCGAAGTGAGCGTTTCCATTCTACTTTTATGGCACTAGTAGGGGTTTTCTTTTGTTTTTGTTTGTTTTTATGTTTTGCGATAGCGCTCGAATGGGATTCCAATCAAGCTGGAATTTGAAACATCCACAAACTTCGATGTGGGTTCAATTATGCAAGTTTAGTGGCAACTTCGTTAAAGAAGATAATTAGTAACATTACATCACAATTATTAAAAATATTTTTTACAATACCAAATTGCAGCAAAATGTGAGATAATCACATTTATTATCAAATCTTGGTATTTATATCAAAAATATGTATACGATTATTAGTATTATATTATTTTTTGTATTTTATTATTATTACTTAAACTAATTAAACCTTGTGATTTGTTAGCAATAATTACTTCTAATTAATTACTGCTCTTCATTAAGTTCACTGAACACAATTGAGATGTTCTTATAATAATAATTTAGATAATAACTTGTTTGTATTGTTTGTATTCCCCTATGAATATAATATTACATAATAATATATGATTGAATTGAAACGGTTGATGTTGATAGCATGGACAATGGCAAGTGAACTATGAACTACATAGTGGGGTTGGCCGTTGGTCCCCTCATTACCCCTCGCCAGCCACCCCTCGCGTGTTTTGGAACTTGACCACTAACATTACTGCATGGATGCGCCCCCCCCCCCCTCCCCCCCCCCCGGCAAACACCCATAATTTAAATTATTCTAATCGCGTTTTTTTTTTTTTTTTTTTTGTATAGAAGTATATAATAAACCAAACATACCTTGCATCTAGTGCTAAATCCACAGTCGAGTTAAGGCGGGTTCACACAAAATGACTAAGACTAACAGGGTTGAAGTATACGATTTATGTTTAAGCGTTAACAAACTGTTATAGTGATTAGTGTTTAAGAACGAGTGATTAAGAAAGTTGATTTTCGATTGTTGGCATTGTTGAAATACATTTTGGGGATGGATGTTTCCGAGTACGTTGTTTTCCCAAGGCTTAATCACTCTATTGTTGCGCCTTTCAGATTTGTTTACGGTTGCTATGGAGTTTGTTTTTCGTATGGAAAATAACATTAAATAAAAGAATTCCATAGCAACCCCTATACTTCACTTGACATGCGCATCCGGCCCGGTGTACCTATATATATTTTTGTTTGAGATTGGTTTAAAATTTACAATATATCAAATGGTAAAAAATTCCGATTCATATCAAAAATATTATATATTTTAAAATTATTGTCTGTAATGACAGTTTTACATTTATAACCCATTTATTGGATAAAACTAGACATTACGCTGCTGCTTGGACATCTTGTTGACATTCTAATGTTACAAATCAAATCATGACGAAATGTCACACTGTGTCTTTATCAGTGTGACAGAGTCCTTGGTTTGATGTGTCAGAGTCGTAATCAGGCGTGGTTCGGCTTGGTGTAAAAAACTGCGTGACCTTGTTGCAACGGAAACATTGCCATTGTGTACAGTGTACAGAAGTGTACATAATTAAGTCATCACTGTGCTGTACAGTGTACACATGTGCGCATAACGAAGTAAATACTGGGCTGTGTAAAGTGTAAAGATTGAACCATAACGATGTAAACAGTGTTGTGTGAAGAGTGTACAGCTATGAGCATAATAAGTTCAACGAAGGAAATATTGCGCTGTAAAGAGTGTACAGATGTGAGCATAAGTTAATCATTCACTAGTTGCCACTTTATTGAAAACAAATGGTTTATTATCAACTGTTCGTGTAAAGAAGTGATTTGAAGGTAGTTCTGTTGCAAATATGACATAAGAATCAAAGTTTCAAAGACAAAGAGAAGAATCAAAGACATAAGTTCCAAGAAAGGCCTTTTTAAGTTTGTATATAAATTAGTTACCCGTTGGTCAAAGATTTTCCATGTGAGTCGACATGGGCTACCAGAATGGTTCATGACAAAAAGTCAATAAACAACATAGAAACGCGTTACGGGAATAATCTGTACAGATATTGTCTACACCGACAACAAACAATTTGTCAAAATCTGCAAAATAATTTGGAATGTATCACTGGGGGTTCTTACAGAAGGTAGGCATTCAGGAATAATAATAATACTTTATTGAACATACAGATAAATCATTGTTACAACACTTCAGTACAGACAGAAATTCTTGAGTAACAACTTTAACTTTCCCAACATAAATTGGCAATATTTAAAGGTAATATAAAGGTTGTGAAAAGAAACAAAACATAACATAACAGTAATTATTATTCTGTAAGTGGGTTTTTAACCACATTTTTACTGTATGGCCATAAAACGAGTTCACATAAAATGTCGTATGTTCCACGAACAGGACTCGACCTTACGTCATCCATAGCTCTAATGTATTAAGTCAATGTGGTAGTTGTGATTGTTGTGTACGTAATGAATCATACAGTCGACTGCACTCTGGTCTGGTGGTCATGTCAATCACTGTCCCATCTCCCATGAGAAGGACAATCTACCTTGTGTAGACATGGCATGATGTGATACGAGATTGCTATCCTCGCAGCTACGTCTGGGCTGCGCTCGACCCTCTAACGGAGTATAGTATACCCTCTAGTGCAATATTCATAGCTACGTAGATTGGACTTAACCTATTGTTGTTATAATTACATGTGATTCCTGCAAGGAAAAGTATTGTATTATTGTAAAATACTTTGAGAGAATTAATCTAATTGAATTATTAGTATTACTACTATGAATGCAATTAAAACCATGATGTGTAAGTGAACGAGGAAATTATGATATGGAATATGGTTTTCCTTATTTGTTAAGTATGTAAATTCATTTTCTGAAAGATTTCAATATTGAGGGGGAGAGGGGGGGGGGGGCATTGGCCAACATTGAACGCTTCTTTCTACATCCAAGGCGTTTATGTAACTGCCTACCGTAAGTTTACTTCCGTAAGTCAATCACAGGTTTTCCAACGTTAATACAATATTTTAAATAATCAATTAACCAATTTTTAAAATAAGAACTTATTATTTTCGATTAAATACTTGCGCATCTCTGCACCAAACCGGGTTTTATTACAGATCAGATACCTCTTCCTGACCTATTTCAATTAACCCATTTACCCTTGAGAATCCAGGTACTATCAAAGTTTACCCAGAAAATAGGGTTCATCTCTTCCAAGTGAACTGTTTACAATGGTCGTTGTATTCGAGAGACCGATCTTCATGTTTGGTCAGGCATTAGCGACCCTCGCGACATTCTGTTGACCACAGGATATGTTACCAACACACGTTCACAGCTCCCACAACACATTAACACGTTGCATCACTGAATGTGGGTCACTATAGATTATTTGTCAATTACTTTGACAGTTCCATTAACAATACTTACAGACGGTTTATCAAATATGTTACCTATTTAATTAATTTATCTACTGACGTTGCAATTAAGGTCATGTCATTAGCAGAACTGAGTTCTGTATCCATACAGGTCGTGGGTTCGATCGATATTATCACCAAAAGGGTGAAGCTATACGTTGTATAGCTTACTTGATAAGCCGGAGATTTGAAATTTGACATGAAATTTTTCTCTTTGCGGGATAGCAAATCATTAAGAGGAAGGACTACTAGCCAATATTAAAACCTGCGAAACTAACGTATTTTCGTCATATCCTAATTACGCCACACAATATCAAAACAGTGACACCTACGCACATTGTGGATTCGTGAGAGCTCAATACCAAATGAAAAAGATTTATTAGTTTGCACTTTTGCAGTAATTATAATTATTATTTGTAATTTAACTAATTTACAAGTTAATTAGAAATTACAACTATAATTACTACAATCTACGAAATCTTTTTCATTTAGTATTGAGCTCTCACGAATCCACAATGTGCGTAGGTGTAACTGTTTTGATATTGTGTGGCGTTATTGAGATATGACGAAAATACGTTAATTTCGCGGGTTTTAATATTGGCTAGTAGTCCTTCCTCTTAATACAAGTTTATACCACGCGATTCTTGTGTTTTACTTCCTAATTTACTAACCATCCCACAACTCTGGTTTTGAATTTTGCACCTTATTTTCTATTTTAAATAAAAATGTAACTACATTAACCATTATTTTTTTAATATGCCAAGCGTAACATGGTTTGCCATTGTATTTGTTTTCGCATGCCTCTTTTTTTTAACCGTCACGCTCCTCACGCCAGATTAATAAGTAAAATTACCACCTTCCGGTCATAACTCTGACAAGAGTCGGTACATTAGTTTATTTACATTCCCAATGGCAATAAAACACATCGATAGTGGTACCACTCGCTCAATGAGACCAGCGACAATGTTCAACATTCATTAATGAACATCACATGTTTTGTAGTTGGCGGTACTGGACATCGTGTGTTCCTCTTTTCATATAACGTTTTCTAAAAACCTTGCTGTACTCTAGTTTTAATTGTCAGCCTCTCGTTTCATTTGTCCGTGATTCTCTCTCGTCCTCTGACATTAATTACATTAACAGACGTGTCGCGTAGCTAATCTTAGTCGAGGGGTTTTATTTGCAGTTTCTGCATCCAGCCATTCAAATCCTTCAACCTACCCCAATGCTATTCATAACCTAGGAAGTCACGGGGTTCAAACCCTAGCTTGTTGATGACCTGGGAAGTGACGGGATTCGAACCCTGTCTCATGTTCAAGGCTATCCGGTGTCCTGAGACGTGACCGCGCAACCCTAAACTGGTGCGACCAGATCTTGAGTTGGGGTTGCGACATAGGGGAGGGTACTGCCTAACCGCGTACTGCCGGTCTCGACAGCTGACTACGAGAATGTCTGCAGCTCAATTTAATCGATACAAAATATTGCTTGAACCAAATACAAGATGCTTACAGGTTGTTGCAGCCTATACGTGTCCCTTAAATCCAGTTCCTAATCACATTGTATGATATCTTCAATTTGAAATTTTCTTCAAACACAATTATAATTTGTACATGTTATACATCCGATCTCTTTTTTTTTTTAATCTTTCTTGCGTACGCCAATACGCAATGGTGGGTACCAACAGGTTACAGTCAGTCAACAAATTGCGTTATGCCATACGTAATTATAGAATTTTTTAAGTTGATCTGAAAGAGACAATGAGGGTCATTAAAAAACTGTATTTTTGTATATTTCACCAATTATTGTTAGGCTTGAATAATAATAATGTATCAATTAATAAGTATACTATTAACCAGACAAACTGTATTGCAACTCAAGTAAGATTTAAAGTAAAATTATTACCTACGGATATAGATTCAAAGATTTTCCAACACAAGCAGCCAAAATGTAGCTGAATTACCATGAGGGAAAACAGCTGCAAAAAGAAGGCAATGGACTCGAACCCCATATGCTTTATGTTTTATAATTGCAGGCGTTCTCTGATAGATCGTTGGATTTCTTTGGTCTATCAGCTTGTTCAGTATTACAAGCCCTATTGTTGCATTAGGTATCGGTTTCTTCTCCTTCGATGAAAATTGAAAAACATTTAAAAAAGTGCTGAATGAGGCCATTTCAAAAATCGTAATGTACAGTGTCAAATTAATGAATTCTGAGAATTTATTGGAAAACGGAACTTGGAAGTTTTCTATTCGCATGAGGAATATAATTGATGTAAATAAAATACAGACGAGGCAAGAAAAACTTTGTAGGAACCCGTTCTTGAAACTTATTAGAACATTAGGGAAAAACTTAGTTCAGTATATCTGATATCGGGAATCGAACCCGCGACATTCTTCATCCAAGTTCCGTGTACCATCTTAGCCAAGAACCCGAAATACCAGATTTATCCCCCACCGCGCCTTTAGGGTATTCAGCAGTAGGGCTCACCCTCTCCAACCCCATCTAATAAGAGCAAACTGGTCATCGCTAACCTTTGACCCGAGTCTTGACCGATGCGCGCGTCCCCCCGTTTCCCATGAGCCTGTTCAATTGAAATCTCAGGAGGAGAGATCCACCCAGCATCCTTACTTTCGTCTCCGCGTTATACAGACTGACAAAACTTGTTCTGGGCTGGGATCACATAATGTGAGAAGAGAAGTAATCATTTATATTCGAGAACAAAGGGCGGGCGAGTACTTATTTTGCTAGGGAAACGTGCATAGCGGATATCAAAGAAGAAAAGCTGTCAAGACAAAGCGAATATTATGGAACTAAAGACTGTTGTGTACAAAACAGTTCCGTTGCCATAGCAACGAGCGTTAATTGGCATTCGTATCATTACTTATAGTAATGGAAGTCGTTTGTCAGTTTTATCAACGGTTTGTATGAATAAAAAGTTTCGAAAGTAACTTTGCGTTACGCACTAGCTTGGCAAACCAGACACACATTGTGACGTAAGAAGTGAAACATGTGCGCACGCATGGATCAGAGCTACAAAGTCCGATGTCAACTCCATAAAGACCATCAGTGCAATCCTCTTTTAGGTTTCCTTTTTGTTGCTCTTAGGCTTAGAAATACCTTTTTTTACATGTTTTCTGAGAGGATTTTCTATGCCCCTACATTTTCTTGTAAATTGCCACCGCCAGCCAAAATGTAATCGTGCTTATTTCTGTGAGCTGGGAGACGTCAAAGTTTTGACGTCCCCGAAGGGGTCAGACGAGGGATTAACGTGACGTCGACCAGCACCCAGGGTGTGAGACCTGTCAGCTCATTACTCAGTGTGCGCGCTGTGCACTCCAAGTTGGCAGACACTATGTCTGTCTGTGTGCACTCACTACACTATCTGCTCCACGCATGCACAGACA
This sequence comes from Isoperla grammatica, assembly GCA_945910005.1. Taxonomy (NCBI): domain Eukaryota; kingdom Metazoa; phylum Arthropoda; class Insecta; order Plecoptera; family Perlodidae; genus Isoperla; species Isoperla grammatica. Next base: position 56,010,859 of record OX246738.1, read on the forward strand.
CTATGTCTGTCTATCTAGTGCTGTGTGCACCCACTACACTATCTGCTCCACGCATGCACAGACACTATGTCTGTCTATCTAGTGCTGTGTGCACCCACTACACTATCTGCTCCACGCATACACAGACACTATGTCTGTCTATCTAGTGCTGTGTGCACCCACTACACTATCTGCTCCACGCATACCCAGACACTATGTCTGTCTGTCTAGTGCTGTGTGCACTCACTACACTATCTGCTCCACGCATACACAGACACTATGTCTGTTTATCTAGTGCTGTATGCACCCACTACACTATCTGCTCCACGCATACACAGACACTATGTCTGTCTATCTAGTGCTGTGTGCACCCACTACACTATCTGCTCCACGCATACCCAGACACTATGTCTGTCTGTCTAGTGCTGTGTGCACTCACTACACTATCTGCTCCACGCATACACAGACACTATGTCTGTTTATCTAGTGCTGTATGCACCCACTACACTATCTGCTCCACGCATGCACAGACACTATGTCTGTCTATCTAGTGCTGTGTGCACCCACTACACTATCTGCTCCACGCATACCCAGACACTATGTCTGTCTGTCTAGTGCTGTGTGCACTCACTACACTATCTGCTCCACGCATACACAGACACTATGTCTGTTTATCTAGTGCTGTATGCACCCACTACACTATCTGCTCCACGCATACACAGACACTATGTCTGTCTATCTAGTGCTGTATGCACCCACTACACTATCTGCTCCACGCATGCACAGACACTATGTCTGTCTGTCTAGTGCTGTGTGCACCCACTACACTATCTGCTCCACGCATGCACAGACACTATGTCTGTTTATCTAGTGCTGTGTGCACCCACTACACTATCTGCTCCACGCATACACATACACTATGTATGTCTGTCTAGTGCTGTATGCACTCACTACACTGTGTGTGTGTGCATGGGCTACAACCGCACGCCACTATTACGTGGGCGACCATGCTGTTTTGATTGCAGATGAAATAGGACGCTTGCATAATATGTTATTGCTTTGGGCGTGTGACAACGATTTTAGTTTAATTTATTTCATTTTGATAGTAAACGTTAATTAAAATTCCACTCTGTTTTGTTTCCGATAATATTGAGTATGCGGTAATTAAAGAAGATTCAACAATGATGTTTATAAAAATATAGTAAACGTTAATTAAAATTCCACTCTGTTTTGTTTCCGATAATATTGAGTATGCGGTAATTAAAGAAGATTCAACAATGATGTTTATAAAAATAATAAAATTAAAGCTCGGTTAAAACAACTGATTTTCAGTGGAAGACATGTATACAATTTATTATGTGCGTCGTTACTATAACGGCTCCAAAGTCATCGTATACATGTATAAAGTTATCATAAAGATAAATTCACTTTTCAAAGTTAAAAACCTCAGCCTGAACGGGGAATCGAACTGTGGATCGTCTGCACTAGAAGCAGGAATCTATCCACTAGTGACCAAAGAGCCACACAAAGACAAAATTGTCCTATAGTAACCTATTAGTTTGTCCCGCATTTTGATAATAATGTGAGGTCCGCTATTAGTGGTGCTAATGGAGGGCTGGACCATGTGTAGATCAATGACAAACAAACCACCATATTAATACACATAATACTTATCTGCAAAGATTAATTTGCAATAGGCACATGAGATCTCAAATAATTGCATTTATTTATGTGCGACTATTATAAACTGAGTTTCATCTGGCGACTGTTGGCCCTCGAGAAAGTACTGGGATCCGTATTTTCGCGCTAACCAGCGCCCGTATAAGTAAACAAGAGTGACATGCCAGAGCGTCGATCTCAAAGAACTTCACCCATTCCATTATACATGATGGAGATAAAGAATTGGCCAAGACTGGACCTGGTCTAATGTCTCGATCCAGTTTGTAGCGGGGGGGGGGGGGGGGGGAGAGGGGTGGGATCAGGGCGAGGGGATGAAACAGGCGGGAGATATCAGGTTCATCCAACTCACCTGGCATCGTGCTAAACAATCTTCGGCCCTCCAGTTGTAGTGGACACTCATAAGGTGCTGCCATGTCTGAAGGAATGTGAGTGGTGCTGTGTTTATCAGACGAGTGTGTATGTGAGGTTATGCTTGGGGCTTGTCAAGTTTATCTGCGTTTATGGACCACTGGATACCCTGGCAGTACGCCCCACATTCTCAGGTTAGCTATGAAAACGGGAAAATTGTGAAGAGGCAAAGCGTAGCCATATGAAAACACTGACAGTATCTTATTTTTGGGACTTCTCGTTTTTCTTAAAAGTAATGAAAATGTACCCCTCTATTCACAATGCATGTTGTTATCTAGACTTGTGTGAACCAATATGTTTTTAAATGTTGTAGAGAAAGCCGGAACAGCGATGAAAATATCATGAAATTTACAAAATATTCTATACATTAATCGCTTTTACAACTTTCCTTATCTCCTTTTTCAAAATTTAGTCTCATAGGCCCACAAGTCTAGATACCTCATCTTACACTTTAGTGGGGAAATTATTTATATTACTTTACGAGAAAAACGAGGCGTCCAAACTTAAAATCAAAGTAGGCCTATACGCAAAGAGTACGTAAAGTAAATAGGTCAGTCTTTATCATTGTGATATTCCCCTGTAGAAGGGATCCAGACGGAAAACTAGCTTGGCTGATTCTCTAATAGCGTCTGTAGGTTTAAACCGACTATATATAATGTTATGTAGATAATTAGAAATGTGAAATAGCTATTTTACGTTATCCCTGTGAAAGCAAAGACTTGTACATGACCTATTACTGCATGTATGTTATAGTCTGGAGCTGTAACGTAATAATAGAGGACGTTATCTAGACTAGACTAATTAGGTTTTGTTGTACATTGTTATACTTAACGTTACAAGTAAACTAAGGATAAAAATACTCGTTACAGAACATAATGATCGCTCCCTCTATATTTTATGTTTCGTATTTAAATTTCCGTATCCATAAGATCAAATTGCATAAATATATAGTGTCAAACAAAAATTACCTTAAAGAATAAAACATAACCATCTCATTTGTTACCTCATCTAGCGTTGTACCATTGATTCACACATTCAATAATTTGCCAACAATGACTATTGACCGTGCGTGGTTAGTGCGAAGCGAGCTTTTCCATTCTACTTTAATGGCACTCGTTTTGTTTTGTTTGTTTTATGTCTCGCGACAACGATCGTACGGAGATACTGATTTAGTTTAAATTTGGCCCATCCACAAACTTCGATGTGCATTGAATGCAATTAGTTTTGTACACGAATAATAATATGTTAATTTTAATCCGTTCCTATGACAGAGGTACAAATTATATTCATTTTTCTGCCAATGAGTGAAGTCAATGCAATATATTATTGCAATGTACATGTTTTTATTGAACAGTGACGGAAACTGTGAGAACGTTTTGAGAGAGTTTTTGTGTACGTGGACATTCTCGCGTATCAACGCGCCACACAGAGGGTGTGTCTTTATAATGTGTTTACTATGGCACATATTTGCCGTTTGGAGAGAAATATTGCATATTTGAATGTAGGAATCCTCGTTATTTTAACATTTTCGCATTTAATATGCGTGATCAAAGTACTTCACATTGAAGAACTACCACCTTTAATATATATAGTAGTTAGGTTGAGTTTGGAGGCGAATGCAACATTTTCGAGCAAATACGTCAGCAAAAGAAATTTGCTGTACCAATAGCGACACCATCTGCACACATTCTTATTTCAAGTTGTGTATTGTTCACTATTCTTATAGTTAAAAGTTTTCTTGTTTGTTTATTGTATAACGTATCATCATTATGTATATGCCCGGGAGGAGTATTCCTGGAAACAAAACTGTCACCAACTTCTTGTTTAAAAAAACAAAAACACATTTTTTGGTTAAATTTACAATCCTTCATGTATAAACTTTTATTTTCGTCTTTGGCAAATGTTTTCAACTAAAGTATTCACAACATAAACTTTGGCGTGTAAAGGATGGTCCACACAGATTTTTTAAGCATAAGATTTAAGGTTTAACGCGTAGTCGTAAAGTTGGATCATAGGAAACACGTACTGGCGTTCAAACAAGTTTTAGTTTTAAGACGTTGTTTTTAGTTTTAAGACGTTGTTTTCATTGTTGAAACCTTATGTATTATGTCTTAAAAATCTGTGTGGACCAGCCCTAAGCAAACAATGTTATATAGTCTGTAATGTCTCCAAAATATTACTTCGGGAACACACATTTCTCTATGAATAAAATTAATAAAATATCGTTTTATTTCTCTCTAAAGGTGGAGTTGCTTCACCTTCTGTATAATAACTCTTTTTTTCTGTTAAAATTTACAATCTTACATGTAAAGTACCTTATTTTCGTCTTTGGCAAATGTTTTCAACTTCAGCGTTCACAACATAAACTTTGGCGTGTAAGCGAACAATGTTATATAGTCTGTAATGTCTCCACAATATTACTTCGGGAACACACATTTCTCCATGAATAAAATTTATAACATTTCTCTCTATATGTAAAGTGAGTTGTTCGTCTGTAGTGACCGGTAGCCGCAACACTCAAGATGCGCATGCGCTCTCATTCAAAGCTCTTTTCCTCGTCGTTATCATTGTTCATCCCCGGCCACTAGAAATAGGCTACTGATTACAGGATGTGTTCTTTTCCACGGTATCATAGCTCATAGCCTGCTTAGTTAATGCATTGTTTCCTATTTGTCATTTTTGAGACGTAAACACAGGCCCATACTCGGCGGTCATCATCATTATTATTATTTTTTTTTTTTGTAACTGTTGTATTTTTTTTTAAATATTGTAATTGTTTGTGTAATTGTTTGTTGTATTATTACTTACTCCTGTCTCCTGAGTGTTATACATATTGTATTGTATTATGTTTGCACTAGTGGGATTTTGATATCCTGTTTGCAAATAAAGGCATTATTATTATTATTATATAATATTATACATACACACTCGGTAGAAACTTGCAGTCATTGTCACTCCTTAGAATAATCAATTATGAAACATCATTGTGCACATTTTCCAGTTTCTAAAACTTCGTAAATAATAATATGATCGTTCACGTGCCTTTTACGGTATTTTATAAGTTGATACTTATACTATTTATTCCTTAATTGCAGCTAGTTGTAATATTAGATTAGCTTCATTATTTAAATGTGAGTTACTAGCCTCATAAAACTAGCAAGGTAAGCTGGCCCCTGTGTGGTGGGGTTGTTGTTGTTGTTTGGATGGCGTGATAGTGCGCATCCTTTGGCCGCACCTGTACTCCAGAGTTGATCTGTGGGCTCCCTCAGCAGCTACAGCGCATTGTGACAGAAACCCGGACGAGACGCCCGGATTTACATTTGGAATTAAATTACAAGTTTCCTTTTTGTTGTGACGCCAGAAATGTCCCGCGTGCTTTTGCGTTTCACATTAAATTCCCACCTCAATGAGGCTGACGAGGCGAGGCGAGGCGAGGCGAAGCGAGGCGAGGTACGTAGACAAAAATGTAGAAATCCAAATCTGTCGCGTTGTCCTGGAGCTTGAACCAACCCTACCGACGCTCTTATGTTGTTGGGGCTGTTTTTCCACGACGTCGTTATTTTCTCCAATCATGTGAACGTTCGTTTGCAAGGTAGTTGTTGAGTGTGTGGGCTAAAGCTTCTACGTAACATAATTACGACATGAGTGAAATGTTGATTTATATTTTATATTATCGCATGCATTGCGTCTAGTTCCGGTACAAGACGGGAGATATGCGCATTGCCTGATGTGGTGTTCCCTGACTGACTGACTGACTGACTGACTGACTGACTGACTGACTGACTGACTGACTGACTGACTGACTGACTGACTGACTGACTGACTGACTGACTGACTGACTGACTGACTGACTGACTGACTGACTGACTGACTGACTGACTGACTGACTGACTGACTGACTGACTGACTGACTGACTGACTGACTGACTGACTGACTGACTGACTGACTGACTGACTGACTGACTGACTGACTGACTGACTGACTGACTGACTGACTGACTGACTGACTGACTGACTGACCGACTGACTGACTGACTGACTGACTGACTGACTGACTGACTGACTGACTGACTGACCGACTGACCGACTGACTGACTGACTGACTGACTGACTGACTGACTGACTGACTGACTGACCGACCGACCGACCAACTGACAGATTGCGTATAATACATACTTACTATGTGTCAATGATAACGTAAACCTCGCCTTCGATAATACGTCAATGATAGCAAATAACAACACCAACACGATTACCCTCGTAGCGTGGCTGACTGCTGACCTGCAGAAAGTAACAATTGTCAATTACTCGGTGATAATCCCTCCTCTCTCTGCCGATAAAGTGGCGACGGGCTCTGACGTCATAAGCCTCGCTGAATGAGCGCAGCGCAACGTACGCAACGACGCACTTTATCAACGTGAAACGCGTGGATTCAGCATTCGACTTTATTTCGATCTATTCGTGGTAATTGCAGTCGCATTGGTCCACCCTCCCCCTCCCCCCCCCCCCCCCTCCCCTCTCAGCCCCAACGCAATCTCTCTTCACAAGAGGATGGTGGGAGATTCGTGCATGGGGGGATGATAAATCAATTTACCCACTTTCCGTTATCATAAAGCTCGGAAAATTGGCAAATAAATCAATGGAATTGTGCTGATGTAGAGAAAAATAGGAAATATAGTGAGACAAAGTTGTGCGCAGGCGTTGGTCGTTGCAACAACGCGACCCTTAGGAAAACTAGCGAATACAATGACCTACATTCAGTTTTATTGCATCATAGAAAAATTATTGATATTGACATTCGCCTGAGCCATTAATTAAACTAAATGAAATGAACTATATCGAATAAAACGGACTCTTATATATGAGGCAATTTTACAGCTTAGAAAAACGTTCGTACTCTTGTGTTGTTGAATGTGAATGTGAATGTGAATGTGAATGTAAATGTGAATGTGAATGTGAATATGAATTTGAATGTGAATGTTTAAACGGGTAAATGTGGCACGCGTGTATGAATGTAACATCATACATTGCATGCACCGCTGCCATCTAGTGACAAAAGAACGGAACTGTTCGATAGCTAGGGTCTTTTTTATTGGACTTATTTTTAAAAGACGATGGACTGAGTCGAGTTTTACATCGAATGGTCGTTTCTCAAATTAGACCGAAGTCGAAGCCGACGGCGAAAGATTTAATATTATAAATTGAAAATATTTCTTGAATATGACAATAGTCTTGTCGATAGACAATATTTCTTTATTCGGAATGGAGATTTCTTCTGGCTGCGGATGCTGTAGCCTTTGACTATCTTCTTTGCAACGCAATATACTTATGCAAGTATAATGCTGCTCCCTTGTGTTATTCACAAAGACACCTTTTTGTGGAACTATGGACCGGAACAGACAAGAACTAGGAACGTCAACGGTTCAATTTTCAATTATTCAAGAAACTGCTAAAAAGCTACATTTTTATTTTAAGACATTGTAACGTCCAACACCACGCAAAGTGTGATTAAAATTGCTTTCAATTGCTTTAAAATTATGAAGAGGAAATCAAAGTTTTGTAATTTTTATGAAAAATTGTGTTTAATGGGAGGGGTGAAGAAAAGTGTAGACGGCATGTAAAAGAATATATTGCACATTAATGTAAATTACTGCTAGTAAATATTGTTGTTGGATTTCTTATCAGACCGGATATTATATTGTACTATTGTGGAAAATACATTTACCGAAAACATTTTTAAATGTTTGAATTGCGAGTAAATGTGAATTAAAATTCGTCGAAATCGAAATCCTCGTTCGACATAAATCACACTTTACGATTGAATCCTTGAGATTTTCAATAAAGTGTTTTCAAAGCTCACAACTCAAAAGTCGAGCTGCCGCGTAACGAGGCAACATTTTGACTAACGCGTGAGGGGAATGGTTTTAATAGTCGTACTTGGGCCCGAATAAAATTTGATCGTGTGCGATAAAAACAAATTGTGATAGATTTTATAGCTCGAACATAACACGGCTTTACGCCTAAAGAGTAAAGAACATAACAAATACTTTATCTCTGGTTTGGGAAGTGAAGGGACTCGCAGGCGAAGCAACGCTAAAACAGAGAACTCACTTAACAAATAAACTGTTTTCGGCGAGTAATAATTTACTTAGAGGGAATTCCTCGATAGTGTTTTGCTGTTTCTGGATTCATCGTGGGACACCAACCTAATACTTATTTCATCGAACACCTTATTTAAATTATATATTACCCATAATCATTTATTTACATGTAGCATGCAACTATGAGTGTAAATTATTTTTCACAAAAGCTGCATTGTATAGTAGTTTAAATGTTCGCGATGTGTTTGATCGCGTCAAGACAGATCGTTTTACTGGCAGGGTTATTCTACTCTAAGTGCTTTGAAATATACATGTCCATAACACATTTTGCCTTAAAGTGTAGTGAATGCACACAAGTATTTGCCTTATATTCTTAGAGGGATTGTTCTTCTATGCTATATTTATGTGTATTTTTGTGTGTATATGAAACACGTTAAATCTCGATGTAATCAAAAGTAGTTATCTTCAACCTTCTGTTGTTGTGGGCACATAACAAAACACCCCAGAATAAAATGCCATGAATTTACTCTAAAGCAAGATAATTAATCAATTTAAACATCCGCCTACATAAATCCAGTAAAGGGGAGTTTTGTGAGGACATTGGTGTCGCCATTTCTCCCGCCTCTTTGTCGTTCGACCGCCTCTCCACCCCCGGAGGCAGTTTACTCAGGAGTAGCTCTCGCACATAAAACTCCAAACGTCAAGTTTGCACTGCCGCTCCGATCACAGCATCTGCCAATGATAGACCAGTCTCGGCTCTGCTGCACGGAAATGCGATGGCCATCAGCTACACTGCAGAACACCGATACTGCACTTTCACACCTGGCCATTTTGCTAACAGTAATAAGTGTTGACCAGATCACGAAGGGTACAGTCGAGAGTTTTAAGTTATCTCGGAGTTTTAAAATCTTATTATTATCTTTATTTATTTGAAATCTTCATTTATTTTGTAAATATTTTTTTATTTTTAAAATCTTTCTATTCATAATTGTTTTTTGTTGTAATGTGAAGGGTTGAAATTAAAAATGAAAAAATCTCAAATTCCATTATTTGATTTATAATCACACTTAAAAAGTTATTATACTCGTATATCGGTATATATTGTGAATTGTGAAGGATCGCTAAAATCTGAAAATAACAGCTTATTTGCAATATCCATGTTAATTAGAATTTCATATTGAAGTGCCACTGCCACCCATATACACTGGGCGTATCTCAAATCTCTATTTTGGCCTGCTTCGCCTACTTCGCCAACTAACACAACAATTACCAATTGTTTTTATTCATTGTTACTAATTGTTAGGTTAGTCTGCTACGCTAGTCGACTAGCAAAAAGCATCGATTTGAGACACAGCCACTGTACTGAGGGAGTAATCTCAAATCTATATTTTGACGCTAGTCGACTAGCCTCGCCTACTAACACAACAATTAGTAATTGTTGTAAGTTGTCTGCTACCCTAGCAGACTAGCGAAAACATTCGATTCGAGACGCACACTATCACGAACGCGTCTCAAACTGACCAATCAGAATCAAGATGTCAACTAGCGCACAAGTATAGGTTGAAATTAGTTACGTTTGGCGTTCGACGATTCTGACGTCATCGAAAAATAGAGCTTACTTTACTTAGCCAATGTATATTATTAGTTATGATTCGATTTTTATTCAAAGAATGAATTTAATTATTATATAAATACTCAAAGTTATAATAATACATGTTTGATATTCTGAGGTTATGAAGCTGTTAGGTGGCAAACAGCAATAGCAAACCGGAACACCCGACGTTCCGCGCTCTTTAACGACCACGTGGTCTGCACATGTCAATAAAACTGAATCGTCAACACACAGATTTTTTAAACTCACTGTTTTTTGTGTAATTAAATCCGAGGTGGTCTTGTTGTGGAGTTGAACGTCTGTTGTACGCGCGACGCAGCTGGCAACATAAACCCCTCCACTCGACACACTTCTATTCTATATAATGATAGTTACCAATGTGCAGTGACATTATATCATGAAAATAATAATGATTTCATTAAAAAATTTATTATTTATGGTTTTTATTGTACCTATGCAATATTGTTGTTTGTTTATTTTCACACAAAAGTCATACATAACATAATACATACTTTATATTTGTATGTCCCTATAAGAATAATCTTGAGGTGGGGCATACGTTAAATGTGAAATAAAAGAATGAATTACAATTAAGGTTCCCTTAATTACATGCGTTATTCAATTTTACAAATTTACAAGCTATATGATAGGTCTAAATTGGACTTCAAACCCATATTTGAATATAAAGAAGGAAAAAAGAGAAACACACATCGTCACTTCAAACCAATACAATAATACAATACAAGTTGCATATTTTGACGTACCGTGTTATAGGCCTACACAATATTACTTTCTTACATTGCACATTCGTATAGACGCATGTGTACATTGCAATGATTTTGGAGTCGATGTTATATTGTTATCTATTATCAAGTGCGCATAGCAGAGTTTATCCGATAGTGGTAACTCTGCAATGGACCCTTAATTAGGCCCTGTAGATTTTACTAAATTTTACTAAACATGATTTATGAACATACGCACGCACAAAATTCAAATTTTGAACCTTGGAATGTAAATATGCCACTATTTGTTTATTATGTTTGTAGTGCGATATGGACATTGAAATTGCAATTTTGTATGAATTCTTGTATACCTTACTGTTCAATATGCCACATATTTTTGAGTGCATGGCTGTTTCTTTGAGATCACATAGAGGAGAGCTACTCAAAAGTCAAACCCTTATACAAATAAGCATCAGATAAAAGTCAGCTGCAATAAGTTAATATTTTTGCTTTGTGAACTCTGTGTTGTTTTGCGCGATGTCGATATTGTCAACAATGAAAGTGGACCTATCAAATAAAATTGAAAATTTTCTTAAACCAATGTTTCAATTCCAAAGTTGACTTTATTGAATTAAAACCTGTCGTACCTTGTATAACTCTACTCCCTCGCTCGATTAGGTGTTGTCTGGTAAACCATGATTTCTGCGTACCAGGTTCGAATCCAGCCTTGGCAATGGTATAATGTGACGTTATTTCATCTTTTCACATCACTCAACGTTCCAATTAGCATCGTTGCCAAGTTTTCGATGCGACGCCCAGATATCAACGGGGGTACCAATAACGTAAGCCCTAAGCCGTGCAATATTTCGGCATCGCTGTACCGTGCGGTAGAAACGCGTGAATCTACCCCTTGGTTCTTGGCGATGCGCCTAACGCACAAACCTTTTTACTACCCTCGCATAAACTCACTGATAGCTTTTCACAACTAGTCCAATTTCGCAAACACCTCGAAATTACGAAGCTGAAACGCGACTAAACTGAGTTAAATAAAGTTGTGATTAACTCGAGTAGTGTGTATAGGCCTGCCTACGTATGAACATGATTGAAGACTTGACGAGTTGGGGGACGTAACTATGTCACCATTATCCGTCAACCCCATTTTGTTGGATGTTTTTATTCTAGTTCCTCGAAAAAAGTGAAAAAAAAAGCTCAATTTTATTTTAATTGTAAACTGATTTGAACTATAATTGAATATAAATATAGAAACGAATCACTGTTAGTTTCAAAAACAAACGTTTTTATAAAGTCAGGATTTAACCGAATCGAAAACATTAATGCACACATATAAAACAAACGTCACATCCCAACTGAATCCAACACTTTTCAAATAATTTAGAACAGAGTTTGCTCTGTACATATTATCGGAAAAGTGGTTTGTGATATTGTGTCTACTGACCTGATTTATCCTGGAGCAGTTTGTTTGGCACGTCGTGTCAAATATATTGCCTTCGTTCAGTGTACTAGTTCGGTAAATCGTTACTAAAACAGTGTGTGGTACTGCGTACCTAAATCACAAGACAGCGCACTAACGAATTAAACTAGTTTCATAGTTAACATTGTTTAATATTTATTTCGATTTTAAAAGTTATGCATCAGGTGAAGGCACATGGACTATTTTTGTAAGTAACCACAGATCTACAATAAATTACTATCAACCTTTGCCTTTGGTATTTTAAAAAGTAGAGAAACGATGTTTCCTTGAATGATTACTGTGTGCAGTTTCCAGGTGTTGAGTTGTACCTGAGAGAAGAAAACTCTTTTTCCATCCCATTAAGACCAAGGGCCGATTTTAGGCGCAAGCTACGTAGCCGACTCCTGAGGGTGCCACTTTTTCTGTTGTCAATATTCCCTATATATACAAATGAATTGGGAAAGAAAGATGTTCAAACGATAAATGGTTTATCTTTTACTAATACCTTTCGAGTGCACGACTGCAGCAGGAACGGGGTAAATGATCTATCGTATTCGTACGTATGAAGATCATTAGAACTGGCCCTAAATATCAAACGCGTTCTGTGGACAGTTAACAATAATTAATTATAATAATAATGTTTTCGTAATAACCTACTGCGTCCTAGATATCGTGGTATTTGGATAAACTGTACTTTGGAATTGAATTTCCAGGGCTGTTTGGTATGACAAATCCCAGCATTGTCTTTATAACCTCGGAAAAATTCAGTCAGGATTGCCGGTAGCCGGTATCGAACCAGTGACCTCCCGAATTAGTCTCGTGTGTTACCACTGGGCCACCTCAATCGTTGTCAGGTTATTAACTGTCTGTATTCTCTTTGGTTCCAGAGCTCGAGTGTCAGTGGCAGCAAGTCGACGGCGAATGGCGCCAGCAGTGGAGGCGGGACAGGGGCGTCGGGGGTGGCGGGTACCACTCCGGTGGCGGCGGGGGCGGTTAAACAGGGTCCAGACCCCAAACCGGTCGAGTGTAACCTCTGTCATCGGAAGTTCAAGAACATCCCGGCTCTAAACGGTCACATGCGGCTGCACGGGGGCTACTTCAAGAAGGTAGGAACTATTTCCTTGCAACTTCTTTGAACCTCACATGCGGCTGCAGGGGGGGGGGAGGGGGGGCTACTTCAAGAAGGTAGGAACTATTTCCTTGCAACTTCTTTGAACATCACATGCGGCTGCAGGGGGGGGGGGGGAGGGGGGGGGCTACTTCAAGAAGTTAGGAATTATTTCCTTGCCACTTCTTTGAACCTCACATGCGGCTTGACCACGGTCCACTGATAATAGTTAGGGTAGGGGTAGACCGTGGGCTTGACGGGGGCAGAGTCGATAAAAAAGTTCTTTCTAAACTTCTTTATCGATTCTGACTTTATCAGGCCTACTTCAAGAAGGTAGGAACTATTTTCTTCGACTTCCCAATATGTTGACCATCAGTGTTGCTAAATTAAACAAGTACGTAAAACATAACGTTAAAGTAAACTGTATGTTTATACCATATGATGAACTACATTTTAAGCAGCACCAATAATGCACGTTTTTTTTATACAATTGGACCTTACAACTTCTCTTTTGGTTTTGCCCCATGTTTTCTTTAAACAATTTATTTAGGTTAATGTCGTTGGCACATTTATATGGTCAACCCTTAAATAATTGGAAAATTGTTTGGTTTTGAAGAAATGTGTTATAATGAAATAAATATGTAGTCCTATATTTTAAACTGGTTGGATGCCGTTATGGATAAATCGATACGCGAGGCGTGACAGAGATGTCTAATTTTTCTTTCTATATTCTTGACAGAACAAATATCTAGATTTTATGTGAGACATGGATCAATTTGCAATACTTGTAATGGTAATATTTTATCAAACACGCATTTTATCTCGTTACAACTGGGTTGAGGAAAGGAAGCCATTCACAAAAGTTACCCTGGCAATGAAGATAATTTCATAGTAATTGCAAAAGGCGTGTATTATAGTGTATAGTTATAGGTCTACTTTATTTCGGACTTATGTACTTCTCCCGAGCGTCTTCTCCAAAGCCACGCCCACTTTCCTAGCGGGAGTCCTTTACGTTACGTTGTACCACGTTCTTATATCCCGTTTGTTCCCGTGGGACCAAGGATGAGTCTAGCTCACTGCTATCGAGGACGGCCAATTATAGTCGGAAGAATGTCTGGAGCTGGCACTAAATCCACAACTAATTCCTTGTCAAAAGTATGATTTAACTGCAAGACTTTCTAAGGGCCGGCTCGCCTGCACATGGCCGTTGAAATTAATTGCTCGAAATGTCTTATCGCAGGTTTCTTCCTGAACCAGAATACAGTCGGTTGTTCGGAAGTTAGAAATTGATTGTCAGGATTATTTGGCGTTACTTAAAAGCTTTGTACAGCTTTGTGCAGTCAAAAATAACCGGGATCGGGCTTATCTACACTGTAGCTTGCCAAGAAAGCTTTCTAGAACTGGAAGCAACTAAATCTAGAGGAAAATGTGATAACTACTCGACAATCGAAAAACGTTACAGATGAACTGAAAAGAAACGAAGATACAATTCCTATTATGTAGTTCATTGTTTATTTCTTACCTTTGTACTCGAGCTTATAGTTTTGGGATTGTTTTATATATTTTAACGCCTGCGAGCCGGAGATAATATAGTTCTGACTCCGGGTTGAAACTTGTGGGTTTATGGTGGCGGGTTTAGGGGTGGGGTGAGTTTCCCAGACGGATGTTGGGGCTATAATACAGCACAAAAATAATAATAACTGTTCGTAGGAGTTCCGCTATAGGTAGAGGTGCATAATAATAGCAGTTTCAAGTTTACTTTATAGCACTTCCATTTAAATTAGCACTTGGTATAGAATACCTTTTCTCCTCCATAAAATTCTTACAAACATTCGGCCAGAAACATTCACTAGTTTTAATCTTAATACAATTATTGTACTAGGGGCCGTCCACAAATGACATCACACAATTTTTTTTGTGGGGGGGCGGGGTCAGTCTTTCTGTGACATTCATGCATGCACCGCATATAATGCCATTGTTTAGTGCAGATTCTTTTTCAGTATTTTACATTTTTCAAATAATACCGCAATTTCACGCATTTCCAAAACTGGTTTTTAGCCACTAGTATACGCCACCTGCTGAGTTTCGCCATGGACGATTGACCAGTAACCAGCAGCTGTGCAAATGTAAAAAATAAAGAAAATACAAATATATGATCTCGATGTGACTGATTTTGTCCCAGTTTTTTTGTTGGCATGTCGGGGAGGGGGGGGGCAGTAAATGATTTTTTTGTGACATCATTACAGGGGGGGGGTGTCACACTTGTTGTGACTAACTGTGACAAGGGGGAGGGGGGGGTCTAATTTGGTCAAAAATTGTGTGACATCATATGGACGGCCCCTTACTTAAAATTGCAGCTGAATGTATGAGTGTACAAAACTACCTGTTAATGCAATCACGTATTATTATAATAATTAAAAGACTATCAAATAAAATTAATATAAAAACAAGTAGTGTTTATTTTTTAAATTTTAAACGTGTTCTCTATTCTGATAATAGTAGTTTATATTATTTTCTTTTTTCTAATCTTTTTCCATTCAACACGTTGATTTACAATATATATATATATATATATATATTATAGATCACAGCATAGACACTAATTAATAATTTATTACCATAAATTGTCCTTTGAGCTGACTGAACGATATTTACACTTGTATTTATTATTTTACTGCCCTCCTTTCTAATCACTTTCATAACGGAATTAAAGAGTAAATAAAGTACTAAAGTTTCCAACGGTGACGAGTGACAGACCTTTGTGTGTTGGTTCATGACTGAATAACATAAATCACTGCGTGGTATATCTTTGGTTCACGTTATACCGTCTTTGCTCCGCGATGCTAAACCACAGTGATATATTTTACAGGAACCTGTTTGAATTCAACCCTCGACAATCCGGCTGACAGGTTTCGGAATGTTCAGTCCCGGTCCTGTCCTTTTCTCGTATATAAATCATCACTGGCGGCTGAATATTTTTCACATTTATACTTTCACAATTTCCATATACAGTACCCAACCCTTATGTGAAATGTTTTTTATTTTTATATTTTTTTCGGTGACAGCTTTCTGATTGGTTTACATCTCATCTCAAGGTGTGGTGACATTTTATTTCTCTCGCAAATAACTTTACAAACTGTTTTACCATATTAAATGGTAATTCATAACAACTTTTACTTTGCCCATTGGCCAACAATAATAAATAATTTTTCGTATGAATACCTGTTCTACACTAACAAACCCAATGGTTATAGCCAGGGTGCACACCAGCTTTAGATTGTGCCCCTCGGCTAAACAGGTATGTTAGATTGTTCGTATAGTCAGGAAGGAATGTCCGAGTATACGAGCTCTTTATCGTGTGAATAGTGGAATGATGTACATACAGCCGTGAGCCGAGTAGTAACTGATAAGAGACTGGTAGTACAAGAAACTATTTCGGAGGTTGCGGGTTCGATTTCAGCCACCGACAGTCGTGACTTTTTTCAATAAATTAATAGTATTTTATTAATAACTAATTATACAAAAATTTACATGGTTGGAAAGAAATACATGGGAAAAAATGTCCAAGTTTCAACACAAAATAGAAAATAATCAAATTATAATATTTATAATTATTTCAAGCTTGATGTTTACTGTCGTGACTGAATAAGTAAGACGTAGGTGGTGAGTTTAGTCCCATGTCGGGCATAGCAGATGTGGTTGGTGTATGATATACCCTCACAGAAATCCTACCAAACATATGGCAATTATTTTGCACGATTCTGTCTGTATGACCTACCTAACATTGACCCCTTGTTTGCAAACAAATTATTATGTTTGCTCGAGTGCAATGAACATAATATAATATTTCCCTTTGGTGATGGGTGTATTTTATCCTTAAAAGTAGTATAGGTTTACGTTTAATATCAATAGTGTGGTATACACAAAATGATATAGGGCGGAGGGGTTAGCTGTCATTCTGCTGCTTATTTTTGGAGAACTTTCGTTACAGAACGGGTTTCTGTACTGAATATTCTTTATTTAAGCCGATGATATATTTTAATAACGAAAATTAATTTTGTTAGCGATGTGAACGATGCAAAGTTACTCTTATGAATAAACTACCTACATGAAATCTTAATACCGATGACTATAGTAACAATAACACTTTAGATGCAAGGCTGAACACATTGTCTAAACAGTCTACCAATCAGTACTTGTCTTGGATCGAGTCCATGGTGGGGTATTGTTTGCAGCGTTATTGTATCATACCCACGCTCTAGCAAGGCCCATGTCTACGTTCTAGCAATGAGTAGGAGGTACGAGTGACTGAATCGTCACTACTCGTCACTACTATACTAGAGATTGAAATAAACCAGCTCAATCAACATTCAACACACTGACTCCTGTTTACACATACTTGTAATTGAAGGTCCTTGTCCATCACTTCACTGTACAACAGCTGCTTTCGTAATTTGTAGACAGCCGGCTGTACGAAATACCCGTAACGAATTATTATCATTTTAATTGTAATCGAATGAAATTAGTTATTTATTCTAGGCTGTCAGACTCGACTGAAAGAAGGTTTTTCTTAGTTGCTGCAAATTGTATCTAAATAGTAAAAGAAAATGTGAATAGTAAAAGTGGGTCTTAATTGTAATAATGTTTTGAATAAGTATTGTTATTAGAAAACTTGATGCCAGTCATATTTTATATATATTTTTTTAACACATCTTTGACAATCATCGTAATAAGCGGGATTGTATTTGCTCGCCTAGTGATTATTATCTCATATTCGTGTAAGGAGGCTTATCGGGACGACGGGTAAATTAGCGATTACATTTAATTGGTTTCATACCTGTCACTTTATAGTGCATTTTGTTCTCAAAGCTAGGACGTAGCAATAGGTCTACATCGCATGCAACACTACCAAAACGCGAATAATTTTAAATTGTGCCGTGAAGAGGATTTACAGGCAATTTAATTGTGTGTTTATCATAGCTTGGAAATGGCGTAATATAAACAAATAAAAATAAAATAAAATATATTGATTCGATTTTATTGTATATACCTACTCAGTTGCAAGAACTGCTTTTCAGTGAGGGACCTTAAACCATTTACTATGTGCTTCGCTCCTATAGTGTATAAATTAATTATTTGAGTAATTATGCATGCACACGAGATCTGTTACCGTTTTTGCAAATTTATTAAATTTGAATTTAATAATTTTCTTCGTAACAAACAAATGTTACATTGATTATGCAAGATGTTTAAAACGGTACCAAATGTCCCCGCGGGGGCCCCGTTAGGACGGACGCTCGTCTTCGTTGCCGTAGCGCATCGGGTGAATGCAGATTGCACCAGGAAATGCACCGCGTCATAAGAGCCAAGGCCATCTAGTCGAAGATGGTTCACAAAGCGTTGCGGGCTCCACCCACTTTGGATTAAACATTATCGCAGTATCCTGTCGACCCAGTTCCTGCATCACTGGCAACACGGGTGGCTGCGAATGTCCCGTCGTAGAAAGAAGGGGACGGGACAGTAAAAGCAAATTGCAATCGATTTGACCAAACTTTATTGGGACTGGTTGTAATATACATTGAATAAAGTGTTTCCATAGCACAATTGTAATTTGTCACGTTTAATTTCAAGGTCTATAGTGAGTTCGTTCATTTGTTTTGTGAAATTTTTGTGGAATCAGAGAAATGCCCTTATTTCAAAACTGTCGTATTTGGTAGCTACCCCCCCCCCCCCCCTCGACTTTGGCAGCGCGAGCTAAGCACACTCGTCTCGCCAGCCTGTGTGTATAATGTACCCAACACTCAAAAGTCTAACAGAGACTGTGATGTAATAATGTGTAGGTAAATAACAACAAAACCGTTCAGTTTAAGCCGAGGCTGAGGCACGTGTCAAACCAGTTCTCTCGTCGTTGCAGATGAAAGTATTATAGGTGCCAGAGCAGCTGCTGTTACAATACATTGTTGCGCTTTTGTATTGGTTGAGTCTAGGCGGGTATGTCAGTGCAATGCGGGTTGTGAGAACTTCACTCGTTGGCGTAGCGGTAAGTCACTTATAATGTCGCGGTAACTCAAATGTGATAATAAATGAATGCGTTCAAAACATATTTTCATATTCACAAAACATTTTTATCAAAATATCGTTGTCTCTTTCTTGCATTTCGATAATTCATTTCCCGTCATTCTAAGGAAGATATGACGTGTTTCTAAATATAAACTTGTAATGAGGTACACGTCACATAATAACATCATTATCAGCTGTGTCCGTGTCTATTAATAGATATTATACAATTCGATTGAATAATTTGGAGAGTAGAATCTTGTTTTGCCTTCGAGATTTTGTTGGTGGGGGAACCGTTCAAAGTTACGGGTATACGTCAATCTTTGGTCTCTGTTTCGATAGGAGTAGGCTAGATGCAGTTAAACGACTGATAAGTGGTGTGCTGTATCAAGGGATTGGATACACAATGGGTGTATCTTGTTATCTGCTCTTGTTCCCATTATATTCATAGCATACATTCAGAAACTTGCTCAATGGATCGTTTACAACTTCGATATCTGTATCTGTCACAGTAGTAATATATTAATGTTATGACGCTTTGATTGTTTTTGTCGCGGCGGACATGATTTGTTTGCAAGTTTAGTCACCAGAAGACCTTGTACGAAGTCTCTTGGTTTCAAGTATGATGAAACAACCTATATTGTGGCAACTTTCTTTTTATGTGGGCGACGAGGTTTTATTTTTACAAGTGACAGAAGTCGATTACGTATTAACCTTGAACGTTCTGAAAATATATGGAACTGAACACGTTTTAGTCTGACGTGGAAAATAATCGACCCAGTGATATTTCATTTGGAAAACTTTAGACAACATATCCGTTTGATAACTAACGTAACACAGTATGCGGTCAAATAAATTAAACTGTTTGTTTATGTAAATTGTTCATTACTATGGATGTGTGCATGACATTACTATAATTATCATACTTAGAACTGCTGCAGGCATCTCATTTGGAATGCACAAATAGGTGTATGACACTAGCGAAAACAGAGATCAAATGACCTAGCCGCAGATCCGAGACTCGGTAACTTAAGGACTTGGGTTCGAATCCTCATCGCGTCGTTGACTCGTTGAATGTTACAGGAGACGTGCAACCAGAAGACAGTGACAATAACAAACCAGATTGTTGCTATTCTTCAATATTTTGTTGGAGAAAGATCTTCTGGGTTTAAATGTCAAAATGTTATCGAACAGGATTCGAATGTTTACTTACCATCCTCACTTTCTTTAGAAAACAATTCAATTTCTTAACACAATACTATATTGGATTGTTTATACAACTTGGGATTAATAATTTCCGATCGATAAGGAGTGCCAGTAAAGGAACTGAATAAAAAATGTATAGGGAAAAAATAATCCTATATCGTTCCATGCATTTTTGGTTTTGGTTTTAAAGTCCAGTTACTCTGGTAGGCTTCCTGGGTCATTAGACGGTTTACTTCATCGGATATCACTAGAAACTATAGCAAGCTGCAAGTATTGAAGCTATATCAATACTTCTCCAAAAAAATTGCGTTGACAGTAACTGGCTAAAGGACAATCGATTCAACGATTGATGATCGAATATCGATATAAAATCATTTGCCAGTAAATCGATTATAATCGATTCGTTGTGTGTTCCAGGACTCCGAGTCCAAGAAGTGCGAGAAGAAGGAGGTGTCCGGTCCGCCACTGCAGACGGCCAGTATGAGTGTGCGTGCCCTGATAGAAGAGAAGATCATTCAGAAGCGCATCACCAACCCCCAGCTGACTGCGGGGGTGCAAACTACGCAGGTGGCCTACACTAGTGAGTACACCAACATCGATGTGGATGATAATAATGCAAAACTGTCTAAATTGATCAGGAAATTACAACTGATTCTATACTCCTACCTACCAATTCTATTATATTATGCATCAATGCAATTTTGCAGTAATTTCTTTCTGCGTAATCACTTGTTACGGAAGTGGATGCACTTTAAACCCACTGCGCGCTAAGTTTGTAATATTTGCTAGTATGAGGTATGTGTACGAACGTCTTTTTCGAGTCAAAGGGCCATCAAATATTCCCATTGATCTTAAAAACCTACGTTCCCAAAATCAAAGTCCCTAATAATTCCCTGACGAATCCTCATCGAATTTTAAAGATCTAACTGTTTATTTAGATATTTTCCGAAGGGATGTACTCATGCGAGACCGAATTTCATGCAAACGGTAGCGTCCATGAAAGTTTTTATTCGGTTCTATATTCCGTTCTATGTATAAATGCTACAAGGATTTCATTTTCATAATTTCGCGCTTTCATTCTCTCAGCCTTTTGAACTTCGAATAGAGGTGGCTATGGCTGGTGCTCCGAGACGAATGCCAGACTGCGTATTATTCATAAATCATTAACAAATGGTGGTACCAAAAACAAACCTTGTAGAGTAGGTAGAAGTAGGTAAAAGTAATCAATTTGCGTTTGCGTTGTGCTTGACATTATTGTCATCAGTAATAAAGGCACTTGGACATAACGTTGGTCTAACAGTGGCGTGATAATCTATAAATTTATGGTCAAGCCAGTTTCAAAAACTCTACATTGAGTGCTCAAAGTTTTGAGGTTAAGCGTGTACCACCTAGGCCTAGGCCTACTGTAGCCTAGTAGCTACGTATAATAACACTATGGTTCCAACTTGACTTTCGCCCGCTATCCAATATCCACTACCCACTAACCTGCTACACATCACACATTGCAGCAGCATGTAGGCCTATACAATTTAATCATATATTTATTTCCATTATAGGCCTAGGCTAGGCCTAGGGCCTAGTGCCTTATTGCTCTCTTTTCTTTTCATACCTACGCCTAACCTACAATATTATTTTAGTTAAGGGCTACCTAGGCCTAGTATATTGCTAAGAATAATATTAGTACAATGGAAGAGGAGCAAAGACAAAAGTGGATGGTGGTCTTTGCAATGTTAATCTTGCAAAGAGCTCAAGCACGAAGACGAAGACTACAAACCGTTCTGTTGTGGCGTAGAAGAAGGCGAGCAATGATGAGTCACATCACCACCACTCACCCTTAGCATCCAACATTTAACAGTGATGGTGAGGAAGAGTGGTTTACCAGACCAATTCCTGACTGACCACGGCCATCACGTCACCTCCCGACATAACAAGTGGTGATGACAAGGCAAAGTACGTTTTGGTTGTGGATGGAGATCAGCGTAGGCCCCACTCAGCTAAGGTCAAAGGCAAAAGGTAATTACCTATAGGGCGTTCAGAAGAACGTGGCGAGGAAAGTAATAGGTAGGTCTAGGCCTATGTGGCGTAAAGGCGAAGGGGGAACTAGAGGGCATATCTCCAGTATGAGAGAGAGAGTGTGATGAAGATTTGGGTTGGTACAAATTAGAAGATAGAAGGTGGGGTGGCAAGTAAGATGACTGTAGGCCTATAATGATGAGAGGGTGAATGTGATGAGGGGAAGGGGAGAGGAGATCCATAAGAATATGAAGAGAGACAGTTATTTTAGGAAGGGGAAATATGCAAGGAAGGCTGAAAGGGAGGTGTGGAAGATGGATGTGGGATGGTTCCACTTCCTGGGACCTACAGTGCCTGAATGGAACGAGCTATCCACGGACCTGGTCTCTAGATGGTAGGCCTGATTAGTAAGTTATACTAGGCCTACAGAGCTAAATATTGAAAACTGTTGGACTGTTGCATGCATACAGGATTTAGTAAAACCAAAGGAATTAAATAACAATATTAATTTAATGAATTTTTTAGACACGGAACCGGCTGGGGGAATTTCTCGGCTAGCGGCACCTCCGCAGTACCCAAACACGCCACCAGATGTAAAGGACCCTGATCTCAACATCAAACTGTCTTCATTCGTGATGCCTGCGCCGCCACCCATCTGTCTGCCTGAGAAGCTGCGGCGACACTCCGACTCTGAACATTTCCTACCCCCGAGGGCACCAGTAGATGTGCAACAGGTAAACACACCTTGCTTGCTTTGTCTGCTCTTTGAAACCTGCAGCAGCAGCATTAAGCAGTGCCTAGTGTAGTGGAATACGGCATTCCACGACATTTGTATCATTTCGTGTAATGTTGGATTGTGTTGAAAACCATAGGCCCTATCTAAATGTACAAATATTTACGGTGCTCAGAACATACGGCCTAATCCATTGTCTCAAACAAGAGTCATGTTTTCTTAGTTGTGTTTGGGGGAAATAAGTAGGCCTAAATAACTGAGTAATCTAGCCAATACACCTTCACAACCATCAAGAATCACTTTTTGTCTTTCTCAATAGCAGTGACTTTCTTATCTTGTTGCAACATATTTGTTGATGTACTCATGTAGCTGCGTTCAAGGAGTGACTGATTTCGTGAAGCCAACTTTTTTTTAAACATCAGGGCCCGAATCCAAAAAACGGAGTTATGACATCATACTATAAGTTTCAGTTCAACCAAAAGAACATAATTGTCCTTGGAAACTAAGTGCAACGTCTTTGTCAGTCTCTCCACAGACTGTAAAACGAATCTTATTATAGATGGACAATCATTAATTATTTGGCATTACTCTGAATACTTAATGTATTTTTGTTGGACAGGAGGCAGTAGCATTAGCTGAACTTCTACTCAAGCGCACGAGTAAAGTGGCAGTGAAACGAGCTAGTTCTGACCCTGGCCACCAGAGTCCCAGTCCACAACCGACGCAACAACTGCAACTAAGCTTCCAGGTATGATATAAATCCTACTGTATTCAACTATTATTGTGACACGGCTACACCTCATACCTGCACACGCACCCCTACAGCTCAATCAGATCTACCTGTTGGGGTGAAAGTCCTCGTGGTTGTTATGCCTGTGATCTAATGTACACGTATATTGGTTTATTAAATACATATTCAGCTGCTAAAGCGATGTCGATGAAAGAAAACATTTGAATCAATACAAAATACCAAGATTTTATCTAGATCGCCCTATAGTAAGTGTGATCTTTATAATCATTAATCATTTTGTATGCTTACAATCTGTTAAGCCTCAGCCAACCATGTTTTTCTCTTATATATTTTGTTGCTGAATCTTTGCATAGCCTATTGTATACTCTAGGTCTAAGCACTTAGGCAATCTTTAAATCGGTAATCACTAATAAATATTAATGATTTGGTACATAACATTTAAACCTAATATTTTATTATTAATTTAGTTAATTTGCATGAATTGTGCTTCTTAGAATTGTTTACCATGAATCATGATACTGATTAATCTTAATTTTTGTTCTGTATCCACCTTTTGTTTTCTGTTTGATTCGCGAATTAGGTATCTCACCATCCTTTGCACCACTTCTTGCAGGCGGGAGGGGATAGCTACTCCCTGGCCGGCGTGACCTATCAAGCGGAAGACGGAGGTTACTTCAGCCCGAGTCTTCAGGACGACGTTTTATCTGTTCAAGACACGATGCTGTTGCACGGTGTAGATCCCGCGCAACTGGCCGAGACAATACAGTTCCAAGCAGCTTCCTTGTTGCACGATCAGACGACGGCAGAACAGCTGCAAGATATTGCCTCGTTGGAAGATTACCAGTCGGCCGTGCAGAGTCCGCACTTCCATCAACAGGTGGGACCGGTTTTGTGAAACATTTCATTTGTTGTTTGTGTTGGCAGGCCTGCTACCATTTTTTTTTATCTGGGGTATATGTTGAAAAATCCTATAGAATATAAATATTTTATTATTTGTACATAAAACTTGTAAACTGAGCCAGTGTTGCACATTTTGAACAAAAACTGCAGAGCTGTACTGTGGTTTGTACTTCTGTACATTCATATACGTCTAGTATTTTCTTGTAAAAGACGTACACCTTTCTTCACTACGTATTTTGTTTCTAAAATAGGAATGCTAGTCACTTGTAAGGTTTTTTAAAATCGAAAAACCGAATATGTATTTATAAGACCGTACAAGTGTGTAGCCCATATTTGAGTAGTGTAGCGCAGACAGACCTTCTGTACGTTGAAAGAACAGGAAACGGCCAGAAACTATTCTTATATTATGGCTGCCCAATTTGAATATTAATACAGTAAAACTTCTTTATAACGAACTCTTGGGGACCCAATTGTTATTTTGTTATAAAGAAAATTTCTTTATAAAGCACATGCATAAGAAAGAACCTTTTGGGACCTCAAGAACAGTTTGTTATATAGATCATTTTACCATAAAGAGGTTAGTTATAAAGAAGTTTTACTGTAGCTAATACGGCTACCGGTTTGCCCATCGATGATTAGTTACTCCATTATCTCTATGAGTGCCTTCTTCCAGGTTCACCATCAGGACTTCCTCCCGGTAAGTTTGGCAGACTTTGGCTCTTACGCCCAGCAGGCGATCGTGACTTCTGCCAACGCCGGACTGGCTTCGCCCATCCCCAAGGATCTGTCTGTGTATCAGTCGACTCATTCTCCGCTACAGCATCAGTATGTCAACTCGCCACACGCATCGCTAACAACACAGTCTCCGTTACCGTCGCCGCTCATGCATCACGACTCTCCAGGGTAACTTAATACGTTCATTAAAATTATCAGAAGACAAATTAGTCAAGTGGTCTAAATATTAATACATAGGCCTAGGCTAATATTATTTTATGTTGGGCTACATTTTAAATTTTAGTTTTAATTTAACACACAATAACAATAAAAATAATACTTTCAATACCTACTATTTTTTATACAGTATATGCTCACATTTACCATATTATAGCTTAGAAACATCGACACATCATAGTCTTACGTTTGGGAAAAGGGAGAATGAGATCAGTAGACCTGTTTAAGATGGCAGGTCAGATTGCAATTGTGAGAGTTGAGTAGGCCTAGGCCTATAGTCAACAGAATAAATTTAAATAATAGATCTGATTTAAATTAAATCAATTCCATCCTGATTGTATTTCATTATCTTAAAGACATCTATCTTAAATTGCCAGCTGATGTGTTTGACTGACATGTCTATTGTTATCTAGAGCCCAGTTCTATGCAATGCAATATAACTCATTACTGTATGCATTACATAAACACTTGCCTCAGGTTCACATACCCGACGCCACCTGCTAGCCAAGAGGGCCAGTCCCCCTCGTTTGGGCACCAAATGGTCAACCTTCCGATGACGTCGCCTCACTCGGATAGTTTCGGACAGACGGTAATCTCTCACGGGGGCCATGTTCCGCCGGTCTCGTCTCCGCTATCGGCCGCCTTCTATACTAGTACGATGTCCAGCTCTGCAGCGGTAGAAGCCGCACTCAATGAGGTGAGGACGGTTGAGTTGGACATTGTGTAGGTCATGTAATTTACTATGGGATGTTTCCATTTTATTATAAGTACAATGGTAAGTATCTATTGTTATATTTTTATTTTATATGAGTGCTGAGAATTGGATATACAGTAGGCTATTGTGACTGTACATATGAGGTTTTTAGCTGTAATCAATGTGTGTCATGATTGGAACATGACTTACGTACTTGCTCGGCTCTGCTTGATGTCCTACATCTGTAAAGACAGGAAATTACAATAGTAGCTGACTGTACTTATCTTTTATGGGAGATCACGTGACGCTGACCGCTCCCATGGTGCAGTTTTACAAATAACACAGCCTGCCTGTCAATTCACACGTTTCATTGTACTGTTGTAAAGAAAGCTGTTGAAATCATACCTCTTTCTCAAGTCATAATGATCCAACCTTTCTTTCATCATCACTTCATAGAATATTGAATTGCAACTGTTATTTCCAGGTCCTACCGGGAGAGACCATGCAGCCCAACTGTTTGCTTCGTAGTCTGTACCATCCATCCCCTCCGCCCCATTCTCCTTTATCTTCCACACCCGTTCCATCGCCTCTCTCCATGTCCAGTGTTCCTGCTTCTTCCTCAAACGTCTCTTCCCCCCTGCCCAACTCTGCCTTCACCCCCACCCAGACCCAAGTTACGTTTCCCCTCTCCCCCCACCTTCAGTCGCACATGATGTCCAACTCGGAGGACCCACTTCTCTCCAGTAGTCCAAAAGACTTTGGAAGTCGGAAAAAATTTGACTTTGGGGGAATCCACTCTTTCAAACTGGTTGGCAATGGAATGGTGGACTTTGGCATCGCCAACTCGGGCCTCACGGGAATCGTCGTCGATAGCAACGGAGAGTTGAAGTTCTTCCAAACGTCCAGTCCACAGACGAAAAACTTTGTATTGACAAACAATGTCTGCGGATCTAATACGGGAGTGGTGGGCAGTGGTAATATGAACATGTACCAGAGAAAGAGTGAAGAGAAAGTGTTTGGTGCGCGTGTGGTTGGAAAGGGATCTCAGTACTCGAATAACAATCAAAAGTGTCATCGGTTGAACAAAATGCAGATGTCGCAAGACAGTTTGAAGGAGGAAGCAGACAACGACGTTTTCCTCAGTCCAACGAGGTAAGTTTATAGATACCACTAAACTGTTAAGGTACAGTAAATGAAATGATGATTATTGATTAGTATTTGTGCCACTGTATACCACAAAAAGAGTTTCCAAGACAATAAAGTTTTTTTATGTTGCTTTTTTGTTTTCAACAGTAGCCAATGGCATGGAGCTATAATACTAGACACTAGTGTGGTATTAGGACCCATATTATTTCTGACGCCCAGTTCCTCCAACTGCCACTGCCACACTAAATCCCATGAATGATGATATTAAAAGATGTAAAAAAGTAACTATTTGTAAATAAATACATTTTTGGAAAATCTTTGAAACTAGGTAGGCATTATGCTTAAATGTATTATATTACTCTAATATTTTAAATTTTAATTAATTACACTAATTTGGGTGGTCGTAGGCCTAATGTTTCTTTGAAATCTAGAAGTGAACAAACAAATTGCAAGTTGCAAAAAAAGAAAATTCTGTAGATGCAGTGTCAGAATAGCATACGCCATACATTACTAAAATTAAAATATGTTAATTTGCCATAGTTTTAATAATGAGACTACCTGTTCTCATTAGTTTTCTCGTGTATATTTTTGTCATTATGTATGAAGGTTCTTGTTTGTAGACCCTACTATTTCCCTTGGTAAACATATAGCCTAGTACCGGTACTGTAGTTGTAGACTGTGATGGTATTGTGACGGCACTGTGATGGTATTGTGATGGTATTGTGATGGCACTGTGATGGTATTGTGATGGTATTGTGACGGCACTGTGATGGTATTGTGATGGCACTGTGATGGTATTGTGACGGCACTGTGATGGTATTGTGACGGCACTGTGATGGTATTGTGATGGTATTGTGACGGCACTGTGATGGTATTGTGATGGCACTGTGATGGTATTGTGATGGTATTGTGACGGCACTGTGATGGTATTGTGATGGTATTGTGTTCCAGCATACCGGCGAGTCCGAGCCGCTCGTCACGCAAGCGTCCCCGGCCCGAGTCCCTCTACATCCCCCCCCACCCCCACCTGATGTACTCGTCTCGGCTCCGATCTCCGCGCATCTCGGACGTGTGCATGCCCACACCCCCCTACACCCCCCCGCCCATGCTCAGTCCGGCTCGCAACGGTCAGGGCCTCTTCTGGCAGGCGGTGGCTCTCAACACGGCGCCCATAGCTTCGCAGTCGTGGCCCAGCTCTACCACTCTCACCAAGAGTAAGCAAACACTTATTCATCATTGTTTTAAATGTTGTAGTCTGTAGAGCATGGCTATCACAATTGGCCACTCAAAATAGACTATCTAGGTGGTTCCAACCTAACTGTAACCCCCTGCCAATCACTAACCTCAAAGGAGGCGATTGGTGTAGATAATCGATGTCATGTCAATCATCCCCATTATTCAAGAAAGCAATCACCTTACCGCAACCTTGGCACCGGCTCGGCTTTTGTAACTGTGTGTCACCGAATCGCCTGTCGCCGGAGATTTTAGACATGACTGGCCGTGTACAACTTTCAACAAAGAAGGCGACGACTAAGTTGCCCTCTCGGATTAGTGATTGGCGGGATGTTAGCTAGGTAAAGGTTGGAACTTAGTATAGATGTATTCTGATGCCAAGGAAATAAACTATTATGGAGAGGAAACCAAATCATTTTCAAACAAATATTTCTTTTAAAAAATGTTCATGGTGTCAGATTTCTTAATGGTAGGCCCATTTATTCTTATTCTATCAACTTATTCATAAAATTGCCAAGTTCTTGTAACGGTTTGTAGATGTGTTCACAAGTAATTACAAATTAGAGTTTGTAAACTACTTATTCTTATTTTATGTGTAGGCCTAATGCACAATAAAATATGTAAAATGTAACGTAGCCTCGTTATCTATGTTCTTAAAATAGCAATTTATGTAGGCTACCCCAGTTGTTTGACTTAACTGCATTTATTAGTCCAACGAAAGATATAATTTTTAAAACAACTTACAGAAATTATCATTGATCATCAAGACAACTAAAAACAGTCATATGCCTAAGCAGGCCTATAAACAATGGACACAAAATTCTGTTATCATAACAGGAATGTTGGTCTGACCATAAGTCATGCATGATACAGTCCAAGATATCAATTCAACAATGTTAAATAAATATACCTATTTTTATTTACTGTGTAGTCAATTCCCCTTAGAATTGTATTACCATTAGCCAATCCAATACCACATATATTTGTAGGATTGCATTTTGTATTGTGTGTTTTATTAGTGATTGTACTTTCCAATTTTATAGTTCATTTCCACGTACCGTATTTACAAGTTGCTAACATTTGTTTCTATTTTGGCATGCAGCAAATGATGCTATAGGTGTGTATAATTTGTAGAGCACTAAGAGCCTGAAATATGAAATATTCAGTAAGCTACTAACTTGTTTTATCCGTGGCATCTGATTGCTGATTGCCGTGGGGAGAACAAGTTAAGCCTACTAAATATTTCATAATATTGGGCCTTAATATATGTAAAAATATGTTTTGTTAATTACAGGTATCAAATGCAAAGAAACACAGTTATAATACAGTTTGATAATTGGGAAGGACAAGGGTACTGTTAGTATAATACTACGCTTGTTATTTCCTAGATGGATGCAGTGGCGGTGAGCTATCTAGTTCAGACGACAGCCTCCAGGGTTCTGCCGAGGTTGCTCCCGAGTCAGACGTGAACCCCCACGTAAACATCGGGCCAGAGTTTCAGTGCATCATTCCACCGTGGACCCCGAGCCGGGAGAAGGTCAATCGGGAGCCATCTTACGAACACCTCCTGTGGGATCCCGGCATCAGCAAAGTGTGCACAGACTCCGAGGGTAAGACACATAAATCAATCATGTTCATGGGAAATCAATTTGGGTGGGAAATAAAAATTATACTTTGGTTTTATTATTACCAATCTGTTAGTAGAGGTACGGAAAAATGTTGTTAACATAATTGTTGGATCACAAAAATTTACAAATTTGTATTTTTACTGAGTATAGTAGGTAGGCTAGGGCATACAGTGGAGCCTCGATTATACGTTTTCCAAGGGCCAAACCGAAAAAAACGTATAAGTACAAAAAACGTATAACTACAATTACATTTGTTTTCGTTTGTAATGAGTGGAGATAGTGACTCTCGGCAGTCTTCTCTTTCTGCAGTACAAAAATTCCCTTCACGGTGTGTTCTAGCGCACGTAGGAGCGGGGGGGAGGGGGTTGAAATGGTGCTTAGGCCTAAATATATATTTTACATGTTACGTCGTGAAAATCGTCGTTTATATTTCGAATAGTCTCGACCGAAAGTGATATCTAAATCATTTTATTCCAAATATCGTTGCTCGCCGTACCGGTTTTCAGCATCGATCGCTTTATTTTTCCCGTCCCAGATCAATATTTACCTCGATTAATCGTTTTTCGGTTATAAATGTCAACGTGGAAACAAGTTTCAGCGACCGCTACGTAAGTGTTTTTTGGACGCGACTGTACGGCCGCGCGTCACCGAGAGACCGCT
Source organism: Isoperla grammatica (assembly GCA_945910005.1). Taxonomy (NCBI): domain Eukaryota; kingdom Metazoa; phylum Arthropoda; class Insecta; order Plecoptera; family Perlodidae; genus Isoperla; species Isoperla grammatica. Next base: position 56,041,912 of record OX246738.1, read on the forward strand.
ATCACGAGCTGCCGGCAGCTGTCGGCTCAGCGCCCGCGAGGGATGTATCACACAGCGCCCGCACTCGGCCCGCAGGCCTATTACGTCGGAAAGGTCGGGGGCACGGATAATTATTTTAAATCAACAAATTGAAGAAACGATTAGATCAATACGTGAAATGTTACTAGAAAAGCAGAGGATAGTAATAAAACAACAAATCGACAAAACAAGCCATTATGAACACGTGGTATCAATTTAAAAACACCAACAAACTTGGACCAATCTGCATGGACAGACGCTCTGTGAAACGTAGTATGGTGGGAGGGGTGAGGGGCTGGCGCTATACGATGCCTCGGGGCTTGGGCTACCTGCCAATAGCCGGACGTGAGCAAGGGTAGCGAATGGGAGGAGGGGAGGGGTGCGAGGTGGGGTGACCGCTTGACAATAACAACATTCCATTCTCGCGCATTCACAGCTGCATATCCCGAACGAGATAAAGCTTGCGCTTCCAGGAAGTGATTTCGGATGACAAATAAAACCAATGGCGTATAATCGCTACCAAGATGTCTGGGGGGAACAATTTCTGTCGCGTATAACCGAAAATAACGTATAATTAAATTATTTTAACATTGATTCTTATGGGAAATGGCCGGGACCATATGGAAATCACGTATAAATAGTAAATACGAAAAACGTATAAGTACGAAACGTATAATTGATGCTCCACTGTGTATAATCTCATGGTCTGCTGAGCTTTTTGGTTCTTGCATTATTTACAAAAACTTGTATTGTGAATTTGTAAATTTCTTCTCTTTGTACATATTTCATTCATTAATGTAATTAATAATTATATATCCATGATCAGTTAAAATTCTTGTTTTTTCTTAACCTGGAATTTATAACACACAGTGCTACAATATACAAAGTGTAAAGTACTAAGTTAACCTTATTGTTTCTGCCAACAGTGGAAATGTACCTGGAGTTTGCGTGCTGCGCTGCAGTGCCGGGGGGTGGTCGCAACAAGGAGTACGCCCTTCACCTGCTTCACATGTGCCATGGAAACATTCACGTATGAAACAGTTCGCAATTAAAACTTCTAAAATATTTATTGTTGATACACATATTTGTCATGTTCATTTATATTTTAATCTAGGTATAGTAGCCTACAAATTCTGTGCCATGTTCTGTAATTTTATCAAACTTCTCATTTGCTGCACTTAACCCATCCGCATCGGTAAGCGGACTGGTACGCTTATACGAAACTGGCCACGGTAACCAGAAGCGGACTGGTACGCACATGCGCGCGCTTCACTTTGAACATGTATAGTGGTGCTATCTAGCGTACGATATCGGAACTAATTCCTGCAATCTCTTGCTCAAGCTAGTGGCGATTCTAGTGTGCATTTCTTGAACTATGTCGGCTTTTGTTTGTTCTTAAAATTGATTTTATCTGCGCTCATCTCGATCCGAAACTTAGATCAGCTGTCAAATTTGCCAAGGTGGACTCGGGCCGGGAAGCAGTCGTTGTTTTCGGGGCAAAGAAAGTGACATTAGACAGATTTTAGACGTTCTAGGATCTGATTTTAGTGACAGTGATGGACAAGGTGTTTACAACCCAAACTTACAAAATATTGTGGTTTCAAATGAGAGTGAGAGCGATTGTGAAATGGACAATGACAGTGACACTAGGCCTAGGCCTCGCGTGTAGGCGTACGCGTACGCCTAGCGATACGAATGTGCGTGTACCCGCTAGTAAAACTGCTAGGTCTACTATTATCAGTGACAGTGATTGCGATGTGGACATTGGTATGGAAATTGACGAAAGTGACAATGAAGACGTATTCGTGTAAACCTTGGCGCGCGCTAAAAGTGCGTGGTTTCCGGGGGCGGCCAGCCGAATGAGGCAACTGATGCGGATGGGTTAAAATGATGTAAGGTCTATGCCAAACGAAATAAGTACATAATATATACTGGTCAAGTAGTATGCTTGAATAACACTAATCGCTAATTAATAAACAACTTCATAGAGAACCAACTGAGCATGTATACAAAAACACTCAGCAAGTTTTTCAGAGAAATAAAATCTCCATCGTGACTGTGCTACTTCAACTTACAGGTATATAGCCTAAACAGCTTTTTTTTCTCCATTTTAAAATCATTGTATTCTTAGGCTAAAATATGAATCATTACAGTGGTATATGTATTCACGTCGTATCAATTCAGGGCAGTTACAAATTATATTGTTATTGTCAATATTATTATTACAATTTTTTCTATATTTTCCTTGTAAATTGTATAGAGTAGTTGTATTTAATGTCCTTCTTTGTAAATCAATTTTATAAAATTAAGAGTGAATAATATGATTGGTAGAAGGATAGACACCACGGCTTACCTGAATGGTAGACCTTTGTGACCACCATACAACGGTGGGGTGGACGTGGGGTGGTGGTGGTGGTGGAGGGGGAGGTAGTAAGGTAAGTAGCCTACTCACTCCCGAGTGATCAAGGTCTTGTACCGAAACGTCTTGGAAAACTTGTGTTGTTGTTTATACGCATATGTGTTGTTATTTAATCTCTCTACCACAACTGTCCACAATTCAGGTGTAAACTGTTGGGGTCTATCCTTCTACCTATCATATTAGCAGCCTTTTGGCTAGTATTTAACCAGCTTATACTGGTAACTAACTGAATAAGATGCAACATTAAATAAATACATATACAATAAACCAATAAAAATGGGGTCAAATGAGAATGTCATATTTCCGACCGTAGGAAGCGATGTTGAAGCTGATGCAGCCCACCCCGATACTGCCGTACGGACACCCCCTCTTGGCCCACCACTATTCAGACAGTGACCGGTGGTGTGCCGACGAGATGGACGTCTTCCATCAGGGTCTACTCAAGTACGACAAGGACTTCCGGTGTATTTCCCAGGAGGTACGCACACAAATTACACTCGCTTCTTTCACCGGTGTTAGTCAGATATGTTCCTTGTAGAAGGCACTGCCAGGCAATACTTAAATTTAGGTACTCATTTTGTGTTTATTAATTAATTAATTTAGGGGTGTGCGAGTACTCGAATTTACGAGCTTTTTCGAGTTTTTTTTTTAGCTCAGTAATGAGCCGAGCTTCATTTTCGGCTTGATATTTTCGAGCCGAGCTGTCTAGGCCAAGGTCTAGGCCTAAAAATGTCAGTCGTCGCGCAGTTTTAATTATATACTTAACTATAAATGCAGACTGAAGAATCCAAAAGCCAGAAACGAATACAGTACAACCTTGATATAACGTCGCTGAAGGGACTATTGATTTTCGACGTTATGTCAAGCGCGACGTTGTACCAGATTATCACAAAATTATCTAAAAATAAAATTACACATTATCATTATGGGGGGGGGGGGGGGAGGAGGGTAGACGTTCGTATGGCCCCCTATCTTAGGTATAGACCTACACACTTCTAATTTGGCCAGGGCTATTGTGAGTCGGCTGTCACCGCTGTTATCAAGGAGGAGGTGTGGGTGTTTGTACGTGGCATGTTGCTGCCACAGGCTCACGCGAGCTTCCCCCCCCAACCCCCTCCCAACCATTGACCGCCTGGCGAGTTACGGGCTAAGGGAATAATGGGCAATGTCAAAAATAAAACGACTGATAAACAAATAAAGATAAAATGTATTAAAGGTCTAAATAATGTACCATGATAATATGACGTGTCTTGAATTATCTAAGCTCTTAGCGCTTGAAGAAGTCTGTTATCTGTTATCTGTAACTGAACTTACTAGATTTTGTATACACATCGTACAGTGCCCCGTTTATATTTAGTAACTGCTTTTGGACCTCGTCACTTATTTCGTGCGCCACTAAATAACTACGAACGGTTTCGTATGCAGCCATAGCTTCTTGAAACTTCGGGGGGGGGGGGGGGGGGGGGGGGGGGCTCTGGGGCTTCTACAACGCTGTCTACGTCGCTGAAGTCGGCGCCATCAATGGTCTTATTTTCCTCGATTATATCATCAACTGACAGTACCGCGCTTGTCACTAAGTGGCTGTCAATTTCGAAAAATTCTTCCATTGTACAGGCTCCTCCCAACCTCTCCCAATCCCCCGGGGCGATCTCATTAGGCGGGCTCTCGTCATCGCTCTCGTCATAGGCCTCGTCATCGGCCTCGTCGTCAAACGCCGTCAAAACGTCGTGCTCTTTCACGAAACCAGCTTTGCGAAAGCATTTCGCTATTGTTTCTGGTTTGACAGTAGCCCAAGCCCAAGCAATGAATGACATCGCCTAACAAAGAAGAGGGACAGAGTTGTTAAACCTACACAGCCACGCACAACAATCTACCGAAGGTCGCTGAAATAAAACGCCGGCGAGCGAGGCCGCAGCTGCCGGGAAGCGTAGTGCGTGGCGGGTGGGGGATGCGGGGGGGACTGGAATGTGGCAGCGGCGGGGAAGGGGAGGAGGGGAGGATAACGCGGGAACAATGCCGTCGAAGGGTCGACTCAACTTCAAGTTGGGAATTGCTAATTCCGTGATCGTGTTCGGCGGGAAAATCCATGTTAACAAGGAAGTTTGAATGAAACGACGTTTTAACGCTCGTTTGACTGCTGTACGGTCCGAAAATAGGCGTCGTAATGTCGGATACGACGTTATATCAAGGGACGTTGTATTAAGCTCTAGATAACATTATCTCTTATGGGAATTCGCCGGGACTTTGTCAAAACGACGTGATAATGCGAACGACGTTGTATCGTGCGACGTAATAACAAGGTTGTACTGTATTTAAGTGTCTGCAAGTATGATGAAGTTATGAAAATTTTGGGGTTTAAGGCCCAGCACAGACCTACCCAAGAGAGCATATAAGCCTAGGCCTAGGCATTGTGTTTATGGCCTAGGCCTAGCTGGCCTTTCCCTAGGCCCCAATCTCATGAGAATAAAATGTTATATCTATAGATGCAGCACAATGTTTTCTTATTCTGTGAGTAGAAAAACAGATGCTTTCTGCTTTTCACAGTAAACAATAAACATCTAGCTCTAATTTTCACGAAAGTTCTAGCCAAACTTTGATCCGCTTTGTTGGAGAGAAACATCGTTGAGCAATGGTAAGGGGACTGCAACCGTCCACTGAGTACAAAGTAACCCCAACTGTATTTATAACGTTATTTATATCCTACATTGAATGGCGAATGGCTGAAAAGTCATCATTGCATAAGAGGAAAAAAAAAAAAAACATTGTGAAATGGAATTTCGATCTGTTTGTAGCTTCAGTTGCAATAAAATCAATATTTCACATGAAATTCAGTTAACTTAAGGGTTATTACCTAATATTCTACTCAAATAATAATGCATTTTATAAAACAAGTCGAGGAGTTGAAAAGTTGCTGTTACTTGATACGCTCCCTAATAATGCAACTACCGTGCGATCTATGGTCGGTACTGTGAACTAAATGGCCATCGCTAGCGCAACCCAAGATCGGTAAAACAGTTCAACTAAACTGTTTTACCAACCTACCGCGCAACAGTAACAGGGTTGTATCTAAATGTAACAATATTTATATCTATGTATAGGGTTACATATGATCATATGTTATAAACAAAGATGTACTTGATCTTGGATGTAGGTACCGAAATTTCGGTATACATACACTTCCTATCGCATTTCATCAACTGAAATAAAATGCAACCTTAAATTAACAATTAACGCTTATTCAAAAGCTCGGCTCGGATCGGCTCGAAAATCAAGCTTTTTTTCTCATACTCAGCTCCGCTCGGCTCGACTTAAAAATCGTAGGCTCGCACACCCCTAAATTAATTACATTACAAATTACACTTGGAAGGAAGCAGCTCGTTGTACCTGTCTTCGTCACTATTTTTAATTTCATGGCAGTGGCACTATATTTTATATTTATAGTCGGTCTTGCTGCCCTTTACACAATCAAAGGGAGCATTCCAGTAGGCTGTGATGTGTTAGATGAGGATGATCACATTGGTCTTAATAGTGGTAGCGAGTCAGAAAAAGGGAGTGTGGTCGTGTTCTTGCACCTAGGCTTAGACCTACAAGATTGCAAATCAACAGACGATCTATTTTATTTGTGAAATTTATTGCTAAAATGTAAACTGAATCTAGGTATGTACTCTGTTTGTATCTTTTAGATTGTTTTGTACAGAATTTGTGAATTACATGATCAATAAGAACCATACTTGTAACAGAATATGTGTTGTTTAAAAGGTATAGAATTAATACCGCAATGTGTCTATTTGCTTAGTTTAGGGCTTTAGGCAATGTTATGGAAGATATCATTTGTTTCTAAATAATATTTGTCTAGATTGAGAGGCTCTGCGATTTCAACAAGATTGCGTTGATCCCTGATATATTTTGTGTTATATTTTACTGTAGTGTAGGGCCTATTATTTTTATTTGCGATTACAACTAATCGTGACTGTACGGGTCTACCTGTGTGTTTCAGATTGGCAGCAAGACCATCAAGCAGTGCATCCAGTTCTACTATCTCTGGAAGAAGGTTTGTCCCGAGGAGTACAAACGCCTGCGGCTCATACGTCGGAGACAGAACGCGGACTATCTGGGTCGGCTGGACCTGGACTTTGAGGATATCAAGACAGAATGCATTCCTGTGAGCACCACATACACTTCATTGCATTGCACTATGTAGATACAGTAGCCTCTCTAATCCCGGCCCTGTTAATCCGGTATTCTGGATAATCCAGGACCAGGGGGTCCTGGGAGGGGGGGGATTTGATGTATCCCACACTTCCTTGCTCCATTTATATTATTGCTCTTAAAGTTGTAGGCCTACAGACTGATTTATTTCCTATAAAGTAACACCAGTAATTTTTGAGCCCTTTCTAAACAGTAATAAAGGTGTTAGCCCTAATAATCCGGGTTTCCTTAATCCGGGCGACCACCGGTTCCAATTACCCTGGATAAGAGGGACTGCTGTATTTGCTCACTTGTTTATAATAGCTGATAATAAGTATTCGTACTAGGAAAACGCTCTGTGTGGTGCGTTGATAAGCGAGCACTAGGTAGTTATTTTGGGTAACCTTGTAATTTCGTGAACGATGTTGCGACAATTGTTTGTGTCATTGTCGAAGTTGCCGAGTCTTGTGGTTAGGCCTATTCGAAATTTCAACCCCATCATAATCTTCGTGTGACTTCGTTGCTGTAGTTATTTGGATGCTATATATATTAGGGATGTCATAGGGTAGGAAAATTCGGATCCGGTTCCAGACCTTCCAAGAACCGGGTTACCTGAATCCTGAAAGCCTAGATTATGTCATCTTATCTTGGTTACCCCCCCCCCCCCCCCCGAAACCACGCGGTTGAAGGTCGTTCTCTGTCCGTGTCAGCTGCCGACCGCTCTGTGGGTTGGGCTCTGTGCGGCCGCTGCGCGCGGGAAGGGCGAGGGGGGTGGGGAAGGGAAGTGTATATAGGGTGTATATGGCCTCACAGAACTCGCCCGCAGTAATGACAGCGCGTACTAACCAGCGAGCAGCTGGCCACGCCCACAAGCAGGAATTCACTGTAGCTTCAAAGAAAGTAGCCGCAGAAATATCGACGCGTTTTTTTTTTTTTTTTTTTTTTTTTTTTTTTATACAAATAATACTACGGGCCGATAAGGATCCGGATCCTAAAAATGGATTCGGGTAATTTCTGGATCCGGGTAACCCGGGTACCCGGGTACCCTATGACATCCCTAATATATATATATATTTATATTAGGGATGTCAACGATTACGATTAAATCGATTCGATTAATCGATTATTAATCGAAAACGATTAATCGATTATTTAAAAAAAATCGATTTTAAATTTTCGCGCTTTTTTAAATTTAGTTCTCAAGATCTGCCGCCTATTCGAGCGCGAGCGCTAGCGCTAGCATCGCTATTGCTCAGTTTCATTTACAGTAGGCCTAGGCCTAAGAACAGCAACAGCATAACTTTGCGTCATAATTTGAGCCGAATTTCCAGTCATATTTTGAATAGCTGTGTCTAGTCGCCCCTGTTTTATTTCTCTATGTAGTCGCCTACCCTAGACCCAGCATTCGACGCCTACGATCTATAAAAATACGAGTTGTTATGTTTGTTCACAAATAACAAGAGAAGTAAGGTTAGAAAAGTCGCTACGATTTTTAGTTCACATCACGTAAATCACCTGCATCGCTTCAACATTAGCAACGAACCGGGCACCTGTAGATTGTGTGAGTTGGAAGATCAAGACAGAGCGCACCTATTTAGATGCGCCGCCCTCAAGAATGACATTGACTCCCTGCCCGACGCAATGAGCAGGACAGAGAAGGAGGCAGCCTTGTATTGGATGGCAAGAAAGAAGAATGGTTGAAGAGGCCAACTCTGCACAGGACAAAAAAAAAAAAAAAAAACTTATTGGTTCAAAAAAAACGGGAAGTGAATAACTATAGCCCTTCAGGCTTAACTAGGACCGAAATTATCGTCGAAATCTTGGACAGAACATAACAAAAATACTCCGTGACGTAAAATATATCGATAGTCGAAAAGAAGTCGAATTGCGAACTCGTGGCTTGCGCGGGTAATTCAAACTAACCCAAACCAGACCGAAGTTTGGAAGAAACTTGCTACTATACCGACATTTAACAAAACGATTAAAATCGATTAATAATCGATTATGGAGGTTGAAGTGAATTCGATTATCGATTATAATAATTTAATCGTTTGACATCCCTAATATATATATATATATATATGTCAATAAAATTAAAATAATTGCGGGTTATTCCGCCACGTCCTACCTCCATATTGTGCCGACGTTTTAGGAACCTTATGGATCCTATCCTCAGGGCGTCAAACTCTCAACTGATGTCTCCCGCGCTCGCTGATAGTGAAACTGCGCGCGCCGATGTCACCCCATGTTGTTACTTGTCGGTAGTTCCTTGTTCAAGCTTCGCTCTCGCGTCATCACTCGTCGAGTATCCGCGCGAAATTCAGTTTCCGGCATCGTCTGAACTAATGTTATAGAGTTGTTTGAGTTTTTTGAGCCAGCAAAAACACGAGTGGGGCATTTTTTGTCAATCAACGGTCCCCACGCATCACACCGTGTGTTTGGCCAGAGCTGACAAATGAACACACGGTGAATAACCTAAACAACGCGGAACATGGTATTGATTTTGATAGTAGCCAACTCCTCAAACATGAAACACGACTGATGCCACTACTAATTAGAGAAGCTATTGAGGTGCGTAAAAACAGTGTCAATTTGAACGCGGATGATGAACGAAGTCTCTACAAATTAAGTGATGCGTGGGGACCGTTGATTGACAAAAAATGCCCCACTCGTGTTTTTGCTGGCTCAAAAAACTCAAACAACTCTATAACATTAGTTCAGACGACGCCGGAAACTGAATTTCGAGCGGATACTCGACGAGTGATGACGCGTTCGAGAGCGAAGCTCGAACAAGGAACTACCGACAAGTAACAACATGGGGTGACATCGGCGTGCGCAGTTTCACTATCAGCGAGCGCGGGAGACATCAGTTGAGAGTTCGACGCCCTGAGGATAGGATCCATAAGGTTCCTGAAACGTCGGCACAATATGGAGGTAGGACGTGGCAGAATAACCCGCAATTATTTTAATTTTATTGACATAAATCCTGGCCACGAAAGCTTTAGTGTTTTAATATATATATAATATATATGCTATAGCATTAGATGCAGATGATGAATGGCCTCTGCCTATTATGAAACATTATATTTGTATGTACATATAAATATTCAGTACAATATAATATAAAGTTAGGAACTTAAGTAGCAGTGCTAGATAAGGCATGAACAACCTTTTAAACAAGTATCGTACATTTAAATTGTTTGCTAGTATGTTTATTCTTTATTTATGTTTAGTTTTAAATTTTAATTGTAACGTATTTTATCTTTTCAGGCCAACGATGTAGAGTTGGTTTCAACAAGCTCGGAGAGCCGGTTATTCGTATGTGAATACCCAGACTGCTCAGCTGTAAGTACAGTAGCAAGTATTTAACATTAACTAGGCCTAAATGGTATACCAACACTAACACACACACAAACGTGTACTATATTAACGGGTCACAATATTAAAACCACACAAAATACATTTTTTTAATATTATTATTTACTAATATCTTTGAGAACACAACACAATATTGAAAACATGATTTAAATAACCACTTTGTGATTACCCAAAAGTTAAAAACTGGATTTAAAGTTTTAATTAAATTAATCACCACGGTTGGGTGTTATTTTTCAAATTAATTCGCTTAAGTCGAATTCGAAACATAATTTAAGTCTTAACAAATCAAATTTTGAGTAGGCCTACAGCCTATTTTAAAGTAGTAAATGTAACAAATAATAAGTGGTCTGATTAAATCCACTGCAAGAGCTTTAATATCTAGACTTAGTAGACTACATTATTTTTGTCTCAGGCTGTATTTGTGTACCTGTTCATTAGTACTATTTAGTAAGTTTGCCCATGGAGGTAAAATCACAGATCGACATCAAAGTCAAAAATAAAAATATCTATGATGATACTATTTCGATGTCAACATCAAAACTTAAATTAAATAATTTACATCAGAGAAAATTGTCCCTTTTAAGTCTTAAGTTCTTAACCAATGCAAAACTCAGTAAATCATAATGTTTTCATCGCAAACACATCTGGTATGTGCACAGTATTAGTAATGACAATTGTATTTGTATTATAGCCTCTGGGTGAAGATGGGGGCAGCTGTATCCACCGCGATATCCGTTGGTCATTGGCTGCCCACTTTGCCCGTTATATTATTTAAATTTGCATCGGCATCGATTCCACGATTATTGGTCTATATCGATGGGCAACCTTAGTATTTACGAGTACATGTAGGATTGTCAACGATAATCGCATATCGATAATGTCGATTATCGCGACAATCATTCGATTAAATTCTGTGCGATATCCCAATACATGACGACTTGATTGATAATATTTGAATTTGCCGCCCGCTCGGCGATGATCGATATGGAATTTCATATTGTTTGACATCCCGAACGTAGATAGTACCCTGTGGATGGTCATCACAAGATGAATGTCTCTTCCAGAGTTTCAACTCCCGGGCAGCTCTAAACGGGCACATTCGTATCCACGGCGGAGGAGTGTGTGGGCGATCTCCCACCCCCGACAAGCGTCCCACCCCCACACCCCCGGCGCTCGGGGACATCCTCGAGGAATTCCCTTGCAAGATATGTGGGAAGTAAGTCCACACAATCTAACTCTACTGCAATAAGACATACAGGCAAGGTAAATCTCTATTTCTCTCTATGGCTTGGTGTGTCCCCCGTGCATCAATCCACTCTAACCACGGACCAGTGTTGCATGGGACCTCGCAACTCCTCCAAACAAGGAAACAACACAGGTGTGAGTTCCTGACAGAGGCCAGTGTTCGTTGCCAGTTTAAACTGCTCTCTGCCAAGGTTTATTTTTGTTCTTACATTTTATAATGGTGCTAGTAGGCGTTGGGTAGAACGAATGCACAGGCATCACTCAAGCCCGTCTTATGTCGGCTCGACTTCAATTTAGACTAAGAATTATGCGTTTCTTTTTGCACCCACAACCTATATAGCCTTATGTACTGTCAGTTTAGAATTAGTGTCATCGCTATTGACTGCTAATGCCATCGGTTTTCTTCTCACTTAAATATAGTTTTTACTGAATAGGCCTATGATCACACATATGTAGGGTTTTTTGTCTGACAAACCTTATTAACAGAACAACATTAATTGCCGATAAAAAAGAATATACCGTAATAAAATATATACTATAGGTTTGTTCGTTTGTCCTGCCTCAACAGGAGTATTTTACGCCAGGAGTAATCCGGAAATACGTCATTGTAACGGAAATGGGAGTAGAAATCACAGTTACCCCCACTTGGACAAAAAAACAGAGTTGTCACAGTTGAGATCGTTTCAGTTGTTCCTCCTACTCCTACTCAGGAAGCAGGTGTAAAAATCTTACTCCCATCACAGTTGTAGTAAGTAACCACTGGACAAAAGAACTTGTCGCAGCTACTCCCATCACACTTACTCCAGGACAGAAAAACGGGGTTTTCGTAATAACGTACTCCTGGAGTAGTGATCACAAGACAAACGAACAAAGCTTATGTATTAAATACTGCACTATGCACTATGAAGCTAAAAATTGTATTACCTCTACCATGTTGTGATAAAACAGATAATCTCGTCTCAATCTACTCACATTAGCAAACAAGAAAATGTCACTGCCTTACAAAATAGAAGTGATACATTTTCTCATTTTTGTATTACTTAGCCAAGTATGTAGAAGATAGCTCTGTCTCCTCAGCCAAGTGAAGCTGGCTGATTAGATTGGTAGGGATGAGGCTAGGATGGGGTGATTTGAGCGACCAATGTGCATTTGTTCCTCAACTCTACGTTACGTATTAAATCTGGAATTAAAGAAAGAGCTGTGTGTTATTTATATTGCAAGTTAGGAATAAGAAAATAATTGTTTGCCCTTGTGTTTGTAGATGAAGAGTGAGCCGTGTTGTAACTAATTTCACACCAATGTGTTGATCAGTGATCACTGACAATTTGTTGTCACTATTGTATTGCAACACTTTGAAATGAATTTCCAAATGCTCAGTTGTGAATTACCGTATGTGTAACACATTTTGTATGTTGCCTATTCAAAAACTAAATGATACTAGGATAGGGTAGGCCTATGTATATAACTAAGAGGTAAATGTTGTGAATGTGTTAAGAGTGTGTAACGGCTTTGAAAATAGGTAATTGTATTAGATTTTCTCTTTCCTGATTAGTATGCCATCACTGGAGAACCTCTGGTCTGCAAGCCATGGCCCTAGACATCCCGATATGTGTTAAATAAATAATGAAGTTTACACAAACTTTTTCTCAAATAAAAATAAAAACGGTATTAAATAATAAATATCTAAATCTTAAACCAATTAGTTTTTTTATTTCTCAGTTGTCACGTTGATTTTTCGGAGTGCATTATTTTCTTTCGAAACATGGAAAAGCAAGTGAAACCGGCCAATTGTGATTCAAATGCAGCAGTTATGACAGGATGGATTTATGGTATTTGTTGTTGATGTTCATTGTAGGGTGGCCATATCATGTCCCACCAAGTAGGACAGTACCAATACAGTGTTCATTTAAAAGATGTCAATTAACAATTTGTGTTTCCTGATAAATTTTGTGTATGCTAATTTTGTGTAGGCCTACAGATAATTGATTTTTTCAAATTACCAAAAGTAGGCTAGTGTGACTTAAATCTGAATAATGTATTTATTTACGGTAATTGTTTCTTGCTACTCTAGAAGAGCCTAGTTACTGGGAATGTGTAGTATTACTCTTGTTCTCTAAGTTCTAAATCAGTTTTAGGTATCTAAGCCCTTGTTTCATGCACCGATGACCAATAACAGCACCATTCAAACTTTGATATTGATTTCAGTAGAAGATCAAGAACTAATATTCTTGTAGTTTTGATTCTTTTCAAGGGCAGTGACCATTGGCCGAGTCTTAAATATTTGCAAATTTGAGACTTTGAGCCCTGGGGGGTGAGTCTCGACTTCCTCGCGGAAACGAAACTTTCGACAGGCTGAAATCTATTCTTGACCAATCGGAACCATGTGGCGTGTTTTAAGTATTTTCCACAGTCTGCTAGCGGTGAATCAGTGAATCATCCAGGTGGCGGTGGGTATTGTCATTAAAGCATTATCATTTGTTCTGATAAACATGTCAAACGGGCACGACGTAAACAATAAGTAAGCTAATACTTTATTACAACACATTATATTAGGTTCCATACATTATATAGACTAGGCTGTAGTACTACGTTACTAATGTAGGCCTATTAATGTAGGCCTAGGCTTATTGTAGCCTAGTATTGGCCTAGACTAAAAGAGTTGGGCCTAGGCCTAGGCTAGGACTACACCACGTGATGAATTGACGTCACTTTCGTCTGTAGGATGTAATTCCGACAGCCAAATTGCAGATGGAATTACTGTCCACAGTCGAAAGTGACGTCAGAAGATCACGTGGTCTAAGTCTAGCCTAGGTCTAGGCCCAACTCTTTTAGTATAGGCCATTGCTAGGCTACAATAAGCCTAGGCCTACATTAATAGGCCCACATTAGTAACGTAGTACTACAGCCTAGTCTATATAATGTATGGAACCTAATATAATGTGTTGTAATAAAGTAATAGCTTACTTATTGTTAACGTCGTGCCCGTTTGACATGTTTATCAGAACAAATGATAATGCTTTAATGACAATACCCACTGCCACCTGGATGATGCACTGATTCACCGCTAGCAGACTGTGGAAAATACTTAAAACACGCCACATGGTTCCGATTGGTCAAGAATAGATTTCAGCCTGTCGAAAGTTTCGTTTCCGCGCGGAAGTCGAGACTCACCCCCCTGGTTTGAAATGTGAAATGTCAAATAATTATTAGACCCGTGGAATCACCATTTTGCTGTGAACTTGTTTATGTTTTTTTTTACATCTTACATTTTTATTTTTACTTGAGTGTAGATCTAGGCCTACTTAAAATGCAATTTCTTTTAAAATGTAATTTTTTCAAACAAAGTCGTATTCTGAGAGTAGGCCTAGCCTACTCATTAGCTCTGGATTTAAAAAATAAATTCTTCAAAAAGATAAGAATACCAATTGGTTGCATGTTAATTTAGTATTAAATACCAAGTACTGCCCATAAACTTGTTTTGCATTGACATGGAATATCTTTTAAAGCACAGCAGCAGTTCATTTGAATTGGTGTTTATACACTTAACACTAACCTATCCTACATACACTCCTTACAGAAAAAAATCTTTGAATCAGGTTTATATTCTTGTACAGTATTACATATACAGAATATACAGTATATATTCTTGTACAGTACACTCTGTGAGCTAGTGAAAGAAATCAGACTTGTCTTTTTGGTAATGAAAATATTGTGCCCGTTTTGCAGAGTATTCAACAAGGTTAAGAGTCGCAGCGCACACATGAAGTCCCACCGCCCCCCCGATGCAGAGCCCAAGAAACCAAAGATGGATCACCACAAGGTGGAGGCGACGGAACAGAGTCTGGGACGATCGATGGGCGTCACCACGACCATAGGGATGGGTCGCCACCCTTGAGGCCCGTCGGCATCACCCGACACACATCACACAGTCATCTCATGATATCAATACTTCCATCCCACATCCTCACAAGATGGTTGTCAACAGCCAAAGCGACTAATTATCAACAATAATTTGGTGCCAAAGTAGTAATTCCATAATAATGACAAATGTAGTGGTGCCATTATGATGGCTAGGAGAGTATCTGTTTAGGCATCTTTAGTGACATGTTTATGTAGTGCTCCGTTTCCGAGTCGATAGTTGTGTGCAGGAGTGGACTCTGGAGTTGCGGTAGAAGACGTAGGGAGAACGAAACATGTGCCATCGTAAACAAATAAGCCGTCAATAGCACCTGAACATGTACATCAAATTTTTAAATCGTGCTCAAAAAATGTAATAATCTTTATACCTGTTTCTCTTATCTTCTTCTTCTGATCTTTACATGTTTGTCATATATAATTCTTTCTTCCCTGGAAGATACTAAGTACAACTGAATCTCGTGGTTAGATTAATCGTTTGGTGTCTTAACTTGTTTTGATTTTTTATCGCCTTCACGAAGCAATGTGTTTTTTTACTGTTTTTTCACGTTTTGTCTGCCGTTAACTTGTTACGTAATACTAAGACGTTAACCGTGTCGTTAGCATGCGGCAATCAATGGACTCTCCTTGCAGCCTATCACGCTGCAAATAAATTAGGAGACGCTCGAAAACCTTGGTGACAGTATTATCTTCGAACATATAGGATAGTATTTGTGTTCTAAAACAATGTATGTTTTCAAATGTCTTATTCATAGCTAAGGTACTATTTAATATTTATTCTTTGATCTGTTTAGCCACAAAATTGAATGTTAAATTACAATGATAAGGTTCCTTGGTTTGTTCTGCCAAAGTGCAGAGAGTTTGCATGATGAAACCACGTGTCAAGTAAGTGCCTTGCGAACAAGTGACAAAGAAGTTATCCGGATATAAATTGAAACTCGAATTTGGGAGAGTGGATTAAAGCAACTGCAAGTTGTGACAAGACGCAAGGGAGACGTGGGTACATGGTGTGTTCGCGTAGGCATGCGGTTATGTGGTAGAATGCAAGCACAACCTGGGTATGTCTAAAGCAGAGCATACGGTCTCCAACCAAATATATGCAATGCCAATACTTTGGCAATTGTCTCCCTAGTTGAGTTCTAAATGAATTACTGTATTATGAGTTATGAGTTATATGTAAAAACTAGAAAATATACACATTTCAAGCTCCCACAACTCTTGACATTTGTAACATTGCTAGTGATACAAATGGTAGTATAACATAAGGGCATGCGACTCTGTCCCACCCCTATCTTCATCAATATACAATGTATTGATATTTCACAAATTGAAATAGGCCTAAATAAATATTTAACAATAATTATTATTATTATTATTACCACCATATTATTATTATTATTTTGAATACTGTATAGCCATTGGAAATACAAATACAGTATTTGAAATTGGAAAAAATTCCAATACAATAATTAAAACTGTATGCAATTTATAGTGAATAGAGACATACCCATGCCTAGGCAAAGAAAGAGACAAAGATTAATAATTGTTTCCTGTTTTCAAGACACATTAAGATGTGTTTTCTTGGCTTCCGTTCAGGTTTTGCTGCCAGATACTTTGCTCTGTGTTGTGATAATAAGATTTTATTGTGTCTTTACTACTATGTACAGTCAGCTGACTAGAGGAACAGATGTTCCCCCGTTGTAACGACAATCCTGACTATTAATCACGTGTGCCACTTGAAAAGAAAGTGGGAGTATGTATGTGTGTGAGAGTGGTTTACCTGTGTAAATAATACGTATATTTAACCAAGAGCAGGGAATCTATATATTTTATGTTTGTTATTGAGTTACCCAAGTTTCGTATGGTTGAAAAACGTAGTACCATTTAAAATAAAAAATAAAATTCCGAATTTAGACAAAGCTGTTAACTGTTAGTAGTTAAATAATAATAATAAAAATAATATGTATTATGATACGATGTGTTGTTAGTTAGGTTCCTCTGTCAGTTGGCTAATCCGGTGTTCGTTGTTACGTATCAGGTGCAAAGAGCACTTCATTGTTAAAAAAAAACAAAAAACATTATTGTTGTGTGAATTCTTGTGTACATCCAATGTTATGTATTATGACAAAATGATGAACTTTTAACTTAAGTGTGATTTCAAAACAGAAAACAATCAAGTAATATTGCTGTGGTCTTTCAAAAAAAAAACCTGATACTGATTATGTGAAAAAATAGTGTTTTAATTAAGTCTACATGTAGATTTTTAACAATCAATAGTACTAATCTATTGTTCATGTGCCTGGATTTGTATTCTTGTGCCAACAAAGAATTGGAGCGTGACATTTGACACATGAAGCCCACATTGCAATGATCTCATCATAACAAAGATGTGCCGTGACACTCGAGCAATTCTATGAACGTTCGTTACTTGTTATTCTAGTACTTAAGTTCTCTGCCAAACTCAACCTTCCGTCTGGAGACCCGTAAGTCGTGTGGTTTGTTGGTGGAAAGCATGCAATAAACTAGATCATTATATCAATGTATTATGTATTAATTATTCCGTCAAGACTCGTTACTAATATCGGCAATCTTTCCTTCGTCTATGTTGTGCTAACATCACAATCACATACACAATAACGATTACGGCCGTATTTAGCCCCTAACATTTGATAGACCTAACTGTTCTTCTTGTTACATTTTTAAAATTGTTTTTATAAGCTAACCAACAACTCTGATGGAGGTTTGTACAGTGAAAATGAAAGGTTAGGTGCAGGTACCTACAGGTGTATTCCTGCTACTACTATAGCAGATCTTGTTACATTAACGTACAATATGATTTTGTATAAGATTGTAACATGTTGTCTATTTTAATAAAAGTACAGATTTGGTGTTTAATGTGGGTAATGTAGGGCAAAGCAGTAATCCAATAGAACAGATTTGTAATTATAAATATATCCCTTATTAATGGAAGAACGTAAAGCAAAATGTCAATCAAGAGTAAGGTATTTTACTAAACAGTAAACTTAATCAAAACAAAAACAATAGATACTTTTCAAAATTCACAGTGTTAGTAGCTACGTATATGTTATTCAAGATTCAACTGAAGGATATAAATAAATATAAAAATACCTAAACGTTGATTGAAATATTTAACTTAATTTATATAGCTACAAAAATGTGTATACATTTAGCATTACAAAGATGACCATCATTTTGACGTAGGTAATAGTTTCCAAATTTAATTTCACTTTGGTCCTTGTTAACACTGCATATTCAAAAAGGATAACTGGGCCTACATTAAAAATTTTACTAGGAAATCAAACAAATATAATACATATAGTGAGGGCAGTATTGGATAACTTAATATTATGCTAGAGTCAGAGTCGGCAATCTTTTACAAGCTGTGTGTTAACATATTATGTAACTTTTCCTTGCCTGCTTAATAGCAGTTGAATATTGACCTTAAAGATACTAGACATAATAACCTACTTGTAACACACTAGTATCTTAAAAACATGTTAGCAGCAGATTCAATGATTAACAAGTAAATTATATTTCTTTTCAATACGGTCAGAATCAGGTAATATCATTGTACTGCTAACACCAGTAACGGAAATGTGTCAAAGAAAAATAGGAACAGATTGCTGGCTCTTATTCTTTGTAAATATTAATATTGTTTTTGCAGTTCAATACAGTATGTGTCTGTACCATTGTTTTGTTTTTTGTTTAGGTACATTTCATTAATCTCACTACCCCCATTTATTTACAAATTAAAAACAAACTACTGGTAGGCCTCTTAGTATGTTTGAAAAATGTATCACACAATTTGCATGTTGTAATGTGGGTTCAATTTACACAGATGGCTAGACTTGAAAATACTGTGCATATAATTTATAGGATATTTTCTGTTTTGCTAAAGCTTTCCCATAAACAGCTGCTAAGAAGTTCACGTTAAACAGGAAAGGAAACATCGAAGATGTCGTTCTCAAGTGTTTTAAACCAGGCCTACTACTTAATTAAGGCCTACCACAGGCCTTATTAAAACATAAATTATATGATAGTATGTGTCATAGAGGGTGACCACTTCTTAAGTTACCTAAGTCATCCAATATTTGGGGGCAGAAAAGAGTATGTAAACCTCTATACATGTTGTTCTCGTTATTCTTGTATTCATTAATTAATTTAGTATAAATGAGTCTTGAAGGAGTTTGGGCCATTATAGGTTTCATTGTCCTGAAATACCATGTTTGTTCATAGTTCGTTTGAAACTGCTTGAAAGTGAATCTCTATCTTGGCAAGTGAGGGTAGGCAGGGAGTGGTCACCCTACCATTATGGCTTCTTTGTATTGAATCTTTTTACTACTTACCTATTTAGTAAGGTCCTTGTCAAGTATTAAAGGAACATGTTGGATTGTGGTTTTGGTTGCATTTTAGGGCCTTCTTGATGTATAAATTACGTTAAATCTAAATCAAATTTAAATTTAACGTGTAGGTCTATGACAATATAGAAATATGAATATTATAAAAGAAATTAATTGGCATTCCAAAAAGTAAGGTCAGAAATATATTTCTTCTTTCATTATCTACAAATATCTTTTGTGGTATTTATGTACATTTATAAACTATTTTAAATGAAAGCGCAATTAAGGTAATGACAAGACAGACCTTGATAGGTACTAAAACTATGTTTTTTATTGAATGCAAAACCCATTATTCGTAATGGTTTTTTAATACTAACAAACATCTATTTCAATATTTTGGTTCTTGAATATTGACACTTCAATCGTTATTGGTCAGTGTTGCATGTTTTCTTTGTAAACAGTGAACTTTTGTAAGAAGTTCACATAGAAATTCTCTTGGTTGGCCGCATTCATATGCGGCATGCTAACATTCAAACTCAAAATTATATAATTCATCCATCCATCCATACAGCTTACGATAATTACATTTCAATCTGTATTATGAGACAGTACTCATACATGCAGCAATACCCTACTTTCTTATCATATTATATTGTGTGTCTATGCAACAACAAAAGTAGTAGCATATTGAACCATTTTACATTACTTCACATGTATCAATGGAGAGAACTTCCAAAGTTCTTCGACAAAGCCACAGTACGACAGGAATAATCAGATGTACATTACTGGTATGATCATGGCTTGCGTAGTCATACTTTTGTGGTATTTTTTTCTCATTAAATGTATTTTTATCTTTGAAATACTTTAAAAATCCCTGTAGTTTTTATGTGAATGGTACATATTTAGAATACTCCCGTGTCAAGATGTAATTCAGGCCACACACTTTCCGTGTTTTTTCTTCCGAAAGTGTGTGTTTTATCATTAAAAGATATGTTTTATTGAGAGAAATGTGGTATTTTCTTGTAGATAATCATTTCTATGTATACTGACTGTATCGATGTACAGGATGGACTGAGGTATCTATCATACTTCCTTTTGAAATTGAGTTTTACTATCCTACCTTTACCAAGTGGTCAGTTGAAAATACAGTTGAAAAATAAAATAACACGTTTCTAATTAATTTACCCATTTCATGCATGTCATTTCTCATGTACCTTAAAATAGATCCTTCTACTATTGAGTACGTTCTACAAGCTCACTACGCATGCAAGAGTTACATTTATGTATTTATTCTTATTATTGGCAACTGAACCATGGTTGCACAATATGTGCACAACATAATAAATGGAGTACAGTACAAGTATATGTACAATAAAAACTGACTACAGGCTAAAATTCAGTCATATTCTTATGTTCGAATGTCAAACAAAATGAACACAAGTATATAATAAATCATAAATGTACGCAAAGACAATGAGGGGCGAATAACTAAATTTTGAGGGAAAAACAGTATTAGGCCTACTAATATAATATATTCAAATAACTAGGAACAGTAACACCCTATAATCCCTTATCTGTGGTAACACAGTGCATAATAGTGTTGGAGATAACCATGCAGTTACTATAACAATAATTTCTTGTAGGTTTGTGTATAGTATAGTAGGAGGAAAAAGTAAGAAGACAAATTATATTTAAAAGGGTTTGCTAAATGGATGGAATGGGGAAAGGGGAGGACCTCATTTCTTCGCCTCTTACGATTGGTTTGTTTGTATGTTGATTAACGACGTACTAGACAACAGACTGTTATCATAATCACGTTGGGGGTTGATTGGAGGACGTAAAGGGGAGGATGTGGATTGCATTTCGTCTGGCTTTGTTCCGCTAGGGTAGGTAGCCCTACCAGAAGCATACGCTTCCGCCGGCATAGCTATCGAGATCAACAAAGCACGCAAACCTGTCCATCACGATAAGGTGGGCAGGCTTTCGATTGGAGAGCAGAGGAGACAGGAGCTCACAAAATAGATGGCGCTGCTAAGCAATCTCATTATCCAAAATCTCATGGGTGTCGTTATTCATAGTTCCCACGTGACGTCACAGCGGCCATGATTGCGACACAATTGCGGAGGACCAATCCTAGATTATTGGAAAATACTATTCAAAGTTAATAAATAAGTCTAATTTAGAATTTAAAAAGTAATAGTAAGTATTACAAAAATGAAAAATTATCACACGTACCAATTTTATTTAAAAACAGGCTGGATTTTAAAGAACTAAGAATGTATGTGTTCTACCACAACATCCTTCAATTGTTTCTCCATGGCAACGTCAAAGTTTAATCACAAATGTGGCCGCCACGCGCAAAGATCTGACGTACGTGCAACCTATGAATACCTCGCGCACGCGCGCCACTGGTTGTTTATCTTGCCTCCTTGTCTCCACCCGTAATGTTTAAACTCATCCTATAATTTATTTTTTGCCAGCACAATGCATCTAGACTGAGTAGTATTTTATTATTTGTGGTTTTACGACGTACTCGACAGCTCCACTCAAACTCAATGATATCATTGAGTTTGTCTACACCAACAAACTCAACGGTCATACCATGGACTTCACTGCGTTGTCATACGACGTCGACCTTTTAGTCGCCTCTTACGACAGGCAGAGCCACCCTGGACCAATAGGCAACACGCGTACTATTTTTTTTTGTTAAACCAAACACTTAGTTTAATAGTATTAGATACAAAAAGTATATTAATGCAAGTCGCACGTAAAAAAGAAATTTTTTAAAAGGTTTTATGTGGTCGCATTTATTGAAGTTTAAACTGGGGATCTGAAACGTGTACAGGTGGCTGTGACGCAATGGTTCTGTAGACGTGGCGTAACAGACCAATCGCTGAGGCGGTGAGCGTACACAGTACAAAACCATGACGTCAAATCCACTCTACATGGCGGCGGCTCGTTTTTCGCGCCCTTTTATTTATTGTTACTAAACCAATTATTTTGAGGCATAGACTGATCCGTTTTTTCAAAATTCAAAGACACAAAATTATTAAATGAGAGACAAGGTATTTAAAAATCGATAACAATTTTCATACGCGTGTTCCCTATTCTACCCGGGCCCCGACGGTGGCTAGTCTATTTTGAGTGGCAAAATAACCTCGCGTTACATATAGTTTAGCTCAGCCGATTTATGGATACGATTATAAATAATTTAAGATATACCGGAACTTGTTGGCGCTCCTGATTCAACAATCCACGAAATTTATACTAAATATACGAAACTGCGATACGTTTTCCTTTTTCCTTTCCTTGCTATGTTGCCTATATTGATTGGTTCAATTTTTCTAACAATATGTCCTGTTCCTAAATACTACAAACGCGAAAGTGCGTGCGTCTTATTGTGCCTGGCATTTCACTAATGGTCGGTGTAAGACCTTGTATTGAACAATAGGAAAACAACGCTAGCGTTCACACACGGGGCTAAGACTTGCACAGGTTTAACGAAATGACCAAATTTGAAATTTCATTTCTTAGACACTCCATAAGACAAACCTTAGACCAACCAATCAATTCTCATACAGTTGTGACGTCAGAAGCATTCTAGCCAATGGTGTTGTGGATACTGGAGTGAATTGAGTATTATCGTAATCATCTGTGTGAACGCCTCTGTTAAACCTTAAACCAAAAATCCTTAGACAAAATTCTTAAACATGTGTGTAGACCAAGCAAGTGAGCGATAACCAATCAAAGATCGATATTTCAAATACGAAACATATGAATCAGTGATTGGCCCGGCGAACACCTGCGGACAAATGCCAGAATCAACAAGGCCGATTCAGAACAACTTTGAATTTATTGAGTGCTTCGTTGCTAGGACGGCTCCAAAGTCACCGTTTATTTATTTCTAAGCCAAGAAGTAATGGAATTGAATCCACATCAGAAGTTAAAAAACTTCTGCCTGAAGCGGGATTTGAACCCGGGACCTTCTGCACTGGAAGCAGGGATGCTAACCACTGGACCAACGAGCCACCATTGTTTGATGGCAAAAGCGTTTCCGTACTTAGTACAAGTACAACGTCGGTGTGAAATACGATTTCGCTAGTATTTTCCATTTCAACTTACATACATCCACTCGCTAAACTCCTCGAACAACTCTATACAACTGCTAAACTTATGCATGCATAATTTCATTTCCTGTACTCGTTTCGCAGCAGGATTCAATTTCAGAGCTAAATTATATGATTAGCCTATATTTCCAGCGTTTACAAGAGTGTGTGATATAATGTTCAATGGTGTCAACCACGAACATACACTAAAGTCGCACTTCTCAGTCACGCTTGAATCTCGGTTGAAGATTCTTGGCACGCACTGATATTTACTAACGTCCGGCTTTCCAGGGTTTCAAACATTTGTGTAAGGGTGGGGGTGGGGGGTGGGGGGTCGATAGAGACAAAGCGTGTTAC
Source organism: Isoperla grammatica (assembly GCA_945910005.1). Classification (NCBI taxonomy): domain Eukaryota; kingdom Metazoa; phylum Arthropoda; class Insecta; order Plecoptera; family Perlodidae; genus Isoperla; species Isoperla grammatica. Next base: position 56,065,899 of record OX246738.1, read on the forward strand.
CGTAATTGAGCTAATAGCTGACGTGCGTGTTACCGCTACCTACGAAGCTACACAAGTGTTCTGTGCGTGTCGACAAACTACAGGGGCTATAGACAGCCCCGGGTTCGATTCCCAATCCCAGGGTTCCAGTAACGCGTGTATGAGTTGAGTGATAGACCAGAACTGACTGCATGGACTGTTCAGGATGCCTCTTAATCACTCGTATCACGCCCTAAATACATATTATACCCTATTTTGCCAATGGTTTTCTTTCATACCTCTATAATTTATTTATTTCTTCTTTTATCATGCATGTCTCTATTATTAATTCTTTTGATTTTCTTAGATTATTTTAACTGCTAGATGTAAATAATTTTTTTTGGGGTTTATATTAAATTGTTAACCTTGTAGCCTATATTACAAATAAAATAAAATAAAATAAATTCACATTTAGAGTCTATACCCACTCAGTAACTAAACTGATTTGCAGTGGGGGACTTTAATTGAAAGTGAAGATGTCGTATTTGTTTGATGATGATGATGAATGATGATGATGATGATGATGATGATGATGATGATGATGATGATGATGATGATGATGATGATGATGATGATGATGATGATGATGATGATGATGATGATGATGATGATAATGTGATTATGATGGTTCTTATTGTTTTTCATGTTTTTGATTGCAATCGTGCTATTCGAGACTGAGGGTGAGGGGTGATAGGCCTATAGCTGAAGATGAAGGACAATGCCAAGAACTCGTGCCGTGTGCGGGATTCGAAACCACGTCCTTATACCTGTCCCTAGAACCATACCTGCGCCCCAACCCGCATAAACCACCACGGACAGTCTCCTTTGTAAATCTATTGTATACAAATTATTGACAAAAATAGCCATGTGCTTTACGGTTTATCATGGTCCTGCATTACACAAATAACCCCGAACTGTCGAAGATGCTTTGGGTCAACGGACTTTTTCAAAAACTATTTTTTAAACAGGCATATTATGCCCTTGTATATGCTTGAATGATTGATTTAAGTTTGCATAAACACGAAAACATTGTCCTGAGAATAAATCTTCTCCCTCCTCTTCAACTGTCAAGCATCCCTACGAAAGGTGTTTTCGTAAAGACAACAGATAAAACAAGTTTTCCGATCTTCATCCGGTAAAGCCGAAAGAAAATCTCCCATTCCCGTGACAAGTCGCCGTGTAAAGTGGAACACACTCGCGTCGGCGCCGCGACGCCTCTGGTAATTGGTTATCATTCAAGTGCCAGTGCACGGATGACGCGGCGTCAACTCCCGCCTCTGAAATATCGGCGTTTCACTCGGAGAGATGTAGCTACTCTCATGAAGTGGGCTCTATTGTGATACACTCTCAGCTAGGACAAGTGCAAACAAAACAGACAACAATCACATGATAAGAGATATCAAACAAGGTAGGATGCGCGAGTGAATCAAGTATAAACACTGTGATGTGTGTGTTCTATAGCCACCTTCAAACACAACAGTCTAAACTGACACTGACAACATGGCTGATAACATTCGTGCAGATGCAGTTGATATAAACACGTCGTCTAGTGTGCGCTGACGAGAGCTGACACAAACGTGAGTTACCTTGTAACATTGTAGTGTTTAGTGTTAAAAGGATATTATTATAATAAATCTCACTCTTGTAATTATTTAGTCAGGACACGATTTGTTCGGAAATTTAAATTTATATTGGTGGAATATACTATCCACTCGAAGATAATGCACTTAATATGCCTGATTGCATCGTGTGTAAACCCACAACATGACAATTTAATTTAGTTGGTCAGAGTGTGATATTTTAAATTTTTGTTCACAAACAAACACTACTGAATGTCTTTATTACAAGAAAAGTATCTTGCAGTATTCTTATTCGAGGGGATATCGGTTCGATTCTCACCCTGTGACTGAATGTTTTCAAGATGTATTTTTTCCTCGTTACAATGTGAATGCTAGAATTGTATTTGCGATTCTGTTCCAACTAAGTAAACACCACAATATATAGTTATTGGCAATAACAAGAACGAATTGTACCGTATATCGTTCGTTATAGAGTCAACAGCAGTATTCCAAATTTTATAACACCAGTCCTATAATCATCTGATGGGGGCTATTTGAGGCACTATAGAATACTAGGTTAATGGTTGTACCTAATTTTAGTATGACGTACTATAAGGTTAAATATAATAATTATATCAACACAAATAGAAATTGTTGAATGTTACGTTTACGCGTGTTTCGTTACTTTTGGGCATGTCTGAATTAGAGAGCCTATACTTATAGGCTATACTTAGAGCCTATACTTATAGGCTCTCTAGTCCGAATAAGTGTTGACTTTTGGTGCAGTTGCACTCAAAGAAAATAATTCAATTTGTCACAGTAGTGTTATGAGACAGTTCTTGAGCTTTCGAGGTAATCATGCAAATATAAATATTTCCATTATATAGAACTTATCTTTAAGTATCATATTATGTAGGCCTATTATTACCTTTATCTAAAACTGTTTTGCTAAATAGAAAACAGTAATAGTCTATAACAGGATCATAATATTAGATTAAGTTTACCAACCGATAGGTAGTATATTACAATATTTGTAATAATGTTAATCTATCATGCCAAACACCATAGGCATATGCCTACTTACAATACGAAGTACCATGCTGCATGATTATTTTCATACTGATGGCATGATCCTGCATTAGAGTACGTTGTTAAACAATAACGAGCATTGTTTTCATCCATACGAAGCCTATCTTGTTATTATTGTTGTCTTCATTTACATCTCGTTGCATTCCACAACATAATACTTGTTTTCTACTATTGTGAATCACTAGTAGGCTATTTTCCCTGTGCAATCCATATACAAGAAAACATAATAATTTATATATAGTGGGATTATTTGTGTTTGTATAGAAAATACATTTCTCTTTCGTTACGTGACAAAAATGTGTTCTAGGTTATTGAGAAAGTCAAGAGCCTCTTGTATTCAAGGTCACATGTCACAATCACAACTGTTCACCTAGAAATGTTTATGAATGACAGCGCAACATTAGTAAACAAAATTGAAAAAGTTTGAAGTTGAATCAGAGAAAGACAAGCGTAGATTGCAAGAGTGGCTTGCCTTGAAACGTCTAGGTCGCGTGAGATAGTTTTTAGGTTTCAAAACGCAAGACTGTCACTGAAGTTACGCCATTATAGTTGAAACTTTATAGACTTCTCCTTACCGCAATTAAACTTTCTTCAGAGAAAGAATTTATAATTTTTGTCATCAAATACTAGCGCATTAAACCTTCATTAACTAGCGACGGGAACATGCTAACTAAACGTAAATCATGCTGTACAATTATGACAATTTGAAAATAAATTTTATGCAACAAGCATGGTTGAGTCAATGAACTGTGATTTGTCAGTTGATAGGGGAACAATGATATTGACGGGGTGGTGAGGGGGGGGGGCTTACATACCGTCTACAATCTACTAAAGTGGTTCCACAGCAACCTTGTGATGCTGACGTTCATATAGATGAATCCTTCGGAGCCAATCAGCGGGTGGCTTTTTCAAATGCTGATACTTGATGGACCCGCTTGATTTACATAGACCTTTGTACTTTTTGCACTGTTCCCTATGATGATAGGGCACAGTGCAAATAGTACAAAAGTGTAAGGGGCAAAGCAAACAAACTTTTTGGCTAACTCACCTATGACGTCAGTATCCAAAAGGTTGCTGTGTAATAAGTGCTGTGTAATTTGTAATAACACTATACAACGAATCGCTGAGGTTTTGGGTCGTGATGATGATAGTTGAAATTTACGTAGACAACGAAGCTAATCGAGACCTTGAATATAACAAATCTTTCGTCACTACACATCCCACTACAATTATTATAGCACTACACCAGAAACTATTAACCTAATAAGGTTAAGGTAGGTCTATTAATACGGTATGCCATACGTCGTTTTGAATGAATGAATTAATGAATGAATGAATGAATTAATTAATTAATGAAAGTCAGCTAGAAAACTTATTCGTCAGCATATTTTACTTTTTAGATTGTATTCTTGACATGTACGTTAATATCCAGAATACTACCCCAAATAAGGAACTCAAACTCTTCGTTCCCATGTGAAATACCAAAAGTGGTGGGAAACCAGGTATTTTGGTCATATCAAAAATAAGAACTAATAATTATCCAAGCCACTCCTTTGATCCACTATGTACAATAATGAGTGTGTGATACGTCTAACCGAACCGGATGTGTCTATTAGGCAGCTGCCACGCTTAGCGTGGAGACCCGGCACCTCCACCATGATAATCTATTGATGGACGCGCTGGGAGTATTTGGGCTTATAACGTCTCATATTTTAGCAACGATACTAATCAATACGATGAGAAGGCGATAATAAATATGAAAATGCCACATGACATCCATGCCCAAGCCAGGATTCGAACCTGGAACGCAGAGACCACGGGTTACTATAGTCGACCGCGGCTAACTGTGCTGTGCTATTTGTGTTTAATACATACTCAAATTAGAGGTGTATGTATGAATTCTGTGTATTTATGTGTGTAGGCCTAGAGGCCTATATGTATTGAATTTTACTAAATCGAAAACAAATCAAAACTCGTCCTATAGAAAAAAGGATAGCACATTAACACGTATAGGCTATAACATTTCTTTTAACAACACGGAGTGGAGCCATAGTGTCCCGAATCGATTTGGCACAGGTATGATAAACTCAGCAAACAGAACTATTGCGCATCAGGTTTGACTCCATAAAATGCAGTAGGTCCCTAAAATACCAGCCACATATCGTCTCTATTAGCCTAGTGGCACAACTATGAAGGGGGCTAAGCTGTAAGTGTGTAACTGCTGTGAGATACTGATCGCGGGCCTGCTAAATACGTTTTACTTGGTTCCAGCAATGGCGCACTGGGTTTTCTTTCTCACTTGAAGTCGTCGCAGCTTTAGAAGAAAATAATATGAACAATTATGCATGTTATAAGATTAAGTTAAATATTAATGAGATGAAGTCATAGAAGTACTTGCCACGGGTATGTACAACATGTTAACACTGACCGCGTGTGTAACATCAATATAACAACGATGATGGCCACGCGGTGTCATGAATTCAACTATATTTGATTTATGTGTAATATAATAATCTTTGTGATATGTAAAATCTTTTTAAAATGTAATTATCTTTGTAATGTGTAAAATCTTTGTAATGTCATATTTTGTAATGTGTGGTTGCAGCACCTAAGAGGTGAGGATCACCTTTGGTGCTGTAGACTAATAATGTACCTGCCATCTGGTGATGTGATAAATAAAGATAATAATAATAATAATAATAATAATAATAATAATAATAATAATAATAATAATAATAATAATAATGAGGATGAGTACAAATCGGCCACGACCGTACATAGCATCCACAGTTCGGTTTGGAAAAAATAATGTGGACAATGATATATTAAGTAGTAAAGCCAAATGTGGGCATTTGAGAAGCAGAAGAAGAAGAAGAAGAAGAAGAAGAAGAAGAAGAAGAAGAAGAAGAAGAAGAAGAAGATATATTAAGTAGTTCTAAGTAGATTTTAATAAGGTAAACACATGGAAATACTTGACATTTGTGTCCGTACAACATGTTTATGCCGGTTTTGACCGAGTTTGTATGTATTGCAACAATAAAATAATAATAATAATAATAATAATAATAAATTAATAATAATAATAATAATAATAAAAATAATAATAATTATAATAATAATAATAATAATAATAATAATAATAATAATAATAATAATAAGTACCCTTAATAACATTTCGTGGGATACCTGCCAAGGGATATCTTGCCCCTCTGGGGCCTCATTCCAGTACATTTGCAAAGTTAACCCCGGTGTTAGCCAATAGCCAATCAGGAGTCAGCAATTGGGACGCCGATCGAAGGAAGGCATTGTTGAAAAAACGAGACATAATAAAAACAATAACAAACAAAAACAGTCCAATAACCTCAAAACGTCGACAAAATACTCAATAAAACTACATATTTACATATGTAGGACCTATATAATGTACAATAAATACACACAATTGTTTATAAACTTCAATAAACACATAAAGTAACGCATCCATGAAATAGATTATTATCAATAAAGAATTGAAATGTGACATTTGTGAAACTATACACACGGGCATCGACAACATGGCGGCATTTCAAAGTATTGTTGAGATAACTCTTCTTAACCCTACTATCAGACAGGGTCATATTTGCCTCCGAATTATGCAGGGAAGCCTGTGTACGAGTTAACCCCGGGGTCATTTTAACATGGGGTTAACGAGAGTTAAGGAGAGTTAAAAAAATGTACAGGAATGAGGCCCCTGGCAGTTTATTGGATATAAGTATGAAGATGGTAAATGGAAGGGAGTGATAAAGAGGGCTAGGATAGACTGGATATAGGAGGAATCAATCGCAGCAACCTTGGGGAAACACCTTTAGTCAGGATCGTCGGTGCATGGTCGGTATCGAACTATAGAGTATAGGCACTGATAACAGATTGTATCAGTAGGCCTATTGCGTCGTCTCGTCTCGCGTACCGCTGAGTCTCCTCTATCGGTCGTTTAGGTTGTAACATTATAAGTACACGTTGCATCGATGTTTCAGTTATTTGAAGCCAGAAGGTTTCTATCAGAAGACAACTAAATTACGGAATTATTTCATTGTATGCGCAAGTTAATTAATTATCTGTGGTATGGCTGTATAAGACGTCTCATAGAAGACTTCATATTCTTGAGTGTATTAAAAGTCTCTGAACGAACACTAATCTGTGAAATAATGTTGCTAGCTACGATATTATCTTAGCTAATCGTTGAAGCAAACTGCGTGTAACATCACTGGACTTGTTGATTCTCAAACAGGTATCGATGTTTAAAGGCGATCCTATAAATCTGGTTACTCAAGTCTGTCTAACTCTTAAAACTGGGCTAGCCCTCAAGTAGCTAACGATCACGGAAAATAAATGGTATGGCCACTTGTTGAAAGATGTGTTTTGATGAGAAAATGGCGAGTTTCGCAAATTTAATCGAGTTTCCAAGAGAACGATCAAAGTACCAATTAGCTAGGCCGCAGTGCACGCGATTCTACGCCTGGAATTAGACTTAAGCCACTCTCAGACTCAAACCAACAGCACAGAAGGATAAGGGAACAATGAAGATGTTTCTCAAAGGTCTTTGACTGAGAAGGAAGTGATCTTGTGTGGCTCGTTGATTTAGTGGGTTTATTCCTTCGGAGATAGCTTTGCAACCACGTAAGCATCAAATGGTTTTAACTGGAATGATAAACACAGGGTCTATAGCTTTCATTGTTTGAAAGGAAAACTTATTTTTTTAATTTAATTTGTAAAATTTAATTACTTTAAAATCTCGCGCAGATAGGCCTAGCCTTAACGTTTTGTGAGGATATAATAAGTTTCAGAAATATAATGAAATCATTGATTAGAATCATAACGCGCATTAACAGTTTAAACGTATTTTCAGGTAGCTCCTTAAGAATTCTGATTCGCGTTACGCGGGTTAATACGATGTCATGACTCATGGGAACCGGAACTGAGCGTTTTATATACCCCTTCCCTTTTACACTTAAGTTTGTGTGATCGGGTTCTGTAAATTGAGTGGTCATTATCGCCATGGATTTCTACACTGAAGATGCTTATTTCCATCATGCGACGTCAACTTTTCCAGAATAATCTGAGCTGCGATCTTCTAAGTTGGGAGCAGCATATTCACACAACCACATTGTTATAGAATCAAAGACACATTATTTTCTATATTATTTTGTATTATATCTTCTATATTCTATGTATATTATTTTGTCCACATATTTTATTATTCTTCAATGGTACAAAGAAAACAATAATCTGATATATCATGTGTGTGGAAAAAATCGATGTTATACCGTATTCATCTGTTTGTAGATAAGTTAACCAGAAATCAACTAGGGTATAAATCAACTTCAGCTTCAATTTGTATAATTTTGTTTGCAGATACAAGGAGAGATGGCGTCAAGGACAAATCCCAAGGCCAGAGGGGCGGTGACTTTGAGGTGGGCTAATCTATAAACCAATCAAAACTCGCCCCCCCCCCCATGTAAACACTCAGGCCTTACGCTAGCGGTCGACCCAATCTGTAGTGTGAACCTTCATTTTCTCAAGCATCTTTCTTAGTTTTTCAGGACGGTGACTGAGTATAGGCCTATGTTAGGGTGTTTGGGTATAGTTGTGAAGGATTTCCCGAGTGACTCAATCCCATTACGGCTGAGGAAAACCTCGGGAAAACCTTCATAGTCAGGATTGCCGGTGGCCGGAATCGAACCAGCGACCTCCCAAATTATAGTGTATTGCGTGTTATCACTGAGCTATATCCCTATCGGTGATTGATATCGGTGATGAACAAAATGCGGTTCAGCGTAATGACATGTTTAGATAAACTATTATTACTACGGAGTTTAAAGGCACAAAACAGCAAGGTTTACAGTGCCTATGTTATTTTAATAAAGTGGTAGGCCTAATATTTTAATTGAGTTAAAACTTCGACCATACCCCATGCAAATATTCACCACGGAGATAAAATGTATCATTTTTGTGTATGTACCAGATACCTAAAGGTATTCCCTATAAGTTTTTTGTGGCGCAGTTTTTAAGCGTCACGTGCGCCGTTGCACGCACAGGTTGTCAAGTCGAGCTGATGTGTGTTTCTGGTTCTACGATAGAATTACTTCCGTTCTGATAGTGAATTTCAAGTTCATCCGAGTTGATGGCATCGCATGCTCACATCACCTTGTTCAACAGCCAGTCCTTCATCTTGGCACTGTTACCGATACATTTGGGCGTCGCGTGCTGGTTTGTCATATCGGCAACGTGGCAGGTTGACGGGGGGGGGGGGGGGGATACAACGGACAGATAACAAACAGGCTTTTGCTTGAAGGGCGCGGCGATTTATGTGGAAAACAAGATTTACAATGAAACAAGGAAATCGCTTCTGTATACTTCCTGAAAGATAAATTTATCACAGAACTCAGATCTGATAAGGGTTCTTCGAAGTTTTGTTCTTAGCGAAGTTACTGCATGTTAATTAGCCTACAGTATTATTCCCCAAACCTTTTTAAGCATCCTTTCTTTGTATAAACATTATGGAAGTGTTGACAATACAATAACAAGAACCGATTTTCAGTGGTAAAGATGGATTTATGAATTACCCTATACTCACGAGACAACTTTCGGTTTACCCAAAAAAAAAAAAGGGGGGGGGGGGGTTTATAGACTATTCGGGAATTGTAATTTATTTCGTACTGGTAAATTTACTTTTATTGAAGTTCTGTAATGAATTCAATAAATATTCTCTGAAGTTTTTTGTTTGTAATACAGGATTATAGTGTATGGAACATAAACAATCTGTTAAGATCAATTAACAACTTTCATAATAGACCTACAAGCTACACTATTAAACTCAATGCTACAACTATAAACACACACAAATTTTCACAATCACATTTATCACAATTGTGAAGCAAAGGACGAGTAACGAATAGCTGTGTTAGTGCAAAGTATTCGTATGATGACGAATTCCCAATTGCCATCAATCTATTGATACGCCAAACGCCCATGGCGCTGCATATTTACGATAGGAATAATGTTTGTTTGTAGACTCTATTATGGATCGCATGCTAAGTCACTATCTCATACATGGCCGTGGTTACATTCCACCAGCACCGTAATACGGCTTCCAAGTTATGCCAGAACTCAAGCCATAAAACCTTTGAAACGTGTGTCTACAAGTAAGTGCAACATGTGGTATGGCGCGTGACACTTTATTAAGTTTCGATGCAACTCTGCTCAATTGTTGCATGGATACCACTAATTGTTGTCACCTCCAACCAAGACCATACACAAGTACTTTATTAACACTATAGTGAAGAGGGAGAATTAGGTGCGAAAAGCGCTAATTGCTCCTTAAGTAATTGTGAATTGTTCATATTTAATCTGAATTTAAATAAAAAAAAATAAAAAAAATAAAAAAAAATAAAAATAAATAAATAAATAAATAAATAAATAAATAAATAAATAAATAAATAAATAAATAAATAAATAAATAAATAAATAAATAAATAAATAAATAAATAAATAAATAAATAAATAAATAAATAAATAAATAAATAAATAAATAAATAAATAAATAAATAAATAAATAAATAAATAAATAAATAAATAAATAAATAAATAAATAAATAAATAAATAAATAAATAAATAAATTAATTAATACATAAATAAATAAACAAATAAATAAATAAATAAATAGATGAATGAATGAATGAATGAATGAATGAATGAATGAATGAATGAATGAATGAATGAATGAATGAATAAAACAGTATTGCAATTTGCTCCAAAACAATAAAATGAGGAATCCTCTAAATGCAACGCGGGGAAACATATTTATAATGCAAATCCATGTGGGGTGTGACGCAATCGCACCCCCATCCCTACAGATATGAACGAAAGCTGAACACATCAATTAGATGGTTTAATTGGCGATAGATCAATGCCACCAACGGAATGCGTGCATGTGTAATTGCCTCCGCACACCTCCCCCGTCCCGGTACGGCGGACCAGAAGCCGCGTGCACGACTACGATCTCGCGACCGTGGTAATGTTCGACCATTGATTTTCCGCTAATTAAGTTCGATGGGTAAACCGAGGGTATTGTAAAGCTGTCGCTGTCTCAGTTGGACCGCTGACAGGCAAACATCAACGCTCTCCTTGCACGTGGTGAGTTAACACATTATTTATATTCCATCGGTTCTTGTTGTTTGGTGGCGATGAGGGGTAGTAGACGAGCTGAAGGACAGACACAAAAAAACCATGCCTAATGCGGGATTCGAACTCACGCACGCTTAGGACCTACGCCCAACCGCATGAGCCACCACAGACGTCTTCAACCTTTCGAGTATTGAAGACGTTCCATCACCGCGCATTGATAGATTTCTGTGGCTCATTGGTCTAATGGTGCGTTCCCGTGCCCGTACGTCGGACGTTGGACGTCGGACGTTGGCCAACCGTAGTCCGTAGAATTCTAGACGAACGTCAAGGGGGCTGTGCCAGCGATTGTTGTAAGGGCAACGTCCGACGTTTAAGTCCGACGTAAAAGCATGAGAACACAGCATTATTAGGGTTGCCATAAGTTGTGGTGGTAAAAAGAGCTATACTAAGGGATTGATGCATATAGTGGGTCAGGGAGGGGTGAAACCCATAAAAGACGTGTACAGGGTGATGTAGATAAGCTTGTAGTGGGCTAGTGAGCGAAATGTGTTTTCGTAGCCTGAGGTGATCCCAGCTCGCAGTGAAACCCATAATAGGTGTAAAGGCTAATGTAGATAAGCTTGTAGTGGGCTAGTGAGAGAAATGTGTTTCCGTAGCCTGAGGTGATCCCAGCTCGCAGTGAAACCCATAATAGGTGTAAAGGCTGATGTAGATACGCTTGTAGTGGGCTAGTGAGAGAAATGTGTTTTCGTAGCCTTAGGTGATCCCAGCTCGCAGTGAAACCCATAATAGGTGTAATGGCTAATGTAGATAAGCTTGTAGTGGGCTAGTGAGAGAAATGTGTTATCATAGCCTTAGGTGATCCCAGCTCGCAGTGAAACCCATAATAGGTGTAGTGGCTAATGTAGATAAGCTTGTAGTGGGCTAGTGAGAGAAATGTGTTTTCGTAGCCTTAGGTGATCCCAGCTCGCAGTGAAACCCATAATAGGTGTAAAGGCTGATGTAGATAAGCTTGTAGTGAGCTAGTGAGAGAAATAAGTTTTCGTAGCCTGAGGTGATCCCAGCTCGCAGTGAAACCCATAATAGGTGGAAAGGCTAATGTAGATAAGCTTGTAGTGGGCTAGTGAAAGAAATGTGTTTCCGTAGCCTGAGGTGATCCCAGCTCGCAGTGAAACCCATAATAGGTGTAAAGGCTGATGTAGATAAGCTTGTAGTGGGCTAGTGAGAAAAATGTGTTTTCGTAGCCTTAGGTGATCCCAGCTCGCAGTGAAACCCATAATAAGTGTAGTGGCTAATGTAGATAAGCTTGTAGTGGGCTAGTGAGAGAAATGTGTTTTCGTAGCCTTGGGTGATCCCAGCTCGCAGTGAAACCCATAATAGGTGTAAAGGCTGATGTAGATAAGCTTGTAGTGGGCTAGTGAGAGAAATGTGTTTTCGTAGCCTGAGGTGATCCCAGCTCGCAGTGAAACCCATAATAGGTGTAAAGGCTGATGTAGATAAGCTTGTAGTGGGCTATAGTGAGAAAAATGTGTTTTCGTAGCCTTAGGTGATCCCAGCTCGCAGTAAAACCCATAATAAGTGTAGTGGCTAATGTAGATAAGCTTGTAGTGGGCTAGTGAGAGAAATGTGTTTTCGTAGCCTTGGGTGATCCCAGCTCGCAGTGAAACCCATAATAGGTGTAAAGGCTGATGTAGATAAGCATGTAGTGGGCTAGTGAGAGAAATGTGTTTTCGTAGCCTGAGGTGATCCCAGCTCGCAGTGAAACCCATAATAGGTGTAAAGGCTAATGTAGATAAGCTTGTAGTGGGCTAGTGAGAGAAATGTGTTTCCGTAGCCTGAGGTGATCCCAGCTCGCAGTGAAACGCATAATAGGTGTAAAGGCTGATGTAGATAAGCATTGTAGTGGAATAGTGAGAGAAATGTGTTTTCGAAGCCTTAGGTGATCCCAGCTTGCAATGAAACCCATAATAAGTGTAAAGGCTGATGTAGATAAGCTTGTAGTGGGCTAGTGAGAGAAATGTGTTTTCGTAGCCTTGGGTGATCCCAGCTCGCAGTGAAACCCATAATAGGTGTAAAGGCTGATGTAGATAAGCTTGTAGTGGGCTAGTGAGAGAAATAAGTTTTCGTAGCCTGAGGTGATCCCAGCTCGCAGTGAAACCCATAATAGGTGTAGTGGCTAATGTAGATAAGCTTGTAGTGGGCTAGTGAGAGAAATGTGTTTTCGTAGCCTTAGGTGATCCCAGCTAGCAGTGAAACCCATAATAGGTGTAAAGGCTGATGTAGATAAGCTTGTAGTGAGCTAGTGAGAGAAATAAGTTTTCGTAGCCTGAGGTGATCCCAGCTCGCAGTGAACTACTAACTTGGAGTAAACCACTACTATTATTACTTCTTGTCTTAGGTATAAGTAAACGGTGACTTTGCACTTTGCAGCCGTCCTAGCAACGAAGCACTCATTGAAAGTTGTTCTGAATCGGCCTTGTTGATTCTGACATTTGTCCGCAGGTGTTCGCACTGTCCAATCACTGATTCATATGTTTCGTATTTGAAATATCGATCTTTGATTGGTTATTGCTCACTCGTCGATGGTGTTCTGGTGCCTACGGGGTTGGTTTAGTCCCCCACTGAAAATCAGTTTCGTTACTGAGTGGGTAGACTCTAAATGTGAATTTATTTATTTATTTAATTCATACGAAATGCCCTTATAATCGCTACGTAGCCTGCCTTACATAAGATAATGTTGATACGTGATTCTCGGCTTTACATATTATGTTATTGAGCGAAGCACCTTCACAGCAGATTGCCATCTGGCTATTTTTAGATGCCAGTCCAGCCCAGCCAGTATTATAGATCGAATATGCACACAGCAATAAAGAACACATCATTTGAGAACGGAGAGTTAGCCTACTAAACGATGCGTGATAACAAAATATACAAGGATGACGTGCAAAGTTCCCATAAAAAAAAAAAAATAGATATAGATTAACAAGATGGGAAATCATATTACGATAGACAGTTAGCGGCCCTATTCACGGAAATGAGGTTCTGATCTCCGTTTTGGTCGAAGAAATTGTTGGTGTTCTTGTGCCCTATTTTGAAAGAACTACCGGGAAGTTAGATCATATTCATACGGAATGAATTCTACACACATGAGCTACATATCTACAGTTGTGTCTAAACTCTTTCAAGTATGTGTAAGGTTGGGGGGGCGGGGGTAGGGCTCCTTGCGGAGTAGTCATAAGGTCTGTTCGTTCTGTAGTAGCAGTCGCACTGCAGGAGGCGAGTTGGAGCAAAGACATATGACGTCATATGAGTTGGTAGCTCATGGGAGTAGTTTATAAAAACGAACGGTCTTGTAGCAGATTTTGTTGCGCGGCAAATAAGTTCTCAATTACCTTGAGATACCACCATCAATCTCGAGCTACTGAATAGAATATTTCATAGAATAATAGTATTCAAATGTCCCTGCAGGCCAAGTATCACACTATTCATTGGTGAGAGGTTTGGGACAATCCATTAGGCCTAGAGTGCAGAAAACACTATTTATATAAATTTAAAATGTACACTAAGCATAAAGCTCATTCGCATTATCAAATATGTAATGGGCATCCACTATTTCTGGGCCATTCTCTCCACAAGCAATCTTGCACACTTCTCCATCCATAATTACGCGCCTTTTTGCAACCTGCTACAACTTTACTGTAAGCGCTCCGAGACCTCTCGAGTAGGAGCACTTTCAGTAGAGTTGTAGCAGCTTCCATTTCGTAATCGAACACTTTTGTAGTAGCGCCAACTTACTACCAAAGCGCCTGCTCCCATAGAACGAACACTTTTGTAGTACCGGTACTGTCGCACATTGTAGTAGACAGAACGAACAGCGACCTATAGTTAAAAAGTTGCGTGACTTCACTTAAGTGCAGCAAAGGGTAGTCTCACTATACAAACCGCGCGAAATTAACGATTTTGAATAATATCTAAAAGCAATATTGAAACATACAATAATGCTGTGGTTCACATCCGTCGCAGTGAATTGAAATAATCATAAGAAATTAATCAATTCAATTTCTTATTTCAACTTCACTATTTCACTGTTTCTTATCCTTTAGTGTCGCAATATTAAATAAGTAGCTTTGTTAGTTTGTCCTGTGATCATTACTCCAGGAGTACGGTATTACGAAAACCCCGTTTTTCTGCCCTGGAGTAGAGTAGCTGCGACAAGTTCTTTTGTCCAGTGAGTGGTAACTTACTACAACTGTGATGGGAGTAAGGTTTTTACACCTGCTTCCCGAGTAGGAGTAGGAGGATCAACTGAAACGATCTCAACTGTGACAACTCCGTTTTTTGTCCAAGTGGTAGTAACTGTGATTTCTACTCCTATATTCGTTACAATGACATATTTCCGGATTACTCCTGGCGTAAAATACTCCTGTTGAGGCAGGGCAAACGAACAAACCTAATGATAAATGTTTGAATAGGGAACACGCGTATGAAAATTTTAATCGATTTTTAAATACCTTGTCTCTCATTTAATAATTTTGTGTCTTTGAATTTTGAAAAACGGATCAGTCTATGCCTCAAAATAATTGGTTTAGTAATTAGTAACGATAAATAAAAGGGCGCGAAAAACGAGCCGCCGCCATGTAGAGTGGATTTGACATCATGAGGTTTGTTCGTTTGTCCTGCCTCAACAGGAGTATTTTACGCCCAGGAGTAATCCGGAAATATGTCATTATAACGGATATGGGAGTAGAAATCACAGTTACTCCCACTTGAACAAAAAAACAGAGTTGTCACAGTTGAGATCGTTTCAGTTGTTCCTCCTACTCCTACTCGGGAAGCAGGTGTAAAAACCTTACTCCCATCACAGTTATAGTAAGTTACCACTGGACAAAAGAACTTGTCGCAGCTACTCCCATCACACTTACTCCAGGACAGAAAAACGGGGTTTTCGTAATACGTCGTACTCCTTAAGTAGTGATCACAGGACAAACGAACAAAGCTATGGTTTTGTACTTTGTACGCTCACCGCCTCAGCGATTGGTCTGTTCCACCACGTCTACACAATCATTGCGTCACAGCCACCTGTACGCGTTTCAGATCCCCGAGTTTAAACTTCAATAAATACGACCACATTAAACCTATTTCAAAAATTTTTTTTTACGTGCGACTTGCATTAATATACTTTTTGTATCATATACTATTAAACTAAGTGTTTGGTTTAACAAAAAAAATCGTACGCGTGTTGCCTATTGTGGTATCGTAACAACTCAATACTAGATTTGAAAAATGAGGATTGTTTTAATCACTACAATTTTGTAATAATTACAATATATGTACAATAATAATTATAACAATAATTACGAACTATTGGTACCGGTAATGTAAAGTAATTACAATTAATTACTAATTACCCGGTATCAATAAAAATATTTGAAGCTTTTTGAATCCAGTTTTCTCAGTTTTTATGAAAGCACAATTCGGACATTCGCATAAATATCACTTTTTATTTAATATTGTTATTGCGTAGCATTTCATTGTGAGACTATCCTTTTGACTTAAAAGCGACTTTAGAACCTTCTTGTCAAAGCTAGCTCTTCTTTATCACTTGGAAACTGAACATTCGTGTCTAATCTCTTGTGCATGCTGCACAAGAGATCTCTAGTAGTAGTAGTAATAGTAGTAGTAGTAGTAGTAGAAGTAGTAGTAGTAGTAGTAGTAGTAGTAGTAGTAGTAGTAGTAGTAGTAGTAGTAGTAGTAGTAGTAGTAGTAGTAGTAGTAGTAGTAGTAGTAGTAGGTTTAGATTTAGTTAGTCTTATTTAGGTTTAGAAGTAGTAGGTTTAGACGCGGTTACGATTCACGAGAGTCAGCATGAATGGATGGCTACTTTTTCCAAAACGTTTACAATTTTCATTTTTGACAATGAACTGCAAACTGTGAATTTAGTGGATACAGGTAAAATCAGAATTATTACACACTAACATATTTTGTTAATGCTCTAAATTTTAATTATTAGACTATAGGTATATATATATAAAATATTCTCTTATTTATAACGAATGGATTGGATTGGAAGGGGGTTAGGATCCAGAATTGAATCAAAATCGTATGTTAAAGTAACAAATATCGACTTTATTTTTACATTTTACAGTTTTTAAGCATTATTCATACACTCCAAAACTGCTGCATTGAAAATTCAGTTTCTAGTCAACATGTTTTACATATGTTGAATTTACACGTTTCCTTTATATAAAATAATAATAACAGGACAAACATGTTCCTATAAATCAGCTAACTTGCAGTCATATCACATGAATATGATATTATTACAGAGCCACTGCCCACTGGGCAGGTTCGTTGAATAGTAGATGGTACTACATAACCACCCCTCCTCCACAAGTGGGCAGCAGAGGGATGGTCCATGGGCTGGGGGGAGGGTAGTTCCTAGACCTTGGTTAGTCTAGTCCGTACCAACAGACCAGTACTAATTGATGGTGATGTACTTGTTTTATCAATGTAATAAAACATACGTTAATGTAAGGTAGCAAAAACTTCATACATGGAAGGGAATATATATAGTTTTCAAATAAAAACTAAACCGTACATTGACATGGAGTGACTTAGCACCATTTGTAAGTACACTAATACAGTTTCATCCAGTAACATAGTTTTATTAGAAGGGTGTGTAGTTTAGTTCTAATTTTTTATTGGAAAGCCACTAAAAAAAATGGGGTTTGTTCAGAACTTGAAATTCACAACTGTTCACAACATCTACTTTTTTCCTTAACATTTGTTGTACTTTGGGAAGTGAACTTCTTACCTGTGTCCATCTGAAAAAGAAAGACATGATAATAGTTAGAGATAAAATGGACGTTAGTTTCTCATTGTCAACATAATATGCTAATTTCGTGCAGTTTTAATATTAGCGGCAGTCTTTCCTCATAGCTAGTGTACACCTCTGCAACAAAGTCTGTCTGTTTCTGTTGACAGTGGCGCAACAGAGGAGAGCGTCACAGTAGGCGACACCCTAATGCCGTTGATGACGGTAGAGAGCAGCGTAGTGAACAGCGACGGTACTTCCCTCAAGTCCCGAGCGTCTTCGTCGGGCGACGTACAACCCAGGCTGAGCCGAACGTTCAGTTCGTGCGACATCGTCTACACCAAACCGGACCCCAAACAGAACGCGAGTCGGTTCACAAAGAAGGTGGTGGCCAAGTGTGAACACCAGTACCATTCTCACGAGGCGCTGCCCTCGGCCGAGGCCAAGGTCGACACTAAGCTGCGTCGACTGACGAGGACCCAGAGCGAGCGAGCGGACATGGAGGACGGCGCTACCCCTACCCCAGAGAAACCCTCGGACGCGCAGAGCCGCTGGGGCGTTCTTCAGTCCAAGGTAGGTGTATAGTTTATATAACATAAGTAAACACTTTTCTGTTTGTGCTATTATCAAACTGTGGATCGGTTTTTGAAACAGGCCTTCATCCCTTCCTCTCTTCTGCTAGTCTTTTCATCTATTACAACATATACGTGTCCCGAGACAACCTTAAAGATGCTTTCGTCATAGACGAGGAACTCGTGGCCAATGAGCGATCGGTATTTGCTCGGTTCGGCTTGTGGGGCTCTCTGATTGGCCACGAGTCACTTGTTTATGAGGAAATAGGTAAGGTTGTCTCGCGATGCGTATATATAGGCCTAAATAGTGAATTATGGCTTAAAAATTAAATATCAATTTGTTTTTATTTCTGTCTGTTCCAAAGGCGATTGCACTCAACCAAGTAAAGAAAGACAAGCGGAGAGCTCAGATCGTCGCCAACGTAACGAAGAGGCTCTACAAGAAGAAGGTGGATACACCACCGGAGCCGGCAGCTACCGTGGCTCAGCCGGGAGAAGACGACCAGGAACCGGACGAACTGAAGATCTGTTCGCGAGCTCGGGCGTCCCTACTGGAGCTGACGAGGAAGGCGCTCTATGCACAACGCAGGAGACGAGAGGTGGAGACGCAAACAGAGTTCTGGGGACACGTACTGCGCGTCAAGGAAGTGGGGGTGGGGACAGACAACGGCGATGTTAGAAAGGCAACGGAGACGCAGTGTTCCATCACGTCGCACGTGTTGATCTCAAAGGAAGTGGGTACAAACTGTGATGATATTAAATACAATATGATGGACGACGTGTACAGGCGCTGGGGTTATCACTACAGGAACGGTAGCGGGGGCCAGCACGCAAGGGCATGGAACTACTACCCAGATTCGGTCATCGTTACGGAACACCGATTCTTCAAGTCCAACGAAGAAGATTTTTCCGATGACAGTCTCGACTCGAACCCGGACTTTGACGTAAAAATACAAGTCGAGGGTTTGAAAAAGACGGAAAAGCCGTGTGTTTGGAAGGTTGTCAGTATAACTTCAGGTCAGATGTTTAATAAACCAAATATGAGACCTGAAGTTTCTAAAGTAAATTTTTGCAAGTCTGGGAGTATTCCCAATGATGAGATTATTAACCGGGAGGATAAAACAGGGCAAGTAAAAGCAGTAGAAACATCAGAGTCGACAATCGATGTAGAAAGAACCACAGTTGAATGCACGTGCCAAGAAACTGTCAAGGAGTTACATATGATAGTGAAAAGCTTGCAGCAAAGTGTTGAAAAGCTGAATAAAACGAGAAATACTCCCGCATGTATGGTACAGGTGTGTCACGGTAGAGTGTCTCACTGTCACTGTGATCAACACGTGGGAGAAACATCAACACAGGACTCAGAAACATGTGACAGCTGTAAACGGAAAGCTGGTTCAAAAGCATCCCAGAACACCAACCAGCGAGATGATTTAATTGGTATTGTAGACTGTACCTCAGAACCATCTGAATATGGTGGCATCAATGGAGGGAAACTAACTCTCAGCCGAATTAGAGGGTTTCTATATAGATGGAGAAGTAAGTGTAAAACAGAAGAAAAGTGTACACATTCTACTGAGCAGACAAATGATACAAACACGAGCAAGGGTAGTTGTGGCATTACTTTTTCTGAAAAATACAAGGAGTTAATAATTCTGCAAAAAACAAAGAAGAGTACAGATAAACCAAATGAAAGAGCCACAGAAATTGCTCTTAATCAAAACCCCATGCTCGAATGTGAGCCGATCTCAACGAAAAGTAATTGGAGCTTATTAGAAGACGAAACCGAGAAAGCCGATATCATGAAATGTTCTGACGTATCAAGCAACGAAACGTCACATTTGAAAGCGTTCATCGTAACAGTAAAGGAATTCTTGAAGAAAAATTGCATTCAAAACATCTCCAAAAACCAGTCATTATCATTCTACATGGAAATGTTGAAAAGTTTAATAAAACACAACAATACCATTCCAAAATTAAGAAATCCAAATGGGATTATTTCACAGGTAACATTAAAAAACCATGAACCAAATGTAGAAAAAGGCGTTCCTCATAACGAAGCAAATGGTACACAGTTATTGCAAAGTGGCATGAACCAAACAGAAATATTAAGGAGAGAAATTCCAGGTGACAAGGTTTTAGACATGTTTGATGACTTCACGGACGATGACAAGTTTCCCTTACCGCGAACAACGCCCCATTTGTTGCACTACGACAACGGGAACTTCTCAGAGGATCTGCGAGCAGACAAAGATGTGGAGCACTGGATGGACATTAAATGTCTCATTCTTGGACATAACTTTGACACATTCCCAGATGACGATGAAGACGATTTAGTGGAAAGAAGAAGAATCAAGAAGAAAACTGTAACTTGGAAAGATATTTGTGGATGTGGAGATTTGGTACAGTTAAGACCATTATCCCCACGTGATACAATGGAAAATGATGCAATTCCAAACACATATTATGAAAGGAATAGTTCTGCCTACTCAAATTTGAGACAAGAGAAGGATGCAAATGAAAGAAAAATTACCAACTATGAGAGAAACATGTTGGATGAGACAGGCTTCCATTTTGAATCATTCAATGAATCAGGCAGGTATTCTTTTGAAGAACGATTCAAGCTTGATCTTCTTTCTAGCCCTCCAAAAAAGAGATCAAAACCAGATGTTTTCTGGCACAAAAATAATGCTTATGAGTTTAAAAGGGAGTACAATCTACCTAAAATTAATTTAAATTTTGAAAAGGAGAGTTTGAAGAACTTGTCAGAAAAAGACAGTACATCCACAGCAGACCGAAGAAACTGCACAACTAACATGTGTGGAAAATTTTCCACTCGTTCGAAATATTATCAAGAGAAACATAAACAAATATCTCAAATTCTAGAGAGAAGAAAAAGAATTCAATACAATGACCTTACCAAATTATCAACTCAACCTCCATACCAACCGATAGACACACATTCCTCACATCGAAAGGCGATGCATTTCTCTTGGACAGAAAACCAAGTTGACATTGACAATAAGGAGTTGCCAGAGGATTCCATTGACGTAGAGTCACGAGCAAACATAAAAAGAAAACAACCAAATGTAGACCAAACGGATGACCATAACTTCTTGTTGGCACATAATTGCCAATTACCTGGTGGAATTAACATCACCAATGGTCAACGATACATAACACCAAACAATTCACTTGATAGTACTGAGAGAATACTCAGATACAAGCCGAATAGACACAACTGCTATTCCAATAGTCGAAACTCAATGTACTATGCTTGGCAGAGTGGTTACTGTACATCAAATGGATCAGGAGTAACAAGCAAAGAATTAAATGATGAGTGCACGCCACTTCAAGCCAATGATTCTTTAAACAAAAGTACACCAATTGCAGTTTTAGATCATAATAAAAACTTGATATATTCATGCTGCAATAACAGCAACTGTGAATGTGAACAGCAACCTAGTCCAACTGGAAACACGACATGTACTAGCGATGGTAACATGACTCGATTGAGGAGGTCTCTACCAACTGTCCAGGACCATAGACGTAGCAGTCCAAGTGAATACATGCGTAGACTTCTAGCAATCAGGAGACAGGTTGTACATGCGACACAGGACACAAAAAATTCCGTATGAATTAACTTGTTGATCAATAATCATTATTTATTTAAATAATTACCATTCATGCCGCCAAAATTTCATGGTAAAACATCTCGGACCTTGTGAGATACGATGCAACAGGTTGACCAGAAAACCGGACAAGCACAAAATTGATCTTTTTCATGTGTCAATTATTGTCAGATATCCCATTAAATTCACAAAACCATTAAGGATAATTTAAATAAGTTACTATTTTTTAAGAGACTTTTTTGAGTAGGCCTACTTTAAAATATTTTTTTTTTTTTTAAATTTTGGTAATTAAAGAACCCAAATTTCAGAAACTAAAAATGTGAACAATGGTTTATAGAATTGTATTCAAATTAAAAACCCATAGGCCAATGTTAATAATCATTAGTCCTAATTTATACTAATTCATCCTCTTGATATTCAATGAGGTTAAATCAGAAATATTTTTATATCAAGGGCCTACATTGGTTTAAGTTAGAAAAATAATGATAAACTAGTAACTTCTGGCCATATCAAAATATTGTACATACACCTGGTAAAAAATTACATGATATTGGCCTAGCTAGAGATCTAGAATTAATTCTGAAAACAATGCTCCACTACCAGTCTATATAAGCTACAATGATTGCACTGTACTGCAACTGTAATGTTGGACTGATCCACTGATTATATACGGAGTTTAACTACAGAGAACTTTATTTATGGCATTCATGTACCGTATTTTAATCATAAGTCATGTGTTTAAGAGTGCACACAATGCTTTTGTTTGCCGTAGGGAGAAAGAGTTCTCCCATATGGATGAATTCTACAGATCTTACATTTTCAGAGCTGGGCAAAATACTCAAATATTTGTATTTTAGATACAAAATACTGAAATAAATGTATTTTAGATACAAAATACAAGATACATTTAGAAACATGTATTTTTTATACAAAATACATTTGTATTTTCAAAAATACTTAAAATAAAATACATTTATATATGCTACAACTACAACTACCGGGAAATAAAGAACAACCAACATTTTTTTTTCTTTTAAAATTTTGGATGTTGCTTTAACAAAAGCAAGTGCTTATAGTGTATGTCTAGAACATTAATTTATTCATCATCATGTAACGAACAGTACAATACAAACAATGATCGTAGCACTAGCTTGATTCAAATTACACTCATTGCTGCCCATTGGACATTGCCTTTCAGAATTACAAGTTTTTTAAACAATCCGCCCGATAATGCATTTCTGAGTGGATTGTTTACAATACTGGCAAATGAAAACCTCCTCTCCACTGGAGCACTTGACGTCAAGCTTGTATTGTACTGCAGAAACATTTGTTTTATGGCCGGATACAAGCTTGGCATTTAAATGTCTCTGCGTTTATCTTAGAGGTATTGTAGTACTTCCAACTCTCCTTTAGTGTTATTTTTAAAACGAAGAGGGATATCGACCATATTGCCTTCTTTTTCAAAAGCGAAAAAATCTATCATCATCAGTAGTAGATGAATATTTTGTAAAATACAAAATACCTTGAAAAATGTATTTTCGATACAAAATACAAGATACTTTAAGCTCGGGTATTTTCGATACAAAATACAAAAGTATTTCAAATACGTATTTCAAATACATGTATGCCATATATATGCCATATATATGTATACATACTGCCCAGCTCTGTATATTTTAGTACTTAGTTAGACATATTACAAAAATAATTGAAAATTGATTTTAAATGGAATAAGGCTAAGGTATAGGCTATAATAAAATTATTTTAAGATTAGCAGACTAGGGCTAGGCTTATATATGTTTTTCTTTTTTTTTTTTATTTATCTTAAGAAAATGTAGCCTAGGCTACAAGTATTTTTGACACAAAGAATACCTACTGGTACCTAATGCTTTTAAAAATACCATCCTGAGCAGCCGTAAGGAGGGATGTACTCTCAGAATAAAAGTAGGCCTAACACAAATTTAAATTTTATTAATTAATATTATATTTCAAGAATCAAGAAACGGTACTACTCGGAGTCTATAGCCAGGGCACTGTGGTTTGGTAAACCTTACAGATTGACTGATAAATATTAAATAATATCAACTATTATAATATAATGAGGGTCTTCTTGATTATTAAATCTTGATTATTAAATATCCATCATCATAAGTAATACAAATTCAATACAAGTAGGCCTAGGCCTACACCTTACAACCATACATACTGATACATTTCATTCAGTCCGAGTAGGGCTTACCAAACCACAGTGCGCTATAGTCAGGTTTTCTATTTCGTGTAGCATTCTTGAGATATAATAATAAAAATAAAAAAAATGGTTGAACCTTTTAAATGTGAGACCACTTTTTTCTGTTGGTGTTAAGGTACATTGGCAGTTGCATACCCTTTTGTAGGCCTATCTAACACATAAATAAACTCTAGTTTTGTTTGTACACTCTGTCTATACAATACAATATAATATATCGTTATTTTGCTGTAAATTGCAAATCAAACTAGGAACCTGTATTGTAAACATTGATAGTACTGTAAGTTGTATGTATATTTGCCCAAAGCAACCTTAGGCCTACTTGTTGCCAAAACAAGTGATTCGTGGCCAACCAGACGGATTCAATTTTGGATACCGATCGCTGTTTGGCCACGAATCACTCATCAAAGATTAACGTATTGAAAGGTTGTTTCGAGACAAGTATAAGGTACACTATTAACTGATAAACAATCATTTAGCATTCAATGCAATTATATATTATTTCATAGAGATACATCTATTTGTGTAACACAAAAATCTTTCAATAAAAAAATAATATATTTAATTTTTGAAGGTTGTTTTGTTAACCTAATTAGTATAGGGAACGTGCAACTGACGTAACAGCCGAACTACAACAATGGAATAAATGAATTGAACTGGTGGCCAAACAACAAGCTGTCAAATTAATATCTTTGCAAATAATGAGGAGAAACAATGAGGCCTAGTTGTAACGATAGTAACTGCTCACTTGTTAAAATTCTTCTTCTTCTTCTTCTCAAATGCCCACATTTGGCTATTCCATCATGCTGGATCTGGTCAACCAGTAGAGACACGCTTCTTTCTCCACCCTCTTCATGCCGCTCAGCATTGCGTCACGTTCACATGCCAGTTTTGGACATACAAACAGGTGGCTCCTGTCCTGCTCCCCATTTCCACACAGCTTGCAGGTACTCGTCTCAAACACCCCTATTCGGTGGAGATGCTTCCCTAGAAGATCGTGCTGCGTTTTTAGCCTGAACTGGGCCGTTTCAATTTGCCGTGGAAGATGGTTGGTGGGCCTTTTTGAACTCATGGTATATTTCTGCCATGGCTTGTTTCTACCTTTCTCTACCCAGTCCTGCCTGATCTTCTTAGTGGCTGCAGCATTTACATGTGCTTTCATAGACTCGAGGGTTAAAGGTTTTGGCAGTTGCGGCATTCTGGCTCCTCGTTTGGCCAGATAGTCGGCCTTATCGTTTCCATATATGCTGCAGTGTGATGGTATCCATTGTAGAGTTATCAGTTTGTTTTGATTTTGTAGTCTTAGAATTTGTAGTTTACAATGTTTTACCTCAGAGTCCATTTCTTTCTTGCTGGCTAATTTATGTTCAGTAATGGACAGCAACTATCTGAAAGTTTGCAAACGCTCTGAACGTTTGTTTTTTCCAACTTCAGAACTAACATATATTTTTTTGACAGACTCTTGTTTGTCCATTGGTTCAATTAATTTGTTTCATTATTGATTGTGCTTTGGTGTTGTGCGTCCGCGTCGTACCCTTAATCAGTACCAATAGAATTAATAGTATGATGATTATCACCATTTCCTGCATCTAGCAAATGTAGAGCCTTACAGAATGACTGATAAATATTTTTCCTGAAAAAATTTGAATGTCTCTGTTAGCACTACCGTGTTAGCATTAGCACAGGTTGTGCCATGGTACTATAATTTGCTGGTAACTAATAATTAGTATTAATGCAGATATAACGTCTAGGCCTAATTAGAATGTAAAACTGTAGGCCTACCATGGATAATTTCTATAAGGCTCCTAAACTATGTGTCATGAGATGCTTAATGGAGTCAAATTATCCAGCTTGCTCTTCACTAGTTGTATGGGTGGTATTTGGCCATTACCACATGCACACTTTAGTCCCGAGATGAAATCTACCGTCCCGATCCTTGCATGGCAATGTGGACAAGTAAGTTTTCCTTTCTGCCAAGAAACCTGAAAGAAAAGTAATTAACGAATATTTTATTAGCATCCACAGTGGTGAGGTTTCAAATGCAATACATGAAGTGGGTAAGACACTTTAATATTATGCACTTGTACTGTTTTGTATTTATTTTAATGGTGTTGACTCCTTGCACAGTGTGTTTGTGTGTGCTTTAACAACATCCATACAATTGGGTTTTCAAACCCAATGGTGGTGTGGTGTGTTGGTTAGGTAGGTTTGTCTCTGTTTGTTTGTTGTCATTAGGACATTATATGCCCACTTAATAAATCATGGGGGAAGTGGTAGAGCTCTGCCACTGGGCTAGGAGAGGGGCTGCAGAAGCTGTTGTTGTTTATTCCCTGCTGCTGGCCTCTCTGGATCGGTGGCAAGTGATAAGTCTTCCGTTATTCCCATAATCCTTCCATCTTCCTCGGGTTTTATCCTAATTCCCTTCCTCTTTGGCTGGGGTTTCAGTTTATCCATAAATCACTCAACCTTCTCCTGTCCCACTAAGGACGTGTCCGAATTAAGTTTTATCGTTGCTAATTCTAATTCTAATTCTAAAAATACGTCACCGTTTGGCGGTGACGTCATAAGCACCGTCCGAATTCATCACAATGCTTAGGTCTAATTCTAAAAACGGTAAGAATTAGCAATGGATTTAAGTAATTGAAAGTGCACACTCGTTTTGGTCTAAATTTATAATGGCCGCCGGAAAGTCAGCTGGACGAACGAGAAGAAGACGAAAATGCTGACGAACAAAGGTCAAAATTGAAATGTAAATAAAGAAATTGTTGTATATCACGTGAATGTATCTGAAAATAGTGAAATGACTGGTGGGCCTATGCTTACCGGCACACCGAGCGCATAAACGGCCAATCTAACCTCGAATTTTCAAGTTGGCGTGAGCATCCAGTTCGTTCTTTCTCCACAGTGTGGCGCTACAGTAAGCTAGTACTGTACGAAATGGTACCCAGTTCGAGAATTAGAACGTTATAATTTTTTAGACTTAGACTTAGACTTAGACTTAAGAATTAGAATTAGAACTAACGTTTTTTCAATTCGGACACGTCCTTAGTCCTCAATCAGACATTCCAATCCATTATCCTGCTCAGGAAGGAGTACTTCCCTACGTCCGTCCTCCAACACTTCCTCTCGTAGTTCCATGAGTGATCCTGCACTTTCATTGTATCATTGAGTTTATTGTACCTTGCCACTTTTCTACTGCCCTGCTCAGCTGCCCCCCCCCCCCCCCAACCCTCATATTCCTTGCCACCCTGTAGGCCTACATCTTTCCTAGTCCTAGCCTACCTATCCCACCTACTTCTGTCAACCAGCTTTTCCCATACCCGCTCCGTAACCATTTTCGTCACACTCTCATACCCCTACTCCCTAGTGTCTGTCCTGCCATCATATGTATCTAATACCGACCATCTCTTCCCCCTTGTCAGTACCCTTCTTGCCGCTCTTTTTTGGAGATCTTTCATGGCCTCCTTCTCCTTTTTCTCTATGTGGATCATATAGGCTGGACTCTAGGCCTAGGCCTACTCCAACCCTGGTATCGCCAAAAGGGAGAAGTTCAAAGTTAAAAAATATTGGTTAAACCTACCTGATCTATGATCTCTTGAATCCAAGGAGGAACACGGTCTGCGTTTAAATACCACAAATGGTCATTATCGAGAGTGGTACAGATGTTAGTAGCCATTTTTGAGGTTATGTAGTCCCCATGTGCAGTAATTAGAGGCGATTCTGGATGGGTGAGAAGAGTGTATCGACACTTACGGCACTTAACTACAACACTGCTCATCTCAAAATCAGTATGCCTACCGTCAATCAGAGAGCCTTATAATCACAGTATCTCCTTAACTGCGCTATAATACACTTACTGTCAAAAATCAAAACACAGAACGGAACCAAACGGAACTACGGTGTTTGGAACGGAAGTCAACAAACACGCCCCCGTCGCCCCCAGGAGTACCAACTAGGGACTTCAGCCCACATGCAGCCAACTTCACTTCAGCTGTGAATCGGTTAATTTCCTGAAATCGTTGTTTGAAGTGTGATTTTTTGTGTGGAATAAGAAATCTTGTAGCTGCTAGGCTTGAGAATGCTCTCATCATTCAGAATAACAAAATTACTCCTAGAGAGTACTAGACCCATTGCGTCTTTAATTTCGAAAAGGAGTTTTACAATAACATCGCCAAAATTAATCAAGGAAAGTAAGTGTGGTTATGTTAGGCGTAGAAGGCCTCCTAGGCCTAGGCCTAGGCCTAGGCCTACGCGTACCGGTAGGCCTAGCCGTTGGCTCCTTACCTACGGTAGGCCCTAGGCCTAAATCTTTCCTTGTTACTTTCAGGCAGGTACACTAGCCTAGGTTGGCCTAGGTCCTAGGTCCCTAGGCCTAGCATAGCCTAGGCTATTGCAGACTCCAACAATTCGACGGTTTAAGCTCGGTTCACAATAGGGATGCGCAAAAACGTGTATTTCAGTAATCGTGAAACCTCTCTGTGAATAGGCGTGTAGGCCTACACATGCATTGTGTGTGTGATGTTGGTTCAGCTGAGCGCCATCGGACAGCGAAGATCATATGCTGTGGTCGGACGCACACAGTATAACCATCGATTAAAGAACCTGAATGAATGGTGGCATGCACAGGTCCATGCATTTAATATTTAGAGGAAAACAGTTAATGCGTACACGAGAGGAATACCTCCTTGTCACCAATGTGAGCTAACTCGGATAACTCGCCGCCAGGGCGACCGTAGCTGCGCGCGCAGCAGTTTGCTGATGGAATATCGCCCAAGTTTCGCTACTGTATCCTCCTTATACTGTGGTACTAGGGCCTAACTCATGAAAAGTTGTTACCATAGTATTGTTTGTGAGGTCCATATCAATCATCCCCTTTCTATTCCAAAGCATGTCGGCTTCTCTCATAACAGACTTCAGGCATTCTAAACCATTTACCTTCAACACTTGCAATTCGAGATTCAAATTGTTAAGTTAATATGTTGGATTGCTATGTTTAGGCCTAACAAAAACGGCATCACCAAAACATTTGCAGCAGTAGTGTTAACTGTTAATTTGTCAAATAAATTTTCATCATATTATTTAAAACAAGATAGGCTAGGTCTGTCTATAAGTTGTCAGATGACCTTGCAGTTACCAATTTCTTGTGTGTTGTGACCATCGATACGTAAAAATATGAGCACTCACATAAAGTAAAGTAAAACAATTGCTTCGTGACTCGTGAGACTATCCCACAATATCATGTCATGATAGGGCTGGGAGAAAACGTTTAATTTTGTAAACGTTTATTTTTCCAAATTTGTTGCACACTGCACTGTTCACAAAATGATTGTAGGCCTAATGTTCGCGAAAAAAATGTTCAACGAAATATCATGTGTCATTTATTGTAGGCCTATTCATTGTTGATTATATTCTCTTACCTTTGTGTCCAACAATCATTTTGACTCCACACACTAATTAGCTATGCCTCGTCGAAGAGCTGTGACATCGGAAAAATCTCTTAGTTTGGATTTTGGGTGGGGGTGGTGGGGGAGGGGGATTGGTCAGACGGGGGAAGACACGGTTAAACCTGTATGAATATTTGTACCTACACCTATACTTTTGCGTGGGCGTTTATACATTTCAACGTTAACACGACTGAGCCCTATGTCATGATTGCTCTTTGAAGCCGCTTGTGTGTCTTGATCTGGGATGTCAGTAACCTGTGTTTACTGTTTAATGATGCTTTGATTTTATGTTTCAGTCCGTGAAACGAAGGAAGGTAAAGTCCTTACAATTGAAGGTGTTTCAATAACGTCCCCTCGAGAACCATACATGATCAAACCTGCTGAAAGTAAACAAGATTGTCCAATGTGCAGCAGCGGAATAGGAGATGTGAAACACACAGTGCGTTATACTCTTCTATAGTTTATGTTTTAATGTTTTTCAAAGCATAATACAGTCATATTGTAGGCCTAATTGAACAGGAGATTATTATTCTAGGTTCAATTCCATAGTTTTGAGGACCCTACACATTAGAATTTAGAATGTTATCAAGTTATCAGGGACAACTCCACAAGAGATAAGGGCAAAATATAATAAGACCCTGATTATCCAAGCTAATTGGCACCAAAAACTCCAGTGATAGGCCTACCAGTACAGTGTTTTATGTTTATTTAATATTTCTATTGTCATCAGTCATCATCGTAAGATTGCTAGTACCTATTTGAAAGTGGGCTTTATATACAGAAGGATTTCCAGTAGGCTACAAGTGTCACAAAGTTAAAAGTAGTAAATATTTTCATCTTCCCTTCCTCCTCCGTGGTCTTCCTATGAGGAAACATAGGCCTAAACAGAGAGTAATTTATGTTTTGTAAGATCATGTGTATTGCTTGGGAGCTCAGTTCATGAACAGTACCGTACTAGACAACTTATTGACCCAAGAAGAACAAAACAGTGGAACACAATGACACTTGTTATTCCAAGCACGATCTCCAAACTAGTCGCGAGATCGCTTGGCATCCAATGCAGGTCTCTGCAGTCTTTGCTGGTGCCAGTGAATTACTGGACCGTGCAGGACTGGGCATGCTATGCTATCTAGTACAAAAACATCGTGCTTACAGTAACGTCGACAAAAACAGTGTAAACGAGTTGCAGAAAGTCACCAATGATTACTAAGAAGGGGGCATTCCATCTAAATCATAAAATATGTGCCTTAAGCCCTAAGACCTAAATCCCATACAGGCCCTACTATTAAATTACTAGTGTATTTATTAGGGATGACATGGCGTAATAAAATTCGGAACCGGTTCCAGCTCTCATATTACCCGGGTATCCGGATCCTGAAAACGTACTTTTCGATGTGTAGGCTTGATTTGAAGGTCGTCGCTAGGCCTTGTGAAGTGCGCGGGGTGCGAAGACGAGGGACGAATGATATGCACACCACCCGCTCGGTTACCCTCTCGGAATACGCCTGCAGTAATCATGTTGAGTAAAAAAAAATTTCTTAATATAGGCTACAACTGAAGCACATACATAAAACAGAATTTTTAAGGAAAATAAATAGTAATAGAACAAGTATTAGCCAGAATGTTCATCAGAATGTTAAACAAAGAACAAACAGAACGAATGCAAGTCGGCTCGCATGATGAGCACGTGTGGGTCATACAGGATGAAAAATATCAATGCCTGTTCTGTTCCCCGCCGAGTCACGTGTTGTGGGGGAAAGGTTGGAGCCTGCTGGCTGGGTTGTACCTGCTGGCTCCACCAGAATCGACCGCAGCAATACTGGCGCGTAAATTTATCCTAGAAACAGACTAAAAAGTTACCCGGACCCGAAAAACGGCTCCGGGTAGCCCGGGTACCCAATGTCATCCCTAGTATTTATGTATAAAATTACGTTGTAGGCTTATGTATAAAATAATTTAGGCCTAATGGGAATTATTCTTCCTTTACACCAGGATGTCCTCATTTTGAGCCAGTTTGTGCGGTCCGATGGATGCATGCTACCAAGACGTATAACAGGACTTTGTAGAAAACAACAAAGAAAGACTTGTATGATGGTGTCAATGGCACAGAAAGCTGGTAGGTGTAATGTGATTAGCCAATTAATTAACTATACTACTGAGTAGGTACATAGTAGGCCTACTAATATGCAATGATATCAATATAGTACATCAAGAGTAGATTCAATAGTGATTGATCGGTTAGTAAAATTTCATTGAAACAGTGATGACATCGATTAGTAAAATTTCTAACAGAGTAACCTAATTCAAAACTGTTTTAGTAAATAAATTTATATAGACGACCCACCCAGTTGTACAAGAACTGATTTTCAGTGTGTGACATTTATAAAATGTATTAAGGTGCGTTCAGACAGAATGACTATGGATCGTGCTCCTCAACTCAGCCTTTCCTCAGACTCGCCAAACCACCAACCACAGAGCAGCATTGCCATGTGGACTGCTCTGTGATTGGTGGTTGGGCGAGTCTGAGGAAAGGCTGAGTTGAAGAGAGCACGTGAGAAACGACTATGCATTTGACCATAAGCCTTGGGAAAACAAAACTCCACCCCCCATATCTTGCAAAGAAATACATGACAACTTTGAAAGATGGCAGTCTTCGAGTGCTTTGACAAGTGAGTAGCGCACTCTTCCCGTAAAAATTAGTACTATGGCGTGGGCATGTAAAACAAAAACCGTTCCATGTTGTCCCGAAGTTGACAGCTGTTATTATATTTGCTGAAAATGGATGAAGATATGAATGATATCGCCATAGTCACTCATTATCGGAATTCATTTTCAAATAGTAACTGATATGGAGTATGGACTGATAACCTACAGGCTGCAGCAGATGACGTGAAACTTTTATTTAAAATTAGGTTCGTTCGATTTACCGTCACTTTGTACTTTTTGACATTTGCCCCATGAAATAACATGGAGTGCAAAAAGTACAAAAGGTGTAGCCAAATCAAACGAACCTATTGTTTACATCGGTACCGGAAGCCCGACGGGAAGCTGTCAAAACAAACTCTGCGTAAAAGTGAAAACTTAAACAACATAAAAACTTAACTTGACTCGGATGGTACGATTTTCATTGGCTGAACTACTGTGACGTTCCACGCAGCGATTGGTTGTTACTAACGCTTAACAATCACCACGCGTAACGCTTTACAATCGTAAGTGTGTGAACGCTTCAATGTAAATCGTATACCTACTTCAACTTTCTTAAACCTTAATCGTTAGTCCTAGTCATTTTGTGTGAACCCGCCTTTACCTATGTGCTTCGTTGCTATGGTGGCTCTGAAGTCACCGTAACCATGTATGTAACCATGTGCACTCATGTAGTATAGAGGCCATTATATTGATAGATTCAAATCAAATTCAAAAGTTACAAACCCATGCCCAAACCAGGATTTGAACCCTGGGCCTTCTGCATTGGAAGGAATATACCCACTATACTAATGTTTTAACTATGAATTCTTCTTGGTTTTATGTTCCTAGGTTTAATGCCAAACTTGACCCCAGCCAATAGCAAAAAGGATCCCAAAAAGCGATACCGATGGAAGAAATTTAACACCTATTTTGATGAATCAACAATCAGAGTAAGATAGTATCACTGCTAACTTCTTAATAATATGTATTATAATCTACGTAGGAAATTAATGTAACTCAACCAAATTGTTCTTCAATAAAACCTGTTTATTAAACCAATGGATTATTTATTGACCTATCAAGCAGTCTCTGGATTTGTGCTGGTGTTGTTGGTTCTGGTGGCGCTGTGTACGACAAGCTTTGCATGCAAAGCCCAATTGCTGGACATTCACATTAGAAGATGTAAGAAAAGAATGTAGGCCTATGTCATCATCATCAGTAGAAGGCTATGAATCCTTCAGCTAATTGGGAATGTGGTCATTGTGTAGCATTTGACGTACTCTTACGTCATCAATGTTAATCAAAATACATATAACAGGAGGATACAAAAATTAACTTTGGTGAATACAATAGGGAACATGCATACGATTTTTTTTAGTGTAACAAGTACTTAGTTTTATAGTCTGGTGTCCAACAATTGCATTTGCAAAAGTTTTTTTTTTTTAAATTATTATTGAACGGGTCTAATAATGAATTGAATATCACATTTATTTGAATTTCCTCTTGCCGCGAAGAAACGCGCGCTGATTGGTCGGCGGCCTCTGTGACGCAGTATGATGGTTTGGCCTGCGAGCGCGCGACTGCTACAGCTGTATTTCAGTGCACGATGAGCGATCATTCACGCCCAACGTCGTGTTGTTATCAGTAGCTCGTATTGCATGAACTAAAATAACAGACGGAGGCTTTACAAAGGCCAACAGCACAAATTTACCGCAGATAGATGGTTTTATGGTGGGTTATTCCGATTTGTTAATTATTTATCTCCGAAGTCCAAACCAAATCCCATCATGATTGATTTTGTAATACTAAATAATATGTAAAATATGTACATAGTAATATACCCCTTCCCCCCCCCCCCCCCCCCCGAAATTCCATGTCGTATTGAGTGGCATTTCGAAAGGGAGATTTCGTGACGATATCGAGCTGGTTTAGTAGTCCCAACACACCCGACAGGGTATATCTTACTATCTTTGTCCCAACACTTATTAAATGATCCCTTGACCTTGTACTCCCTCACAGCTGCAAAGAAGACACTTGAAGTCTTGTTGATACTCGAGAGCTTGGATGAATGAGGGTCATGGACACTTCCCCCTCCCCCCTCCCTACAGATGCCCACCCAAAACATTGTGAATGTAGACAATACTTAGTTTATGGATCAAGCAGATGTTAAATCACAATTTTTATTATATTCCTCTTTATTTATTTAAAACTTGAATTACAGTTGCTAGCCCTGTGACAAATTTAATAACCTCTAACCCACCACTACACGCTTAAACGTTTATCCTTCCAATCCCTAGACTGAGTTCATTACCTTATTTAAAATAAAATAAAAATGTAACTATGCGATGTTGATATCGGTTTTCAAATAATTATTGCGATCTGTAATTTATTGTTGGCATCTGGTGTTGGCATGTCAGTAAATGCACACAATGCAATGCAATGCAATGCAATGACATCGATGTCATTGATCAGTGGCGGCCCGACCCCTTTGATATGCCCGGGGCCAAATTCGTAGCATAGCCTATACCACCCACCACCGACTGCGTGGAAATCGACTTGGGGTGCGAATGAATGGGGGGTGTGGGGGGGATGCCCCCCACAACAGCGCCGCAGGCGAAAATTTTGTATAGAGTTTTTTTAATGTGGATTTACGCGTTTGTAGAGGAGTAGAGGCAGTCTGGAAATGTGTAACTCCGTGTTTGCTTTTCAGGTTTTCTTCCATTGTAAGTGTCATGCATAGATGCATGGCTCTTAAAAAATTTCATATTTTTGATTCTTTGAAATTGAATAGGATTAAGAGGAAGGGGTGGAAAATGTTCATAACACGTTATTAGTTTAGAATGAAATAAAAAGAAAAGTTGTTCCAATAAAATTATGTGTTGTTAATTTACACAAATGTGTTATTAAAAACAAAATTATAATTGAAACGTTGGTGAGCCGACAGTAAGCAAGCGCCAAATACGATTAATGACTTCACCAATATACATGGTAATATTTAAATTCTTAATGATTAATTTTATTCGTGTTATGTAGCCCTAATCATGCCCGGACTGGGACCATTTGGGGCCCTCAGCTAAAACCTGTAAAGGGGCTCTACCGCGGGGGGTCTGGGGGGTATGGAATACCCCCAAGCAAACGGAGGGTCTGGGGGTCCTCCCCCGGAATTTTAAATTAGGTGCTTGAAAACAATGAAAACGCGTTTTTACGCTTTTTTGGCACTTATAAAGATGAAGAAATTCAGCTGGTTTTTATACGAATATTATGATTTTCGACTTTTGATGACTTTATTATTTATTAAAATAAGAAATTCACAGTATTTTTAGGATACCACAACACTACAAAACACATGCTGTAGAGCTGCCAATAATTACAACGGAGTTCAAAATAAAGTGCAATATTTTATTCACACCAAAGCATTAATGAATTATGTCAAAATTATTTGCGTACTAAAAATAATGACAAACGGATTTTAGGGATGAAAAAAATGTATTTAACAGTTTAAAATGTTGTTATACTAGAATAGAAGGGGCTTAACTTGAGATGATTCGACATTTTACTCCCCTAGCCCTAAAGTAACAGTTTCTTTGTAAGCAACTATTTTTGTCCAAATCATAAAATAAATCCCTCTCAACATTAATAAAAAGCAGACTGGACATAAGGTCTTGGCCTAAAGACGACCGAAGTCGATTTTTGACTATTTTAAGTTTAGAAAAAAACTCGTTCACGTGACTTTTTTTACGTTATGTGGGCCCGAGCACCCTCGAGCTGGGGGCCCTCCGCGATCGCGGACCTGCGGACCTGGCCAGTCCGGGCCTGTATGTAATATTGCCTATTCATTTATTGTAGACAATTAATATGGGATTTAAAACAAGATAACTGGATTTTATCAGTATACGCATTTAGGTATTCTAGACAGTATTCATAATGGCGTAATGGGATGGGGTGAAGATTCGAAGTCAGGAGGGTTGTGGGGCGATGCCACGGCCACCAGAGGTGGTTATTTCACGTTTTATACACACCTTTAAAAATCGAAACTTAGGTTATCGGCGTAACAAAATAAATATGTTTAATATTTACAAATAACATTGCTAAACTTGAATCTGATTTTACCTGATTATGAAAAAAGTTAATGGTATTTTATAAACATAATAGCACTACGCTTATGATAATATTTCTTTTATGTTGGTGCAGGTCTATATTTCGTAATGTTAAACGCAGGTTAAAAGTTCACTCATGAAAACTCTGATATTTTCATAAATATGCCAAAGTATACAAGTTGGCCAAACAGAAGGAGCACTTGTGATTTTGACACTTATTTAAACAGCAGGATTTTGGAGAGCAGTGTCTGGAAGCGAACTCATCAACTGCAGCGTTGATGCCGATCTTAATGTCTGATTCATAAGATAGTATCATTAGGGTAGTACATTAGGGGTGGACAGTAATAGGACGCTCGCTACAGGCACGGCCCTCTATTTTCTTTCAAGCGCGCAATTAGAATGTTTTGTTTGTAAATCGTTTTGGCTTTTAAGAAAAGATGATTTTGTTCTCTATTTTACGCCAATTTTGTTGTATTAGATGTGTTTCTGTATTAGTATCCTGTAGATACGCATTATCATATTCTTTACAACTCATTTTGTTTTACAATTCCCTTTTTAATTTATGGTTTCGACCAACTATACCTACCTACCTACCCACCCACCCCTTAACGCTCGCGGGGCCATGGCCCCAAATTTATATGGTCGGGCCGCCACTGCATTGATATAGAGTTCTTACTGACATCTCGTCTCGCTGCTTCCAGCCACTGTCTTCGTCGTTTATTGTTTTTTGGCACACACACAAATATCTTTTCTGGAGTCTTTACACTTGTGTTAGTACACATGGGTACTATGCACCACTTATAAGCGCCAGAAGATGTTTTAGTCTCCATAGTGCACAATGTTCGATGAGCGGTGTGGGCGAACGCGTGCAGTCGACTGCGCGACACCGGCAGACTACTATCATGTAACGTCACTAGCGATTCATCATGGCCGCGGCCGTTTTTTCGCGCCAAAAAAGTGTACGCTACTAATACTATTATTTTGAGGGGTAGAATGACTCGATTTTTAAATTGTAAAGACATAATATCAGTTAATATCGTGTACAGATTTTAAAAATCACATTAGAAAGTTAAGTGCAAGTTCCCTATTGTTTATATTCTGAGGAAGGAAATAGGAATAGACATTATTTTTATACTAGGTTGGTACTAATTTCACAGCTTATTTGCAGACAGATAAGAATGAGTCTTTTTACTAAGGAATTATTAATACATTGTAAATTTAATTTCATGTCAATGATTCAGTTTCACATGGGAAACATACTTTCATAACAAAGTCCAAGTACATTGTCACTTTACTATTCCTACCTGAGGAACATCACAATGAAGTAACCATTGTTTTAATTTGGGGAAATTGCATAATTATTAATTGGTACAAAAATTACTACATAATAATAATAATGACAGAGCCTCGAATTGAATTAGAGGCTCTGGATTGAGGTTTAAATTTAAATGACTAGTCACCATCAAGTCCTTTATTGGTTCAGGGCGAATTTAACTCCTTCAATCCTACACAAGCATTTCAAGTGTCATAACACACCTGTATTGCATTTATTCATTCATTTATTTATTCATGTTGCTATTATAGTAGCATTAAGGGATTAGGCTATTGTCCCTGATAAGAGTTGAGCAGGCCCTTAAGGGTTAGTCAGGCCTCAAGCTCAGGTTGGGCTTAAGTGAAAAGCTTTAGTACCCCAAACAAGAAATATGTTTTCAGTCTAAAAACGCACAACACTCTCAAATACAAAACTTCACAATGTCTTTAAAATTGAACATATTTCTTAACTAGAAGTGCAACTGTAGGATTCTGTCTGAGTTCATAACTGATGAATGGTGACCACTGTATACAGTGCCGAGACCGTTGAATTCAAGATTCGTAATCTTAGTTGTCTATTTGCCCGTCATGGAATCCTTGAGCTTTTGGTCAATCCACGCACGGAAGTGGCCCACTTGGGAGTAGACGCCCGGTTTGTTAGGTCTCCCACAGCCATGCCCCCAACTTGTGATGCCGTACAGCGTGAAGCGGCCTGGAATTCAAAGGGCACAATGTATTACAAACGTTGCAAGTATGTACCTATACGTACCAAAAGATACATTGCAGGATTATCGTTAAAAAAAAGTTGTGGAACTTTTGGGAATGGGTTTTACAACAAGAATGATAGGGTGTATATACATTGAAGCACTTCCTCTTTCCAAGATGTGGCTATAGCTTTACACTAAAAACATTGACGAGTAACTGGTGCAGAGCTGCCTACATTTTTTTTTCTTTAATCGATTCCTTGCCTTTGGGTATTTTAAATTTGTATTACTGAATTACTCTTGACGAAGTCATAAGTAAGCATGTCTGCATTATCAAGTTTGTATAATGACGGATTTGCGAGTTTGAAGTACTCAAAAAACATATTTTATGTGTAGGGTACTTCAAACTCACAAATCTGTCATCTTACACGAAGGTAAGCCGTTGGATTCTTTCCTCACATTATATACCATTCCAGCCGATTGGCACCTACTTTAATAACCCAAGTTTGTATAATGTTTATATATGTAATTTATTTGTAATGGATTTAGTATACAATATGTGCATTGACCTTAGGTTTGCTTTCTACATCTATTGCATATTGCTTATGCTTATTTTCAATACTTCGTATTGCTTATACACATATTACATGTAGTAATATTATTATATTATATATATTATATATCCAATATTTTTGAATAGCTGTAGGCCTACATTTCTGCAAAATCAGTTTGTTAAAATGAAAGAATGAAAAAGAAAGGATATTTCAACTCTACACAGTATCTCCACTTACCATTATTAAGGCAGATAAGAGGGCCTCCAGAGTCACCTTGACAGGAGTCGACCTTGCCTTCAAGGTCGCCTGCGCAAACCATCCCCTCGGTGATTGCTGCGGTCCCGTACACAAAGTCTGCACGGCAGGTTGCGTCGGGTAGAAAGGAGACCCAGGCTGCTCGCAGTTTCCGGGAGTAGCCTAAGGATCGTCATAATAATACAGTAATAATAATATATTTTTGAATAGCTTATCTGGCATTTCAGTACTTAACTCCAAAACACTTGGATCTTAGGCTATTTATCCTTTTTCAGAGTTACATTTTGTTTGGATTTAATTTTGCAGTTTTTACAATTAATGTTTTGAAGCAAACCTTCACAGATCTTCTGCTTAATTTCTGCTCTCACTTTTCTGTGAGTTACTTACTCCATATAACAAATTACTGCACGTGTTCCATAGTCCCTGTTTATTGCAATTTCGATAACAAAGTACAGGCCTACCTATTTGCTATTTCATTTCCCTAAAATAGGTGACTTCCAATACAGCATTGCCCTACCTGAACCGGCAGCCTTGACAGAGCCCCAGCCCGAGATGGAACAGTTGAGTCCTGCGTGGTACCGAGCGTTGCTGGGAGGCAAACAGACGGGTTGAACGGAAGGGCCCAGTCTCAAACCACCTGACTTGAGCTTTACCAGGGCGATATCGTTGCTGAGGCGAGGTCCCTTGTTGAACCCTTCGTGTACATAGATCTCGTCGATGTTCACTTCCTGTTCCGTGCCATCGCTTGCCTGATTGGTTAGAAAGTAGAAACATTGAGCTATAAAAAGAAAAACTTAAATTTGCTCACTATCAAAAAATCAACTTGCACACTGCATTACATTTGGAACATAAACTAAAAAGTAAACATACCTAAAGGAGTGTTCAGACAAAAAAACTAAAATAAAAATAGTTGTCTTCAAAGATATGAAAACACAGCATACTAATGATATGCTTCATTGAATTATTGGTCCATACAATGGGAGAAATATAATATTGGAAATGCACCCTGATTTATGCCTGGAGTTGATACAATCTTTTTTGATTACTTTATGAGACTTCCCAATCACTTGCCGACATATCTAGTAAAACAAATCAATGAATCCAGAACTGGGCTCAAATTCCAGACAAAGAAATGTTATGAAAAAAATTAAAAAGTCACGTTCAGATTCACGAGAATAAATTACCCATTGTTGTAATTTATAATACTGTACTGCTACCGGTACTTACCTCGGTATCATGGTCGCCAACTCTGATCAGATAAGCGCGCTTGGTGTAATCTTGTAGACAGTGGGCAGCGGTGAGAATATGAAGCGGCGATATCACTACGGCTCCACACCAGTGCACAGACTTGCCGACTGTACGCACGCGCAGACTAGCCTGTTGTGCACCAACATATTGATATAAATAGTCCTACTACAAAGCTGAAAACCAGAGGCTTATCATCGTGTCACAATTCTATAACAGGGGCAATCAATGCATTTCTTTGAGTAATTACTTGTACCGTTAAGACATCACAGATGTGTGAAGATTTTAAAAGATCAAGTTTAAAGACTAAGAATTTTGAAGAAGTCCACTTATCAAGTTTATAAGTTTTTGCGGGGTTCGATTAAATACGTGTAGTGAGATTTATCAAAACTTCTTATCTTTGAATAAACAGATTTCTAGTGCATTGATGTCTAAAATGGTATATTATTCTGATGCTTGTAATTGATGTTGAAGGATGCAGAGGCATTCTAGGAGTTCTTAAAAGTTCTCCACAGTTACCCACAAGGTAAGCTGTTGGATTGCTTCAACATCCCTTTATGTATCTACTTATCTACTATCTACCTATCGCGCATTAACTAGCAGTTGGCATCATGTCCTACAAATGTTTGTAGTATACTTTCTTGTGTATAACATTCTCTTGTTTCTAGCTTGCTTGGCCTTGCAATTGTATTTGTTTATATAGGATTGGTAACAGGGTAGAGATCATCTCTTTGGGTGTAATAGACCTTAGAATAGCGAGACGCATCGTCTAGTAGCATGAAGAGAGAAGTGAAGGAAGCCTGTCTCTACTTGTTGACCAGATCTATCTAGATAGATTGGATTGCCAATATGGGCGTAAGAAGATCCAAGTTTCTACTTTCGAAAATATGAAGTTGAAGTTTCATGGATTTTAATTAATACCTATAGGCCTATGTATTTCTTTAATACGAAATGTAGGCCTATTTAGTAAGGAAAATCAAAAAGATTTGAAATGAAGTTGGATCTTCTTGTGTGTATGTCTGACCTGCCATGGGAAGCTTCCTTGTGCCACCTCGCTGCCTCCCACCACTCGGTCCCCGTTACGTTTGGCCATCTCCCAATAGTCGTCGGATGACAGTCCGCACTGCGCAGGTAGGATCTGATTGGCTGTTATGTCGGGCGTGACAGCCACTGTTGCCACCACTTTTTGTTTTATTTTGTCATTCTAAAAGAACAGCAAACATTATTATATGAAAGCCTGCAGTCCATTAAATATGCAAATAAATATGTTCACATAGTCTGTGCAATGAGATAGAAGAACTCATTTTATTTTTCAGTAGGTTTATACTATATGTACCCATTTCACTAGATTTCAAATAAACTTTTGAAAGAGTAAAATTTATTTATTTATTAAATGTCTATTCTACTACTTACAATACTACATTCACATGCAACAATGTAGATCAGAAATATTTTTCAGAAACATATTTTAAATTTTCCTTTCGAAAAGCACACGTTAAAGGTATAAATAAGGTGTAAGGTGAGCAGTGTACCTTCAGCTTAATTTCTATTTGGGACAATGGCACATTGGGACAATTACTTGAAAACTTACTTTTAATTTCAATTTCCCTCATAAAATGTTTTTGAAACAGAGCTCGAGTTGAGTTCGTGTCGAGCCTTGTGACGAGACCCGAGCCATACCCTTCTACCACACGTTTATTTCTCACATGTCCACCCTTACTCTTTGCTATGCACACATCACCATTCATCGAGAGTAATCGTAGGCCAATGTTTATTCTGTTTAATTTACTCAAAAATCTACACGTTTCTAAGACTGACAAGTATAAAGGGAAGCATTTTCACAATTTTAACAACCCTATTGATAATATGGGTGAACAAATTACAAATGTCAGAAGATAATTCACCTAACACTAGTTAACAGTTCATATTATATTATTATTTATTATTATTAAACTAATTAAGAGTTCATATTCT
Organism: Isoperla grammatica; assembly: GCA_945910005.1. Taxonomy (NCBI): domain Eukaryota; kingdom Metazoa; phylum Arthropoda; class Insecta; order Plecoptera; family Perlodidae; genus Isoperla; species Isoperla grammatica. Next base: position 56,108,261 of record OX246738.1, read on the forward strand.
TATAGATTTGAAAATAAAAATATTATGTACACCGCTAATTTCTTGTCCTGTCACAAATACCTCCAATACTCCCTATAGCCGCTACTCACCCTCTGTATTCGCACCTCCCCAAGCGAACACACGACCGACGCATCTTCTTCGTGAGCACAGTTATTCTCGCCCCACTGAGAATGCAGACAGTCCTCAATGTTGGTTTCATTTCCTGTGCAGTGAACCTGATCCAGCCATATCTGACCCTCTCCTGGACCGAACGCTGCATCCTTCTTGGCTTCTGCTGGGCCACCGAATCCAAGTACACTAAGGGCGTATCTCAATGCTCTATTTTGACGCTAGTCGACTAGCCTAGTGCACTAATACAACAATCAATGATTGTTGTAATTAATTGTCACTAATTGTTACATTAGTCCACTAGGTTAGTCGACTAGCGTCAAAATAGAGCATTGAGATACGCCCTAAGAACCGGTATTATGAACTTCAGACAAATATTTATAAAGCCACTGACTTGTTTTCACCATGGCAACAACCAATGGGAAGCATTGTTGCCATGGTGAAAACAAGTTAGTAGCTTGCTAAATATTTATCCGAAGCTCATAATACTGGGCCTAATGAAAATATTTTTAGTTGGTATAAGGAAAACCTATAGTAGCTGTGTCTGTAGCCTAGCATGAATAAAATCTAAATCAAATTTTGGCAATATAATTAATCGTGTAATTGTATGTATAGCGAAGAAAAGGTCACTGCACTTTTAGATGTGGACTTTACAGAAATGCAACATAAGAAGAAATGTTGTACCGGCTACTGGTAGGCCTACATAATTTTTTCATTGTACACCCTACCAGTATATGTGAAAAATTATTGGAAAATACTCATGAATGTTTGGGTTAAATGTTTTCTCATTTTATGTTTTAATTACTAAATAAGTCTTTTAGCTTGTTTAGTATATTGTAGGGATGACATCGGGTACCCGGGTAACCCGGGTACCCGGCTCCAAAGTATTACCCGGAGCCGATTTTCGGGTCCGGGTAAATTTTAGTCCGTTTCTAGGCTATATTTACGCGCCAGTATTGCTGCGGTTGATTTTGATGGAGCCAGCAGGTACGGCGCGAGCCTACCCTTCCACAACACGTGACCCGGCGGGGAACAGAACAGACGCGAACCGACTTGCATTCGTTACTGTTTGTTCATTGTTTAACATTCTGGTGAAAATTCTGGCTAGTACTTGTTCTTTTACTATTTATTTTACTTGAAATACCATGTTTTATGTACGTGCTTCAGTTGTGTATTGCGAAATGTTTTTTTTTTACTCGACGTGATTACTGCAGGCGTATTTCAAGGGGCTATTCGAGCAGGCGGCATGCATGTCATTCGTCCCTCGTCTTCGCGCCCCGCGCCCTTCACAAGGCCTAGCGACGACCTTCAAATCAAGCCTACACATCGAAAAATACGTTTTCAGGATCCGGGTACCCGGGTAATATGATAGCTGGAACCGGTTCCGAATTTTATCACCCGATGTCATCCCTAGTATATTGTATTCCAATTTCCAACATAAGACAACTCCATCACACAGGTCTACTGGTACAGGTAACCTGTAGTTACCGTGTTGTATAGTTGCTGCATTGTTAATAAATTGTATCAAACAAAATATTCGAGTGGTACGTCAGCCAGTGTTCATTGCAGGTGTGTAGTTAGTAGAGGTTTAGTAGTTTATTAAGACTACGTTTAGTACTATTTACAGTGTCAAGACACTATCAGTGAAAACATATCTAAACTGACTGCGAGGCATTGATTTTTGTATGAGTTTAGTTTGATTGATTTCCAATAATCACTACAGGCCTACATAGATACTTGCACTCTGTTTTAAATAAATATGTATTAATTTAATATGTTGTTGCATTTACAGGCATTTGTTTAACACTACATGCTAAGCAAAGTCAAAAGTCCAATATAGCCTATTCTATTTTTCTACAACATATATGTATTGTTTAGTAATTAAACAGGGAATTTCAAGTGCTAAACTTGTAGCTATGAGAGAGATGAATGATTATACTGACCGACAGATGACTTGGGCCGCAACGTTGCTGAAGTCATCATCGCATACAGTTCCCCAGATATTATGGTACCGCACCTCTACACGGCCAGACATGTTATTGGGACCTCCAACCAGGCGCAGCTCCACCGGAGCCTGGAAACAGTGTCTCGTACTTTCACAACATCCTGATACAATCCAGATGCAGTTACATGATATGAAAATCATTTATTAATACATGCACATGCAAAACAATCCACTTTGTAAAATAAGCAAGCATTATCAATCATAAATCCCTTTTGCATTACCACACCACTTGTCATCAGATATCCCCCAGATTTATGATTTATGATTATTTCATGATATTTGTTATGATGTTTCTCTCCGGTACAGAAAATTTGCCCCTGTATTCTTCTCACATCCCCATATACAATGTTTCCAGCAAAGTTTCCAGCAAAGCACACAGTAGGGCCTACTGTGCGAGGGGTCAACATTACGAAATAAAAACTAACTTAACTAACTAAACTAACTAACTAACTAAGTTCAAAATAGGACTATTGTACTCCGGTCTACTCAAGTCAAGTTGACTTAAAATGTTAAACTGTCAGATGACGGTTACCTCGCAATTTTCAACGCTCTCGTCACTTCCGTCCTCACAGTCGGGCACATTGTCGCACAGGAAACCGACCGGGATGCATTCTCTGCTCTTGTCGCACCGCCAGAAATTAGCCTTGCAGTCGAGCCCGGGAACACGACATACCACGCCGACCGCCTAACAAACAATATAGAACGCATTGGATCTTAACCTATTCAGTTAGGTTACTAGTCTGATTTATATCTGTTGTGTGGGGCATTTTATTTTTATTTTATCTACATGACAGTCATGCCCAGGATATTATGTGCAGCGCAGTTGTAAGTGCCATGACATGCCCGGTAAATCCGTGTTTAAAATCATTTAAAACATCTTTGTTTGGATTAGTTGTTTGAATCATATGTTGCTAGCTTGACTGATAAACACATTGAAGTTATATTTGTATCCGATCTTTTGTGGTGGTTGTTTCTTTTGACAAGTCTTGTTTCAAGAATATTTGACAAGTTTGCTAAATGTGAGTTGAAAAAACTGGATACCATCTAAGAATTTGGCATGGGGCAACTTGAATATCAGGTGGTTAAGGAACCAATAATGTCCTACACCATTACTATCACCAAACTTATCATTGTCATTTTCTAAATCGCTATTTTTGTGTATTTCACCTGACATTCTGTTTAGAGTATTATAAATATTAAATATTGTGATATTAATTAATGTTCAAAACAAAAAGCTTGACCTACCTCTTCCGGCCCACAGTCGTGCACGCCCCACCCATCAAAGTCACACTCCCTAATGGAAGTCTCGTTGCCGGAACACTGTAGGTCGTCCACTAGATAGACCGGCTTTATTTCTCCGTACATCGACTGACCGACTACTTCTGCCGCTCCCATGGTGAAGTTGAGCTCTCGACACACCACGTCCGCATCCCGCAGGCCAAACAAGTCGTCACAGATGGCGCCCCACTGCCCAAACACTGACAACTACAATTTAATAATACTTAACTTTTTAAGTATAATTACCGATATGTAATAAAATAACATACAAAATTTAATGGAATAGAAACAATAGTAGTGTGTTGAAGCAAAGTAGTACAGAAAGAAGTATGTATAGAATAGGAAGGAAAAGAATAGGAGCAACCTGACAATGCTTTTTTTTTTTTTTTTTTTTGTCCTGTGCAGAGTTGGCCTCTTCAACCATTCTTCTTTCTTGCCATCCAATACAAGGCTGCCTCCTTCTCTGTCCTGCTCATTGCGTAGTCCAATGCTAATGTTACGAACGATGGTCGTACATAGTGATGGGAATTTTCATGAAAACTTTTTTGGTTGAAAATTTTCACGAAAATTTTCGTGAAAATTTTCAAACTGTTGAAAATTTTCAAAAAAAAAAAAAATGCAATCAATTGTTTGATTAGATGTAAGTTGTTTGTGTAGGAGCATGTAACAACATGTGTAACATTCAAAACAAATTGTTGCTTTCTCATACCCAAGGTTAAAAAAACGTTACAACCCTAACGGTGCCCGAAATAAAACATGAGCCCACTGATTATAAGGTTTTTATTTTGTAAAACAGTACGGTGTAGTTTGTATAAGCGGTAACCACTAGCAAGTGGTTGAAGGCAAGGCCAGGTACACGCTTAAAAGAATAAATTAAGTTTACAAAATACAACTTAATAACTAGGCCTATGTTTAACACAAGTTCTTGAACATAGACAAATCTTCAGAAAATGTGTATACCTCCCGGCAATCAACTGCTGGTTGACCCAATACACCTTTTATTTCCTTAAAACTTAGTGTTGATGTTTCTGCATTGAAAGGGAAAAGTAACGAATCAACAGGCCCTGATCGTTTTTTCATGAATTTTACTACACAATCATCCATTGTTATTAAACTTTCTACTAAGCAAATGAAGTGTTTGATAGTTTTTTTTGTTGCCATCTTTACAACCACATAATTGGCTTAAACATATTTGAATGTTCTATGCTTACAAATATAAATAAAACCAAATATTGAAAATTTTCGATGAAAATTTTCAAGCCACGTTGAAAATTTCCGGAAAATTTTCAGTGAATTGAAAATTTTCAATTGAAAATTTTCAATGTTCCATCACTAGTCGTACATATTACACCATTTGGAATGTAATTTCAACAGCAGCAAATACCGTAAATACAATACAATACAACGTTTTATCCCAGTTAGTGATCAACTTACGGGAATATTTTAATTTTACAAAACAACTGAATTTGCTTTAATTCATTTTGAAAGTTCCCTGCTGGGAATAGGCCTACTATTGTCAGATTCCATCTGATAAATGAGCAGAAAGGTTTAATATGCTACCCTGTCAAACCCTTGAGTTGAGGCTATGATGTAGTAGTTCTATCTAGATTTTCCGTCCTGAGGACCAATTAATTTGATAGTTCACATAGCATTACATACTTTCCCCAGTGACAAATTACTATACATAGGGCTTAAACATATTCTGTGACTAGTCTTTCAGGAGGACTTATACCTCAAAATGAGAGTCTAAATGTTAGTACAGTATCTGAATAAAGTAAACTATAAAGCAATCCCTACCAAGGTCGTCACCTACCTTTGACCTCAACACGTCCTTCATTGCTGCTGTTGCCGCCCGCCAGACGAATCTCATAACCAAGGTAGTCAGTGGAGCAGTTTCTCTCATCAGTTCTGTCTCCACAGTTATTCTTCCCATCACAAACCTGAGAAGAAATTTATCATTTCACTTATACATATAACCAAGCCTAAACTTGTTGAGTACTAAACTTGTTGTTGTTAAACAACAAATTAATCAAACTTTGTAGTGTAAAGAGAATTGTACAGGGTTATCCATTTTTTAAAAGAAACAGAGATGGACAAAGAAACAAAAATATTGAAGTTATTCTGTCTGGGAATGCCAACTTTTCAAAATGGGTCCAGTTACAATTTACATAATGATAAATTTATTATAGCTTTTTGAAGAACAGAATCAAAATTTGGTATTATAAAGTGAAAATATAATATTGTATGTAATAGATTTATATGTTACCCTAATTTGAATGTAATAGTAGTATGTCTTACTTTAAAAATGAGTTTAAATCATAATACTAGTAGGTCTTCATTTAAAATGAGTTTAAATCATAAACTTGATTTGACAGATAATAATATAGTCAATAATTATTTTTAGGAAATCTGCAAAGGGACAATATTTCACTCGTCCTGTACATATAAGGTATGATTGTTATTGGGAGGGCTGTTGTACAGTATAGGACGACTCAAGCCCAGTATTTTTCATTTTATCAAGGATAATCTTGGAAGAAACATTCAGTCAGGATTAACAGTGGCCAGAAAAGAACCATAACCTCAAGAGTCTCATATGTTTCATCGCTGAGTCAACTTTCGATATATATGTATTTAAGTTTAATATAGTGTTTGGTTCTTCTTACCATGGTCTTGTTTACACATTTTCCATTGTCACACTGGAACAGGTCTGTACATTGCAGAGCTGTGGACCGTCGCTCATAGTACTGCCACTCTAGCGTATGATTGAGCTGTCCTGAGAGGCCCACATTGCTGTCACTTAATAGGCATATTCTTTCTTTAGGACTGCAACAAACAGTGTTTCACGATTCAGAGATTTATTCGAGGCTGAGTTAGTTTTCAATATCTAAAATCCAAATCAAACATTTCAAATGCTTTTAGTTGATTCAAAATTAATGTTAGGGCCTATGTCATATTCTTATTCTAATTCTGAACTCTTCAACCACAGATAACTAATAAGTAATTAGTAATTAATTATACAGGTAGATCACATTTAGGTAGCAAGTTATTATAAAAGTTTAATCTTATTGTTCCAGACATTAATCATACCAATGAGTGACGTAATCACATTCACTGCTCATTTTATGATCGTTTAAGGTTTATATGACAATAGATGAAATCCTCGTAAGTTATGTTGTAACCACTTAGTTATGTTGTCTTAAACATTTCACAATGATACAAATCCTATATTATTTGAATGGAAGGATCACAATGAACTGACCTGTCAAACTCAAAAGTCACTGGATGCTAATAAACACAATACAACTATGCATGGATTAAAAAAGTACATAGTACAAATCAGTAGGTAAAAGATTCACTACTCTTAATCTATCATATTTTCCACAGTCAAATCTTGCATTATAAATTGTCTAAATTTAGAAAAATAACATTTTTTCTATAGTGAGCTCCGAAATGGTGACTTTTGAGGTTTACGAAAACTCTTCTAGGAAATACAATCCGTGCAAACCTTATACATCAGTGATTACTGGTCACACTGGTCATTTGTGCTACTTTACTATTCAACAAGCAAGTTAGTGGTTCATGCTTAGTTCTCATTTCGTCCATGATGCTCATAGGTGACATTATGAAAAATGTCCAACACAGTGGATACTTAAAAGAAATTTACCAAGCTACTTGCGTTACATACCGGTGACTAAATGACCGACAGGTAAAGTCCTTGGCATTTATGCAGTAGTTGGCACACGTGGTTGCATCTACTTCCAGCCACTTCTGCTTGTCGTGTTTGATCAAACGTCTGTTTAACTGCTTAGAGAACTCCTTGAGTGAACCTGTGACACAATGTTATGCTGTCAGCATTCAGCACGTATTAATCATGTATCAATGGGAAATTTCTACTGTACTCACTTCAAAATTTGGGTATAAATAATGGTTAAATTCTCGTTCACTTGGGTTTAACAGTATGTTACACAGTTGCATTACAATAATTGTATGAATGTTGGAATACAATCATCCACTTTCAACTGATCACAGAAACTCTTAAACATAATAATTATCCTTATATTAAACTGTACGATGTACAAATCAATGACGAATCATAACAGAAGCTAACATAAGCTTTGGTAGCTACCAGCTATACAGGTCTATCGATCACATACACATTCTCAATTTAATGCTAACAAGTAGCAATTTGCAGTATTTCACTTGCACCCAGCATTTTTTAATTTGTATATTTGGGTACTATGAATGAATAGGTCAAGTTGCTACTGTCTTATATACAGGGTATGATTCAAAATGTGACCTTTTTTTAAAGATATCTAATATCCGGTCTATTATCCTATTATTGTACAACAGTACATTTAGGTAGTAAAATAAAATGCATGCTGTACATAAGTAATAAGCTGAAGCATACACTAAAGTAAGGCTGGGCATCGATGTAAATCGACAACATCGACATCGACGGCAAATAATCGATGTCGAATCGCGATGTCGGAATATTTTCGACATCGACATCGAAACGAAAATAATCGACATCGTTTTTTTTTAAATTGATAATTAATCAATTATTATTAAAAAGAACTTTGTCACCTGTTAAATGTAGGGATGACGACGGTTAAGCATTTCACTAACCGGTTAATCGAACCGGTTTTTAATCAGTTAATAACGGCAACAAAACTCAGTTTTCGTCTGCAACGGGAGATAACTGACCTAGGCCTAGGCTAGGCCTTCTAGGCCTACGTGACGGCCATGCAGGCCGGTCAGCTTATTTTTGTCGTCATAAACACAATTGTGGATATTGATTTCAATTTATTTTAACACAATATCCGATTGTAGAGGCTTATTCAAGTCGTTTTTCATTAATCCGTTCTTGATTACTTGCTGCGTAGTGAACTGTCAACAGGCGGCCGCTTGCATTCCACTCGCTCGCGTCTATCGCGATCTCGCTTCCACTCACGCGTCCTGCGACTAGCGCTTTCTCTCTCTCTCACGGCGGCCGATAGCAGCCGACACGGCGAACTACTTCGTCGCGTCTCGCTCAGACCATTGTTCTCTCGCTCTTTCTCGTTCGGCCGCATCTGGGCTGCGTACCAACTTTGACTGCGTTCACTGTGGCTGTGACTGGTGGTGGGGGTAGCCCAGTCAACGCAGTGAACGTAGCAGCTGGTACGGGATGCAGTCACAGTCACAGCGAAAGCAGACAACAGCAGAAATTGTCATTCATAAAAGCAACATTAGCCATCTGTTAATTAACCTTACAACATTACATTAATAATTTAACGCTTATGGGACTTCTAAGATGAGATTATATGGTGTTGTGATGTCACTTACTATTTAAACAATATAATATTGTCTATAAATTCATAATTCGCGGTAAAATTATTCGCCACGCCCCCCTTGACTGCGATAGCTAGATCTTCTCGGCCCAGTCATCGCAGTGACTGGAGGGGTAACTGCGAGGTGAACTGGTACGCAAAAAGCAGTGACTGCAGCTTGACTGCGAGTCAAGCTGGTACGGATCCCAGTCACTGCAGTCACTCCCAGTCATAGTTGGTACGCAGCCCTGTTCTCACTAGTCGAGTGCCGGCTGAACCAAGGGATGGCTCGCGCTTTAGTACGCGCGATCTGCAAATACTTAGGGGGGGGGGGGGGGGGGGGGGGCTTGAGAGTGTGCGGTATCCTTTGATACGGGTCAGTTTGGACTAAAAGCTGCCGTGGACGAATAACTATGCCGCCCTATAGTTGAAAGTTCCCATTTCTCCCGTGAATTGACAATTGATTAGTTATTTAATTAATTGACGAAAAAATCGATTAAAACCAAAAAAAATCGATGTCGACGCCCAGCCTTACACTAAAGACGTGTCTGAAAGCCGGCTCTGTTGTTGCCAAGTCCAGATATGACGCCATCAACAATCATCAACAAGCAATGAACGAAGGGTACACATTGTTGATGACGTCAAATCTGGACCTAAAGCTGGACTTAGCAATGATAAATAGGCGTTCGGACATGTCACATGTGAAATTTGATGCATGCTTAATGCATGACTAATATTTTTGCAACATACTTATTATGTAGGCCTACTATTCGTAATTAATTAATTACTTAGTTACTAGCATATTACTGATGGTTCATGTAAATACATAATAATTAACCTACTACTGCTCAGGTAAAGGTTAATGACTATATGAGGTGTGTCTCTAACTCGACATGGAATAACAGCCAAACTACCTTTACATGTGCTTATATCCCTCGATGGAAGATGAGATGATCTTGTATAAATGCTGAGCTCCACTTGATGGAGCTGTGAATTTCTTTTCTTGGATGGTTGATTTTCAAGTGAACTGACTTCTTGAACTTTTGAAAAATTGAGTGTGTGTCTCTATAGGAGTGGAAGTATGAAGGAGTAGCCAGGAACGTAGTGACAAGATACGGTAAACTGTAAGTTCATGAAATCATGAACATTGAAAGCTAATTTTGTAAATTCTAATCAATTTGATTTGTATTCAAATCATCAGCTTATCCTAATACATGATATTTTAAGCAAAGGCATATTGCTTAATATATTTAAGAATTTTTTATGTACATAATAGCATTTCAATTTTTTATGTGTATGCATCTACATATGTATATTTATTTTATGGCAAATTGTGTATGGATGGCTCTGTGTGTAGGGCAGCTTTCAAGTAGAATACATGGAGTGCTTAGGAGTGAACATCCATTACAGTGAAATGTTTTTGGAAAAAAAATTAGAAAAGTATGTACTAGCATGTACTAGACAAACACAAACAGGTAGATGAAATTGCCATATTTACAAAATCAGTAACTGGGAGAAAATGTACAAAATGTAAAATGTAATGTGTAACTGATATTTTGATGTGTCTATGGTACAGTAAGAACATACTGTAGTATTGAACCTCACCATTTTTGCTTTGTGCTAATTGTATATATGTTGCAATTTACAACAAAATAAAGATGTTGTGTATTGTATTATATTGTATTGTAAATATTTTAGTGCACCATGTTATAAGTAATAACAATGAATTGCTAGCAGCTACCAATGCTATGAAGTAGGTAGGTACCTAATAGACCTGATGAAATAAATATATCTGATGACATTTGTGCCATAGTTTTTTTTAATTGATTGAAACACTGCTACAAATAAAAAGTATGTTGAGTAAACATTAACTGGTTGTTTATTTTTTTTATGATTTTTACACTAATTACTTAATTATTAATTTAAATTGTTTAAGGTTTTACGCTGAAACTTTCGTAACAGGTAACTAAAACCTAACGTAACTCAAATATAAGTGGCAACACTACGGACCCGAGCAATCTTTCTCGTCCTTTCCGTTGGAACAGTCCTTTGCTCCGTCGCAAACCCAGGTGGAGAGGATGCATTCACCGGGGCGACACTCAAACTCCTTGGAACTGCACTTTAGTCCACCAGCGACTGCCTTCTGCACACCTGTAACATAAACACATGTAGTTGAGCTAGTTGAGCAGCATGGTTCAGCTAAAAGACGAGCATAATATTTCAAACTAACATATAAATAAATGTGCCCTTACAAAAATTTTTAGTAGTCAAAGATGAGTTAAAACATTGCCAAATGGTCGTTCAATCACCAAAACATAGTCAACGATGTGTTGCAGACCTTTTGGTTGCTATCTTACACATCTCCAAATGATAGTTAAAAGAATCCATCACCAAAACATTGTCAACACATCGCAGGAACACAATCAGCTAGGTCGCAGAATCATAGTCAAAAGGTAGTTAAACGTATCCATCATCAAAACGTCGCCAACACATCGCAGGAACACAATCAGCTACGTTGCAGAAACATAGTCGAAAGGTAGTTAAACATCCATCATCAAAACGTCGCTGAAACATCGTAAATTGCTAGTCAGCTATCTTGAAATTTGAAATTGCCCGCGTCACCGAGGTCTCCAACAGCCAACTGCCATTTTCGACTGTGGTGACTGGTGAAGTGTGGTTTGGAAGTGGATGCGACGGCAGACAAATTCCGGTAAGTACAGTGGTAATGATTAATATTTACACATAAAGTGATCTAGGACAAAGTTAATGAACGGTAAACGTATAATATCGCGCGTATTGTCGTTATGCCTTGGCTGTAGATGCAAGTTTCAATGCCCTAGTCCTACCATAACCTCACTTTAGGCGTAATTTAAATGCATCTAGGTCCTAGATCTCACAAATACCATAGCATACCACACACTTGATAGGCTAGGCCTCGTTCAACAAGCATATGCCTGCCTCATATAAGGTCCTTTGTATAATAAATACCCACCCAAGTAAGCTAGATAGGCTAGCCTAGACTCCTAGGGCCCTAGCCTAGGCCTAGGCCTAGGCATTGTCTTTAAAATTAAACACAATGGCCTAGGCTAGCATTATCAGCTTCACAATAAATACGAATGGGCTTATTTTATTGTGCAATGTAGGCCTACAGAAAAAACTCAGAATAAAGACCACAGTAGCCTACAATAGGCCTAGGCCTATTCCTAAGCTGGGCCTACAATATCTGGCAACTACATTCTGTAACAATAGGCCTAGCAGGAAATGCTGCAGTGCACAATAAAGTAATAGAATCTTAATAACACACTTATTAAATATTATCATCGTAAATAGCAGGCAGACCCATGTAAATTCTGATTCCAGCCAACTCTGGTAATGGGAACAACATACTGCATCTAGTCGTACAACACATAAACAAATTTTATCGTTTACAGGTTGCCGAACTTTGCCGTTACAGTTAGGCGTAGGTCTATCGTTATAGTGGCCATGTTACTGTGGACCGAGCTGTATGGCCTGCCTAAGAATAGGATTATCCTACCAGTAATCAATTGCCTGGAGTCAACATTGCCATACAGCATAATTGCTAGCCATAGGCTAATTCAGTTAAATTGTTGAATATTGGCCTAGTAGGCCTGGGCTATGAAACTGTTAAGTGTGTATTGTAGGGTAGAGACCCAACCGCAGCGGCTGTTTTCCACTGCTTTGTACCGCTAGGCCTAGTCGGTTAGTAGGCTAATAAGCAGAACGTAAATGCATGACGATTACAGCACACGATAGTAGGCCTACTCACATGTATGAATCTGTGATTTGTGCTTGCGATTGATTACATCTGCTACTAGGCTAGCCGACTAGCATAAGTTACTGTACGAAGCAGTAGACAAACAGCCACTGGCATTGAGACTCGAGGGACTACCCTAAAATACACACTTGACAATGAATTCCTTTAACTAGGCTAATGAAAATATTGATATGGCATCATTTGGTAATTCTACCATTCTATAGGCCTCTAGTACAGAAGATGGCCGAACCTGTCATTTGGTTTAATGGTAGTGGGATGTCGATGGCAAGTTTGCCACTTCAACATTGTGAAGTGAAGACCATGTTTCAATTGACTGTTTTACCAACTGGGCGTTGGTAAAAAAATCCCGTAAAATAAGTACATAGGCCTATGTACTTTTTTTAGGCATAGCTATGCCTAAACAAGAGTCTACACAGTAATAGCAGACCTGGGTAGCAACATAACGGACGTTGGCCCTAACGCATTACTGTAACGTAGTCACTTGTGTCAGTAACATGGCAGTAATAGCCTATCATTACAAAATTCTCAAAAGTAACAGAAAAGATAACTACAATTTGCTTATTGCCAGATTCCTTGTGGCATCCCCCCAAACATTCATCCCATTAATAAGAATACAAAATGTTGCAGTTTTACAAATGTTGCATTTGTTGTAAATTTCAATGCAGCTCCTGCTAAAATCAATGTGAATTGTTATTTTTTTTTCAGAGTCAGTGGAACTACATGGCCACTAAACTGTGCCCGATGACAAACGTAACAACCAAAATAACTTCTCAGTATTGACCAAGAAAATTGTGCTTTGACATTGACTTAACAATGTATACAGGCTCTCCTGTCACAAAAAAGATTTAGTGATAATACTATCACAAAATCTTTTTTAATTAACAAGGCATGTTTCTCATGTTTAGATACTTGATTTAATTAATTGTAATTAACCATAAGGAAGGTTCTCAATGTAAGAAACAAAGATAAAAACAACAATAATTAACAAATAACAGTAACTATAAGAATGCGCATTGCAAACATTTTTCTAATTTCCCTAGCTAATTATATTTCCCAACAAAGTTGTGCAGTGTGCGTTGCTAAGATTTTTCGTTGTCATTTCTTCAAGTGTTTTCTATTTTAAACGCAGTCCACCACTGTTACTCATACTTATTGACAGAAATAGAAATGTAATTTCTGCCTCATACTTGTTAGATCGCGTTTAATGAGTATATTCGTGACCGAACAAAACTTAACTATAATATAGCCACCTCACATTTTGTCGGTAGGCCTACTATGTTTCAGAAAAATATTCTTTTCGAGTAACTTTAGTGTAACTTTTCCAATACTTTAGATCGCCATAAAGTGAAAATATTCCTGACCAGACCAAACTTAGTTAAAATATAGCTATCTCACATTTTGCCACCATTTTGTATCAGAAATAATTTTTCAGTAACCGTGGTGTAACTTTGTAACTTTTTGAACGATTTTGCCACAAAACTATACACTTTCAATCCACATCAAAGCTTGTGGATGGTCCAAATTTCAGCTTGATCAGATTCTCCGTTCGACTGCTATCGCGAGACATAAAAACAAACACTAACAAAAAAACAGAACGAGTGCCATAAAAGTACTATTAGAACGCTCGCTTAATAATATATTCATCGACTTCTTCTGTTAGGTTCAATTGGGTTTATTTTATTTGTTTGTAGCTAATAGAGAAATTATATTAAGGTCTTTAGAAAAGCACAAAATGATTTGAAATTTTGACCTATTATTGTAACTGCTTTCATTGTGCAATTATAATTCCAGTTGTAGCCTACTGTATTTTAAAATAAAATTACAATATGAACGTAAGTATTCAATTATTTGCTGCATTAATTATTTTACAAGATCACTACAATCACTTTCCAGTATGGTCCTGATCCTGGCAACCTTTTGATGAGGTAGGCTTTCTGACAAAAAAACAGAGGAACTAGGCTTCTTTGCTTGGCTCTATAAAATTCACAGGTCAGTAGTAATTAATTACTATCTTAAGAATAAATTATATATAGAGCCAAGCACCAGCCACGCACCCGTAGTTTTTTCATCATTGTCAGAAGGTCGCTATTTAGTAGTTAAATGGTTGCCAATTGGTATCGTAATGGTAGTTGGAACACATTCAGCTATGTTTTAACTATTGAATGACTACCTTTTGGCAATGCTTTAAATATTCAGGAATGTTTTTTTTCATTCAACTATGTTTCGACTAGGTAATGACTATTATTTGGCGATGTTTGGAGGTCACCATTTAGTAGTTGAAAGGTAGTCAAAACATATCCAGATATGCTCCAGATATGCTTTGACACTGCGTATTAGTAAGAAAAAACGAGTATTCGGTTGTGTGTCAAAGACTAGTCAAAGAATAGTCAAAGAATAGTCTTAAAAACCTAGTCGACTAGGTTTTGACTACTAAAAATTTTTGTAAGGGTGTGCTCAAAAAAAATTTTTCAATAAAATCATCCATCTTAGTTTTATAAATAATATATGGTATCAACATTATTTTAAGACTATTCAGTCAATTCAGACAATATATTTTGTTTTGTTTTCACATGGGATAGCTTTGAACACGAGAACTAACTAGAAATTGTTATTGGGATCGCAGCAAAAGATGAAGTCCTAGTACTTTCTGAAAAATTGCCTATTAAATAATATGAAGTATATTTCACCAATCTGTTTGAAGAAACCATTTGAACCATGACTGGAAAGTGGTAATGTCAAAGTATAATATAATACGGTAGGCCTATACTCCAAACACATATGTACCGGTACTGTGAATGGTATGTATATCCAATGGAGTCCAAAATAAATATAATACAAACAGATATTATTTAATTTTCTAAAAAGTCAAGTTGTCACATCCTTTATTTATTGCTAATGTATTAAGCAGCAAATGCAGTATTGTACATTATGTTCTGCAAAAAAGTTGTGTGAGTTTTACAAACTATCTCTCCTAAAATAAAAATGTCTTGGGCCACGTCTATTTAGTCCCAATTGCCAAATCACTATCAGCAGCCAAAGTTATTGACACACCAGAACCGGCACATTTCTTCATGCATAGCATAGCCTACCTGGGCAGTTATTCTCGTCGTTTCCTGTAGGGCAGTCGTTTACTCCGTCGCATTCCCAAAGTGCCGGAATGCAGTGGCCGGGCTGGCACTCAAACTCTTTCATGCTGCAATTACGTGTGTCATCAACTACGTTCTCCCCGACTGTGGAGCATGAAGCATTATTTCATTATAAAGAGTGACCAACAAGGTAATTGTTAGTATATGTATATTTATTTGACTGACCAATAAATAGTATGTAGGGTTCATATGTACTAGTAATTGGTAGATCTCAATTGGATTGTATACATATTTCAATACATGTGGGTGGGTATATTGCTTCAGCATTACAGTACATACGGTACAATGAACAGCAGAAAGTGTAAAAGTATTGTTTTGATGCCAAACACTGCCTTTCAGGCATAGTTATCAAGTGCAAAGCGTAAACATAGCAACATGTAACTAAGAAAAGGTGGTAATTTAGTTGTCTATGGATGGGGAAAGGAGGGAGGAGACCAACAGCTCATCTGAAACGTGTAAAGCAGCCACATAAGAAGTAGAACACATCACACATTGTATTATTTATCAAAATGACAACTCGAATATTCCATGTATACCGGTATCATGTATACAAATGAATTTTAAAGAGGCTAATAAATCTACATCTACATCTTCACCAACATCTACAAGAAGTGCTACAAATGTTGAAACGTTTCGGCCTACACAGCCGCTGTCACTCTACCATTCCCGTTACAGGTGAGCTGTTGGTCTCCATTCTCCTTTCCCCGAACACAGCTAAGTGACCAAGTTGTTAGAAATGATCTATCCGATGTTCACACATACCCCTGCATCCCTTTTCGTCCTTCCCATTGGAGCAGTCTTGCGTCCCATCGCAGAGCCTTGACGCCAAGATGCACTCCTTTGGATGACACTCAAACTCTTCTACGTTCGACTTGGCCCGACTTCCCTGAGGTTTCTTCACTCCTGCTCCAACATTATATGTATCATCAATTACAATTACACATAGCTTTGTGATGAACCATATATACAAGAATAAATCTACTTTTAAATTTCCACGTTTATCAAGTAAAATGTTTAAAACACATATTTGTTAATACATTTTTCATATTATATGTAAGTCCATGTATCCATATTTGGATTATTCAATTAGTGACTTAGCAATCAACATACAAACTTGAAAGTTGAAAGTTTTATTGTCAAATAGGCTATACTAATAAAATAAAATATACTTGAGGTTTCGACTTGGAGAGTTCAGCCTATAATGTTGATATGTGATCTTTGGCTGGCCATGGTGTACATAGTCCAATGTTAGATGAAAAATTTAATCCGGGTAATTTTTAAAAGCTCTCATAGAACGTTCTGGGTTG
Organism: Isoperla grammatica; assembly: GCA_945910005.1. Taxonomy (NCBI): domain Eukaryota; kingdom Metazoa; phylum Arthropoda; class Insecta; order Plecoptera; family Perlodidae; genus Isoperla; species Isoperla grammatica. Next base: position 56,125,210 of record OX246738.1, read on the forward strand.
CAAAGTGCATATTTTTGTCTTCTATTGACATACTCATACTATAGTTCACATTTATACTGATGAAAAGGCGCTAATAAACACATCCTGAACACACACATACATAAGTACCATGTCGGCCTACTGATAATATAATTTTACTCTGAATAAAGGGCTTATGACTTGAGATAACATGACAAACCTGTGCAGCTTAGTTCATCCCTCCCATTAGTACAATCTGCCTTCCCATTGCACACAAGAGATGCGAGGACAATCTCCCTGGGACGACACTCAAACTCATTGCTGTTGCATTCTGCACTATCTGAAACACAATTCATTTCAATAATAGCCAATATGCACTAGTAGGCCTATGTCTACATATAACATACTGACTGTACTTCTAAGTCTAACTAGGCTATACGATTCCAGTACTTGTCATGTATTAGTCTATTATAATACATAATTTTTTGCAAAATAATATAAGGCAAAAAAGTAGGCTATTCTCGCCAGGTTGTCCACACTACCTGCGATTGACCTTTGTCCTACTTGCTGAAGTTATTCCGAAAGGCTGGACAGTGGAGAATAAATCACTAAATACCACAGCATTATTAAAATAGTGAAGTAGTGAATTAACTAAGTTCTTGAGAACAAGCTGTTTAGGCTACATATATTTCTTATCTGAAATTGTGATGAATCGAAAGATGTGTTGGTGATTCGACAACCCTTTTTACTTTTTCTAGCTAGAAAAAAAATGTTCTTTGGTCTCTTTATATTCCTTATAGTTTAAATTAGTACAATTTTAAATTTTAGTGATTACCATTATTCTATAAAATGTAAACTGGCTTGACATTTTGTTACATACCAGGACAATCTTTTTCATCATTTCCATTTGAACAATCCTCCTTATTATTACACACCGCAGTCTCCGGTATGCATTCACCAGGATGACACTCATATTCATTCAAGTCACATTGCGTTGTACCCAAAGAGGATAAGATTGTGGTCTGTTCGTCCCCTGTAAATAATTAACATCAACATGCTGTATGAACTTGTTCCAATAGAGGTATTTAACATCATTCATATGAATTACAGATTGGATAACACTGGATTCAAGAAGTATAATCGCATCATTTTATGTATAGCACAGAAAGTTTAACACACAAAACTTTCTATGTGACTCGGCTTTTAGCTGTTAAGGTCCAAACAACCAGGAATTGACTAACTGACCAAAGAAATGTTGATCACGCAGATATCTTTACTACCTTTAATTTATATATCTATGTGGTGGGTATATTCAATTAAACCCTTCAAATGTTAAGAATACACATTTGTGTTGTAAATCGTTGTGAATAAACTTATTAATTAATACTTAAAAAAATAAAAACTTACATTGTCATCAGTTTGAGCATAGTCAAGTTAAGTATGTGATTTGTTTATGGTTGCTATGGTGTTTGTTCTTCTTATGGAAAATAGCATGTAATAAAACAATTCCACAGCAACAAATCCTGTACTTGACACTTGACTCTGCATAGGGCCCTAAGTCATGCAGGCTGAAATGGAATCCTGTGGTGCGATCTTTACTCACCGTCACTCCGACACTCCGGGATATCACAGTACTGGAACTGCGCCTGAGGACCCACGTAGCACCATGGATGCGTTTCCCCTCCGCCAATATTCCGGCAGTGGTTGTGTCCCGCCATGGTGGTTTGACGGACTTTGTACGCCATGCGATACTTCAGACTAGCGGGGGTGAGCGGTGAGTCCCACGGAATACAAGACGCTCCAGTGGTGCTGACATTAGCGATTCCCATGTAGTCTTCACCGGCATTGGTAACACAGCCTAAACAATAAATGTAACTCTTGATTAAATGGTTTTCACTTTTCAGACAAAATGACAATCATAAAAAACACTCTCGTTAATTGGAAAATATGTAATAAAAAACAGCAAAAAAAAGCATTTTTTTATTTTTTATTAAAATGACAATGTCGCAGGTCGAGGGACAAATATCCAGTAACACTGATCCAACAGATTTAGAGAAATTACTACATTTAGGCCTACTTCAAATAAGCATTGAAAGTTAAGAGCTCAATAGTAAGTTAAACTTGAAAGTAATTAGAACTCACCAACATTGTCGTGAGGTCTTTCGCAAACATAAGGGTGGTCGTGTGTGACGCTGCAGTCTTCTGTTGCCCAATAGAAGTAGTTGGCTTCGCATAAATTAGCCAGACCGACTACATCAGGAAGGTACGGGGCTTGGCATGGAAACACACGCTTGGCAACAACGCACTGCATACGCTCACCCACAGTACTCGCAGTCGGCACCGTTTCGTTACCTGTCCAGCCTGCAATCAACGGAACAACTTCAGGCTACAAATAACTATCGGTCACATTGGAAATCCAACCAATTGCCTCTTGAAGCAAAAATAGATTTAAACTGCTTTTATGATGGCCCGCTGAATATTTAGTCCAGAAGTATTGTATTGTAATGGATTTATTGGCATCCATCGATCCATGCGATGCGTTGATTTCGGATTTGATTTGTAACTCGTTTTTCCTGTGGCAATCACCAATCAGAAGCATGCTTTCCACAGAGAAAATGAGTTTTAGTCCCCCATTAAATATTTTTTATGGGCTGTTATAATATTGGGGATAAGTCTTACACTACAACATAATTGATCTTCTGAGTAGTCAGTTTAAAATAATTTTTGTACACCCCTTGCTATGGTATTACACCATATTTCTTACCTTCAGTAATTTTCTTTAATAGCCCATGTCATAGATTGTGTACATATCAGTCTTTTTTTGTTTCAGACCAAAGAAAAAACTGCCTATTTTGCCAACATAGGCTAGTAAACTACATTCTCAGTAACCTTCTATATGGTAGACCAACCTCATACAAACTCACCTGGCCACCACTTCTGAAACCTGAAAGTTTCTCCAGAGCCTTCCCAGATCCAAAGGGGGTGCCCCATCACCTTCACACCGACCCCCGATGTAATGATACTGTTGATGTGAGGGTAGCTCTGCAGTAGCAACTCGGAAAGAAAGTCACTCTCGGCCTAAGGCACAAATGTATAGTCTGTGTAGCATGGAGGTTTTTCTTTATTATAGTAGGCCTACTATAGTTTCTAGTTTATATAGCAGCAGGGGTTGAAATTTACTTTTTCTGGCACTTAGCCCTTCGGGTCACTAGCCCAATACTTCACCAAACAGACATACAAACACCAATCAGAAGGACGGAACTGTTATCATTATTTCCAAAAATAAATGATTATCAATTGCTGAATTACCAAGAAAAATTTAAAATCCATTGCTTAGCTGATACAAAGCCTAAACCCAGGGAAAAATCACTTTTTCAATATCTTGAAGCATTCTCAAGATAATCAAATAACATTAATTTTGCAAGGTTTGACTAACAATTGCCGTTAGGATACCGTGCTCTTCAACATCAGCACTAAAGAAACATACATATATACTAGGCCTACTTAACACAAATAATATTTACCGTATTTACACGCATACAAGCCGCGCTTTTTTTCTTATTTTGTGTCTCTCAAAACCACCATGCGGCTTGTTTTCGTAAGTGAAAAAAAAAAATTCCCGGGTTTACGGGTGTTATGTTCGAACCTGGCATCAGATTATTAGGCTCTGCAACAAAGTGAGCCATTCGTTGTCGTGTTTGTCGGGGCATTTGCGGCATTGATTGAGTATACAAAATGTATCAGATTTCGCGGGTTTTCTGCTCGTGTCTCTACTTCATTCCACCCCCCCCCCGTTAGAATTCTTTCGGTCGGCGAAGCTCATTCTCTTTCTCTCTCTCTCTCTCCCTCGCTCTACAGCATGATGTTTTGTTAGCCCGCTGCCAGCCGCTCGCCCGCGCATCTCGCGTACGCATCACCAACTCCTCCCCTCCCCAAACCCCTATGCGCTCAGTGCATTAGCGGGCCAGCGGGATGCAGAGAACTACCTATAGTACATTCCTCACATTAGCTCTTACACTCACGTAACCTCTATTACCGAATACTGCCAGTTCCTTATTACATACCAATTATGTATTACTTCACATTATTTTCTGGTCCTTTCTCGAATATAATAGCTGCGGCTTATAAACGGAAACAAATTGATTTCTGAAAAGTAAAGCTCAAAAAGTGCACTGCGGCTTATAATCGTATGCGGCCTTTATGCATGTAAATACGGTATTTTATGACAATTAAACTCAATATGATGTCATAGCAAGAATGGTAGGGAAGAGAAGAAGGAATGAAATTCAGAACACAATATAATTTGGAAAATGGATGGGAGTGGAGAAGCAAGAGGGTTTGGATGTAATGAGAAGGATGTGGTGAACAGTCAGCCAATGAAATGAGGACAGCTCAAGTCTACATAGTTGAAAGTAGTATGAGGCAGATGAATGGGAGATGTTGAAGAATGAAAAACCTCGGAAGACGAGAGGACATGAAAGTTTCACAGGCCTTGACAGGGGTAGGAAATGGTGGCAAATTAAGAATAGGCTATTACCTGTGAGGTTATGTCAAGTAATTTCCCCTTTCTTTTCTGGCAGTCGGCAAGAGCCTCTCCATGACTAAAGGCTTCTAGAGCTTTATCTTCTCTCGGAACTATCACACTGTACAGAAGAAAGCATTAAATTAGTTGAGGATGGTAACAGACATTTTCTTTATTAAATTTACTTAAAAAAATTTGTAAGAAAATTCACTTGTATATTAATTCCCTAACATTCTAATATTCTACCCTTTCACCACCAAAAATGCTTCGTTAATAGTTATGTCCTGTTGAAATGCATGAATTTAATAATTAGGCCTATTAAAATTACAGCCGTGTGAGCAAGGTTTCCATAGGTTGAGCGAAATGTAGCAAAATAAGAGATCTAACAATTTACAAACATTTTTAATCAATCCTACAATAAAAAAGCAACTAAATCATTGCTCCCAAATAAGATAAATTATAACCCAAAACTGGAGGAAAATGTTTTAATTCATAAATATCAACAAATGTTCAATGGCCATTACAACAATTTTCCAAACGATATTTCGAGACTATCCAGGAGCAAGTCGAGAGAGTGTCTCCAGAAAATCTCTTCTTGAACATAACAAAAACTTCGAGTCTTGCACAGCTCCAATAGTAATCAAGTTAAGTAGAATAGTAAACCTGCCTGTAACACTTGCCACCGTGGTTGATTTCTTCCGGCTGACAGACCGACGCGTGGTTACGGTAGCAGCGTACCCCAACTGCATCACGCGGTATCAGACAATGTCCCGCCCCTCGCATCATGCGACATGAAGACAGATTGTCCTCGCTGCCAGAGCATTTCACTTCCGACACAGAGACACGGATAGTGTCGTCTGTCGGGCGCGTGGGTCGACCTTGCCACGACAGCTCTGCGCCCCTGACACGACAAGATGCACTCAATTAATTAATAAAACTGCTACTTAAGAGATTGAAGAAGTTAAGAGATAAATGGGGAAAAGCTTAAACGTAGAAGGTTAGATAATTTTAGAGGTGGGGAATGGGCACAACTACGGTAATTTGTAGGGGATATTTCAGATATTTATTTCATATCCATCCCTTTCAATTATAAAACTGATAATAATTAATAGAACTAGTGACTATCTCCTTAAAAAATCAAGTTGGTAAAGTGCTCTTGCATGAATTAGTTGTACCTTGTTTGTGAATGTGTAAGTTTGCCTAATGGCTAGGTTTGAGCCAAGGTCTACTGGATTTACTCCTAGCGGAGTAATTGCGAAGCGCAAAGTAAGGTCATTGAATGAGATCCAAAATCGCCATTTTGGATCCAACTACAAAAATCGCATTATTATTTAAATAATCCTCACCAATAATGTGAATTTACGCGTAAAGTATTACAAAATATATATATATAGAATGTGAAGACAAAATCTCATTACCGATTGTTATTTTGTCTTTTTGGCCCATAATTTGTTTTGACAGATCAATTCATTTGTTTTTCTGAATGATTCTCCCATTTGAATAACATGGGATTTTTAACATTATGGAAATAGGTTAGATGACCTTACTTCGCGCGCGCGCTACAAGCGATCTAGTGGACCTTGGGTTTGAGCTAGGGGGGAAGGATAGGAACGAACCAACAGCTTACCTTGTAGTAGTTGCGGCCTTCGGAGTCGATAGAAACACACAAAAAAAGATATGAACAAAACATCGAGACAGTTTCGGCCTGACGTGGCCTTGATCACCCGACGAAGTCTTTTCTCCACCTTCGTCGGGTGATCAAGGCCACGTCAGGAACTGTCTTGATGTTTTGTTTATATCTTTTTGTGTTTCTATTGACTCCGAAGGCCGCAACTACTACAAGGTAAGCTGTTGGTTCCTTCCTATCCTTCCCCTTGTACCTTGTTTGATGAGGTTTACAGTACATTATAAGTAATAGGAAGCAGTTTAAAAAATGCAAGTAACAGAACTATCACATACCATAAAATAAAAATTCAATATGTTTAACCTCAACATCTGAAAGGTGACAACCCAGTTCCATTAGGGTTCCCAACTCTGCAAAGTAACATTCCGGGACAAATAGCACATGAAAAGGGAATGGCTCACGTGATACTGCCGAAGGCCCGCTGGAGGCCTATCGCCGAAGGCGAAATTTTTTGGACCTTTTTTTCACGATTTACGTTCTAAAAACATGTTTTTACTGCTTGACGAGAAAACAAAACAAGAATTCTCCTTTTAAACAAAAGTCTTTCGCAGTTAATTAGAAATTAGGAGCTCACGTGCCTGTCTGAGATTGTTATTTTATTAATTATTGTGTTGCTATAACAACATTAATAGTAATAGGGTATTTAATATACTATATACCTATTTTTTTATTGAAACATAGTGCATTTGAAAAGTCAACTTTGGAAACAATGCTCACATTAATTTATCATCCATTCTAACTGCTCGTTTCGAGCTCACGTTTCGAGCGGCGCGGGGTCGCGGCATAAGCAAGACACTTTCATGTCATTCCGGGACATTTGCCGTCCCGGAATCAGTTTAATTTCAACCAGGACAAGATCTTTAATTCCTGGTCTGTCCCGGCGAAACCGGGACGGTTGGGAACCCTAAGTTCCATATCTGTAATATTTAAATTTTTTCAATATGTTTTCAAAAGTTTGTCAGCTTCCATCACTCTTTGAAGGTAAATTGATGGACTTGATCCTAAAATTCAACCATTTCTCCAACAATTTATTAACTACCAAATCATTGACTACCCTTACTATCAAATAACATTGCATTTAATTGTAACGATAGCAGTCAGTTACCTAGTAGACAGTAAATGTTCTCTCCACACACAAATTACCTGACAAAGCCTAACTGCCTGCACACAACTGATGCCTCGTCAATATTCCATCCGTTGGACTCGTCACAGACTAGCCCCCAACCAGGGTTCGATCCCTGGACCTGTACGTAGCCTTCGAACGGGCCCGGACCCCCACGAAGTCGGACCGTTTGCCCACTCGTCATCAGACTCGGAGAATAACTGTAAATACACAGCAAATAACTATACCATTGGAGTTATTTCCTCATATGGAACATTATTTATACCATCCCACATTGCTTTACACACTGCACTTTAAAAGTAGGCCTATTGAAGACAAGCCCCAGGTCAATGTCTCTGCTATGATTGGCGATTTGAATTTTTAATACAATAAAACAGATTTATAACTGAATAACAATACATTAATTCTGCAATAACGTAGCTTGGACCTACAACTGCCTGTAGTAGTATTTGGTTTTCTGCTACATCCCTAAAACCACTGGGCTAAGGCTATACCTAAGACAATCTACATTAAACATTAACTATACTTCGTTATAAAGACATGTGCAATGTAGGGTTTCATGTTATGCTACATTTAACAGTGGTCCACATTAAAAAAAAATTAAAACAGCAGTATACACTTACCCAACATTGGGTCTTGTTGTATTTGAGGGTTGCTTTGGCTGAGAATTACCAGGACCAGGAATTGACATGATGTATGTTGGCATCTTTGTTGTTGTTGAAATCTTTGTGGCTGAGACTCGAGTAGGGGGTTGAGATGTGGTTGAGAGTTTTGGGGCTCCTCCGTGTGCCGCAGCTTCAAGAGAAGGTGTGTTATTGAAAAGGTTCAGGCATTTAGCTTGTCTCTGCACAGTAATAGTACCACATCAAGAAGCTACTTGCATGAACAGGGTACAAACACCTTAGTTATTAGTTACCTACTCTATTTTATTTTGTCAGATTCATTTTTACTTTGGTGCTTTATCTTACATTGCATTACTGGTAGGTACCATTAATTTATCAGTTCCATTAAAATCTGAAGGTTTTTGAACTACGTACCTATGTTCTAGTAGCATGTATTTAAATAAAAATGGGAGCATTTATGATTTCCAACTTCAATCACGTTTAAAATAATGTGTTCATTTTTATCTTTGGCCTTATCATGTTCTTAAAGTTTTAACAGCTATGAAGAATGTTTCATATTTGTGTGTAAAGACATTGCATTATTATCATTAAGTTGACATTAATTTGTTACCATTTTAGGATTACCCTTAGGTTTTCAAATAGCTGAATCTACAATTCAATAGCATACAAGAACAATATAGCATCTATGTATATGACAGCCTAAGCAAGGCACCACGTAATGATACTTTTATAATAACTATAAACTCACCATAGTACTCCCGGACTTCCGAAGCTTCATGAACGAGTGACTGTTCTTCCGTTGCACGAGTTGGATGGCTTCGAGTTGTCAATGTTCGAGGTGTTGTGTTGACAGCAGAAGGGGTTATTTGTGAGGGACTGGAGGGTGGGTAAAATCCATGTGACCCACTGGGAGGTAAAACAGGTGACCTTACACCATGCGATGAACTAGAAGGAGTATTCGAACTTTGAACTACTAGTGGGTATGAAGTTGGAAGGGGATTAAATACTGGAGGGTTAGAACCAAATCTAGGTGAATTAGAAGGATTCAATCCATATCCTGGTGGGTTGGAAGGATTTGATCCATATACCGGTGGGTTGGAAGGAATTGATCCATATCCTGGTGGGTTGGAAGGATTTGATCCATATCCTGGTGGGTTGGAAGGATTTGATCCATATACCGGTGGGTTGGAAGGATTTGATCCATATCCTGGTGGGTTGGAAGGATTTGATCCATATACCGGTGGGTTGGAAGGATTTGATCCATATCCTGGTGGGTTTGAAGGATTTGATCCATATCCTGGTAGGTTATAAGGGTTTGAAGGGTTTGATCCATATTCCGGTGGGTTGGATGGATTTGATCCATAACCTGGTAGGTTAGGATTCGATCCATAACCAGATGGGTAGGTCGGATAGGAATTGTAAGTTGGTGGGTTTGAGCCATGTGGTTTCTGTGTGGGGTAGTTGGGTGTGACAGGTGGATGGGGTGGGGGAGTGGTGTTGACCCGGGTACCACTATACAGCGGGGTTGTGGCTGACTGATGACCACCTACCAGTGGTGTCCACTTCTTGCCAGGGCCAGGCTCTGTACAGAGAATGTTACGCATTATTGAGGAATGAAGATATGAATACTTAGGAAGATATAAACTCGCTGTCAATGTTGCATGTAATTCACATCATTGCCACCATTAATATTACTAATAAGTAATAACATTATTATTATTATTATTATTATTATTATAGGAAGTTAACATGAGGGAAGCGTCAGGCATGGACAGCCGGCTTCGATGTACCTAGGGGCCAGAATATGATGGGATTAATTTCCTATCCCCTACGCGACTTCATTGTTGGACACAGGGAGCAGATATAGAAAAAAAAAATATATTATTATTATTAATAATATATATATTATTATAATTATTTTGTGTCCTTCTCTTCTCTCATTGCACCATCTTGAGCCAAGATGACGCGAATATATTATATCAATATATATCAATATATCATTATAATTATTTTGTGTCCTTCTCTTCTCTCATTGCACCATCTTGAGCCAAGATGACGCGAGAGTGCACCCCAGCGTGGCGACCCAAAGATGGTGGTGTCAAAGGAGCTTATAGGCTGAGGACCTTCCGCATGATTATTAAGTTTTTATTATTATTATTATTATTAAAAAATAATAATAATAATCATTATAATAATACTATTCATTCTCGGTGAGGTATTCTTTAATCAAAAAAAGTTTATCTCAGTGAGAAAGGATTACAGGTTTTGTTTGAAGAAGGCCAAGGAGAGAAAAAACTGGTGTTATTAATTTGTTAGGTAAATCTTACATTTAAAAGGCGAAAATGTCACTAAAGCGGCGTTCTGCTGTATTTACCCTGTGAACCTGCATTCTTCTGGCAGTCCACATTGTATGGATGGTCGCAAGTTAGTAATGCTGGGTTGAAGAGAGTGCCAGGACCACAGGACTGGGTGTGTGCAGACCCCTTCCAGCAGTTCAGATACTTCTTACAGTCTGTCGGATGAGGGGCAACCCCACTACCGCCCGGCATAGAACAATCCGACTGTAGAAAGTAGAGGAAAACCTTTTAACTTTTCAACTTTTTTTCTTTTTCAATTCACTTAATTCATACTGTTTCAATATTTATACATTTTTGTTATACTAGTTTAATAATATAATATATACTGGTAAGGTAATATAATTTAATAATATATGGTGCACAAAATAACAGTAGGAAGACCACAAAATCTCAGAGGGTTTGAACATGGGCAGCTTTTCATTTTTATTATTATGCTATAATATAGCAAGCATCAATTTGTGGATTGGTTATATATTATATATTTTTTCTCCGGCCTTTTATTCTTACATATAAATTACATATAAAGCTTTTCTTAAATTCCTTTCTAGCGTCAATCGGAACTGTATCCACGTTTTCCGTTCCAATTTCCAACAAATGTATTTTGTATTTTGTAAAATACAAAATTACCAAAGTATTTAATTTATGTGTATCTTGTATTTGAAAATACTGTATTCTAAAATCTGAAGTATTTTGTATTTTTTATTTCACACATTCAATTGAGTACTTCATCTCTGCAACCAGTACACCTAATGGACCACTTTTGACTTTCGCTTACTAACAGGTATATAGACCTACCTACCTTATGCTTTGGAGCTGCATCCTTCCCACGGTGAGCTGGAGTTGTAGTTCGAGTATCAATGGGATAGTACGAATGTCTTTCAGTAGTAGTAAGTTGATTGCTGGACGAGTCAGGATAGTTTCCTGGATATTGCAGTTGAGTGCCAGGAGACCGAGGATAGTTGCCATGAGGTTGTTGCTGATTACCAGAAGATTGGGGATAGGTTCCAGAGTGTTGCTGTTGGCTGCCAGGATACTGCCGCTGGTTACCACTAGATTGAGGATAGCTTGCAGAATATTGTTGTTGACTTCCAGGATACTGTGGGTAAGATCCAGAGGATTGGGGTACATTACCAGGGTATTGCTGGGGATTACCAGGATACTGCTGCTGGTTACCGGAAGATTGGTGGTAGCCTCCAGGGTATTGGGGTTGGGGCCTATAAGGATTTTCAAAGTGAGGCTGACTGTGGGAATATACCGGATAGTTTCCAGGAGAGGGATTGAGTGAAGAAGCTGGAAAGTGTATTGTTCCAGATGGGTTAAGAGCTACACCAGCAGGATTCACAGTCTGGTGTGGTCTTGGAGGAAACCTAGTTCGGTATGGTGTCGGGTAGTTTGTCGTTGGTGGGGGTTGAAGCCATGGCGATGGAGAATTACTTTTACCCGATGAAGGTTCGCCATCTTGTCTTGGAGAACTTTCTGTCGGGGGGAAATTAGGATAATATTCTGCAAATTGATCGGACGGTACTTTTGATTCATAACTAGGATTTTTGGATGGTTGCGAGACTTGGTTCAAAGGAGAGAGGGGTTGTTTTGGTAACGAGGTTTGCGATTGGTAAATAGGGTACAAGGGAGGATTGTGTGCACCCAAGTTTGGGTAGAGAGTTTGGGTTGGGTGCTGCCCAGACGATTGAGGGCTGCCAGGAAATACTTCTCTATGTAATGAAGAGGGGTTATCTAAAGAACTCCCGGGCAAGTGTTTGCTGACCGATGAAGTACGGTGGACTACCGACGAAGAGCTTGACGGAGCTTGGTATTCTCTGCCCATTCTAACGTCAATCATTCCTGGAAAGAAACTTTGTTATTAATGCCCCAAGAACTTTCTCCCTTCATACCGACAGTAAATTTCATTCATCACAAATTTATAATAACTAGGCCTAGTTAACTACCAAATTGTGTATTATTCATAAACCAAAATTATAAATAGAAAATATTGAAAGGAGCTTCTGTTATGTTACAGAGTATTATAGACAAAGGGTATTTCAAAGTTGGAACCATGCTCTACAGACGTAGCAAGTACAAGGTTCCCATTGAGCTGCCTAATGTCAATGTTGTATTTTCTGTTTGTACCAATTACAATCAGATGGTTTGTTAATAAATCCAACGTTATCACCTTTCCCAACATAATCCAGATCCTCAACCTCGGTGACCTTGCCGGGTAGCTCAGTAACTTCCACCTTCAAAGACTCTGATTCCCGCTCGTTCTCGTAAGGCAAGCATTTGACCTTGGCTGGAAAGTCACATTCGAGGCTCTTTGGGTTGAACAGCGTTCCTGGCGCACAGGCTTGGATGAAGCCTCGACCTACAATGCATACCATCGTCGGAAGAAGGTTAGGCCTAGTTTGATAATATCTGATCTTATGAGTTCCAACTAAATGTTTTAAGTGTCAGACGACTTGATTTCAAAGCTTGTGATTGGGGGTTGCCATGGTGAAAACAAGTTAGCAGATACTTAAATATTTGACTGGAAGTCATAAGACAGGGCATTATTTATATTCATCAACATTACACCTAGTTAAATTTAAAGATGCTATAACAAATTGTAATAGTTCTGTTGAATTAACAATTTTTTTTACAAATTACCGATAGTTCTTCATTTTGGTATCACATCATGTTGCTATTACAGTAGTATAGTAATGAAAAACAATAGTAATCAATCATATTTTCATTATTCATACACAAGTAGTACGGTGGGTGGGAGCATAAGTAGTTAGCAAATAATTATAAAACAATTGTGTACCTAGTCTAGGGCCTGTAGTAATTACTTATTACTAATTAGTAATTATTAATTAATAATACTATATATTTAAAACCAAAATTAATTTGAAAACAAAATATAGCAGGCCCATGTAATAAAAATTCGTAAGGTCATCAGTCATCACACTTCGGCCTATACACACTTTCCCTTTCGATCAACTATTCCTTATTTTAACTAATTGCAAGAAATCAGTCAGAAATCATTACCCAAAAGTCCAAAACATATATTTTGAGGATTATTATTAGGACGATTTTAGTACTGGTAGTCTCTTTTAAGAACAAATTGAATGGTTATGACAAAAGCAAGCACAGCAAGTAAGATAAATAATGTATAAAAGATTCAAATCGATATTTATTGGAGAAACACTCTCGTGAAATCCAGAAATTGAAAAAACAACAATTGGGGGTTGGTTTTTTAATTTCTGGATTTCACAGTGTACCTACATGATATTGGTAAAACAAAACAAACAAAATGTTTTCTAATATGAAGATCCTCACTTAATGAGGTTATTGTGTCAGCTCTTCAGTCACCGTGATTAAATTGAGAAAAGTGAGCATTATATGTACTAAAAACTCACCTTTCCAGCAATTGATGAACTTGCGGCAGTCTGGCAAGTACGTGAACTGTCCGGTAGCCTTCTCTGGACAAAGTGCACCCACAGTCTGTCTCAATGCTCCAGCGGTATGAACCAGCACAACGTCTCGATAGGCAGCTTCACTTGGCAAATGTTCCCTCACAACCGGCTTGGGACTCGTTGGAACGTCTATATCAACAAACAGGAAACCACAAACGTTTCAGACCAAGAACAAGAACTCGTTCTTATTAACACTGAAGAGCCACAATATTGTAGTGCACCTAATGTGCAAGGTTTTTTCTTAATTCTACTACTGTATTGAACAACTGAAGATAGCTCAGCCATTGGAAACTAAGTAACAGGGGTTACATCATCGTTCTCTCTTGTTACGAGTACTAAGGATTATTTTTACACCTGGGGAAATTTTTATCTTATGCCCTAAAACAACTTGGTCCAATAACATTACTTTCCTTATTGCCAGGGGTTTATTTTTTAATTTTTTATTTAGAATGCTAGTATGTAGTAAAGAAGTATGAAGCTGATCTGTTACACAAGCTTTTAAATCCTTCTACTCAACAGTAACAATAGTGTATCGGAAGAGAGCGATCACCCTCTTTCCTGTTAACTTCTCCAGATGTTGCTTAATGTTGGTGTTTGTATGGAAATCGGCTAAGCGGCCATAACTTGACCATTGATGTTCTTCTTGAACCATAATGTTTGCTACTTTCACACTCACTACAATACACACACTACTTTCACATTGAACTATGGAGATGCTTAGTCCCTTTACTCAGGTTTAAAGATTTCTGTTGCCTGTTAGCTAGGCTGGAAACAATCACTCCTTCAACCTCTTCAGTTATTTTCTCATCTTCTCCTTCTCACATCTACTTTCTATATTTTCTGTATTGTAATGTATTGTTGTTTACATAATATGAACCTCTTCCATGCATTGGTACCATGAGGAAACTTGCTGGGATTCAAAAAAACAACAACAATAAAACATAATTTTCATGTTATGTATGTATTTACTTTTTAATCCCATTACTGTACCATTACACATATAATTCATTGACATACATTGTTTGATATTCAAAAAATACTCACAATTTGGATGACTTGGAGGCCACTGAAGATTTTCTCGTTGCTTTGGAGGTTTTGTTACATCTTCTCCGGGTACGTAGATCTGAAAGTGTTGTCTACATGAGTATGAAGCAACAAGTGTTCTCAATATACAGCATGAATGTGGTTATGAATGATACTAAGCTATGTGTACCTAGTACCTACTACAAAAAGAGATGTTTGTCCAAAGATTGTTTGAATTCTGTATACACTTGCTTTTTTGTATATTGTTTCAAACATAGCTGTCCAAATTTCTTGTTTGAATCACAAAAGGAAGTGTGCTAAAACACTGGTTATAGTTTTATTTTTATCCAGTAGGTTGAGCTAGTTGTTGACATTTGTTTCAAGAATATTTGCCGCGTCTACTAAATGCGGGCTGAAAGAACTGGATATGGCCAGAGAACTTGGTGTGCAGCAACATAAATGTCGTGATTAAAGTTACGAACAATGCCCTTCAGAAGATAATTCATGTAGGCCTACTTCATTCTTCATCTCTCACACAGTGCAAATAAAGTGATTAATTAACATATGTAGCAGAAAAGAAGTGCACTATATTGTGTAGTGCATATTTAGTGTTGACTATATTTGAAAGATAGCAGCACAAAAGTAGCCAATTTTAGGCAAGTATCTGTACGTCGAGTGTACTACTTTTTACAAGTAGCGTCCCCCAAAACTGCGAGGAAGAGACAGGATTGAAACCGATTAAGAGATATCATGTGAGGCCAAAACCTATCAATAGTTTACATCTGTGTTTCTCTGTACGTGTACTGTGTTTAACCACCTACATAGGCGCCGACTTGTCAACATTTCAGGGGGGGCTCAAAAAAAAATGACTCGCATAAACATTGGAGACACAGTTAGTAGTAACGAAGTTTGGAGCTGGTGCAGTTAGCCGAGGTTGATTAGGCGTTGGTAGTAAACCGTGGTCTCTGCGTTCCAGGTTCGAATCCTGGTTTGGGCATGGATGTCATGTGGCGTTTTTTCATCCTCATAATACCCCTGTCATCGTCTCGATTAGCCTCGTTGCAAACAAATGGGACGTAAAACCCAGATTATCATCATCACGAAGTTTGGAGAGGTCTATGGGGGTGCTATAGTTCAGAGAAATATCAAAATCCTCCTTGAAAAAAACGTTTCATTTTCTCCATCGATCTTTCAAGTTGCAAATTGTTTCATTTTGGCCATGTAATTGACTACTTTTCCTGAAACCCATTTCGAAAACTGGATGAAGTTTGATCCCAAACTTGAATACTTATAGATATGTCGTTTGGTAACCATGAACGTCACTGCCATCGTCAAGTCGACGGGGTATTTTCCTTTCTCTGGAAACGTTTGGCTTTACTAAATCAAGCTTGTAAGCTCGACAGTGATTTTTCCCAAGTCGCTAAAAATCCGTCACGACGTAATACTAATACCTCGATTGCCGTTGTAATTGTGTTGAGGTTGTGCCATTTAACAATAGAGGTAAGTGCTTTGTAAAATTTCGACTTTCACTGATCATGAACGACGTGAAATAGTACGTTTCAAAACTGGTTTAACAGAACTCCATTGGCTTTTTCAGCCCCATCGCCCTGGCCTGTCAAGTGAACGTCTTGCAAAAACGTTATAATCGTTTGATAATAAGATTCGATTTGATACGAAACACCATCACCGTGTTTGGCAAAATGGCCTCAATGGCTTGTGAATCGTCATCTTGAAACTACTTGAAGATTGCTAATCTTTTTGGCGAGTTTCGAACGAAAGTTATAAGTTCCCGCATCAATATAAGAAAATATCGTATTTTTCCTAAGCGTTGGATTCAATCTCAGGGGGGGCTCGGCCCCCCCTGACATTTTTCAGGGGGGGCGCAAGACCCCAAGCCCCCCCGTAGTCGGCGCCTATGACCACCTATGCCTATGAGCATAACATTCAACTGGCCAATTTCAGGTAAGCTGTAGAAGTAGAGTAGGTTAAAATAGACCCTAAATAGATAAAAATAAATACGTAAAAATAGGCCCTAAATAAAAGGCCCTTGTAGAGTAGGTACTTACAGCATTCGACACAATGGCAGGAACAAGCAATGCAACTAGAAGTCGAGACATTTTCTTCAAATATACCACACCACCAGCCTGAAATCACTGGTACACTACTTTCTAGTGTAGCCCCAGAAGAGTTTACAACACTTATCGATGGTCTAAATCACTCTATGTAGGTCTGGTTCCAACTTTCTTTCACCAGTTATCACTACATCTTCCTCACTCACCAGCACATATCACTTTCAGTGTTCTCCAATCTCAAAATTGTCAATAGCAACTAGAGGTTTCTGTTAATAATATGTAGTTCACTTCAGTTCAATCTTCAGAAGCATTTGATTACAAATACACTGACAAACTGACACAACATTTCGGCGAAGCTAATCTGTTAACCTATTGACCTTGTTATCGTCTTCTACACCACAATGTTTGAACTTTCAAAGTTCATATCACTCCAGCCATTCAATTCCATTAATAATTAGCTCCTCTTCCTTGTTAAGGAAATTATTAATTAATGCTTATCAGTGTCCATTAACTCACTCTGTTGGCAAGTCTCAACATTATCAACTGCCCACTCTCACATTATACATTCCCATTACATTACTTTACTACTAAACTAAGCACTTAAACTGCTGGGGTGCTGCCTACAGTAATATTTTTCAAGCAGAGCAATGTATGGCAAGAGTGGCACCTAAAAGTATTGTATTAAAGTTGGTCAAGAAACTAAATGTGTCTCTAGCGGTTTCTCGCATTCAGCATCAAATCATTACACTTCTGGTCAATTGATTTCAAACGACCATTCTACTGAAATACATAGCATTGGTATATCCTTATTCCAAACTAAAATAGAACAGTGTTTAGTGCCAAGTACTAAGTGCAGTACACACTTTCCACATACTGTACTATACTGTCTGAATACAGATACCAATAAACAAATAAAGTGGTTTGATCTGAGCTTTTAACATTCGTAAATTCTCTATGAAAAATATTTTAAACGTGGAAGCTGTTGGAAAGTATAATTTTCTAGGACAGTGTTTCCCAAATGACGGGCAACCTGGTTGCCAGATGCTAATACCAGGTCCCAAGAGAGTTGAAAGTTATATAACATATTTTTGCCTCAAGGCAAGTTAAAATGGGACAAACAATGCCAAGTAATTATAAATTAATTAATTTATTTGTTAATTTCCAAGGTCAACCACCTAAATCTGAATAAATGACACTAATCTTCATGTTTTTATTGTGTCTTCCAAGTCTATGCTTTTTATAAATAAGCAAACAAAGCTAAAAACATTATATTACTTTTCATAATGTTGGTTGAATTGATATATCAATTATGAATACAAAATGTACAGTCAGGACTCGGGTCACTAAATTTCCAGAACCATAAAACAGGGTAGACTGTTTTTAAGTTTGGGAAACACTGGCTTACAACATGGTAACTAAAATTATCGAGTGAATAAAATAGTATGGTAATAAATCGTCTCTTTATTAGCAATATATTGTATGTAATATATGTATTTATAAATATAGTGAATGTTAATATTATTCAGTATTGTTAAAGTATTTACAAATTATAATCTACAATGCACCCCTAAAATGCACTCTCACCTTCATATACCTATGTACAGTAGCTTAATTGCACAAACAGAGGCAATACATTCCAAACTCAATAGTTTATTGATTGTTAGATATACGTATAGCCTACCTTTAATTTTTATATGTAACTACTGAATATAATTGAATTCCCTGGCATTTATGAAGCCCAGAACAAAAACATATAACTATAAAATGTAAAGTTTTAATGAAATGTTGAAAAGCTAACAAATAACACTGTCACTAAATATTGCCACAAGAAAATTGTTGTGTTGTGTGTTGAAAATTGAAATTTAAGTTGATAGAAAGAGGTAGAAAGACAAAGTCTGTAAAGATTATGCATAGTGATTATCTTGCCACTTTGTGTCAAAATTTGGTTTTGACAGATCTCTTAATATTTAATTTGTTTTCCTCAATGATTCTCCTATTCTATTCGAATAACACGCAATATTTTCATTATAAAATGGGTGCGACAACCTGAGTTGGGACTTGGGAGTTCTTTCAACCGAGAAAGCACACACAGTCCAAACCAAGTTACGTGCATTAAGGTGTTTTGAGTTTGTGAAATTTTAGCTAGTTCTAATTACATTAAAATTTCTTTATAATGAACTCTTGGGGGCCGGATTATTATTTTGTTATAAAGAACTATTCTTTATAAAGATGGTACAGTTACATGCATAAGAATCTTTTGGGACCTCAAAAACCATTTGTTATATAGGCCCCCTAGATCATTTTGTTATAAAGACGTTTGTTATAAAGAAGTTTTATTGTACTTGTATTGCATATGAATACGATTTATAAAACATAACTCACTGAGAACTGTAGGCCTACGGTTCTCAACTAGCACATGGATTAAAAACTTCATAGCAGAACCCTCCTAGCTCGTTTGTTCAGGGAGTTGTTCAGGGAAGGGATGCTATTGTAGCTAAGAGTCTTGATTATCTTGAAAAAGAGCTTATTTTTGTAATGAAATCGTCAAACTTCAGCACATTGGGTTGGTGAAGGAAACTACAAGAGATAAAATGTGATGCCACGAAATGCACAATTTGTGCACCTGGTGAAATAAAGACCAACAAAAACCCTGATGATGTTTACACAGGAAAATTGCTACAACTTTTAAATGGTTTGGCCAAATGACAACACATGCAAGTTAGTAAACGCCAACATAAAAATATCATGAAATATTTTGCTGTGAAAATTGTGTTGTACCGGTACGCTATAAGTAGTTATGGTCATTAAAAGTAAAACACATTGCCAAGTTTTAAAAGCAACCTCTCATACGACAGATGCTAAAAGACGCAACCTAATTCCAATAAAGGACCAACAGAATATATGCACCTAATAGCTAAAGATTAAAGAAAAAGTAGCTAAATGCACGCCAGCATCGTGAAAGGTATAATGGAAATCCCATAGAAGCAGCGCGCTTGAAACAAGAACATGCAGTGCAAGTACAAAAACTAAAACACAATGTTATCACATAAAACTCAATATACCCTAGAAAATTTTTAGCCTCCAGTGGATCGGCCTTAAGTAGCAGCACATCAAACGATGGTTTAGGTCTAGGTTAATAACAAGGCTCAAATTTAAAATTATTTAGCACTCACCCTGGGTGAGTGAAGTTTCTAATTTAGGTACTAGTTCGAAAAGAATTATTGGTATCAATAACACCGTAGTATGTATTCTGTGGCTTATGGTAATGTGAATTACATTTTTTAAGAATTTATGTTTCACTCATAGGACGAATGAATTGAAATCTTGGCTTGCTCGAGTAACAATGTACCACCTTGGGCGACCGGGTGAGCGCTAAATTCGAGGCCTGATTAATACCTAGATTTTTGCCAATATCTGATGAAGTTTGCACATTTCTTTACTGAAGGTTGGCACATTAACATTACCATGAACTTGGTACTATAGCAAACTGTCGCATCACTATAGAGAGTCGGGAATTGCAACAGGAAGCAGTTCTGACACAGTTCTCTCATGTCGGTTATCTTCTATGATGATAATATCTCTAGGGTAGTCGTCAAGCTGCACAAACAGGTACCTGTACTCGTAGTTGCCTCTTGAATTCTGAAACCAAAGACACAATTTATTAAATTAATAAATAAAATAAATTCACATTTAGAGTCTACCCACTCAGTAATTAAACTGATTTGCAGTTGGTCCTATCGTCATGGGTTTAGTCCTGCTTCCAATGCAGGTCTGGGATTTGATTCCCAGTTTGGGATGGATTTGTTCAACTTCTAAACTTAATTTAATGGATTTATTTTCCAAATTCAACAAGTCATACACCAAGGCTGAAATGCCTGTGTCTAGGCTTAGTCAATGATAAATATGTAAGAAATTAGACCATAACCTTGTCTTTAAAGTGCAGGGCCTGTAGCTGAGAATATGCCAGACCTTTTCTGGTCTATAATATGCTCAAGACTTGGGTTGGTAGCGTAGATGATGGCCTGCCAAACTTCGAGCGGGAGTAGTTTTGGCAGAGTGAAGTAGAGCGAGTGAGGAAGGGCGTGAGGCGTGTAGTGTACCGAGAGCAAGAGACAGCGACCCATGGGGAAATGGAAATTTGTTTAGATATATAAAGATTACGGTAATGACTTCTAATACAAGGATAGTAAGGGACATAACCATAAACCAATGAACACCACAAAACCAACACCAATGAACAGCCAGTAGGCTTACGGCCAACAATTGATTTATTATGTACTGGAGGGGGTCCTCCCTACTGGCTGTTTATTGGATCGTCATCAGGTGTTACTACACTGCTGCTAAACCATTGATCAACGCTAAATAATAGCGCACTAAACATGAAACTATTTTCTAACGCAACCGAGCGATCTAGACTAGGTCCAGATACATCCTGAGCCTGAAAAAGTGCTAATCAAGAACTAAAATGTCGCAAATTAAAACAAATGTTGTGCTTACGAGGACTGAATGTGGGACCGCTAATAAATCGACTCTCAGTGTGAAATCGTCCTCATGAAGTTATCATTGTCTTCTTATAATATTCATGACACATTTTGGCTTGTCAGAACATCATATGATAGTCTTGTTAACTAGGCCTACTAGAGGCAGGCTTCCGTCTCTTCTCTCTTCATGCTGCTAGGCAATGCATCACATTGATCACCCACAATGTTAAACTATAGACTATTCGGCACTAAATGTTGCAGATATGATCTCTGGCGGCGAAATCGTGAAGTAATAGCTAGAGGGCAACAGAGCCGCTGGATGTCATTTGTCAGTGTCATTTGTCAGTGTTTATATGAGAATGGCAACGATTCCAAAAAAACATAAGCGATATTGTTGCGTCAGTGAATATCCAGCTTTGCTGGATATTCGCTGGTTGCGTTTTGTATCCGAGATGCCTTTGATATTATGGGGATTTTGGATCAGGGGACAAACCAAGTATCCGAAGGTCCGAAGTTCATGTTCTGATCATAATGTTAATTAACCACATGCAATTAAAAGGCCACCAATTAACCCTGCCTCTCTTTCATTGAGGTTCCTTTGGGCTCTATTTGCTTTCAAATATATGTCTATTTCAGAATAAAGTAAAAAACTCACTTTGCGCAATAACATGTTTAGGCGGATCCATGATCTCCTGTCAGTTTATTACCCTCTAACTGTCAGCCATGTTGCGCAGCAGTGGTGCTATCTCTTGACACATTTAGTGTCGAATGGTCTACTATTATCAGGTCTTGCAACGAGGCGAAAAAGCTGAAGCTCAAAGTGTTGGTAGTTCCGCCGTCACCAACAGATGGGGTTAGCGTGCAGTGGCCCGGTTTGGTGCGCAAAGACTACGATAGAGTGCGCCAGGGGCTCGTTCGCTCGCTTCCTAGGTATTTTGTGATTGTGAGCCCGTCTCACAATTGGCCACGCAAATAAATGTTCTAAATTTACTGACTTACTGCCGACCATTGTATCTTGCATTAAATCTAATTAGGAGGAAATGTTTTGTACTGTTTTGCACCTGTGGGTATGGCAGGTTGTCACGAAAAGGTTTCGCTAATAAAGTAACCACATGTAAAACTGCTTGTTTTGTCTTGTTTTGTAGGTTATGACGTTAGATGTGACTGACCACTTTCATTTCAAATATGCCGGTATCAATATAAAATACCTAAACATCAACAGTATAGGTCTAAAAGCCACTATATACCTAAAAACATGGTATTATACCATTCAATTCATAAAACCCTATACCAATTAAAAGAAACTGTTTTGCTAGGCTATGCCTACATTCCCTACTACGTAGGCCTGCACCAAACACCATTTCTCTGCAATTCGGCCCACTCCCGTGAAGGTCGGTAAAGTAGAGACTTATCTGATCTACGATTCAGGCCACTTACGAGTAGCCCTCCCAGTGGTGTATCTCGGGAACTGCCAACACTATTGGCTTCACTAAAGACACAGGCGGGCATAAGGTGTTGGCCGTGTTGCAAGACCTGATAATAGTAGACCGTGCTATAGACATTACTACCGGTATCACAGAAATAGTACAATGTTATAAGTAGAATGTGGTATACTGTAGTATATCTCACCTCCTGCATTTCGAGATGAACAGTCCCTCTCTTTCGAGTGCCCTGGATGTAGAACCTCATTCGCAGGTAATTAACTCCATCTCGTTGGTAGTAGACGTGGCTGTGCACAAATAAATAACAATCAATCAAGTTAGACAACTTCAGTACTACGTAATATATTCCATTACTTCCCACCTATGTATTCCTAATTCATATACTTTTTATATTATTATCTTGATGACCATTCTATTGAGGAAATGATCGAGAGATGCGAGGAAGCTATCACAAGCAACACACAACCTGTGAGTACAGGCGGGAATATTCCCTGACTCAATATAAATTCCCGAAAGTAGTGAATCTATATTTATTTTTGAGAAAATAAATTCCCAGTTGAAGGCATTGTTCCCATGCCAGTGTAAGTAGCAGGCCTATTTTAACTACCGGTACTATAAACCTACTGCATACTACTGTAGGTGGGGGAAGGGTATCCCTGGCTGGACTTGC
The DNA here is from genome assembly GCA_945910005.1 of Isoperla grammatica. Classification (NCBI taxonomy): domain Eukaryota; kingdom Metazoa; phylum Arthropoda; class Insecta; order Plecoptera; family Perlodidae; genus Isoperla; species Isoperla grammatica. Next base: position 56,148,614 of record OX246738.1, read on the forward strand.
ACTTCTTCTTCTAACTGTTTCAAACACCCAGAGTTGAAACTTATGCCATTCTAAACCTAGCTGCCTAATAAAGGTTTGCCACATATTTCCTTTCCTTGCATGCTGGATCAACCAAAATGGCCAACCAGAAAAATTGTGGATGTTGCATGGGCATGTGAATGCATACAAGGTTAAAATAAGAAACCATACCCTTAATCCAGTACTTTATCTCTTTCTCCCAAGCAGCTACCAAGTATTGTGTGTAGGCCTACCTATGTACTTTTGCATCCTCTTTCCTCTCTTATTCTCCCAAGCAGCTAGCACGTATTGTGTGTACACCTACACATGTACTGTAGCATTCTCTTTCCTCTCTTATTCTCCCAAGCAGCTAGCACGTATTGTGTGTACACCTACACATGTACTGTAGCATTCTCTTTCCTCTCTTATTCTCCCAAGCAGCTAGCAAGTATTGTGTGTACACCCACCTCACATGCCTTCTCCTTCCCCTCCTGGTCTCTTCCCCAAAGCCTTTCAATGGTTCTCCAAGAGCGAACCTGACTTTGATGTCCTCAGAGCATCGGTCAAGCGCTCTGGTATACACAGTGTTACTACTCTTACTGGAAAACAGCTCTCTGAAGATGGCAAAGAACATGATACCAGTCACTCCCACGCCCACCAGTATCACACCCAAGTAGGAGGCCGTCTTTGTCGTCTCCTTCACTGAAATGCAGGAAGTAATTAAATAATTAAAGTAAGTAGTAAATCGGTACCGCTAGGCGAACGAAGAAGCCTATTCAATTCATTTGTTGGGCAACAAATGTTGAATGTTGTAGACAATAACTGATTTACCCACATTGAAAACAAAGCATAGACTTACATTAAGCCCATGATCTAATAACTATATAGCTGAGCTAGGTCTGCCCACGCGCAGGGTGGGCGGAGCGTGTCCGGTGTCGCTTGCACGCCGTGACGTCACCCTGTGCTCATCTGACCTCCGTTGTTCACAGATCACTGCTTGCATCCTTAGGGTAGTGATGCACAGTTACAAGGAGCTCGCATGGTATTGTTTGTTTTTATTAACTATTGTTATATAATTAGTGTAATGGTTATCTTATTATTCTGAGAATCTGTGATAATAGTAATAATGGTGATTTGTGCTGTTTACGGGTAAAAATAAACTTAGTAAACGTAGTTAGTAAAATAAGCTTAGTAGGGGGGAACCCCAAAACAACCGTGCTCGATGCATTACAAGAAAAAATGTAGGTTTGTTTGACTTTAAAAATTTGTTTGCGTATAAATAATTTCAATCGGATATTTTCAAATTCAAAATTTGTTAATGAAACTTCTAGACAAACGTACACACAATGACCAGAACATAAGGTCTATACTTATGTAAGGTCTATACATAACGTTTATAAGGTATATATTGTTTTATTTAAAAACTATATACAATCATTAATTTTAATAAAAATATCTAAAATCGCTGCACTTTTTTTGCATTTTTGTGAAACAATTATTATAATATAAACCAGTTCACACAATGAGCATTTATTATGCTATTTTGATTGTTAAGTAAAGCGAATGATCCTACTGTACCCTGGACATGTGTTGTAGATTGTAATTGTTACCAAATTAGGCCTACTGTTTTCTGAGTCCCATTTTGTCACGCGAGTCAAAAAGCCACGTTGTGAGTCTATCCATTGCCATTGACTGTGACACGTGTTCCACATGTGCGCATGACAACGGGTTTAAATGGTTCCTCCTCGAGATTTTTTTATTTTTTTTTATGAGGGTCAGCAAGAATAGTCACAGCCATTGTTACAAGGCGCCCGTTCACGGTCATAAACTCATAAATTTACCCCGTCTTTGAGCACATAAACAATTTTGCTGCAATAAATTGTCGCGGTGAAAAGAAAGGTAGTTTAAAATGTTGTATATACATGCTATTATTATTTTTGAACACTCGTAAACGTATATCTATTGACAATTTTGACACATCTATTATATTTATGATATTATTATTGTCGTGTTTTGTTTAAAAATATACACTATACTTATCCGTGTCATTTACTATGTTATTCTTGTTGTACAGCGCATTATTAATTATTGTCATGTCTATGTTTAACAATATCATACATTATAATTATACTTAGTTATATCCTTGTCATTCACCATGTTATTCTTGTTGTGCAGCGCATATTATGAAGACTAAAGCTGTCAGGTTTTGATTGCAGATATTAAATGTTAATATTGCAAATTGATTTGATTTAGAATTTAATTTTTCGTTATTTTGTTTTTGGTACCTAGTCGTATGGATGCATGTACAAGTGTATTTGGTAAGAACACTAAAACTTACTTTCAGCCGATTTGTTTGTCTCTACTTTGATTGTTCGTATTTTATTTCATTGCTTACGAATTCACATGTATCAGGAACATACATAAAAACAGTGTTCTCGTACTTAACTCCTGCCATATAATTATCTGTTACCAGAGATTTGGATGATAAAGAGTTTGAAATATTCACCCTTGGTTTCACGAATAAACATCCTTCTTCCGTATTGGAAAACAATTTTGAATGTTACTTTTGTATTAGCTTGCACAAATATCCTTAAACAAGCCAATCAATGTCCCTATTTAAACGCTTCACAATAATTAGAAAACAACATAAAAATACCCTAGTCCTCACTTTCTCCTTGTAACAATTGACAACAAAAGCACCATGATTTACCATACGACAAATACCCCAGCCGCTTGGCTGTCACTGCCCGTCTGTTCACAGCGTGACGTCATGCGCAGAACGGAGCCAGATGTGATTTCTAGTGGCCAGACCTAGCCCACCCAAATAACCTTCTTGGACCATGCATTAAGCCTATGTGAAAACGTATTGCCCGAGTGCTTCAGGTGACTGGGCGAGTGTCAAATTCAAGCCCTACTTAAGCGGGATTCTAATCTGCATAATACCAGGTGCTGTGCTGTGCATGGTGCCTACCAAGTACTAACACATGGTGCATAGACAATTTTGATTTACATAACCTATAGCTTTTCCACTCTTAACCCTATCCTCACGTTGACTCATATCTCAGCCCAGCAAGATGCCCGAATTAAACGAAAATCAAGACATACTCGGCGTTCTTTCACACATTCTCTCATAGACTTCTATTATTTGATTTATTTTTCTTTATTTTATATTTTTTTCTTTAATATTATTAATATCTATCCAGTATTAGTGATAATGTTTATAACTAAGATATTTCAAATTTGAACATACCATTTTCAAATGTGATTGGTGAGCCCACTTCAGAGCTTGCTTTTGATTTTGTTAGGGATGTTTCTTCTTTCCTCTCAGTGCTGTAACATCTCGTGGCACTGCAAACACTTGACCTGCAAAGGATGAGTTAACAACATTGGTTACTTCTGGGCGTAGGCTACATTTCAACATCATTGTATGCAAATATATAGAGTAAGACCTTGATGATCCATGGTGGATGGGACCGATCGATGCTTGTTTAACAAAAAACTCGGATGATCCGGTCTTTCTTGTTTATCTCTTCCTAGCAGATCCCTACAGTATGAAAATGATATTTTAAGTGTAAAACTTGTTATAAAGACTATTAGAAGAACATACAAATAGATACTTAGGCCTACGTATATGATATTTGACTGCACAATTGATAAAAAAAAGCTCATGAATATGTCATGGGATTGGAGGGACTGATGCAAGTGAATGCCTGGTTTCAAGATGAGGTAAGCATTGGAGTGAAAGGCCCTTTAAACATGGATGAAACAATTTATTAATGACAAACAAAATACTGTACATACATGACATTCAGAAAAAAGACGTCAAAAATTTAAAAAAAAAGAGCGCCTGAAAGCAACTGCTTGATGTTAATGTAGTGTAGATGTGTTAAATGTTGTAATGTAGTTAGTATGTAATGTTAGTTAGTAGGTGTAAAGTTAGTTAGTGTTAGTTAGTAAATGTAATTTAGTTATTTGGGTCTGCACTAACACAGAGTCTCGGTTAATCAGAGCTTGGATAATCGAGGTCTTACTGTATAGGCATTCGCCAGTCAATCAATCAAAACTAGCCTTAATTGTCCTTAATTAGTAGGCCTGTATAGCCTACCCGGCCTACATTGTTGAACGTTTATATTTCTTACAGTCATTTTGGAAATGCAAGAATAATCACATCAGCTGCCAATCCTTGTATCACTCACTCACTATTCACTTTCATTTGTGGCAACCATTCCATATTTTAAACTAAGTTTTTGTCAATTAAGCTAGGCCTACAGATAATATGTAGGATGGTCCATGGACATAACTCATATAGCAGACATTCCATTCCTTGGTATCATAAATTGGGAGCCACACATTTGGAAAAATATATAGGCCTTAGGTTATGTATATTTATATATTATATGGTTAGGTTGTAGTATGGTGTCTGGCTAAAAGGCCAAGGAATGTATTTAACACCACCATTTGCATTTTTTGAAACGAAATTTAGAAAAAAATAAAACCATTTTCAAACGCCTCTGCATGATACAATCAATAGGTAGGCCCTATTACAAGGCCCTCAATTCGTATTGACTCAATGCGAGTTCACTTGAAAACGTTTTGAACGATTTGAACATCTTGAATCTTTATAGGCTTATACAAGGAGAATTCAACTCAATTCGCGTTCGAGTGGATACGCCTTCCTAAGCAGATTGACTTCAGTATTGCGGTTTGAACTCCTTGATATTGTGAATTGTTTGATGTTAATGTAGTGTACATATTGTGTTAAATGTTAAATGTAATTTAGTTATTTGGGTCTGCACCCACTTTTGACGACATCCATATTTGTACTCTGTATGAATCAATCGGACTAACAAATACTTACTTACTTACTTACTTAGGCCTATACACCCTATATACACTTTTGACGACATCCATATTTGTACTCTGTATGAATCAATCGGACTAACAAATACTTACTTACTTACTTACTTAGGCCTATACACCTCAATACGGATCGAAGCAGCCACTGCTTCTTTTGAATGACAGCTGGGGGAGATGGGGGTGAAAATGGTGGTGTAAACAAATACTTCCATTTATATATTATACATCCTATACATATATCACATTAACAGATCAATTACACTGCGTGGTCTAATGCAAAACGCATGGCTTGAAATTACCGCTTCACACTGAAATTGAGATAGAATTGAAGTCGAATCTAGTAACTCGTTTCGAACTTCATTGGTAGGCCTACACTTCACCCAAAATGTTTTCAGGTCAACCCGTATTGAGGGCCTTGTAATACATTGTTATAGCTACAAATTAATAAATTAGGTTTGTAAGAATGAATGCTGAAGCAAACTAATTCACAAATGGACATGAAAATGCCATATATATATATATAGACCTAGTAGTTACCGGTACGGTATTGGAATTTAAGAAACTGGCAAGTAATACAGGCTGTGTGAAGGGTTAATACTTAATATGCATATAAATACCGATAGGTGATAATTAAGTGAGCAAAGCGAGCGTCTCCACTATGGCACTTCGTTCTGTTTTTTTTTCCTTTATTTTTTTTATGTCTGTCGATAGCAGTCGAACGGAAAGTCCGATCAACTTGAAATTTGGACCATCCACAAGCCTGGATGTGGATTGAAGGTGTATAGTTTTGAGGCAAAATCGTTCGAAAAGTTAAAAGTTACACCATAGTTACTGCAAATTTTTTTTTCTGAAACAAAATGGCGGCAAAATGTGAGATAGCCATATTTTTTTAAAGCTTTTTCCGGTTACGAATATGTTCATTTTATGGCGATCTGATAAATATTGGCAAAGTTACACAAAAGTTACTCGAAAATATATTTCTGAAACACAGTAACAGCAAAATGTGAGGTGGCTATCTTATAGTAAATTTTTGTCCGGTCACGAATATACTAATGCAAACGCAATCTGATACATATTAGAGGCAGAAATTACATTTTAAATGCTGTCAATAACTGAATTAGTAACGATGGCGGACCGCGGCGAAAACACTAGGCAGAATGACAACGAAAATTCTTAGCAACGCACATTGCACTGCATTCAACAATATCGGGAAGTATAATAGCTATGTAAATTAGCAAAAATTTTGCAATGCGCATTCTTGAATTGTTGTTAATTGTTGTTTTTATTAGCTTTGAAATCTTTCCGACAAACGTTCGTAGATATGGACGCGCTCGCTTATCAACGCGTCAAACAGAGCGTTTTCCTAGTATAAAAAATAACATAGGCCTACCCTACAAAATTAAAACTCAAATGTTTGTCAAGGTATAACAATGAATCACTACTTACGTTATAGCAGTATGGTGTCTGGCTAAAAGTAATGACTGAATGCATCGAGTATCTGCCAAAAACGTTGATCTAACAACTTTCAGCATTGTAAGCAGTTATACTCCCAGTAACTACCTGAAAGCACAATACCGGTACACAAAATGATTTAGGTCAAAATAATGGATATAGTCTATATATAGGCCTAACAGGTGCAACAATGTTGTCAAAGACCAAATAAACTTTTGGTTTTGATGGCCATACAGCCATGCATACTCATTAAACAAAAAATTAGGCAAACAAGATAGGTTAAAAAATCTGGCCCCCAATGAGTGTGAACCACTCGCATTCGTAAATGAGTTTCCTGCTTCTGCACCCGTAGTATTAGGCCTATCAGTTCATGTAGGCTATAGGCTACTTTTTTAACATTATGTAGTTATATCTTGTCTGCCAGATAATGAGAAATCAACCCATTTAGTATTTTTTATTCCTAACTTTGTATGCCTCTAGGCCTATATGAAAACCAAGACTAATAACAACTAACGATATCCTTTATTTCATGGTGCAACCAGCCTAAAGCATCTAGCATGTACTTATTATATAGTATGCCTACATGTATTTCACTTCCACATCTATGCAGTGACCTATCTACTTGTCTACTTGTCTTGGTTCAGGGTTGAAAGAACAAGATCAAAATATTTTAGAAACTGTGGAAGATATGTCCCTCCACTGATAGCTTAGTTACAAATTAACTTCTTTTTTTAAATAAATATTTAATTTAAAAAAAATTTGTATATATAGCCCGTGGGCGGAACCTACTGACCCCTTCGCGGGACGTAGTTTAAGAACCACTGGGCTAGGAGATGCCATATTGAAAATTTTTAGGAGTGGATCACTCGGAATGCCAGTGAGGTCAGAAAGCCGGAACCCAGGTGAGATGCTTGAATTTCGAGGATTCGAATGGGCAATATCGCAATGACAAGTGAGGAGAGGATGTTACGAAGGAAAGCGAGCAAGGGCAAACCAGGGGGAGAAGAATTTTCTTGACACCAAATGTCAATAAAAGCAACACAGGAAGAGTAAAAAGAGGGGGACAATTACTACGTAATTCACATGCACTTCAAACCGTTGTAGCCAAATCAATTTGACTTCACGTCGCAATGAAAAGTAGGCCTACACCCGTCAGTGGCGTAACTAGGAATTATTTCGGGGGGGGGGGGGGGTTAATTAGGGAAAAGTGAGATGAGGGGACTGAACGGGGTCTGGGGCCAAGCCCCAGCCGCCGGAGGCCATTTCGCCGAAGGCGAAATTTTTTTTCACTTCTAGCCTATAATTATTTCGTGCCTTTTGGACTCAAAGAATTAGGGCTGAGTCGTGTAAACGTTTAAAAGTGTAAACGCCCGCGAGAAAATAAACGTGTACAAACATTCATACACGTTTAACCGTGTCAAAACCCAATTTACAGATTTTTCAAATGTAACTGTTCTTCGACGAGCCGACGAGGCATAGCTTAGTGTGTGGAGTCAAAATGGCTGTGGGCAGTTGGACACCATTTGGACACAATGGCGGGGAATATAACCAACAATGAATATTATAATAATAGATCAACCGTGTTATTTCGTTGAACATGTTTTTTCGCAACAACTCACTTTTTTGTGTTCATTTTGTGAACTGGAGGGGTGTTACGTTTAAACGTTTAAACGCGAAAAATTCGGAAAAATAAACGTTTACAAAATTAACCGTTTTCTCCCAGCCCTACAAAGAATATAGTCCACCCAACGAAACTATTCTCATGCTTTCGTCACAGGCCATGTCCAGAATTGCAACTTAACTTGTCATTCCTCCGTGTGCTTGATGGAAGATTGCGTCGGATTGTTCTCAGTTCGTGAGTTGGCCAACTTGTCTGACGTTGATAAATGGTAATTCTCTCATGTGTAAGTTGCTATTAATAATATAACACGACGAATATTTTTAAAAATTAAGTACAAATATAAGTTTGTAGTAACAAAACCAATTTGAAGAGAAGTGATAATTGAAAATAGATCTCGGGAACCCAGCCATTCACAGCTTTCGATACCAAGAAATGGCGGAAACGCCGATGTTCAAACAACTTATTTCATATATAAGTAGGACGGACTATACCTTTACAGTTTTGACCTACCTCTAAAACACAGTGGAATATTAGAATAAATACTTGCTGCGAGTAGTTACTTTATGGATCTACGCAGTCAAGTGTGAATTTTGATACATTTTGACAGGCTTTCAATAAAAACAAAATACTGCCAATGTTGCTCACAGCTTGCTGGATTTTGATAGTTCCTGTGAACTTCTTCGAATTCTCAAACTCTCATTGGCTACACAACAAGGTCTTCTTGATCTCCACCTAGCGAAGGCTCGTCGAACTCCCGAGTTCGACCAGCCTCCGCCAGGATAGTTACGTGATTGCAGTGCAGGAGCTGCTAATTTCGTCGTGCGCCATCTTAGTATTCGGCAATAGTGCGCGCATGAACACAGGCAGTAAACCGTCCGCGGAAGTTTATTTCGAGGCCTCGGGGGTTATGACGAAAGCATGAGAATAGTTTCGTTGGGTGGACTATACTAGTCGAACCACTACTCATTAATTTGTATTATATTGAAGTTACAGTGTTACAGTAGGTATTAATAGTTCTAAATAAGAATTGCATAGAAATTGTGTTTTTAATGTTTTATGGTTGTTCATATAATCTCAACATAAAGTGAAACATCATGGTCACAAGTCACATATGTTATTTAAATTTTAATTCACAGACCGTGATATTGTAATATTAGATATATGCATTTTTATTTATAAATAGGTACCCTCACTTTTACTGGTTCGAGCGAAAGGTGTAGCTTTTAGTTGTAGATGAACACATAAATAATTGAATTGAATTATTGAAAGAAATTATACAGCTTATTGAAGTGGTATGATAAATATAATGAAAATGTTGTTTGTTGCGATTGTTATACACTGAAGTGGTTTAAGGATCTTACAATATAGTATTAAGTAAATGTAGTATTAAGTAAAATCTTTCTTGATGTAGTTTTGGGGGGGGGTTTAAACCCCCTAAACCCCCCCCTTAGTTAGGCCTACGCCACTGACACCCGTACACCACAAATTGTAAATCGCCTTCACCAAACCGCCACGAAACCTAACCTGACTTCTGGTTCAGACCAAACCGGTCTTTCGTTCTCATTGTTTACCACTTTTTACACTCTCATCACGACTAGGCCTGGGTCTAAGTGCAAACATGGCAACCCAGCAGCTCAATCACCGCTTATTAGATCGGTGTTGGTATTGCGTTGTAGTCTTAGACCAGTAATATAGGTAGACGGAGTATGACGTCATCGCGAGTGAAACCATCATTGAATCGAGGCAAACAACGTGATGTGGGGACACAGCCTTCTCGACGGATCAATCCGCAATAAGACTGATTGTTGCGTGGGGTAGGCTACCTTTCAATGTTAAATATTTTGACATGGAAAAAGCGAGAAGTTTGCAGGTTTGCCGCTAGATGATGTTACTCGATTACGGTCTTTTAAAGGATGTATTATTATTATTTGTATTTCATCAGAAATGATTAGTGAAGGTACTGTTAATCTTAGTTAACATATTTTTAATTTGCACTAATTGAAAATGATAATTTTTCTTTACACAACGATGTACTGTGTGTACTGTCCATACGCAGACGCTTTAAATTGCCGCGCATCCTGTCCCCACATCACGTGGTCTGCCTCGATTCAATGTTGGTTTCACTCGCGGCCGGTCGCTAGCATCGGTTTGCTCCGTCTACGTATATTACTGGTCTAAGGTTGCAGTAGATTCTCAAACCGATTGGAGTGTAGCCTATAGCCTACTACAGTTCTCGAAACGATTTGACTAGTTCCAACTCGCTCCGAAAGCGATTTGAAAATACGGTATTTATGAGTAGGCCTACGAAACGCGAATCAGCAACGGGCCATAATTACCACGGTTTGAAGTGTGTGGACGTGGTACACGTAGTAAATATCATATGGCATCCTAGCAACAACAAATAGGCAGTCTTGGGTAAATTACTTTTGAAAAGTAGTGACATTACTTTACTCGTTACCTTTTATTAAAAGTAATGAAGTTACAATTACTAATTACTTCATTCTTAAAGTAATGGCATTACTTTACTTTTCCTCCCGAAAAGTAACGACGTTACTTTTGTAATTACTTTTGCGATCTTATCAAATAAAATAGGATAAGGTCGAATTTGGTATGTCATCAAATTATTTGTAAATGCAGATGCATTCTGAAACGTGGTTACCAGTGTTTTATTTTTCAACGTAGGATAGGATCAGTAGGACGGCTAGGCCTAGCTCCACCAATCCCACTTGTGCTTGTGGGTGTATCAGACAACATGTTTTAAAAACGATGGACGATATGATTAAATAAACACCGGATCATGTTTCTATAGTGGACCCAAGATTACTTTACATATGCTTTCGTCACATCCGGGGCAGTCGTAGCCAACCAGCGAACCGCCCGAGACACACACACGATCGCTGATTGGCTACGAACCAGTGGCCTGTGACGAAAGCATGTGTAAGTTCACACTCGTTATTCTCTAACTAACAAGTAATAAATTTGTTTGGGAGACAATTTGTCGGGAGTAACTTGCGGAAGTAACTTGCGGGAGTAACTTGCCGGAGTCACTTGCTCGGGTACTGCGGCTGTATACATGTGGTTAGGGTAGGCGGTCGTTTTTCGGGGAACTTTTCAAGTAACGCGATCCTTATCTTGACAAAGGAACTTTTATTTGAGAAAGTTCATATTTTCGGCAAACTTTTTAATACGTTCTTTAAAGCAGTACTGTAACTGTAACATAACGAAAAGTAACATGTTAGTAACGTAAAAATCGCGTACAAATGTAATGAAATTACTTTACTCGTTAGTAATAAATCATTGTAACCGCGTTACCGATTCCGTTACTGAAAAAGTAATGACTGCAAATAGGCCTAGGGCTAGGCATAATTAAAAATTCAACATCCTTTTTTTCCTTTCCTAGGCCTACACTGGGTTGGCCACAATGTGTAGGCTAGGCCTAGGCCTAGCCTTCAGAACATGCAGACACTAGGCCTACCAACAAAGATGAACTCTGAGCAATGATATGTAGGCCTAGTACCACCTAGGCTTACATAAGAGTATGGTGTAGGCCTAGGCCTAAGCACCCAATGCCTAGGCCTCAAGACTTATCTATCGACTAGGCTAGGCCTATCGAGTTGTGACAAGCCGAAAGAAACAAAAAAAATCAGACATACACAGAGTTAAATCAAATATTTACCATATAACAAGCGTCAATATTGTCTAGGCTATCTCTTAGTACAAATTTACCGGTACAGTTCTTTCCCCTGGTAGGGTAATTAGGCCTAAAATGGTAACATAACCTTACATTTTGATATCCGTCCACTCAATATTTATAAAAGGCAGTGAATTTAAAAAAAAATCATACATTACCAGCCAAGCAAAAACAAATCCTCTCTGAAAGAGTTACGAGAAATCTGATAAATTTTGTTTTGTCGAACCCACTGCTAGTACAAGTCATAAAAATTACAAAATGCTGCAAATTAAGCATACTATCCTAATAAAATATTATCATCATGTTCAAAAGAAGCATATCCTGTGTTGTGTGTTATGGGCAACCTCCTTGGTTATGGGGATATTTTCTGTAATTGCGTTGTGTGCCTGTATGGCGGGACGCACAGTGCGCACTGCGCCTCACGTGTTTGTTTGTATCCGTCCCCGTCGTAGGGCCTAGACTTTGAAGTTTGTTTGTACATGGTTTTTGTGTCGAGTTCAAGAACTGAATAAGTTGTTGAAGCGTGGTTGAAGTGTAATATAAAATGCATTTGAAGAATAAATAGCGTTGTGTGTTTTATAAATATGATCCAGAAAGTCTGCTAAAAAACCGCTTTAGGATGCACAGGCCTAAGCCAATTCCACATGACAGACAGTCTTCTGGAAAACAATACGTTAATATCCATGTACCTATTGATAAAGGATTTGGGGTATCTGCTACTGTTTGCACACAAGTTCTTATCGAAATAATAAAATATGTAGTTTATCAAAAACAGCAGATTCCTTACCCGTATCTACACTTAAAAGACATCGCAACTCAGGCAAGTTGAACCTAATCTTAGGTCAGAGGTCCTTGGCCTAGGCCTAGGCTAGGCCAATGGCTAGGCCTAGGGCCTAGGCCTAGGCATTGGGTTTGTCAAACCCAATGGCCTAGGCCTTGCTGGCCCGCCCGGCCATTGGCCTGGCGGAGGCTCGTTGAACTCCCAAGTTGCAATCGCAATCCAGAAGTCATGAAAAAGTTGAGATAGGCTAGGCTAGGCCTAGGCCTACAGTTTTATGGCACTGTTCACAATAAAATCGTAATGTTGTAATAATTTAGCATGAGACTATGCACGATTGCGATCCCGATTAGGCCTAGGCCTAGCCTTCAATAAAGATGCCAACAGTGTGGTTGGAGCTAGGGTTTATTAGGCCTACTTCACAGCACGATGTAGGTAGGCAGTGGCTAGGCCTAGGGGTCGGCGCATGCAGTGCATGCCTTTACATTTTAAAGAATATAATATTATCATACATATTCCCTTAGTTTTTTGACAACTGTTACTTCAAATTATGTCTGAGTACGTGGTCCAGCAGCGGGAGCGAGTTGCCTTTCAATTAGGGCCTACCGCTCACGTTATTGCAAGTTACAGGCTGAACGTCGCACGAACCGAACGTGGCTACGATTTCATTGCATGCATAGAACACATGTATTGGGCAGAAATGGGGCTCGGGAATACTATTTCCGAGAGCGCGACCTAGGAACCTACGCAGTATTAAACTGGGCATAAAAGCTGCGTTCTTACTGCTTTTTATCCACATCCCTGTGTCACGCTTGGTGATTTGCGCGCACGCCAGTGTGTTGCCGGCTACACGCTGAATTCAAAGCCTACTAGAGACATCATATTTATGTCAGTGTCACAGTGAACATTGCGCTCACAACTTGTCGTGTTGTTGCTTACTATACCGGTAGTAGGCCTATAAAGACTATTGTATTTGTACAATAGTTTGACACAGCTAATGGATGCATGTGCAAGATGCGTTTTGTGCCATTTGAAAAAGTCTACCCATTTTAGTTTATTTACAGGTCACAGCCATACCATTAATCAAACGAAAGGGAAAAGAATTTATACGCTTAATTTTAATTGGGTAACTAGTTTGTCTGTAGAATAAATGAAATAAGTAAAATTATGGGGTGGCGTAGCAAGTGCATAGAGAGCGTTGCGAGCAATCCGGCCAACAGTCACTGAATATTGGATAGGTACACACAACTTTCAACAATAAGAATTTCCGTCATTGAAAAAGTATTTGACTTCTTTGGAATCTATGTATATTTTTCCAACAATAGGCCTAACTAGTGCACTGGCTTCTAGAGGGGTTTTCGGTTAATTCTAGCAGGCAGAGCTCAGTGGCCGGAACGCTCGAAGCGCTGCAGTGTAGTCGTTTGTTGTACGCCACCCCATAGTTCACCTTCGGCAGTCATAATTACAGGTCAAACCCCTACAGTGGCATATCCAACAAGTGGGCACTTTCTGGGAATGCTCCTGAACCCCTATTATTATTATTATTACATTATGAACAAGTCGTTGGCCGGTACAGACCCATTTTCCGATCACTAGTAGCCTACCGGTGTCCCGAGAGACTCATGACAATGACGTATTTGTACCCGTTTGTAATTTGAGGAAAGAAATTTCCCGGTATTCTGTCAAGTTTTTAATAATTTATATTTAAGTATACGTATTAAATTATTTACTTGAAGGCATGTAGGCCTAGGCCTATTATTTCATTGTAAAGTTAACGTGTATTAAAAGTTCAAGGATACATATTAAGTAGGCCTACTATGCAAATTATACATATTTTTGTTTTCAGTAAAATTACTAATTAGGCTAGATTCATTTCTATTCATTGATAATGATGGCCAGCACTTGCATGAATACTCTAGTCTGCCAAACCCATATATCCCATTACAACTTTTTTCATGAATCATGTCAGGAAGCTGTTTTTGGGGCATTTGACGCATATGTACCTTGAAAAAAATTTCACCTCCGGCGGCTGGGGCTTTGCCCCAGACCCTGGTTTGTGCGGAATCAGTTTGTCCTGGTTTGTTACCTTCAAATATATGGTCACCTTATTTTTAGTGCATGCCTACTTTAGAATGTTACACCTCGCCACTGTAAGTAGGCATACCGATTAGCCTGTACTATTTGTTCTGATCAAGCGGAGTCTAAAGCGACTAGAAGCCCGGGACCGTGATTAACTCTATTTAAGGGTCCAAGATCAATTTCGAAAATGGTCTATTCCGGGACATTTGCTGTCCCGGAATCAGTTTAATTTCAACTGGGACAAGATCTTCAATTCCTGGTCTGTCCCGGTAAAACCAGGATGGTTGGGAACCCTGACTTGTCATCACCTAACATAGCACACAGCATATGGCTGGTAATGCTGAATTTCTTTTCTTTTATAGTATGCCAAAGAAAGTGAAGAAAAAACACAACAGAAAAAGTCTCCCACAGGCCTACACACAAAACGAAATCGGCAGGCCACTCTTGCATATAAATCTCTTGAAGAAATCTTCCAGGTTAGTTCTCATAGAATATGGATATGTAGGAAATAAATACCTTATTAAAGGCGGGTCTTCACAAAAACGTAATGCGTAATAGATAGTACATCGTAAATCGTAATGTTGGAACATAATTGCGCGAATGACCCTCGCCGTTAAAAGCGCCCAAAATCCAAAAATCAATTGGAACATAATTCAAACTGCCATCTACATATATGTCCTATTTAGACGGTTCAATATTACGTTCAAGTTTTCTTGAATTTAAGGACAGAAAAGGCCGGTTCAGACACTTTGCTAAGGATTATGGCTGGAAGTTGAACATACGGAAATGCGTGTAGGCGTTCACACGACAGGACATCGCTAACGACTAGCGCTATGGCTAAGAAAAGTTAACTAACTTTTAACTTCCAGCCATATACTTATCCAGAATCAGGTCCATCCAATCAGAAGCTATAGGATGTCTTTTTGCGAAAACCAATCTAATAAAAACTACTGATGTAATATAAGCTAAAGCTATTATTAACTAATTTATTAATATTATTAAATATTATTATTAATAAGATAGGCCTTCCCGTAGGCCTATCCTTTTCTTGAAGATCATAAACATTCGTTATTCTAGTTCCTGCGTGTGAACCGGAACGTCTAGGCGCTAGCTCTTAATCACTATCCTTATCCTTAGCAAATGTGTGTGAACTCCGCTAAAAGCATCAAAACATACGTATTAGATAATAAAATACAACAATGCTTCACTTTCTTTTATGTGAATTTGTGTAAGTTTGCCTAACGGCTGGTTTGAGCTTGGAGGGAAGGATAGGAAGGAACCAACAGCTTACCTTGTAGTAGTTGCGGCCTTCGGAGTCGATAGAAACACAAAAAGATATATACAAAACGTCGAGACTGTTTCGGCCTGACGTGGCCTTGATCACCCGACGCCACCTTCGTCGGGTGATCAAGGCCACGTCAGGCCGAAACAGTCCACTTTCTTTTATGCTTTTTTGTCCTTGAATAGTTAAAAAGGAAACTTGAACAGAATATTGAACTATCTAAAAGCAGCTTTATTTAGAGACTAGGGCCTACTACACCCTATGCATACAGTCAATGAATTAGAATAATAGTAAATAATTATAGTTAGGTATTACAAAATGACATGTACATTGTACAATATCATCTTTGTATGATCCCAAGTACACAAATAAATTAAATGAATTAATATATAGTACCGTATGCTACGTGGTATTAATTTTATATTATTAATTCTGTGGATAGTCTTAAGTTTAAGTTTTGAAAGGAGAGGCTGCGATAGTAGGCCTATGTCACATGAGAAAGACAGGTAACAGAATCCTAAAACTAGCTTTTGAGCTGAAGACGGAAAAAAGAAGAGTAGAAAAACCTTGAGACAGATGGCAAGACCAGGTGCAAGGAGATGTGGAGTAGAGAGGAGAGGAGTGGGCAGTGGTTGAGAAGAGGGAGATGTGGTGGGAGGAAAGAAAAAAGTGTAGAGAGAGCTCGTGTCATGGGAGGAGGAGTGTGAAGATGAGGTGCTGAGTGAATAATTCTAATATTTACTAATTACATGTTAATTATATTCATATTGTAACAGTAATTAATAAAACTCTCGTTCTAAGTCGTTGACTGAAGTCAATGACGCCTTGGCGGGCATTGTTATTTCAAGCATCATAGTAGCCTAGGCCAAATAATTTCTACAATAATCTAAAATGGAATTTGCTATTCTTTCATACAATTTTCAATTTTTCACAGTTTTATAACCCTGAACGAGGATGTAATTTGACAACAGGCGAATGACATTAAGACGAGTTGTAGATTTCCCAGAGTCTATAAATCCCCTGGCAGGAGCTCGTAAACTCCCAATCTTACCGAATCTGGTTGATTTCCCGCCTATGAAATGTAGTACTACAGTATTTGGCTACACTCTCCAAAGAACTTCAAACAATGTTGTATCTTCATCTAAACTCTAGATGCTTACGTTTCTATGTGTACCAGTGAGCTTATGTTTTATGCATTATCCATTACACTTTATGTGTGGAAGACCCTCCTTTATTGGGAAATTTTCTTAACCATTGTTTTTAAAAACATTATAGTAGAAGGAGAACACTAAAACAGTACCTAACTCAGAATTTTATACCAATACTTCATAAATACATCTTGAGAGTAGGTTTCAAATATGTTTAGCCTAGTAACAAAATTGTATTTTCTCCAAGAATCTTGAATCTGAACTGAAGCAGAGCAGCAATGACGGAGCAGAAGAGGTTGTTGTACTGATGGGAGCAACACCCATGAGTCCACAAGACGTGTACCGCATCCAACTACCCGCGTTGTCGACTGGCTTGTGTGACACCAGTGCCAGCTACCGCCAGAGCTTGATGCTGTTGATAAGGTACGTAGGCCTAGGCCTAGTTGAGCAGTGAACTTTATGTACTGGTATCATAGTGTTACTATATAAAAACATATTTTACATGGCAAAAAAAATTGCCACTCACAAGCTCACGATTGGTGATTAAATGGTAAAAATACGTATATCTCATAAACCACTCATACTCATAAACCATTTACCTAAATTTTACTTCAATGTTTTACGTTCAGGAGTCTCGCTGCATCTACTCGCTTGAACGAGATCTTCAGTAAACCCATGGCGCCAACGAATACGTACGTGCTTTTGAAGAAGAAATCGGGTGGAGCATCCCAGTGGTTTTTGCCCAAGGACCGCTACAGTGTACCAACCAGAGGCAATCAAGTGTTCATTTGTTTGCAACAGCCAATATCAGAACAAAGAGACTCACCATGCAGTAGTATTGCACCAGTTTTTGACAATATTGACTTATGTGGTCGGACTAGTAACGATAAGGACTTTCGGTCCGTGGGCAACGGTGGCCATCAAATAGAATTACTATCGACATTAGATAAAAATAACCCCAATAGCTGTATTGTCTCATCCCAAATTTCTGATTTCCATATTTATGATGAATATGCAGTAAGGAAAAGCAACAGTCCATCAAACATTTGGGGCAGTGGCAGAAGAAGTTTACAAGAAGGGACATCCAAACCTGGGAGCGAGCAATTGATGAATTCTCGGTGGTATCAGTCGTGTACATTTCTCAAAGGGTTTAAGTAACTGAATGAATGCACTCAACTCAACTCAATTGTATACCTAGGTAGGTCACATTTATTCACAGAGTTTTGTTATTTCGGTTTTGGTATTTCGGGGAAATCTTGACTGAAAATTATGGATGTGGGAAACAAGAATCTAGAGCTTTAGTTGGTATTCTATATTTTTATAAGTTGTGGAAACTGAATGTGTGTATGGTTTATATTTAGAGTTACATACAAGGTCATGTAATAACGTTGGCACTTAAGTCGCCTCATACATCGGGCACAGTTATCCTGCCCTAAACTAAACAGGAAAATGGCTCTAGTACTTAAGAGTGTACCCACCAGAAACTGTGGCATCATCTGCAATCAGCATACGTACATAAACTTGAAATTTAACTGCCCTAGTTCATGATGTGAGACCATGTCAGTTAAGTCCATTTTTATGCAGTACAGTATAAAGCTATTATCACGTCATACTCATAGGCCTAATACGGTATATACTGTATAGTACTATAATACATAATATGATACTGAGAACTGAAAAATACTGAACTCACATAGCACAATATAATCAAATCTTACACTGCCAAAAGATCTATGCCTGTTCCATGTATGTAGCCTGCTTGGGCTTTACAAAACATGCAATTTTAAACAGAAAATATTGTTTTTGAAATAGTTCATTTTTTTCTCTAACAAAATATCCTGTCCTAGGCTATCTGTAACACAACACAACCTTATCATATTTGCACCTCTGGGCCATTCATGAACGCTTCTACCCAGGATAGAAGTGTTCATGAATACAGGCGAAAGTAAGCGGAGTTAACGCCTGCATGAGATTCATAAAGAATTGTATTGTTTGAGTTGTATTATTGTTGCCCCTGCCAATGATGTTAAGAAGGCGGACATCTTAATTTACTCAGAAGCTTCGTTTGGAGTTTTGCGATGTATTAAAATAAGTAATAACCCTTTGCAAGTGAAAAATTGTATGTAAACAATGTCATGATTTTCCATTGTGTAGATGTCTCATTATTGCCTATGCGCTGCAATCGCATGACCTTTCAAACTATCACGGCAGCTTAGTGCATAGGATGCCGATACGCGACGCAGTCAATCATGGTTCAAATCCCGGTTTCATAAAAACTTTTTTGCATTTGTAAACCTGCTAATTATTGTTACCAGTACGTATGTTTTTATGCATGCAATGGTTTAATTAGAATTATTCTATTCTTTTTATTTACGTCTTTCAATGTATTAATTTGAGCTCGTATCTTGACACGGTCAACTTGATCTCCATCTAGACGCAGTTCATGTAGTATACACGTGTGCTGATTGGCTGCTGAGAGTTGACCCGCCTTAGCCCAAAGTTGCCACAAACCGGGGAGGTAAGCACGGGCTAAAAGTTTAGGGGAAGCAAGGCGTGTTAAGGTGGGGCAACTAGACATTCATGAATCGGGACCCTGGAGTTTTTATTGTCATTATTTAGCTATTGTCATCATACACTGGTTTACCAGAAATAGCATGATGGTCTGACAGGCCAAATGTGGGCATATGATATTGATAGATCATATTCTGCTTTAAAAAATTGATTTTTGAAAATGCTACATATTATGGGATATTAAATTAATTTTATTAAATATAAATATTTATTAAAATGGGAAAAACGTAGATTCTCTATCATCTTCATTTTAATCTTCAGTTCTTCACTATTGCTTTGTTCTGAATTTATTGATATGTCCATTAATTGGATGCACTTATGCAAAAGGGAACCAACCACCAAAATTTTATTTTTCGTTTTATTCGCGCCAACTATCAAAGACATGTTAACGCACATTTTGCAAATTAGAACCAACTCACATCGGCACTGTGCTGCTATCTGTGAAGGCTTGAACCAACCACCAGGGGAACAATGAGGGATTCTGCATTTTGCAAACGGGAACCAATTCCTGTTTGCTTCACCTTTTCATGCACGTGTTCGTGTTGTCTCACACTTTTGACTTTACTCTGTGATCTGACGCTTTTTAGTGCTCTTATGGCATCAAGAGGTTTAAAAATATTTCTACTTGGGTTACAGAAGATAAAAGAAGAAAATCACAAGCTTGAAGACAAAATAAAAAACATACAAAAACAAAAACGAAAAAAAGTAACAATAAAATTTCTCATTTCTGGTCACAGTTTTCTGCCCAACGACAGTGACTTTGGAGACATAGAGCGAGCTCTAAAACTACAGCAAAGACTATATACTCCGGCCGATTACATGAATATCATGAGAGAATGTAGAACAAAAAATCCATTGGTGGTAACCTCCATGAAGACAGCCGATTTTCTCAGTACCGGGGAAATTGAGAACAAAATTGTCAACCGGAAAAAGGATGATGCTGGTGGCAAAGTAAATTGGCTTAAAATTAGGGAGATAAGACTGGAAAAAAATGATCCCTACCACATCCTAGTGAAAACATGCCACAACCAGCCAATATATTAAAAAATCGACATAAAAGAAAAACACCTGGGCGGCAATCAAACCAACTTGGGCCATTCTTTATGCAGCACTTATATCCACTGTGGCCAGAAGGTAAGCCAATATCTGAGCCAAAACTCAAAGATCTTAAGTCTATGATGATCACTTTTTTGACGTCCACTTTCTCTTGGCTGGTAATATATATATTATATATCTGGCCAGAGGCGGACTGGCATAAAAAAGCCAAGGATGCTGGGTTTCGGGGGGCCCGCATGAAGTGGCGTGGCACAGCTGGGGTCTGGGGCAAAGCCCCAGCTGCCGGAGGCAAATACCGTGAAGGCGCAACATTTTTTTTAGGTTGCATTAAATTTTATGGCCTAAAATGCGATTTTAGAGCCCGATTAACAGAGGCCAACCTACCAATAGCAAAATAATTTCAATTATGTTCAATTAATTCCTTGAATATTTACAATAAATATTACAATAAATTCAATTATAATTTCAAAATAATGCTTTATAGAGTGGGGTTCAGATTTTTTTAGCAATATATACAGAGTATTTGTATCATATAGGAACTTTCTGGTGGCCGCCCGGGGGCCCGGACTTAATAAGGGCCCGGGATGCGATCGCATCCCAGCATCCCTAGCCAGTCCGCGCCTGGCAATTCCCCTAGCTTCCCCATTGTAAGACTGAAAAAACACACCTGTTTACCAAAAACACGGTACAGTAGACCAACATGTAACTACACATGATTAAATTATGTATCACATTGTAGATAATTAAACGCTGATTAAAGCAAAGCTTTAAAAAGTAGTTGTAATCAAACTCGTTTTGGAGATTACACGATTTTCATATCGTACCCATTGTAAGAGTAAAAAAACCTACACCTGTTGACCAAAAACACGGTACAGTAGACCAACATGTAACTACACATGATTTAATTATGTATCACATTGTAGATAATTAAACGCTGATTAAAACAAAGCTTTAAAAAGTAGTTGTAATCAATTTCGTTTTGGAGATTACGCAATTTTCCTATCGTACCCATTGTAAGAGTGAAAAAAACTACACTTGTTTACCAAAAACACGGTACAGTAGACCAACATGTAATTACACATGATTAAATTATGTATCACATTGTAGATAATTAAACGCTGATTAAAACAAAGCTTTAAAAAGTAGTTGTAATCAAACTCGTTTTGGAGATTACGCAATTTTCCTATCGTACCCATTGTAAGAGTGAAAAAACCTACACCTGTTTACCAAAAACACGGTACAGTAGACCAACATGTAATTACACATGATTAAATCATGTATCACATTGTAGATAATTAAATGCTGATTAAAACAAAGCTTTAAAAAGTAGATGTATTTAAACTCGTTTTGGAGATTACACAATTTTCCTATTGTACCCATTGTAAGAGTGAAAAAACCTACACCTGTTTACCAAAAACACGGTACAGTAGACCAACATGTAACCACACATGATTAAATTATGTATCACATTGTAGATAATTAAACGCTGATTAAAACAAAGCTTTAAAAAGTAGTTGTAATCAAACTCGTTTTGGAGATTACGCAATTTTCTTATCGTACCCATTGTAAGAGTGAAAAAACCTACACCTGTTTACCAAAAACACGGTACAGTGGACCAACATGTAATTACACATGATTAAATCATATATCACATTGTAGATAATTAAACGCTTATTAAAACAAAGCTTTAAAAAGTAGATGTAATCAAATTCGTTTTGGAGATTACGCAATTCCCCTATCTTTCCCATTGTGAGATTGAAAAACCTACACCTGTTTACCAAAACACGGTACAGTAGACCAACATGTAACTACACATGATCAAATCATGTATCACATTGTAGATAATTAAATGCTAATTAAAACAAAGCTTTAAAAAGTAGATGTAATTATTGGAATAATTGAAATGTGGAGACTATTTACATGGATTTAATAAACACTCATGAGCGGAATACAGTCGTGCTTTTTATTTTGAAAAAGAACAACAGAATATCAAATACATCGTGAAACGGAAGTCGATGCGTACAACAATACTCAACTGGTAGATCAACAAGCGACACATCTAGTTCTCTACTCCAGTCGACAGGTGGCGTTGTGTAACGTGTTAAACGTAAGAACTATGTCTATAATACAACAGTAATCAAACTTGTTTTGGAGATTACACAATTCCCAGGGGCGGACTGGCATAAAAAGGCCCGGCCTGCATGAGGTGGCGTGGTGGAGCTGGGGTCTGGGGCGAAGCCCCAGCCACCGGAGTCAAATACGCCAAAGTCGCAAAATTTGTTTTGTGTTACATTGAATTTTATGGCAAAAAATGCGATATTAGGACGCGATTAACAGAGGCCACCCTACCAGGCGCAAAATAATTTCAATTATATTCAATTAATTCATTGAATATTTACAATAAATATTACAATAAATACAATTATAAATTTCAAAATAATACTTATAAAGTGGGGTTAAGATTTTTTAGCAATATACAGAGAAGTATTTGTATCATAGGACCTTGGAGCTTGCTTCTTTGCTTGCTAGGCACTTGGTGGCCGCCCGGGGGCCCGGACTGCCAAAGGGCCCGGGATGCGATCGCATCCCGGCATCCCTAGCCAGTCCGCGCCTGTCTCTGGCTCCTGTTTCCAACTTAAGTTAGGTCAAGGGGTGGCTATAGCCACCAGGATTCTAGGGCACTTCAAGAGCTCCTAACACCGGCTTGCCAGGCCTGTCATGTCCTCTTCAAATTCACTCTCTTTTCTTCCCACCAGCTCACGCCATCCACTTCTGTCTTCCCACAGTCTTTTTGCTTGCACTTCTTGCCAACTTCCACCTCTATCTTCTACATAATTTCTTATTTGATCTTGCCACCTCTCTCTCGGTCTACCAACTCTTCTTTTAACTTGGTCTCCACTTTCAAATTCTGTCTTCGGGATTCTGTTCTCTCCCATTCTTCTGACATGTCCATACCACCTCAACCTTTCTCGTCCTATTTTATAAAACAGCTTTTCAACTCTAACTTTTGTCCTGATTTTCTGGCTTCTAATTTTGTCTAGCTTTGATATGCCAAGTACGGGCGTATACGCTGTATACACACTGCTCCGGCTAAAAAACTTTCGTATACACACTGGTTTTGGTTATGATACGAGTGATAAGCAATGATACGGTCGTAACATGCCTCGAATGACGGACACATTATTCACGATTGTCAGCTTTTCTCCATTGGTAAAATTGTGCTCTCTGGCACTGGCATTTCATTGGCACAAGGCCTAAAATCCTCTAAGACCACCGCCCCTGGATCTGGGAGTCCCAATATTCAATTTTAAGTCCCGCGTCCTGCCAATACACCAAGTGGGATACAATTGTGTCGCTTGGTAAAAATATTGCCGTGCCAATTATCAACAGCCAAGTATCAACAGATATACCTACCTATACGGGCCACGGGCGGCGTGTGTTGCCAAACCACTTCCCAAGCCCCAAAACGTATTACTGAACAATTCTCGTCAGTGTTCCAATTATTTTTGGTGATTTTCTGGTTTTGCACTACAAAAACTGCAGTATTTTGGGATTGCATTCAGTCCGGTATTGGCATCTAAAACACTCAAAACACACTCTAAAAAGCCTATTTTTTTTTATTGCCTGCGGCGCCATTGTAACCGCCATGTTCTTTTGTCCGGAAAGATGTATCCTTCCAGCTTCCCACTGAAGCGTATACGTACTGGTAAATTTGGCACTACACCACTGGGCCCAGATTCACAAAGGTGCCTAAGTGCTCAGACGTCCTAGTTTAGGCAAATCTTAGTGATATAAATCACCAATATGTCGTTCTGCAATGTTATAAAGATAAAATATAGTAAAATATGAACAATTTAAGTTATAATATTTGATTTGTGAATGTGTATTAATACCTAGACATGATTTATCTTGAATTATCTAGCTAGGATTTGCCTAACTTAGGACAACTTAGAGTTACGCATCTTTGTGAATCCAAGCCCTGGTATATACGTAGTAGCACCCTACATTCTCTAGGGAAATCCTCATTCCACAGTAACTTTCTTACTTGCTGATAAAAAGATTCTGCTTGCCCCACCCTTTTACCAATCTCACTTCCCATCTTTGCCTCCTTTCCTTTGTGATAATGCTGTCCACTTTCTTTTGGCCGGTAATAATATGCAGAATTCTGACTAAGGGCCTGTTCGAACGCCGGTCTACCATTGTTAAGTACAGTTCTAGGTTCAGATTTGACTTTATCAACAATGGGTATTCTCCCTTCATTGCTTGTAGATGATTGTTGATAGCGTCATATCTGGACCTGGACTTAGCCAGAAGAGCTAGCCTGGATAGAGCCAGCTTTCGGACATGTCCGAAGTATGAACGTTTAAATTAAATGGAATAGTAGTTTTTATAATTATTTTAATTGTCTTATTTACAAGTACACGCAAGTAGCACATTTAAAGTAGGCCTACTACTAGACACTAGGAGGCCTCCTAGGTAGGTCTTAATGTTTGATGAAAACATATTTAAATTCACTGTTGAATGCTGATCACTCAGTTAATCACGAGCCTTTTCTTCACATTGACACAGAGAAACTACAGTAGGCCTACCTACATAATCATGGATCCAATTCAGTGGTCGACTGACAGGAGTTGATACAATTTAGGACCTTTCTTCAGCAAAAATCCTTGGTCGTTGAGGGTGGATAAGAAAGCAAAGAAGTCTGTGACTTGAATGCCAGACAGTTGTCCTACTTCTTTCATCTCTTGGATGGAAAATGTTGAACGGCACTGGATGTCTGCTCTTTTCTGAAGTGCACTTATGAATTTCTTTGCCTGAATAACACAAAAAAATACATTTATTGAGATCCAAGCATACCCTGTATTTTTAGGGGTCTGTGCATGGTACTTTTGAGGTTCGGTTAGTAAAAATCTTGGGGTATCGGATCGGGTTTGGGTAACGAAGAATAAATAAAAATAAATAAACTGAAATAAATGTTTTTACAACAAAAAAGGAGGGGTGGGGTGTTTACTGTTTTTTGTTGACAAATTTGCTACTGCAAATTTTCTGGCTCAAAGGTATTTTATTTTGAATATGCCGAAATTCCCCCCCCCCCCCCCCCAATCATACAACACCTTGCGAGATGCGATGCAACAGGTTGACCAAGAACAACCGAACAAGCACAAAATTGACCTTTTTAATATTATTTAATTGGCAGTGCCAGTAAACTCACAAAGTTATTAACAATCCTTTCAAAAACTTGGGGCGTTTTCGGGTAGGCCTACTTAAAAAACAAGATTTTGGTAATTAGAAAACCTCAATTTCGGATACCCGCAGAATCCCTAGTATTTTTTCGAAAAACAACGAAGAATAAAAAAATAGTTAATTTAATACATAGTAAACAGAGGCCTAGTAACCAATAAAATGCAATCATGGGAAGAGAACTTTTGGGAAAAACACGGATCAAAGACATGATTTTGCACATAAACATCAGGCTTTTTTTTTTTAAGAAATATATTTAGGGATAGGAGACTTGCAACTACAGTGAACTTCTTTAGAAAGAAGTTTCAATATACTAAATTCAGACTCCATATGCAGTGGAAAGTCTTCAATTTGCACATTAATGTTATTGTACAAGATTATTTGATGCACACTGAATCAGCTTTTAAAAAAATTAAGGCATTCAGTCAGATTTGTATTAAATGTCTTATTGACTATAGCAAACAGCCTAAGAATACCCCTGGCTAACGCACGTTGCTTCCGTAGCTGTCGCTGACAGCATCTATTTTGCTGTATTGCATGCTACATACCTGGTTCTTACTGCTCAATCCCGACCCATGTTGCGAGCGGTTGAAGTCCAAACCTCCGAAGCCGTCGCTGAGAGTATCTATTAGGCTGTACCGCATGATTTCTATGATGTCCATGGCATCCTGTTCTGTGGCTTCTTCGCGTAGCTCGAGCTTTGCCCGGGCCTGGAATAATACCCAAATAGTAATATGAAAAGCTTTTAACTAGCAATAGCAAGCTTTTTTATCCATGTTTGGCTTGACTTTGAAACCTTAGGTTATAGTCATAGGTGTAATTTTACTTATTATCCATGTCATCAAGTGTTTTCTAGCTTTGCTAAACAATAGAGAGTAAACTCATGTTCCTTACAATAGATAATTTTCAACACTGATCTAGCACCCTTAGATCTCTAAATCTTCAATGACAACAATGCACAACAATACTACTAATGTTCAAATGTAATGTCAAGGTTAATTTTTCATTGTTGTGCATTGTTGTCACTGAAGATTTTAGAGGACCATGATTACCAACTCTATCCAAGCGTCAGAGACAATTCTGAAAAGTCTAGATCCACGCCCCTTATGAAAAAAAATGTGTCTAGCTTGATCTTGCTCCCTCCCCAGCTTACATAGGCCTATACTGTGATACACTAGAGCAAAGATAGTAAGATATACCCTGTCGGGTCACTCGAGTTAACTGCTCAAATTATAAATAGATTTTTCTAGTAGCCGAGTGTTATCAAACATACCTCTGTAAGTCTGATCAGAGACTTGAGTTGCCTAGTTGTGATGGGAGTACAGTCCATGGTGTGATGTTGTTTCCTTAGCTCTAGGTAGAACTGCTGCAAGACATTGGCCGCAGCTGGACTCAGACGCGGTTGGACGTACTTGCGTGCGTACGCTATGTACTTGCGGACTAGCTGGTGAGGGATCGGTTCGACGGAATCTCCCGGCTGGACACGCAAACGATCACTGGAAGAAGTACTACGTATTGATTTTACTTTGGAACCCACTAAACTCATTTATAAGGTATTGTAGGGCTGCTGTTTTATCGGAGTGAATCCGTTTTTATGGATATTTAGGGTGCAAAAACGAGTCAACTGGTCATTCACCGATATCTGGTATTTGTATTTCCTTGTTATTTTTCGTAAATTTGAATCGCCGCAGGCTTTTTGGTACAATTGCTGGATAACAAAGAACAAATGAACCTCGTGTAGCTGTGGGAAGCCTAGACCTAATCCAGCATCTGGGTTTCCATCAGTAAAAGTTATGTAGTAGGCTACGTAGGTATACCGTACAACATACACCGTGATACAATGTTAGTATAACACTGCCATGATATTTTGTCCAGCATATATTGAACTGTGCAGCTACAGTAACTCCTAAATGTAAGACAGTGCACTGTAGGCCAATCTGGTAATAATTTTAATTTAAATGTTACAACTTCAAATACACAATATTAACTGTTATTCTATTAGGTCTACATAAAGAGTAATTGTTAAGTTGACACCCAACGACACCTCTTTTAAAGCGATGAGAAATAAATTCAACATTTAAAAGCATTATTTAACAATGAGGGATTGCTACACCCGAATGATATTTTTTGTTAGGTACTTCAGCGTGTTTTCGGCTTATGCTGCACCATATGAAAGTGCTCTGCTACTTTTCATCACTAGGTAACCAATCAACGAGAGCGACGAAGGCCCACTTAAAAATATAGTGTGTAGATGTTAAATGAAATCACACTTTTGGCCATCCCTACTAACCGGCAACTACCCACCACATAAACCCATGCATCAGTTAGTTTGCAACAAAGGTACAATGGTGTCACCTACAATTTGAGGCTCAATGACATCACATTAAGGGTACGTTCCGAAACTAGCTGATGCCATTTCCGTGCTGAGGCCGTTCGTAACCTCCTGAATATCATAGGCTGGGCATTCCGTAACTTCCTGCGCCAACATATTCAGCATCATGAAAACGCCAGCCGGTTCGAGCGAGGGCATCTGCCAGCATTCACAAATCATGGCGGCGTTTTCAAAATGCAATAATTTAAAAGCTCGAGTCAAATTGTCGGGAATTAGATAATTTGACCCTTATTTTATACCACCCGTTGCAGGATTTTATTATCTTTCATGTCGTAGTTGTTATTATTGGGAAACAGATTATTGTTTTTTAAATTTAATTAGCCTACAAAATTTTAGCACGCATTTCCTCCATCTTTTCGCTTGTAGGCGTTCCAAAACACTAGACAAAATGTGACGCTGGGACGTGCTAGCTGATGCTGGAACCCCATGTCTTATTTGTTATTATTGGGAAACATTAGAATATATTTTTTTTAAATTTCATTACAAATTTTTAGCCCGCATTTCCTCCATCTTTTCACTTGTAGGCATTCCGAAACACTAGACAAAATGTGACGCTGGGACGTGCTAGCTGATGCTGGAACCCCCCATCATTTTCAGGAGGTTTCGGAATGTACCCTTTGTAAACAAAACGTGATGTCCGGTGTACCCAAGCCCACGTATAGGGTCATGACCCTGCATCATGCCACGTGGCTCATATCCCAGCTGACATGCAATAACTACAGTACCTACCTAAGTGCTATGTTTGGGTCAGTGTAGTGGTTGCCTTCACTGGAGCTGCTTCCTATGGAAGCTGACGAAGACGTCCCCTTGCGCTTGAGCCCTGAATGCAGCGCCATCACGTGTTCCGAGAGCAGACTGTCCAACAGCTGGAACACCGATCACACATAGATGATAACAAAAGGGTTGCAAAGCAAATTCTAAATGTTCAAATAGTTCATTTCTAATGTTTAAAATTGCTTGAAACTTGTTGCAAATAAATGAAAATGATGATATTCCCTAGAGAATTTTATAGATGTTGCTCAGCTTCAAGTTAATAATTTTCGTTTCCTTATACTATAGTTTTTAATTTTAAAAGTGTATAGGCCTATTTCACAAATACTGGTACCAGTACCTACATTATGCAAGTTTTTTAATTTCTTGCAACAATTTAGCACCAGAAATAGTGCTTTGTGAGGGGTTAGACAAGACACGTTGTAGGCCTATGTACCGATACCCGATGCTTTTCAAGCCTAGTTTTGCTACATTATGCGGGATGTCTAGGTCTAGTACTTATAAAACTTCACACTGGTATTTTATTATTTCGACTAGAATAGGCTATATCATTGTTGCGTTGCATGTAACACTGCAGTCCTACCTCGTTTGGCTGATCCAAGAGAATGAAGACGAGATCAAATCTGGAGAGAAGAGCCGAACCCATGCGCAGGTTCTCCGAAACGGTCTTTGCTCGGTTATAATGTCCGCCGACGGGGTTCGCGGCCGCCAATATCGAGGTGCGAGCGGGCAGCGAGCAGATGATACCGGCCTTGGCAATGCTGATGCTCTGTTGCTCCATAGCTTCGAGTAACGCCTGGTGCTGGTTGGACATCTTGTCGAACTCGTCGATGCAACAGCAACCTTGGTCGGCGAGAACGAGAGCGCCGGCTTCTAGCGCGTAGTTGCCTCCACTCTCTCGTGTCAACGTTACCGTCAGGCCCGCCGACGTGCTTGTGTTGCCACACACGTACACACCTGAAACACCCGGGGCGATTGTGTAGGAATGCTAAGCACGGGACATTTTTTCCTAGGAAGATAAGTGAATTTTTATTTCATAATATGTTGTTTTCATACGCCCACCCATAATATGTTGTTTCCATATGATATGTCCACCACATTTCATAAACACCACCCTCGATGTTCGGAAGCTTTTGCAGGACTGAACAGGAAACCATTACATCAAAACTTGTATAGCCTGTAATAGTGTGTTCCATGTCTGAAAGCTTACCTCGTGGTGCGATATTCGCGCAAGCTTGTAGCATCTGCGACTTGCCGAGTCCCGGGTCTCCGACCACCAAACAGTGCGGATCACTTCGAGAGTCGCTCTGGTGACGAGAACCGCCGAACAGAGCGAGCAACAGCCCGGCCTTCACCATCTCGTGACCGTAGATCAACGGGCATAGCGAGTTCACCAAGAGCCAGAACAAGGCCTTCTCTGCGTGGATTTTCTAGAATAAAGAATTTAGTATACATTAATTAGAAACGTTGGCTTCCTCCACCCACCTGGCGGAGAAGTATATAGCATACAGTTATATTCCTAGGATTTCAATAAAGCATTGTAAAGGATTACTTCCCAAATAGGTACTAAGTTTGAGAGTGTGTTTGCATTGGGGGAGATTTGCAATGAAAATTGAAAACTGCAGCAAAGTGTACTGCAGCCATGGCAGAAATATTTTAAGTTGACCACAAGATTGCAGTATTTTCGATGTAACACTACCACATCGATATTGAAACGATCTCCATTTTGTTGCGCTATAATAATATCGTTGGACACTTTTACATGACACATTTGTCAACAAGCTTACATATTATTGATTTTTTAAGCTACCATCTACTAGTGTTGCCCAACGATATCGATTATTCGATACGATATCGATATCGTGGGAAAAACGCCGTTAATTTCGATATCGATATGGTAGTGTCATATCGAAAATATCGCGATATCGTGGTCAACTCAAAATATTAAAATATTTCCGCTATGGTCTGCAGTATGCGTTGCTGCAGCGTTGTCACTGAGTAACTACCCCCCCCCCCCCCAACCCTCGAGGATATCATTGTCAACTTGAAGTATTTCTCCCGCGGTCTGCAGTACGCGTTGCTGCAGTTTATAAGTGCACATCTACCCCCCCCCCCCCCCCCCCCACACACAGATGGCCACACGGGCCTGCGAGTTCCCTTTGTTTGCGTCGAGACATTGGATCCATTCAACTATTTGTACCTGGAACCTCGAATTCTTTCCGAGAAGAAAGTTGTTGTTCAGATGTTGTGTTGATACTTTTACGGCTGTCAATAGCTGATCCCAGACAGTTGACTCGTCATCACGGGACACCCCCAATTCAAGCCTTAATTGCTATGCAGCATCTCATACTGCAGGCCATGGGCAAAAAATTTTCAAGTTAATGTTATTGTGATATCCCGGGGGGGGGGGGGGGGGGGGGGATGTAATAGACATGAAGGCACTAACTGCAGCAACGCGTATTGCAGGCCACGTCGAAAACACTTTAAATTGACTATAATTTCTTATGTATTGTTTTATTACCGCCGAAAAAATTCGATATCGCGATATCGATGTTGATTTTGATACAACAATATCGCGAGCGATATCGTCGAAATGGCGTCGATATCGATGTTGAAAAAAATACCGTTGGGCAACACTACCATCTACACAGACAGAGCTTCTACTGACTTTTTCTAATCCCAGTCTACTATGTTTTTAATATAATACAATTTTAATTTCCTTCACGCATTTGTATGTAAAAGTAGAAACATCTGTTTTGTACTTAAATACCGTAGTAAATACTTACCTATAGGCCTATGTTGAGTTCTTAACCACCAAGTAAATACTAAATGGTAGGCCTATTTAATATTTGTGTTGCTCACCCTTATCACTTGAAAGTCCTTCTCATTGAATTCAATGGCAGCCCCACTAGTTGGGGTGTGGTTCTTGTCATTTACTGCTGACACAGCCTCAATATGTAGCAGGAACATACTTGGAGCTTTCTTCTTGGTGCTTTCTTCACTACTGCGCACCTAAAAGCATTTTTATACCCTTGTCTTATCATTTGCAAATCATATAATATAACTTCTAAAAGGAGATGCGTATTGTCTTGTCTATAATAATTAGGGAATCGTAATTGTTTTTGCGTTACATGCAGGCACGTAGGAAGGAGGGGAATGGGAGGAGATTCCCCCCCACTTTTCCCTGTGACCCACCCAATTTAGCGTTTTAGGCACATCCCGACATACAGTAACACACGGATACCCGGGTAAACATTCACCAACTAAATTTCATATTTCACCAGTGAATAATAATTGCAGAAACACAGAGGGCCTCACGCCCCGGAGAAAGCCAAGATCTTTGTCACAAGATACATTTCCTCTGCCTTTGTTTGTACTTTGTAGTATTACAAAATAAAAGCCAATGGGTGGTTGAAGGTCAGTGGCGTAATTAGGGAAGGGGCGGGTTAAGGCCCTCAAAACGTATTTATTTAAGCCTAAAAATCGAGAAATAACTAGGCCTAATATAGCAAGAAAATTTTTCGCCTTTGGCAAAAAAGCCTCTGGCAGTTGGGGCTCCGCTCCAGGCCCCGCAAGTTGTTTGCGCTTCGCGCTCACCATTCTCCCCCCCCCCCCCCCCCCCCACTTGATTTAGGTTGGAATTCATAGTCGGCCCCTACACCTAGGGGCGCCCATTGTTACCAAGGTAACAGTTGTTTCTATGTTATTTCCCATAAACAAAACAAAACCATAGCAACAATGGGTGCCCCTAGGTGTAGGGGCCGACTATGAATTCCAACCTACCTGGTAACATGGTTTCTGTTTCATCACCAAAACACATTTCAAATCAGTTTACAACTTGGAACATAGTTAATGGTAAGTAGGAACACTTACCAACATGTATCAATCAAGGGTAGTAGCCTACATAAACTTTCTTTATCAACAACTCTCTGGATCAGTTCGTGAGTTGCTTGTATGTATGGCAATCATGAGACCATGTGCTTGTTGTAATTGTTGCCTAATGACTTTTAAAGATGCAGATAGGCTA
The DNA here is from genome assembly GCA_945910005.1 of Isoperla grammatica. Classification (NCBI taxonomy): domain Eukaryota; kingdom Metazoa; phylum Arthropoda; class Insecta; order Plecoptera; family Perlodidae; genus Isoperla; species Isoperla grammatica. The sequence goes on from OX246738.1 coordinate 56,181,577, forward strand.
ATAGGATACAATAGAAATTCCTTATCAATTATTTGAATTCAAGTTAAAGTCGAGGACCGCAAACGGACGACAAATCTCTTCCAACAAAAGGCAATTATTTAACAATAGAGCAAGCACTTGGAAGATATATTATTTCCCTGATAGATGGCATTTTTTGATGTTGCTAAGTCGATGGCCTTACAGGTGTATCACAAGACTTTTAACCTTCTTTCAAATTTTCAAACGGGTGGACAAGTGACAACAGAATGTTTTGATGAATAACGGCGATGTAACAACTGTGTAAGGGAGGGTTGCTCACTAAGAGGTGACAGACGCGCTTATTTTTTGTCGACCGTTTGCGTCGGTCTTCGACTTGAACAGAGTTTGAATTGAATGAATTATGAGAACCTAACCGGTGAAATTTATACTAAAGAAAGAAGAAACTGAGATGTAAGTTGATGACATGTGACGATGTAAAGGTTAGTCTACTTTTTACCTTGACAATACCAGTGACCGTGAGAACATCGCCTGGGATGCAAGAGTCCAAAAGATCTTCCGTCAACTCACACTCCACTGTACGTGGTACACGACCCCCTTCCCGCTGCAAGATAAGAACACACAGTCAGGATTAGATATCAGACAAACTCTAGATTAGCCATTTGTAAAACAAGAGTAATGCTACAGACTACTGAGACATGTTTTGGTTTCATTTGTATTTTTGAAGTTCCAACTATAGGCTTGAATTTGGTTCATTTTACTCGGATTAAAGGGTAGGTTTCTTGGGTTGTAGACAGCTAGATTTGTGTACATGTAGGTGTATGTACCATACAAGTTTAAATAAGGCCGTGGATTTGTCGAAAGGCTTCATAGTGTCCTATCTTCATCCAAATTCTTAAATTCTAAAGTTGTGAGTGTACTACTAACCTAAACAAATTGTTAATCACAAATTCTAAGTTCTTAAACACATGTAAACGAGCCTTAGTGATGTCATCTCATCATTGCATGTTAGACTATTTCTGTACTGAAATGGATGTAACAGTCCATTATGGCTAGAACTGCCCACTCATTAAGACTCCGCCGGAGATGGGGGTATCGTGGATTTCGGTAGCGGGCTGAGGAAGAGGGGAAGACTTGTGGGCGTTCCTTTGTGCAAAGGACGACGCTATGACAAAGACAGAGAGAGAGACATTAATGCCAGTTCCCCCTGTGCCTCTCTCCAGAAATGTTAGGAGACCCTATGCGATAACAACTCAAGGTCGAGATACAAACAAAGAGCATATTGTGTGCATGCGCGGAAGCGAAGCTCAGTAGTAAAGATACAGGATTCTTGTAATAGTATTATTCTTCATATTTCTTGATAGTTTCGTGTAACTGGAAACAAAAAGCGTTGCTTATACATAATCGGTTTTAAACCGTTTATCTGTTATTCTATTTAGGCCATTATCTTAAATTATTTTATATATTATAAATATAATATAATACAATACAATAAAATACAATACAATACAATATAATATAATATAATATAATATAATATAATATAATATAATATAATATAATATAATATAATATAATATAATATAATATAATATAATATAATATAATATAATATAATATAATATAATATAATATAATATAATATAATATAATATATTATAATATAATATAATATAATAAATATAATATAATATAATATAGTATAATATACTATAATAACACAGGTCTTTTCTCGGCCGGTAGTAGCCGCGCGTACCGGTAAAAGGCGTCAACTTCACCCCTATAGCCCTAGCCGGCTGGTTTTCTACGATTAGCCTACCTAGAAAACTCAGTTACATACATTGTCACTGCATGAACTAATTTAACAACACACTTTTCATATACTTCGTGTCCCATTCTTATTTACATGTTAATTACGAAAGCATATAACAAATTTCATTTAGCCCTTTGAAATAATTTGCCAATATTGACTTGATTGGTAATTTGTCATGTGATAATTGATAGATAATACGTGCGTTCGAAAATAGCAATTTCAGGAAATATAAATCATAAGTAAATACTAAAGAATAGAACGTAGTGAATAATGCATCTCGTGATGCATGATGAGCGTACCAGTAAATTCTGATAATTACATCTGTCACCAAGAAACCTTTTTCATTTTATTTCCTTTTTCTGGTCAACTATATTACAGTTGTTGAATCAATTTTAAAATTGATTGTTTCTTGTCACACGAACATTGAAAATGCGAGAAAAATGTACAATTAATAACTAGGCGTACTTCAAATATCAGTTTGAAATACAATTTGTGACTATCTTGGATGAGCGTAGAAAGTACACATACGGTATAAGGTGCGTGACATTGTAGATTGTGTATTGTCTACGCTGAAACTTCGAAAAACCCAAAACCTGAGACAAATTTGTTTATTTTCTGCATAGTATTATTTATTCATAGTTACTGATATTATCAAGTTTAAAGTATTGTCTACAATATGTTTATCAACGTTTCATATGTATAGACATATTTAGGTCCAAACTATAACGAGTTATGAGTGTAGGTTTTTATTACCTCTCTTGTACATAAATCTGTTTACCTTGATGCACTGACTATTTCCAACAATGATTTGCTCATAGGAGACAGCGTACTTTAATTCATATCTGGTAGTATGTTACAACAACCTGGTCGGGGGTGCTTCACTGGCGTCGAGTAATGTAAGGGTTCTCTTATATATTGATACATATCAAAAATTTAAAGAACACCATTATTGGCTAAAATCTATACTAATTCAAGGGCATCATTTACGTACATTAATTGAAATAGCATAATCGTGCAGGGGTTTAGCAAAGGGACGATCAGCGTGCTCGCCCCTGCCCCCATAACCCCCCCCCCCCCCTCCTCCAGGCAGAAAAAAACGAAAACATTCAGTACGTATACGCTATGTTCATATGCCTTGTTTAAACTTGTCTGTATTCGTGTCCAATGTCTCCAAATTAAAAACATTTTGCAGTTGTAAACACTGTAAAACATTCCAAGTCTAATGTTAGTGTACTGTAGAGCAAGAACAGCGCCTGCAGACGCCTCCGGAGCGCTGAGCCACAGCTACTGTTCAAACCCGGTCTAAGGGAAAATTACAAGTGAGACACCTCAAAGGTTTATTGTTTATGTAGCCTTTCTACGTACCAAAATTTGTCAATAAATCCAATTATTTTTTTTTTTTTTTTAATTTATTTATTTATTGGTCTTTAACGTCGTACTTTCTGTTTACAGAGTGTGCATTAGTGTAAACTACTCAATGTTAGTGAGGGGTGTTACGTTTATGTGTACTGTAACATCCTAGTCGAGCTTATGGACGGAAGTGATGAAGGAAAACGGGACCATTTACCAAAGTTTCAAGGTTGCGTGCGATGGAGTTGAGCGCAAGCGGCTGGGTGATGTGCCTCGTGGCCATGGGGGGGGGGGGGGGGGGGGTTATGGAGGAGGAATAGGGCTGGCAATTGCGTCATACATAAAAGCCATCCGAGTCTTGAGCTAGAAAATACATATATATTTATTGCTGTTGATAGAATTCCTGCATAGATAGCCAGGGGCCAATAAAAGGTTGGAACGAAACTTTTTGGATGGGTCTCCCCGTATCGTGACCAGATGGCTAGGACTGAATTTCGGAACACTTTTTTTACCTAACCTAATGCAGGTGTAAACACTGTCGGAGGTCAAATGTTCGCTGAAAGTGAAACGGGGACAGTGGTTTTTAAGGGATTTTAATCCTCTTACTCGACATTTACATTTTTTAGATTTTTATTCCGTGGGGAGAAAACAAATATCAATAGGATAATTGCTTCATTATAGAAGTAGCCTATTACTTTTAAAAAGAGCATTATACCTTTATGTACCCTGTCTACACTTCTCAATCACAAATCACAATTTACAATAACACTATATAAATGGTATAGGGGCACATGGTTATTAATACCTAATAATAATTGATAACGTAGCAGTAGCACTGAGGGTCAAATCCATGGTCGTGACTCAAGCCTTCCTCAACTCGGTCTCTCCTCAGCCTCGCTCAACCAGTAGTCACGGAACGGCATATACCTTGTGGAGGGAGGGCTCTTGTGATTGGCGATTGGGCGAGGCTGAGGAGAGGCTGAGTTGAGGAAGGCTTCAGTCACAACTATGCATTTAGCCATAAGTGTTGATGCAATGCAATTTGCCAGACTATTTTTTCTAAAGATCTAGAAAATAAATGTCCATGATTAGCACATAAATCTGCAAAAATACTCAATACTCAAAAGTGAACTTTACGTTATCAATATTATCGGAACTGATTATATATAAATTAATAATATGCTTTGCTATACCAATATATCAACTGAATATACTGTTTGAGACATGAAAAATATGGAATGGGTTGGGCCTAATAATTATTAAATAATAAACACAATAATAATGATAGCACAAAAGTAAAAAATTCTTCTAACATTTGAAATACAACTTGATACAAATTCAATTAATCTCATTAGTTACAATTAAACATATTTTTCAGAAATGTTTACTTTTTAACACAATATCTCTTCTGGAAATTAAAGGCTTAAAACTCGTCCTGTGTATTTTAAAGTTCAGCGCGAAATTACATTTACCACTAACTGTTTGCCTTCACGTAATTTCGTTTTTTCTCGTTGAAAATTGTAATTTTTAAACGCAAATCAAAGACAATCGTGAATTTACCAATTTCGGGACAAAACTAAAAGGCGCCCCGAATTGTAACATTTCGGGACGCGGGACACTTGGGTCGATTCGGGACTGACCCGCATTTTTCGGAACGTCTGGTCACCCTACGGGTGCCGCCACTGTGAACACTGATAAAACGAATCTTAAATTTTATATTGTAACATTTACTTCAACAGAAACGATTGGTGGATGATTACCTTTCATTACTGCATTTGTCTGTGTCCGTAACAACGAATTTACCCGAAGAAGTGTTTACAATATCCTCTACTACTTTAATGTCAAATACACCAGAAGAAGATGCACAGTGACCGAGCTGTTGGCTACCGAGAATGGGGTCACACTTTCCTGATCAGTGACCCTAAAGAAATAAATAAAACGATTATGCATCATATAACCTTAACCCAAGAAACGTTTTCATTTCATTTTAACACTTCTAAAGGGTTATTTTCTGCACACAGAACAAATAACAGTCAACGATAGTGTAATGTGATACGCTTTTATGTAAATCAGGAATTTGTTTTCTTACTAGGCCGTAGTACCACAATAATTATGAAGATGTCTATCTATACCTGGTTGTACTTTCCACTTTCCAGCGGTTCCGTGAAGCCTCAGGAAGCCTTCTTTTTTTCCTTCTAGCCGTTAACTTGAGGCCTGATTTCCTTCCCATTATTAATTTCTCACTCACAGTTCAGGCCCTACACTATAACAATGGCACATTCTCTGCCGTGTTTGAAAACAACACGGAATAGCGGCAAATTTATTTAGATAACCATCATAGTAAAAAAAATCACTTACCAAAAGTGTGAAAGAAAATCAGTGATAATACACTAATATGGAATCACAAATCTACAATACACCGAATATAATAACAATGATCGAGAAATACGCTTCCGTTAATTACTGCACTTCATTATTTTCTACGGGCACGATGTTATGTTCGTATGTCATCTGACAGCATGCGTTCGTACCGAGCACGTGGTAACAGACCGGCGGGGGAGGAAAAGGAATTACGTCGCGGACCAATCAGATTTCACAGCCTGCCGTCTGCGGGCGATGTCTGGCTTTCCAACGGAACGGGCGAGGCGCGCGATCTCTTGAGCAATCATAGAACGACGATTATAGTAACTCACGTCACTCTTGCCTTTGTTTTGCCCTTTTTATTAGAATTTTGATGAAAACTATTATGGAATGATGCTGTATTTGATAGAGGAAGAATTACATTTCATAATCATGTTCGTAAATCTCCAAAAAGTACTAAAGCAAGAAAAATACGCAAAAAGGTCAATTTTAGTTATATTGACCTTGAAATGTACAGTAGCTGAGAAAAATAAATTAAAACGCGTCAAAATATTATTCTTTTATATAATAAAGAAAACCCTATGTAATTTTGTGCACTCATTTCTTAGTAATGCGTCACCAAACAGTCGCGTGCATAGCGGTTTCAAGTGTTTTCAACAGCAATTCTCATTAAAAATCATACAAAATATATTTCGATAGTAAAAATTTTTTCGTATCTGTACATAGCTATGTATTATATACAGTTATAACAAAATAGGTGCCTGATTACATTTTGTTACGTAATGTTAGCCGTAAATGAGCCAGAAAAATGACGTGTTTTGAGATTTTGATGTACTTTGATATCGAATTCCTATAATATTCCAATTAAAAATTAAAATTTGCATGTATAAAAAGATAGCTCATGTCTTCACTTGTTAATGGCAGAAAACTTTATTTAGTTTGGTCAAACAGTATACGAGAAAAGTGCACCCGAAAAATGTGATATTTCTACCGTCACCTCCGGTGGTCTCTTAACATAACCAACATTCAACATTGAACGTTGGTTATATTATCATTTGATAGTAATGTTCATAAGCTGGAAATGAAAACATTAAGTTCAGTAGCCTAGCTAACATAGTAATAAAATTTAGTGCCATTCGTAACATAAGCATAACAACATTCACCACAGTTCAATGGTATTTAAAATGTTTAAAATTTTGTTCAGTATCATTCATCAAAATAGAGCTTAATTTAACTGGTTTCAACTGCCATATCCTTGCCTGATTATCTGCCGCAATCTCCTGTAGCCTCACGGACTGCCAGTTGATGGTCTGCGTAAACGGAGACGAATGCATCGGGCTGAAGTTACGCGAACGACATCCGTCCGTGATGCAGCTCGTTGGCAAAGAGTAATCTCCCTCGGGCTGTCTCACGCACTGCATGCCCTCGCACACAGAGCACTTGAAAGCCAGCCACGTGCAGAGAAGCTTGATGTTTCCCACGCGGATGATAGTACCACGCACCGTCACCAGCTTGCCTGCGACATTGGTTTACAACACCATTACTACAAGTTTGCAACCTGACCTTTTCTATATTACAGTATCAAATAAATTCTGAAAACAAATTTATCATGATCAATGATTTTGATGGGCAGAGGTAGCTGCATGAGCCAAAAATTGTAGGCCTACATAAAACTATGTGTACAATATGCGCTCACCATAGTATTTTACTAATTTCATCAATGCAGTGAAGCTATTCAAGACCATGACTGACTGAACAACAGAATACGTATTATGGACAATCACTTTGTGCAGGATTTGAACATAGGCCTACAGACCTCGAATATTTAGCTTACAACAGAACCCCAACCGTGCATGGCACAACCGACGACTTGATGCAAATTGCATTCCTAATGAAGTAACTAAACTAAAAACATTTCTCACCAAAGTAATTCGCTTTGAGATTTTTGAGCTGAAGGACTGGCTCAAAGTTTCTGATTCTCGCTCGCACAACTGCGAGTTCTATGGGAGGTAAGTCTACGTTCGGCTCTTCATCTTCAAACTGCATAGCCATTTCTTCCTCCAGTTCAGAGACAACAATCTGAGAAATTGATAAACTTCTTTACTTCAAAATGGCCCATGGGACACTGGTATAATAATAAATATTAGAATTACAGAATATGATATCAGATTTATTTCCAGTTGACCCATACATAAGAAAAATAGTAAGAAAATAGAATAGGCTACAAACACATGATACAATTTGCATGCGGTGTGGCTCAAGGAGGATGGAGAAAACTGAGACGAGTCTGCCAGAGGAGAACTTCCTACCAATTATGTGCATCTTGGGGTAGCGAGGACGAATGCCAATGGCAATATCACATTTTATCCCATCACCATAAAAGTAGATAAAAAAAAAACAATCATTTGCCAAATTTTAACACTACTGCAATTATAAGAAGTTGACAAGAATCTTCGAGATGAAGGGATGTGTGAATTGAATAGGCTAGTACTTTTTTGTTCAAGTTGAATATTGAGTCGAGTTAAGTGTGATATTAATATTATTATGTGGAACAGTAATCTACAAAACCTGGGTTCAGAATAATTTGCTCAAATTCCATTTTTGTTGTTGTGAGGTTGGGAGCATTTTAAGCAAGATTTGTTATCTTGCACGATCTTAAGTTCAAGCAAAGTTGCCAAGTATTTCTCGATCCTGCTTGATTTAAAATATGCGTGCTTGCAGAGCCCAACACCCTACAGTCTAATAGGTACTACTTTTTTAAACAGAGCTAGACGCAGGCAATTACAGACCGATAGCACTCTCACCAGCTTTCTCACAAATTTTGGAAAAGGTATATAATAAGAGAGTAGTGGACTTTATGGAATCTATGAACATATTTTCAAAGAACCAACATGGCTTTAGGAAAAATAGGTCAACTGAAACAGCAATAGCTAGCGTCATTGATAACGTAATTGAAAATATAGATAACAATAACAACGATGGCTGTCTTCATGGATTTATCAAAAGCGTTTGACTGTGTCGACCACGTTATTATTTTAGAAAAATTACGTTGTTATGGAATTCGAGGGGTTGCCCTAAATTGGATTAAATCATATCTGAAGGATCGTAACCAATATGTTGAAATAAAGCATAATAATGAAATGGGACAAAGTAAACAGTATAAATCAGAACCACAAATTACCAAACATGGGGTACCACAGGGTTCAATAAACGGCCCACTGCTTTTTAATGTATATGTTAATGATATGCCTGAAAAACTAGAAAATGGCAAATTTTTACTATTTGCGGATGATTCCACCTTAACATTCGCTGGGAAAACTATGCAGGATTTAGAAACAGAAGCTTTCATTGGAACCAATATTGTAGGGCAAAATTTAGAAGAAAATTGTCTCAAAGTAAATAGTAAAAAAAACAAATTCATAGTATTTGATCCAGGCTACAGGGGAGACAGAGATATGAATTTATTCATTGGGCAGGATGAATTAGAAAGAGTGGCGGTTGCTACCTTTCTTGGAATGAAAGTAGATGAAAATCTCTCATGGAATGAACATGTAACTTTTGTATCAGGGAAAATTTGCTCAAGTATTTATGTAATTAAGCAACTGAAACAGTTATGCAACAAGGATTTTTTAAAAACAGCTTACTATGCATTGGTTGAGTCGCACATTACCTACGGGATTATTGTCTGGGGAAATAGTAGTAAACAAAATACTGAAAAAATTTTTAAGCTGCAAAAACGAGTAATTTGCTGCATATTAGGGCTAAAGAAAAATCAATCATGCAGATCACATTTTAAAGCGCTAGGGATACTAACAGTACCAGCTATATACGTTCATAAGGCTACACTCTATTTTAGACAACATTACCTACAACTATGTACAAAAAACTCTGATATGCATCAATATAATACCCGAAACAAACACAACTCTTTCGTACCAACAAGCAGGCTAAAACTAATTGACAAACACCAAAGCATGCCGGGAAAAAACTGTATAATAATTTACCAAATAGTATTAAAATTATTACTGATATCAAGTCTTTTAAAGCAAAACTATATGAATTGTTACTAGGAGAAGAACCATATAATATTGAAGACTATTTCTACAAAAGGAAATAATATAAAATAGAAACCTTACAGGCACTCTCATTCCCATCTGTGATTTGTGTAGGCCTATACCACTGTGACTAAATTTTTTATTACTACGACTCACGTACAATTTGTATAGTTGTAACCAGGGGTCGAAATTAACGCTCGCCCGAGGCTAGTAAAACTTTGCTCGGGCTAGTAAAAATCTTATTTCACTAGCCCGACGGGCGAGTACGTTTTCCAGAGCTTACAATTGCCGTTCAAAAAATCATAATATTTCGCGATATAATATTTCATAATATAATCTTACAATTTTAAATTTGAAAAGCTGGCCAAAATCGGAAGAAAATCGAGAAACGTTTGGAGACGGCCAAATTGAAAACTTGCAAAAGCTCTTTAGTGAGACACTTGTAAATCACGGAGTCGACATTGCAGCGCTAAGTGTTGAATGGGAAATGTTTAAATCCAAGGTTCTGAAGCTGGAAACAGGTCAAACTAATGAGGTTTGCCCTGCATTGCTGTCAAAAGAAATGGGCCTGTCAAACTTAAATAGATTGTTTCTTTTGTTGCTTTCTTTCCCAACAACTTCAGTAGAGTGTGAGCGTGGCTTTTCTCACATGAAAAAAATTAGTCTGATTGGCGGAGCAAATTGGCAACTAAAACAATGTGTGACATTTGACACTTGACAATGTGTGACATGTGACATCAAATTGATGAAAACGTCGATTGAAAAGTTTGATCCTAAACCAGCAATTGAATTGTGGATAGCAGGTGCATTACGCCAAAGACGACCAGATAATAAAACATTCAAGAAGAGGCGGGTTGAGAAAAGCACTGACAGTTTGCCAACATCTGGGGAAGAAGAAGATGAAGAAAATGATGATGATGAAGAAGGAGTAGAAGAAGAAGAAGAAGAGCAGCTGGAGGAGGAGTGTCTGCAATGAGTCAGTATATAAAATTGAAGGTGTGAGTGTGACTGTTACCTGCTGATATCCGTGAGTTACATTGAAGAGGGAATAAGGACAATGTGTTTTTAAGTTTTTGTAACTTGTTATATGAGCAGTTATTTTACTATATGTGGGGGCCAGAGGTGTGTATTCAAGTAAAAAATATAGTAATTTTCATAAATGTGTTTACAGATACGTAGATACAGACTACAGCAGTATATATCTCACGCTAAGTCACAATGCATCTTTTTTAATATCATATAATCATATAATTTTCCATTTACAGTAGAACATACAAAAAATAAAAACCTTTTCATTTAGGCCAATGGTAAACAATATTTCCCACTCACTCCCTAGTCCCCCATAAAAACACGTCAAACCTGGCGAATATTGTGAGTTGTGACCCAAAACTTTCATGTATGAATAATGATCGTTTTACATCAATATAACCTATTTCATTACGGGCTAGTAAAAATGGTCTTGGGCTAGAGAACTATTCATGCAACTAGCCCGGAGGGCTAGTGGCCAAAAAAGTTAATTTCGACCCTTGGTTGTAACATATAGGCTAAATCATATCTCTGAAACACATGTATAATTTTTATTGTTGTGACTTATGTATATTGACAAAGCTGATATTACGAATATAATTATTTTTTGTATGTAATTGTAATGTAATCTAAAAAGCTGATAATAAAAATGAAATGAAATGAAAATGGATTTCACAAAAGATATGTGTAGGCTACCTACCTGATGCATTGCAAGTCCTAGGCAGTTTATTGAATGTTCTGGGATTTCTGCTAAATCCACTTTGAAGGTAGGCCATTGTTCATTGAAATCGTGATCCTCGGCGAGGAGCTTTAAATCAATAGAAAATGACCTCTGTTCTTCTATATCAGTCACAGAATAATGCTTCATGTTTCGTTTGATGAACCCATCTACAGCTTGTATCTTCCGTACTGTTGGGGAGCCCTCTTTATGCACTGCCATGAAAAATGTGGAAGAAGTAACTTTAAATTGTAATATATTCAGAAAGGGTTACAGACAAATCACAGGGTAGGCTTACAACGCCAATTCAAATACGTAATGTACCGGTACTGTAAATTAAAAAATTATAATAGGTCTACAAGTCAAGAAAAGAGGCCTAAAGGTGAGCATACAGCAACCTTTCTCATGCTTTCATCACAGGCAAGACCCGCCCTCACTCATAGCCAATCACTATCAGCGATCAATATTTGCGGGAGCTTGTCTCAGGCGGTTTGCTGGTTGCTACGACCACCTCGCCTGTGATGAATGCATCTGTAAGGTAGTCTTGGGGCAAGTTTAACAGTTGTCAATTGCTTTGGGGGGAAAAGATTAATTTAGGGAATAAGAAATGTCAACGCTTGACGTATTTCTACACATAGGCCTAACAAATAAGACAATACACATATAACAACCGCTATGGACACGAGGATAACGATACGGACATGGACTGGACTGGACTCTTTTTAACTTGCAAGTAATATACATTATAATAGGGACCCATCGCATAAGTGCATCAATATAAATATTAATAACATAATCATAATCATCACTCATTAGAAACTAGAATAAGGCAAGGGGACAGGACATCAACTGTATGGACCGCTGTGGCTCGTTTTCTGTCACCTCTCTGTAATAACAGTAACACACACATGTACTGTAATGTTTTAACAGAAAATAAATAATAATAATAATAATAATCTTGTAACTAGACCCGACATGTAGGCCTACTGAACTTCCAAGTAGGCTAATAACAACCTCAATCTAATAAAATCGAAGTTAGCTTATCGACACAAACTTCGTAGGTAGGGTACATACCTTCCTTAAGATGGTACAAATTCCACCCCCGGTATGCTCCGTGGACACCTTGGAGCATATCCGTAATCGGTCGTTGGTTATAGACTTGTGACGCGCTGCAGTCAGAGTTGGACGAGCCCTGCGATGAGGGCAACGAGGTCGAGCCCCGACCTCTCCCTCGCCAGTTGTTCTGACCCCTGTCAGGGTAGGACCCACGCCCGCGACCTCGACCGCGATGCTGCCAACCCCCGCGATGTTGCCACCGACCTCGGTTCCACGGGGGCTGGTTGCCTCTGTTCATAGTCAGACCTGAGTAGCAAATGTATAAATAATTTTTTATAAAATGTTCAAATGAAGGGGTGGACCACTACAATAGGTAGTGTTGGCAAGAAAACTTTCAAGAGACTTTTTCAGAAAATTTTCAAATAATTTTTATTGCTAATATGATTTAGGTTGGTGATCTTACATCATCTGATAGTATTAGATACCAAAGAAAAGCATGTGGAATTGTGATACTGAATACCCATTTAAATGTCCATTCAATGCAAAAATGCATCTTGTTGCCTGCCAGAAAATTAAAGTTATATTCAAACAAAATGTCTTTGAACACCTTCTATATTAAGGGCCAGTATTACAATCAACAAATAACAATAAAATCTGTTGAAGATAACAAAGCAATTTGTTGTAAGCAATAATTGGTTGATTTCAAAGAAGATACTGAAGGGAGGTTTCCAATGGTGAAAACAAGCTACTCGACAAATAAATAGTAAGGTTGTGTGCTGTGTCTCAAATCGATGTTTTTCGCTAGTCGACTAGCGTAGCCGACTAACCTAACAATAGGGCTGAGTCGTGTAAACGTTTAAACGTGTAAACGCCCGCGCGAAAATATACGTGTACAAATATTCATACACGTTTAACCGTCATCCTATACTCTCCCGACCAATCCCCCTCCCCCAAAACCCAAACTCGCAGATTTTTCCGATGGGGCGAGTTCAGGGACTGGGCGACGAGCAACGAGGCATTGCTTAGTGTGTGGGGTCCAAATAACTGTAGATAGTTGGACAATTTCATGGTGAGTAATAAGATGCCCTCCCCCCCCCACGCACAACACCGCGTACACGTAACACGACCAACCCAAACGCGCTTTTCCCTGTCCCGTCCCTTGTTTTTGACCCGAAAGAACAAAGCACGCATTGGTTAATGCACACGAGATGGAATCCCCCCTCAACCCCCTCCCCCCCGTGCTCAACAAGCAAACAAATACGGTTCGTTGTTGCATTCTCAATAATCTCAACCCGAACGCTCTCCCTCCACTCCTCACACCACGACCCGCTCAACACAAACCGCGGCCCACCAGCCATGTGTCCACAAGAGACGGTAACAGGCCACCGATGATTGTCACATGAATGGATGACAATAGTATTCAAGGTCGGACTATTGGGGTGAGGGGGAGGGGGAGGCGAGTTCGAGCCAGACCAGACGACGAGACATAGTTTGTTGTGTGGAATCAAAATAGTGGTCCTGGACAGTTGGGGACATAAAAGATCTGTGCTATTTCGTTGACTTTTTTTGTGAAAATTAGAACTTGATTCTTTTATCGTTTTGTGAACTGGACAGGTGTTACGTTTAAACGCGAAAATTTAGGGATACTAAACGTTTACAAAATTAAACGCATTCTCCCAGCCCTACCTAACAATTAGTAACAATTAATTATAACAATCGGTAATTGTTGTTTTAGTTGGCGAGGTAGGCGAAGCAGGCCAAAATAGAGATTTGAGATACGCCCTAATACAGCATTGAAATAGCGGGCCTAATTACAATAAGTAGGCTATGTTAGTAACGATACGATAATCAACAAGTGTGTGAGTTGCTTTTCAATACAGATACAATACCAGTAAGTTTAAGTTAAATATAAAACCCATTTTTTAAAGTACAAAGATCAAGTTATATGATAACATTAAATATTTTTTTTTTTTAATTTGTTGAGAATTTTCACGAAAATTTTCATGAAATTTTCAACAAATCAAAATTTTCTGAAAATTGCCAACACTAACGATAGGGCAATAGAAATTTGTTGTGACCTTTCCATACCGGCTATGTTTTGTATGTTATTGTTTTCATTTTTGCTAATTTATTAGTTGATACTAAAAAATGATTACTTGTTGTAGGGTATTTGCTTATCGGTTCAAAAACGTTCCGAGTGCAGTTTCTTAAGATGATATTTTGAAAAAATCATGGTGACTTTGAAAGCATTCACAATTCATTATTTAGACATACACATTGTGAACGGTCAAAAGACAAATATGCCATTGAAAGAAATACAATAATGTAAAATATAATGTAATACAAAGCACTATTTAATAAATAAATAAATAAAAATTACCAACCAATTTGTACCATATGTTGGCCTAGTGCAGTTCAAGTTTTAATTTACATACCTAGCCTAATTAATTACCCTATTGTTGACTGTTGTACAACAATAATAATAAAAACAAAATAAATAATAATAAAATAATAAAAACAAAAAATAATAAACATAAAACAAAACATAAATAAACATAAAATACTAAAAACAAAAATAATAATTGAAATAGAGAGAGAGCAATGAATAACAAATGCCTATTATGACACAAATCGTGCAGACAGGCCTGAATAGGCCATTCATAGTTCCCACGTGACGTCACTAGCGGCCATGATTGCGATACAATTGAGAAGAACCAATTCTAGATCATTTGTAAATATTATTAAAATTCAATAAATAAGCCTAATATAGAATTTTAAAGTAAAAATAAGTAATAAAACAATTAAAAAATACCACTTTTATTAATTTTATTTAAAAAAACAGGCTGAACTTTAAAGAACTAAGCATTTATGTGTTCTACCACAACAGCCTTCAATTGTTTTTCCATGGCAACGTCAAAGTTTGATCGCAAATGTGGCCGCCACGCGCAAAGATGTGACGTACGTGCAACCTATGAATAATGAATATATTGTTTATTGTTATATTAAAGCCATAGAATAATACATGGAAACATATTTTATAAAATTAGACTGCGTTTCGTAACGTAGACTAATGCTACGTTTACAGCTACGCGTTGCGAGCGAAGCGAGGGCGCGAGCTCCAATCAGCGGCCGAGTTTGTAACTTCTTTGCATGAAACTCGGCCGCTGATTGGAGCTCGCGCCCTTGCTTCGCTCGCAACGCGTAGCTGTAAACGTAGCAATAGGCTACAAAACGATGCATAATTGTACAAAATTACACATAATAGCCTACATATATGATTCTAATAATAGGCCCTACATATGATAGGCCCTAGGCCTACACATTTTGTGGATAGGCCTAGCAGAAATGATTTCAAGCTGGATTTGAAGGAAGGCATGGAGGGAAAGTTTGCCTAGCAGGAATGATTTCAAGTTAGATTTGAAGGAAGGCATGGATAGGGAGAGCTTCGTATGTTGTTGGGTAGCTACATAGGCTAGGCTAGATCTGGGTAGACCTAGGCCTAGGCCTAGGTTTGGATTTGTGGAGAGAACGGTTAGAGAATGGAATGAGTTACCCGAGGAGGTAGGGCAAGGGAATTTAGAAATAGAATGAGGGATAGGCCTATGAAGGGATGGGGAGGTATGGACAGGTTGCCACCGGGCAGTTATGGCACATTTGCAGACATAAAGTGTTACATCTAATTTAAGATTGTTGTAGATAGTTAGGGCTAGAAGTTATGGACCTTTCGAGAGGCCTAGGCCTACCCTAGGCTTTCGGAAATTAATGCAATGAAAATACAATGCTTGATTTCAAAATAAAACAAAAACGATTCAACATACCAATTGACGTTTAAAAATGTAGAATTATGCCATCCACCTTGTCCTTCAAATGCCCACACCACACCGAGTACGAGTGAGGTTATGTACATTTTGAAAAACATCCTTTGGCGCTCGCCACAAGCGTCCCTTGCGCCTTGTAAATATTCGAGCGCGCGAAATACAAATTCCTGTTTCTGAGTCCCCCTCCCCCCCCCCCCCCCGCCCCCTGCAACCAACCAACCCCAAATCCCTTAATCTAGCAGAAAATTTGGATGGGAGTGAAAATAAAATGGTAAATATTATTAATCGTTAAACACTTGTCACCAAATTCTATAAATACTTATTTACCACGCTTGGGGCAAGGGGCTCCATGTCCGCCGGCAAATGACGTATGGCAGTGGCGGATTTCAGTTTAGAAAGCGGTGCAGCAGCGCGCGTAGTTTAGTAAGCGGTGTAGTAAGAAAAGAAACAACATGCCGTAGCCTGCATGTTTCTGATTTGCGAATTTTTAGGTTAACGTTTGTTTCTAAACGTTGACGGCTAGTGCTGTCGAAGTCTCGCTGGGCTATGATGGATGTCAGTAGAGAAGCAAAGTCACGGATAATATTAACTGAACACGAAGTAGAAAACGTAAGTGGCACCTAGAACTAACTCTGAACCCAATGGCCTAGGGCCTAGGGGGCTTTGTGCTCAGGTTGTAATGTTTGTGTAAAATGTCAGTCATACTGCTGTATCGATTAGCATTTCTTCAAAGACACTACAGCCTGGTGCTAGGCTTCAAGCCTGATGCCAGAGTAGCCTAGGCCTAGGCTAATCCCTATTCATAAATTAGCCTAGACTCGGGGACTGATCTGCACTCAGTGCGCACTGATTGCGGCTAGCGCATTCGACTGGGAATAGACCTAGCCGTGTGCACTCAGTGTGCCTTTTCGTAATCGATTGGGAGTGCATACTAGAAAAGTGTTGCACTACAGTGCACTGGCTTCAGACCGCAGTGCGATGTCGCACCACGGCGTTTAGTTGGGAAGTGCATTAACTTGTTGTTGTTATTATTATTCTCTTCACTGTTGGCCGTACGCTAGTGGCAAGAGACTCTTCTTCCTTCATTTCTCCTTTCGCATCCTTTACATCTTCCTCCAACACCCACTTTGCTTTTAAAATTCTTCTCAGTTTTCCTTGCTTCCTTCCCCTTCCATCACCCCCCTTGCTTCCAACCTTCCTCCTTCCCCAGGACCATCGCCTTTCGCCTTTTCCATCAACCTGGGTTCGGGTTTAGGCCTCAGTAGAAGAAGAAGAAGCCTGTCGGCAAAAGCCTTTACCTTCCCAAGCCCCACAACTTCCCCGTCTAGCCGGTTCCACTCAACGGTCGTCCTTCCCAGGAAGGAGAACTTGCCAACATCCGTCCTCCATATCCTTCTATCTTCCACTGATGATCCCCCCCCCCCCCCCTTGCCATGTAGCTGGCTCCATCAACCGCCCTACTTAACTCTCCCCACCCCTCATGCTTCCTTACTACCCTATACATTTTACCCAGCCGATCCCTCCGCCTTGTGTCCTCAAGCGTCTCCCTGTCTTAGCTCCCTGTCTTAGTTCCAAGTCTTAGCTCTTTGACCAATTCCGTTACACTCTCGTACCCTCTCCTACCATCCCCCAGCTCTATTTCCACCCATCTATTCGCCCTTCTAAGCACCCTTCTCGCCGCTCTCTTTTGAACCCCCTCCAGAGCATCTCTCCCCTTAGCATCATGTGGGTCCCAAACTGCCGCTGCATACTGCAAACCTGGCCTCACCAGAGCTCTGTAAGCATGATCCCTTATTTCCCTGCTTGCTCCCCTCAGCACCCTCATAACAAAGTTTAGATTCCTTACTCCCTTGCCAACCAACCTGCTAATCGGCTCTCACCACTCCAGCGTGTCTGCCAGCCACACCCCTAGGTACTTAATAACCTCCACTCTCTCCAGAATTTGCTCCAGAATCTCGTATGTCGGTCCACCCCTCTTCCCCTGCCTCCTTCAAGTGTGAACCTTACCCACTTACACTTCCCTGCATTTAAACTCATCCTATTTACTCTCACCCACTCCCCCAGCTTCCCCGTGTCTTCTCCCAGTAAGACCTCATCCCCCTGTCCTTTATCTCCCTGTAGGCCTAGATGACACAGTCGTCTGCGAATAACCTCACCCTTGCCCCCATACCCTCCGCTATGTCATTGATGTAGATGCCGAACATCAGAGGCCCGAGCACACTACCCTGAGGCACCCCTGATGTCACCTTCACCTCTTTTGACATAACGTCTCCCACCCTCACCCTCTTGACTTCTTCCCTCTAGGAAGTCACCCATCCATCTTACAACCCAACCGTCCTCAATCACACCGCCAATCTTCCCCAATAGCCTCTGGTGTGGAACCTTATCAAACGCCTTCTCAAAATCTATGAATACCGTGATCCACCTCGCCCCCGGGTCATTCCATATGAAATCAACCAGCACATTTTCATGTCCCCTTTAGATTTTGATGAAATTTGGTACAGTTGTTAAGAATACAAAAAAAACGCACACGTATTTTTTTTTTTCGCTCTAACTTTCACCGTTTTTGATTGACGGTTCTTGAAAAAACCCAAATTTGGGTTTACTCGAGCGTGCCCGTAAATTTGTAACTTTGGAACCGTTTGACCTAGAAGGCTGATTTTTTTTGGTAAATGGTGCTATTATTATATCCTTTGTACATACATAACAACATATGCACTTTATTGTTTATAACTTCACATTAAAACCGATTTTTGGATTTACAGAAGTCTACTGCCCAAAAGGGTATTTTTAAAATTTTGAAAAAAATATATTATATTTGTACATATATGCATTACATGCACAGCAAATTTAGTTTTGTGGAAACTTCAGGTTTAGAAGATACAACCTAAAAGGTGTGGTAATGTGCAAATATACAATTATATTACATATATTATATAATAAAACTGGTTGAAGTTTGTTTAAAGCCCCACAATCACTCCACGGTATCAACCATGGCATGGGGTATTTTTTTAGTCATGGAGAGATTAAACCAGAGTGTTGATATGGGTGTGGGACATTTATTTCTACAGTGAAACTTCTTTATAAAGAACGTCTTTATAACAAAATGATCTATACATAACTAACTGTGTTTGAGGACCCAAAAGGTTCTTATGCATGTAAAGGTAGGCCTACCATCTTTATAAAGAAATGTTCTTTATAACAAAACAATAATAGAGCCCCCAAGAGTTCGTTATAAAGAAGTTTTAGTGTAGAATATGTCTGAAATAATGGTATGGTAGGAAATGCTTGTAGTCTGTTCAATGTATTATGAATTATGATTTATGAAGCCATTTCTTTCCATGATTCAAGTTTGTATGAGGCTTCTTCACTTTCCTTGGTACTAAGTGTGTAAGCTCGCCCTGTTGCGATTCACGGATCAATTAAAGTGAGAAGTAAGAACTTTTCTCGAATAGGGGCATGAGGAATTTCATTGCACCAGTTATTCCAAAAAGATTTTTCCTCTGATTTCCATGTTTTTGTTTGTTAAATGGATTGCAACAAACATACATACAACTTTGAGTGGGTTTATCCATTTTCTTGGGGCTAGGTTAGTCTTGCCTAAGAGCTGTGCTAGTTTCAATTACCTATTGTAGGCCTACATGCCTGAACACTTACACTTACAGGGCTTATAACTAGAAATACCACTGAATGTAATGTAGGTACAGTATTATATAATCCCTTATGGCCTTAGTAGATAAACATAACACTATAAACACTGTTAACTGTGTGCATACACAATGTTTAAACAGGCTGAGAAAACCATCTGCTTCCACCAAGGAAGTAGGCCTAGAACAACTCACAGGAAGTAGAATGCAACAGCCCTCTCTACTATAGATTGTAGAAAACACAGCCCTTCCAAGTTTGTACAAGACACACAAGCCTTTGGCACTTAAGCCTACTTTTACACACCAATTTCAAAAAAATGTGATAAGCATTTCACACATAGGCGTGCGCAGCGTCTAACATTAGAGACGGCACGAGGTGGCGTGGCACCGCTGGGGTCTGGGGCAAAGCCCCAGCCGCCGGAGGCAATTTCGCCGTAGGCGCAAAAAATTTCGAGTTAGTGCAATAACTTTTATGGTCTAAAACGCGATTTTAAGACACGACGCTTTCCGGTGCCATAGAAGCTTGTGGCCCCTACAGAGCTATGTTTCGTTTCATTTAAATAAAAGATAAATTAAAAATGATTTGCACAGCCCCAGGTAAAGTGTGCCTTTGTGTAAAAACGCGCTACTGACAGTGCATTTTAATTTAAAGACTAATTGAAAGTTAAGTTTAAAGTTAAACCGTTGATTGAGTAATATAGGGTAGAGTCGCAACACAATCGTCAGTTTGTCTACCGCCTTATGCTGCCCAACATACTTTAGTCGGGTAGTATAAGTTCGCCAAACGACGCGATGACGGAGTTTTTGGCTGTCTTCGTATATTTTCGGTGAAGTAGCCGTCCAATCAGGCTCCGTCATAGCGTCGCTTGGCGAACTTCTACTACCCGACTCAAGTATTTTGGGCAGTGAACGGCGGTAGACAAACTGCCGATGGCGTGGGCCATCTACCCTATATTACTCACTCAAGGGTTAAAGTAGTATTGCTGTCAAGTCATTCATAATACCTGAACAGATCTGAATTATACCTTCTTTCCATGTAGTGTACAATTCTTGGAGGAGCAATCATTATTTAAAATGGGAAGGAACACAGCAGTTTAACCATTAAACTGCTCTCAGCCCAGGCTGGGTCTAGACTCTAAAGGAATTGGGGTCCAGCACGGCCCGACCGCCAAGTTGACACATTAGGTCCGGCCTGGGCCGAATAGGCCTGGGCCGTGCGCACGCCTATGATTTCACATACAATAATGTATTCCAGACAATTATACCTACACATTAGGGGCATTAAACATTTATGAGTCCTAAACCCAACGTTTCCACAAAACGAAATTTGCTGTACATGTAACAAACATTGGTACAAATCCAAACAAAATTTTTTATTTTTTTAAAAATACCCTTTTGGGAGGGGGGCTTATTTAAGTACAAAATTAATTTATAAAGACCACACATAAACAATTTAGTGTAGATGTTTTTGACTAATTAGAAAGGATGAAATTAGAAAGGATGAAAGGTTAATTTACAAAAAAAATCAGCCTTCTAGGTCAAACGGTTCAAAAGTTACAAATATAGGGGTGCGCTAACACGGACCCAAATTTGAGTTTTTGGGCAGCCCGTAACTCCAAAACGGGTAAAGGTAGAGGCAAAAAAAAAAATACGTATGTGATTTTTTCAAGTTTTTAACCAACGCTGAAAATTTCATAAAAATCCAAAGCGTACATGAATATTTTCTCCTTTTTTTGGTTGACTTGATATGGAATGACCCCCCCCTATCCAGAACTCGTGCCATGTCCTCTGTCATTCCCAACAGCTGAGTTTCACATGAATAGAATATAAAGCCGGCTGCCCGACCTTGCGTTGTTTTGCGTGAAAGCCACGGACGGCTCAGATCGACCAATCAGGAGAGACTTGCGTGATTGACAGTGCAGCGCTGCAAAAGTTGACCAAACCTCAACTTTTGCAGTGCGTTCACGCAACCAGAAGTGCGTGCGCATGCGCACAACCACAAAACGGCAGGCAAGATGGAAAAGCAGTAGTTTTGAGGTAATGGCTTCTAGTTCTGGGTTTGTTAACTTT
The DNA here is from genome assembly GCA_945910005.1 of Isoperla grammatica. NCBI lineage: Eukaryota > Metazoa > Arthropoda > Insecta > Plecoptera > Perlodidae > Isoperla > Isoperla grammatica. Next base: position 56,203,467 of record OX246738.1, read on the forward strand.
AAAGTGTATGTAACTACCCCATGACGTACAGAAACATAGGAAATGTAAAATAAGTAAATAACCTTATACCACGGCCGTCTGTTTTGAGTTCCACTAATGAAAATATTTATGTCAGGTACGATACTAGTCTCGTCACGCCCGCCGACCGCTGCACGCAAACGCAATGTCGGGAATACATTCAAAAATGTCACGCATAAACGCAGCGTGCTGCAAAAACTTGCGTTTTCTCCACGCAAGGTCGGGCAACCGCCTTAACTGAGGGCGGTGCGAGTGCAGTGACTTAATGCACTTATTTTCTTCTAGTCTGCCTGTTCATCTGGTACATACGGCTCCACTGAAACATGGAACTTCAAGCGGTTTTCCAGGGTATGCTACGATATTCAAACCCATACAAAGCATTGTATTTATTTTATGTTTTGCTGTTCACAACCTGTCATAAGATATGATTAAAATTTAAAATGATTGTCACAATGTGTCCTGGAATTTACAAAGCTTAAAAGTGGGAACAAATTGCCCAGAGCCCAATTCAAACAACATTACTGTAATTACTAACCAATCATAAGCAAGGAGTCTTGTCACTCACTGCCAGTCCTGATCCCACTGTCTGATAGAAAAAACTATTATTGCATCATAATCAAATTGTCCAGTACACTTGCATAGAACAAATGTGCATTGCCATTTGCCGTGTACACTAGTGAGGCCTAGGCCTACTTAATTTTTAACAAGACATAGGCCTATTTCATGCACCTTTACACCCATAGGCATCGTAGGCCTACTACTGATTAGGTACTCCGGTGGTGAACTTTAGTTTGTTTTGACTTGAAAGTCAGTAGATGCCTAACGGATTTTTCATAGTACTGTAGTGTGGAAACTCATAGGCTGTAGACTGTAGACAGAAACATATAGGCTACTATAACAAAATACTGTATAATGTTATCGTAACTTTATCATTAATTAATTTATAACAAATTAACAGTACCATAGACCTTCTACAAGTATTTATTTTATTTATAACAAGTAACAACTGTATTATCATTAGTAAATAATGTGTTTTCTACAGAATTTTCGAATCAACATTGAAAAATATAACGAAACTGAAATGGAATTCGATTTAATTGGGCTCCAACCCGCACTCGCCAATGCTTTCCGAAGACTTCTCCTTTCGGATGTTCCCAGTATGGCTGCTGAGAAGGTGTTTGTTTACAATAACACAACACTAATCAAGGATGAGGTTCTGTCACACAGGCTGGGTTTGGTTCCACTCAAAGCTGATATGCGAATGTTTGAATACAGACAGCAAGGTAAGTAGGCGTGCTCACCAAATCACAACATGTCACTGTATCAGGTTCATACTATTGATGACATTGGATAGTAATATTGTAGTTGGCTCTAGAACATTGGGAATAAAGTAGACGTCCATTCCTTGATCAGCAATAAAGATTAGGTGAACCGTGAAAGTGGTATTTGTGCACTGCCTGTTACAATTCTCCCTGTGTGGGAAAAGTGGTGCTACATATACCTAAAGGCCGATCCACAATTGAAATAAGGGTTGAAATAAGAATCCGTGAAATATTGAAATAACAACGAACTGGTTCACAACAGACCCGTAGTACCTTATTTCAACATAGGAGAGCGTTTCAATCGAGCACTTTTCGACCGGATCTGACGCCATAGTCACGGCCTACTCCAAACCTATAGCAGGCCGTGGCCAAATGGGGTTTTGCACTGCGACTTTTTTCCACTCGCAGCGCCAGCACCGAACTGATCTGTCAACAACGAGCTGTCAAAATAATAAAATGGCAACATTATGAAGAAAACGAGGTATGGCGATAGTAACTGCTCACCAGCTAAAACGATTAACGATGGGCAACCACGTTGTGAAAGTTTTGTATGTTTCTTGTTTGTTTTGAAGATTTGTTTTTAAAATCAGAATATTTTATTGGCCCCTCAAAATAGACTAGACGCATTCTGGTGGCAAGAAAATAAACTACTATAAGGATGAGTTTATCTGTCAATTGTTCATTGTTGCTTTATTGTTAAATCATCAATGGCGCAGATAAGGGTGTTGCTTAGCAGCGCTATCTATGTGTTAGTTTGAGTCTCCAATTGTTTGACAGCTTGAAGTTTGTACATCGATTCATTTCATTTGTTTCATTGTTGTAAAGCAAGCTTGCAAGAAGCCTACGACGACTACATTAACAACAACAACAACAACGCCACCACCACCAACAACAACAACGACCATATCCGGTTCGACTGGAGTAGGCCTTCTCTTCTCGAGCTCTGATTGGTTCGTCATAAGAAGTTGAAATAAGAAATGGAATTGAATCATTTCTTATGACTATTTCAATCACTGTGACAGTTGTGAACCACAGCATTGTTATTGCATGTTCCATTTCGCTTAAACCTTATTGCTATTTCACTATTGCAACTCTTATTTCAATTGTGAATCCGCCTTTACACAGCAATCCACTTTCGAATGAATCTACTCCATGAAAATGGAGTCGACTACAAAAGGAGACGGGTAAGAATCGAGTACCCGATGTCATCTCTAGTAGGCCTACATACAGCTTGACATCTTTCTGCCTTGTTATCTATGGTCAAAGCTCCAACAGCGAGTTACTCCTCTTTCTCAATCACGATATGGTAACCTATAAACAAAACCTATTGAAGAACTTTTTTCTTTTTCAGAGGACGAAGAAGGAACTGAACAGGATACTTTGGAGTTTGAAATAAAAGTCAGGTGTTCATGGAATGTCAGTAACTTGAAAGATTCAAGCCTACCAGAGGATATTTACATAAACCACAATGGTAATTTCATTTTCAGATCAACTCACATGTTTTTTGTTTGTACCTACTTACAAGACAACTATGCAGCTTATAAACTGCAACTAATCCAAATTGTCATGTTTTCACACAAAAGATAGACATTCTAAAAACAACAATAATTTATGATTTGATTTAGCACTTCCTCTAGGCCCTTACCTGTTAAAAAACATACAATCATGATCCATGGATTAAATTTTCAATGCCTATGATCATTGGGCCTATATGTATCTGAAATCAATTAAAAGATTATGATTGGGACACATCGGTCATTGTCCTATAAACTGCAATTAAGTAGCCCGAAAAGCACACAAGTGCATTTTTTAGTTTCTATTATGTTCCCAACTACTGTTTACAAAGGCTTCTTTTGGTTAGAGGCAACAACGTAGACCTACTATCTCTTGCAAGTCTATTTTACTATGCATTTAAAAGATGTGCTAATCTATGTCCAACTTGTAACACCGATGCACACAAATGCACATGCAATCGAGGATCATCTATGTATCTGTACCTATGTAGGTTATGCACAACCCTTACTTCATTTAAAGGGGTTCTCACCCGCTATATTTATTTTTTACCATAATATGATCTACTGCACCACACCAATCGATAATGAACCATTAAACATCGTAAGTTGAAACCTGTGAATTGTTATTAATTAATGAAATTTCTGGTTAACTGCCGCGGCGACTGTTGGTGTCAGCCGGCTTTTGGTGCGAGTGTACTCGAAGCGATATATCTAGACGGCCTTGGTGTACTCCATTCGACACCGCATAGCAGACCGCGTTCATTGTGCATGCGTTGACTATTTCCCCTCCCAATACTACTACTCTCTCTCTCTCTCGCTTGGCTTACTTGACACCAACTCGACAGTCGACACCCGCCGACTCGTCGTGCACAGCAACGCTCAAAACGAAATGGAGCACCCGATTACACATCTTTATTTTGTACCTGAACGGAAGCTCCGATTACAAAACCAAAATATACGAAATACGCAGAAAAGAAAGACGCAGCAAAAAGTATTACATCATTTTTTTTTGGAGCAGAATCGTCCAAGGTCCCAAGGCATACAGGTCGTCCCAATGCTTTTTCTTATGGGAGATTTTTGCCGATGGGACCTAGCTCGAAAATCACTAACTTTGATATTTTTTCCCCGGGTTATCGTGAACCCGATTTCTTTTCATTTAGTCGCTAATTTCATAGCTAATCAGCCTTAGTTAAACATATTTTTTTGGTGTAGCGGGTGAGAACCCCTTTAATGTTGTTTGCTGTAGAGTAATTAGAAATTAGAATGTCTTTGCTCGCCTTCATCATTCCCTATGTCACTCATAATTTAAAGAACTAGGTTTACAACTAAATGCATTGTCATGTTCATAGGCGCCGACTACGCCCCTGATGAATCCCAGGGGGGGCTGAGCCCCCCCCTGAAATTTGAAGTTTGTACTGTTTTGTCTGAAGAAAAAGTTCATTATAATAATAATAAAAATAAATAAAAACAATTTAGTCATCAGGTCATAATTCACTCAATTTAAATTAATTTTTTTGTTATTGTTTTTCTGAATTTAAATTAAAAAAATATTGTGATTTCTAGCTTGAAATATCAGATACTTGCAGTTAGTGTTGGAAAATTTCATGAAATTTATGTTTTTGAAAGTTTCATTGAAAGTTTCGTTGAAAGTTTCATGAAATATTGAAATTTTGAGAAAGATTGATTTTCATGAAAATTTGACACATTACCATGAATTTAATGCATTTTTTTAGATTAGTTTAAAATAGGCTATGTATAAAAATAAAGAAAGGACATTTTGACTTAACCTGTCACTCTCAGGGCAGGTATATAATACAGATACCAATATACTTCTCTTAGTTTTATTAGAGAAATCTGAATATACGTTTACCACACGAACCAAGTCCGTACTTAGTTGTACTATATGTACTCGACAATCAGCTCCAGTTTCTGTTTACTTTACCACGGATTCTGAGATTGTACATTATCTAAATTTAGTAAATATTACTGATCGGCAGTGCGTGCTTGCTCAGATACTTTCTCGGTACATACAAACGTGTTTACCAGGAAAATCTCGTACGAATGCAGTTTGTATGTACCGAATCGTACAGACTCGGCTAAACGTAGTATATCTATCTTTTACCCGGGGTCTCAAACTCTGTAAAGTTAGGCTCAACTTCACTGTCACTGTCTATGTGACCAATCAATATACTGTATTCTAAATAACTTTAAATGTGACCAATCAATATACTGTATTCTGAATAACTTTAAAAGTAATAAATACTTAACTAGTAACAATGTAGCTATAAAATATCAATCTTTCACGTTTTTTTGAAAGTTTCACTTGATGCCTTGAAAGTTTCAATTTGAAACTTTCAAATTGAAACTTTCAAGTTGAAACTTTCAAGACTTCCAACACTACTTGCAGTCCAGAACGTTCTCAGGTATCAAAATCCAAAAGCAAATTAGGTTCAAGTATTTAAAAAACTGATATTGAAGGCAAGCATTATCTTGTAGAATCCCAATTACTTACTCCCAACTTCCTAAGCCCCAAAATTAATTACTAAATAATTCTCGTCATCGTTCTAATTTTTGCTGGTGGTTTTTTGGTTTTTGCACTACAAAAACGACAGTATTTCGGTATTGCATTCAGTACGGTATTTTTTTCTGAAACGCTCAGAACGCGCTCTAAAGGCCTGAATTTTAAATTTTGCCTGCGGCGCTATTATTGGGGGCCTATGCCCCCCAAACCACCCGTGTTTTTTCTCCTCGATAGATAATATGAATTATAATAATATGAATTATAATAATATGAATTATAATAATATTAATATGAATTTTGAAATATGGTAAGCCTAGTTTTTATGCGAGTCCTTTCTGAGCCCCCCCCTGAAATGTTAACAAGTCGGCGCCTATGGTCATGTTCAAGTGTTCCAAAAGGTACAGCAGGATAACAGTTTACTCTAAAATAAAATAAAAACAGTAGGTAGGTCGCCAATGTAGATGAAAATTGAAAACGCAAACATATTGCTAAAACATTGTAACTAGCTGTGTCGAAACATCTTATTGTCAAGTATTGTCTCTCTAATAGCAACTTTCAACTCTCAAAACTCATCTTACTCGAAGTTAAGCTGTTGGATCTTATCCTTATAATCAGTAACTTGTGGTCTTGATAACTTAGCGTGGGTCGAGATTAGGGATGTCAACGGGTACCCGTTACCCGCCCGGTACACACGGGTACGGTTCCAACTTTTCTTCAATACCCGTTACCCGGTACTACCCGTTCCCTTCTTCTGTTCAAAACGAAATCAATTTAACATTGCGATATTCCCTACCCTTGGCGTCTTTGTGCGACCGTACGAGCCGCGCTTTTCAATTTGCCGGCATTTAACTTGACACCCCCCCCCCCCCCCCCCGTCATGATTAGTCATCGTCGCAAAAAATGAGACGTAAAGCCCAATTAGTATCATCTTCTGTTGGCCTATGGAAAAATGCTGCGGAAAGGTTGCGAGTCCGAGGGAGCGCACCCCCCCATCGTAGTTTTACGCGATCATGTTCTCGGGTTCGAGCTCGGGCTATGACGTCATCGCTTGGACGCAGCCGACTACCGCCTACCGTAGCAGAGACGCAAGCTTTGAAGCTTTGTTGAATACTTCCGCGATAATGTCTCTTTCCACAACTTTGCGAATCATTTGACACCCATGACGATAAAACGCGTATTTAGTATTATTTACTACCCGGGTAGTCCGGGTACGGCGCGAGGGTACCCGGGTACAACTATTTCCGGGTATTGACATCCCTAGTCAAGATACTTTTAACTAAAACTGAACATCGACATTCTTATAGAAATGTTCATAATTTTAGATTTACATCTAAGACTGGACTTCTAAAATATTAGTACTTGCTTAGTCAATTTAAGAGTTCAGATAGTGATCAGTGTATTTCGTATTTAACTTGGCAATAAGCATAACAAACTAGCCTAGCCTATATTACTTATTCTATTCGAAAACATAGAATCAAATTAATAATATAGTAAGGCCTATTTGACTGACATACATTCCCGTTATCAATGTATATTGTATATCATATATATAATGTTGTTTTGTACTTGTGTTTCTATTCTTTCAAGTGTATACAAAACACATGAAGTGGCTCCCAATCGGCAACCAAGCCCAGCTGTATTCGGCTGCCGATGTGGGTCCCCTTTATGACGATATTCTGCTGATCAAGATGCGGCCTGGACAGGAAGTAGACCTCAAGCTTCACGCAGTCAAGGGGGTCGGGAAGGACCACGCCAAGTTTGCACCAGTCGGTAGGAGCGCTCATTTCACACTGGTTGTTAAGCAGTTGCATCTTTTAGATCCCAAATTACCAGCTTCATTAAAGGCATATTATTAGTATCACATAAAACTAAGTAGGTTTTGTTCAAAAGTAGACAATAAAAAAAAAGAAATGCGTGATCTTTGGCATCCATATGTCTACTCGCCGTACAACGGTTTGTATTGACGTGTGCCCCGAGGCGTGTGATGTCGATGGCTAGATAGATAGGTGGGGTTGCCAGGCAAAGGTCGCACACAAGAATGACACGTGTAACCTGCAGCTATTGGCATTTCACCTGGCTGGATGGTTTCTGCTTGTGGCTTATGGTGAACACAGTGACATTTATGATGTCTCTAGTTACAGTATTTTTACTTATAAGTGTTAATGTTTCTATAATAAATTAGTATTAAGTTATAAGGAACGGCATTGTAGTGCGAGTCAAATTGTAGTTCAGTCAAACGTTAGGGTATGGAGTTTGTTTATTTATTCTAGCTAAGATTATGCCTACAATGGTATAAATATTGTGTATTTAGTCTCAAGTCTAATTACTTATCTCACTGCGATGTGTAATGGATCTGATTCAGACATGTGGCAGTTTCTTATGTTTATATTTCACCCACTCATCGTCTCGATTAGCCAAGTTGCAAAAAATGGGGCGTAAAACCCAAATATCATCATCAAGTGTTAGGTGATTAAAGTTAATAAAAATGTTACACTAAAACCCAATGTGCCACCACATTTTTCTTGACGTTTCCCACCACTGTTGTCGATCGTTTTCGCACGTGGAGTGGAGAGTAGCTATAGCTGATGTTTTGCCATGTTCAGGGAATGCACGTTAATGTGTCGAAATCCGTTGTAGATACTAATACACTACAATCACAATTACCACACACACTTATTATTTTTTTCAACGTCCTCATGACAACATAACGACCATACATCGATATTCATTAAAGTGCACTTGTCACAAGTACACCTGTCGATGTTTCCTTTTCGACTATTGAATGTTTTAAGTCTGGCTTCTTTTTCCTCCTGTTTTCTTTGATTTTCCGTTTGCTCACTTTCGGTGTAAATCGGCTCAAAACTGTAGGGAGACAAGCCTAGCATTGTGCGCTAGCCACAGGCTTTATCTACTTGCCGAGCGGTCGTTGATGCGCAATGCGAGCAAACAACAGCAAGGCAGCCTCTATCCAGTAATGTCACACGAGTGACATTATCCAGCAAATAAGATTTTACAAAATCACTCATTACTCGACTAAATTGGGACCGATTCCTTTAATTTTTTTTCTCTAAATAGTAAATTCCTTAACTAACATGTGACAATATGCATGTGCTTATAAGCTCCAATTTAGTAAGCTCGGTTTCACAGTAAGCATGGTTTCAATACCTTACATTCAAAATGTACGTGGCAGTCACTATGTTTAATTGTAGCAAATCTCATATAATCGGAGTTAAAAAGTTTGGTGAACCGGCCCAGGTATTCAGGCAAAAAAACTTTTTAAAAAATCACAGTTCACAAAGATATGCAAAATACCCGTGGTAAAACAATATCACTTAAATGGGTGACATTAAAAAAAAAACTTTTGTTCCTTGACCTGTTGAAAAGCGTAGACCTAGAGTGATTTTTTAAGACTTAAGTAACTGATGGAACTGAGCCTCATCGAGCAAGTTAGATGGTGATTATTAGTTGACTAGTCTTTTGACAACAGTTGGGGCTGGTTGGTCATACCCAGAGGCAGGAGTTTATGGTGAATTTTTTTTTAAGATTTTGTTTTTAAGATTTAAAAAGGTGGTGAATTGGTGTTGAATATTTTGGAAAAAATCGTTTCTATAGCGGTGTTAATTTTTTTCTATTTTTGGCTACTTAGGGACCATGGAAAATGCATAGGCTAAAAATTAGAATACAAATACATAATATGTATCAACTTACATTTATTAGGTACATAGCACAACTATAAACACATTAATTAATCAATGAATCAATGAGTATGCCTATGAAAAACAGTGAACACTTATTGTAGGCCTACTCACACGTGTTTCCTTAATCTATGTCTCCAAATTGCAGTGCATTGCCGAAGACGCCGTGCGGCCATGACGTGAGTGTTGACACAAATACGTAAAAATTGGACGGTAAATCGCAAATATGTCATTAATTTATTTTATTCCAAGGTTATTCGTGAATAATGGGTAGAATCGCTCAAATCGCGGCTATACTTAAAAATCGCGAAAATTCGCGCGAAAAAAAGTCATTTCCAGCACCACAAGTACCTAAAACGTCCACATCTGTAGTTATAAAATATTTTCAAGAAAATCGCGTTTATCGTTAATACCATAAACTCCTGCCTCTGGTCATACCCAAGCGCAATGATGGTTTGTTTAGAACGGTTAATTGCAGCCTTATCGCTTTCAGGAATGGTGTTAATTCAGTAAAACATTAATTACACCTTAACCCATTGGAATACCATTATTCTGCAAAAATACCACCCCTGAAATACTATTTAATTTCCATGTTTCGTTTTTCAGCACCAATAATAATGTTTTATTTTTTATTTAAGTCATTAATGAAGCAATCTCTAAAAAACTTTTAGCATACAATGTTAACACCTGAGTAAAGCAAATTCTCAATTCTGGAAGTTTCAAATTGCACATTTTATAGTGGTATAGTCTGTTCAAAGTCAAAGTTTTATGAATATTTATAGTAATTTGGGCACCCCTGAAATAATTACCACAAGTGATAAAATATTTTATACAATTTTATTTCTTGTAAAGAAGCCATAGTTTTGTTAAAAAAAATACTGGCAAGGCCCATACTATTTTTTTTTACGTACAGTCATATGAGAAATAGACCGCTACTTTTGGAAATATAAGTAGGCGGTAGGCACAGGCGTCATCATCCTGGTATTTACGTTTGTAAAACCCTCGTCTTCTGATTCCATGATCGAATCACTTGCATTATCATAAGATGAAGAATCACTAACATATAGTTCTTCATCAGAGAAAATATCCTCGTCGTCACTACTAAGATTAAACAGTTCGTTTTCAATATCACACGCTTTCGTAAACAACTTTCGCTTTACGGACGCCATAGCGGAAAGCTTCCTTCATCTGCCAGACGCGCGAACATAGTAATTTAATTGTTAAAACGATACCCGTGGCCCAATCTAGCGAAAAGATTTCGAACTAAGCTATCGACATATGGAAGATTTAAGTCGGTAATAACAGACCTGCCTAGTAGTGCTATCTAGTGTGAAAAACATGAACTAAAAGTGTCACGAGTAGGACTCGTGATTGTATTCCTGCGGATTTTCAAAGTGCCACGAGTCATACTCGTTTTAATATTCCAATGGGTTAACCAACAATAATATTTCAATGCCAGTTAGGCCTACATGTTTGGCAAGAAGGAATCCCTCATTCACTACAAAGCATCAAAGAGAGAATTATTTCAATCTCCTTTACTCTCTTCTCTTGTTGCTCAGGGTCGAAAATCACATATGCTAATCCGCTCCTGTAAGAAAAATAATTGTTTAGCAGCTAGGCCTAGCCCAAAATATATTTCTCCTTGGTGTAGGATTTTTTTTTTACACTTATGGTAATATGGACAGAATGCAACATAATGTCAACACAAAAATGAAGACCAAAAGGTACAAGTCAAATGTGTACCAATTATTTGACTTGATTCAAGTTTCTGCATATCCCTAGATTTGATAAAAGGTGCTGCTACTGCTAGATTACTTGAGTTTGAGGTAACAAGTTGAAAGAAAACATGACGCGTTATATAAAAAAAAAAGTACTAGGTGTGTAAGTTCATTGATTGCACCAGGTTATTTAATCAATGGTAAGTGTGGGGACTTGTGTCTTTATTTTTTGCCTGTTTTCTCCTTTCCAACTGTGTGTAATAATAATGATATCCACCATTGTTCACTGCTATGATGTTGTTTGTTTCAGCTACTGCATATTACAGGCTACTCCCAACAATAACATTAAAAAGAGAAATTGAAGGGGAGCTTGCAGAGAAAATGCAATCATGTTTTTCCCCGGGAGTGATTGGCATTGAAACTAAGGAAAATGGTAAATACTACATACATGTATCATGTAGGCCACATACTTGGTCCTTTGTTACACATTGAAAATTATATTAGCTAAATATTGGTTTAACTCTCCATACATGGTTCCCAAGTCCTTGAGCTACATGTCTATCACAGGTAGCTAGGCCTACTACCTTCCAGTTTGCAGTGGGCTCGCATTAAAGGGATAGTCAGATGAAGAACTAAAAAATCACCAATTAGTCATTAGTCCATGAAATTCAGTTATGTGTAAAATACAGTTGATATAGGTTGCTTCAATCCAAGAAAAAAAAATAGTGAACAATTAGCTATTCTACCGATTCCCTTCGGCAGCTCTTGCTGCATTTTTCTTCTAAAGCGTAGTGTAACTGTATCGGTTCTGAGGTCGCTGGCGCCTTCCCGATAGACAGAGGACTCATTGTGTTATACGAGACCAGCCCGCGCTCCGCGAAACGCTCGGCGACTGCGGACAGTACCGCTCAAAACAGATTGCAACTTTTCTACACATCATGTCACACAAAAATTAATTGCAGGGTATTTTGTACAAGTAAACGTTCGTACTAAGAAGCATGTTATCGGTAGAGAAACGATGCACATTAAACCTCCTGATCGATTTTTGATCAGTGCCCTATTTTAGCGGTGGTTTTACTTTCTCAAGGCAACATTTTTTTATATGGGAATTACCATGAGAAAAGTTGCTCGGTGCTACTTGGTAGCACCAAACCAAATAATCGCGTTTTCTTTAATTTTTTAACCGCCTGCTTTTAAAGTATGGTATCTTTTAGTCATGTTTTTTATATTTAAAGGTGGACATCTACAAATGGTAGTTCTTTAGTTTTTCACCCGACTATCCCTTTAAGTGCCGGTGATCGCTCACTACTCACAATGTCACAATGAAGCATGTTTATATTTGTTGTTTAATTCTTTTTGTAATGCATATTTATATTCTTCCTTACCATAAAATTGGTAAGGAAGGGTATAAACATTCATTACAGAAAGAATGGTAGGCCTATGTAGGCTATTAACTTCAGGCAAGGCAATGAATGATATTGATACATATATACATACTATATCTCAATTCATCATGACATTTTTGATTATTTTGACATTATTTTTTTTTTTTTTTTTATCTTATGCCGAAAGTTTGATTTTTCAATCATTTTTCTTCCTAGCTATCCAATAAATATGTGCTTCCTTCTCTGGCCCGCTCAGGTTATTTGGCAGGGCGTCAATGTCAGATTTAAGTGCGGCACAGCTGAGGAGATGTGCTCTGTCCTGAAAACCTAATGTACATAATTTGCAAGTTGCTGGTTCCTTTGTTATTTGAAATCGACTCAAGTGGTGCTGCAGGACATTGTGTCCTGTGGCCAGCCGAAACTGCGCTGTTGCCACTTTTCTTGACCATGATTTGTCCGGCCCTTTGAGCACCTCGTCTCGCCACAGTTTGTGGTTCGTCTTGGACTCTTGAAGTCTTTCATATGATGTCTTGAGGCCCTCCTTAGCAAGGTTTTTGGCAGAGTTGAAGGAGATACTCGCCGTGTCGGGTGCCGACTTCTTCGAGCCCAATTTGGCTAGTGCGTCGGCTTTTTCGTTGCCCAGGATGTTACAGTGGCTTGGCACCCACTGGATTTTTAGCACTTTGCCATGCATCACATTTCTTATTAGACTTTTTTGAAGTGACAGGGAGGCTTCTTCACATTTTTCAATGTGACAGATGTTCTTGATGGCGGCCTTGCTGTCTGAGATGATAACAAATTTTGTTTTCCTGAGTGGAAATGTTGGCGTTTCTGCGATTTTTTCTGCTGCTCTTGAAATGGCTCTTATATCAGCATCAAAAATGCTCGAGCCTGGTGCCATAGGGTGGGCCTCTTCAAAGAAGATGCAGTGGAAGCCGAAGCCAGTATTCCTTCCCGTGCTGTCTTGGGAGCCTAGGGGATTTTGACATTATTGAAACACGTATTTTCCTACTCTGTATGGTTACTTGACACTCTTCGTGGCTCCATACCACTGTCTTCGCACCATGGTTCTTACTTGTGCTGCCAAAGTATCTAGTTCTCGTATTTCACTCTTGGAAATGGTCGCTGAATACAGTGTGGCAGTTGATAACCATAGTTTGAGTGAAGACACAACAATGCATTGTCATTATTTTTAGCACGTTTACGTTAGTGGCATATGGAATATTTTGTAGTAGTCTGCAACAATAATGATTATTCAACACGATATTGGTATTTTAAGGGAGTTTAATTTGATGTCTATTGTCGATATACTTCTAGGGATAACATGGATTAACCAAAAATTGATTTTAGTAAAACTTTTTTACCCTGTATGCAGAGGCGTAACGCAAATCGCCCGCCCCGCAAGAATCGTTTGTACCCCCTGTATGGGGTTAATTAGGAGTCAAATCAATTACATAACGAATCAATTACGACCAAAACTTGTTAAGAAGCTCTAATATCCCCACATAGTCATCATAAAATTAGGTAACAATGCAACTCATTGAAGAGCAGTTCTGCGACTGGCGAGCAAAGCTGTCAATTATGAAGTAGCCATGTTCAACTACTTGGCCTGCTCAAAGTTCACACTCTATGCTGAGTATACTGAGAGAGCTTTAAGACTGTTTTGAGGCATGCTGCAGTGCTGCTCCTCAAAGAGATTTTTTTAAATTGTTTTAAAATCTGAAAATTACTTTTCAGTATGTTGCTACTGTGATCAAAATACAGTACGTAGTAGGAAATAACATAAAGGGCAGTGGCGTATTGAGGAATTCACAATGGGAGAAGGAACGGGGGTTGAACACCCTAAGCATGTAGGGGGTCTGGGGCGAAAGTCACAGCCGGCGGAGGTCAATTCGCCAAAGGCGAATTTTTCTTCATATACAACGTTTTACGCCCGTGTAAACACGTTTCAGAATTGGACAATGGTATAGTTGAGAAACTGTAAGAATGACGGCCCCCTCCTTATCCCCTCCACAGCTACCGGACCCCCCTCAACTGCATGAAACAGCAAACTGAACAACTGAAACAAACTGATTTTCACTTACATATTTCACTTTGTCAGGTTGTCACGGAGTTTAGGGGGGTCGGGTAGCTGTGAAGGGGATATGGAGGGGGCCGTCATTCTTACAGTTTCTCAACTATACAAGATATAATATGATAGCTTTCCCCCGTCCGACCCGTGGTAGTATTTGGCCTAAGGAATAAGAAGTCTAAATATATTCAGGATTAAATATTGTTTCTTATAGGCAGTGCCGTGATCATATAAGACGAGAGAAAAGAGGAACCCTCTGACCTCTTCCACCCATAAGACTTTTTTAATATATGCCTAATGAATGCCTATTATGTGTCCCATTCTTCCAACTTCCTCCCCTGTATGGCCCCGAGGAGAATAGGTCCAAATTGACAACATTTGAAATTTGACGACAAAAAAAACAAGAACTGTACGTCTGGCGAGCCGAGTCCCCTACACAACGCCCCCCCCCCCTTTGCGGGGGAGGCGGGGGTCTCCTTTATGCCACTGCCTGTATGCACCATGCCTCAACCATGCCTTTCCTATCCTATGTCAGGTAGCGACAAAGGAACTGCCTTTCAAAGACACAAAGCAGCACACATGTTGTGCTTTTTGCACCCCCTCACCCTCCTAACAATGTCCCAAGGTAGTTAACTCCAAATAATGATTGTAATAAAGTTCGTATTACTTACTTACCAATATCATTCATGTGATGTTCTGTTACAGGACAGAAGATTGCCAAAGTATTGAATGCTCGCTATGATTCTTGTAGTCGCAACTACAACCGCTATGATGAATTGAAGGATGCTCTTGAATTGGGAGTTGTTGGAGATCATTTTATTTGTAAGTAGCAATCATTCATGTAAGAGAGTTCAAAAAGACAATACAAGCACCTAGGGGTGGGCGAACGTTCTTTTTTTCTAAGACGAACCTGTCTTTGTTTTTTTTTCTTTTCCTGTACATAGTTGGCCTCTTCAGCCATTC
The DNA here is from genome assembly GCA_945910005.1 of Isoperla grammatica. NCBI lineage: Eukaryota > Metazoa > Arthropoda > Insecta > Plecoptera > Perlodidae > Isoperla > Isoperla grammatica. The sequence continues at coordinate 56,218,674 of OX246738.1, forward strand.
TTATTTCTTGCTATCCAATACAAGACTGCCTCCTCTGTTTTGCTCATTTCGTCGGGCAGAGAGTCAATGTCCTTCTTGAGGGCGGCGCATCTGAAGAGGTGCGCTTTGTCTTGATCTTCCAATTTACATAGTTTACAGGTGGCCGGTTCGTTGGTAATGTTGAAGCGATGCAGGTAGAGTTGCAAGACGTCATGACCAGTTGCAAGCCGGAACTGGGCGGTGGCCGTCTTCCTCGACCAGTCTTTGTCTGGCCCTTTCTTGATCTCGGTCCACCAGCTTTTTAGTTGTGCGGCCTCTTCTGTGGTGTTGCTGAAGATCTTTTTCGTGATTGATTTGATCTTGGTTTTCAGGTTTTGGAAGGAGAGAGGCGCTGCTGGTGGTTGCGGTGCCTTTGTGGCACTTTTGGCCAAGAAGTCTGCTTTTTCATTCCCCATGATGTTGCAGTGGCTAGGGATCCATTGAACCTCTTATCAGCTTGTTTTGCTGACGGAGGCTGCCAAGGGAGTTTTTGAAAAGCAGCGATTTGGGGTGGAGGTTTGCTGCTTGAGATACGTATTGGATGGCTGAGACACTGTCGCTGAGGATGACAAATTTTGACTTGTTGAGGGGGAAGGCAGGCCCGGATTCACAAAAAGTCTTAACTTAGGCCTGGCCTATCTTTAGGACCACTACACCATTGGCTGATACGGACCTGCACATAGCCTCGACTCGACGTCACTAAGAAACCCTAGTAAATATTAACAAACACTTGAAACCAAAATTTAGGCCCTGTCTGAGTTGGTCTTATCTTTCTTCAAAGATGGTGGCAATACGTCTATGACTTCGAAGTGTGAACATAAATAAATATCGTTTACTTACCTTGACAAACACATTTCTCTGTTTTTAGAATGTGGAGGTATTAGAAAACAAAACAGGAAACTTTAAAACACCGCCTTGCAATATTTTAAGTTTACTGTGATTTCCACGAAAGTAGCTATTAATTGGGCTGTGAAGTAGGCTGTTCATGGATTTATAATAGCACATATGGTACAGCAGGACTTAGGATCTGTCCTAAATTAAGACCTCTTGTAAATCCGGCCCCAGGGGTTTCGGCAATTTTGTGGGCCGCCCTGGCGATGGCTGCAACCTCGGCGTCAAAGTATGTTTCTTCATCGAAGAAGATGCAGTGGATGCCATAGCCTGTTGGTGAACTTTGTTTGGTTTTTAGATTTTTTAAATCATGTTTGCATAAACAGCTTCATTTCTTGATATGTTCCTGATGATACAGTGAGATTTTGTTGATGTTTCAGTTACTATTGAATCAGTTGGAGCTCTGCCCCCAGATGTACTGTTCATTGAAGCTGTCAAGTGCCTACAGAACCGTTGTCACATGTTTCTGGATGAACTAAATCAACGATGAAATGAATAAGTTAACTTGCAATTGCCAGAACTGGAGCAGAGTTTCCATAGTACGTTTCAACTTTCAAAGTGGAACAACTGCAATACAAATTACAAAGAGTGGCTAATTTGTTCTGACGCTATAAGGGGTCTGCAGGTAGTACTTTTGAAGTTCGGTTCGGATAACGAAATAAAAATAACTCAAGTACATTTTTTTTAAAAAGGGTAGGTGTGGGGTGTTTTTTTTTTTTTATTTGCCACCGAACATTTTCTGGTCTCAAATTTAATATGTTAAATATTTTAATATGCCAGGGCCTCTCCCCAATCAGTAATCACACAACATGTGAGATGCAATGTGAACAGGTTGACCAAAAACAACTGGACAAGCACAAAATTGATCTTTTTAATATTTGTCAAATTGTCAGACATGGCAGTAAGTCTAAACTTGCAAAATTATTAACGATCTTTTAAATAAGTTACTAGGCCTATTTGGGACTTTTTCGGGTACTTAAAAAAGCTTAGACTTAAGTACCTGAAAAAGGCCGATTTTGGTAATGAAAAAACCTTAATTTTGGGTATGTCCAACTACCTGAAATTTCGACGACTCGCAGGCCCCTATACGCTATGTAACGTGATGGTAGCACTTTCATGCTAAACACCATCTGCAACAAACATCGTCAGTGTCGAAATGATACCAAGACAAACAGAAGTAAATATTACAAATTAGTTACTTAGTGTCAGTGGTATAATTTGAGTCATTACAACATTACACACACAATTTTTAATTAAATACTAAAATTAATAAAAAATTATGTTGGAAATAACAAATAATTACAATGATCCCTTATTAACCTGAAATCCAGCATGAACAGAATCTAAGTCCTGAGAATGTACAGTATAGGAAAGGAATGAATATCAGGGTCCATATACATTAAACTTGGTGTTTTGTCAAAAACCCCCATTTTCAATTCCACCATATTCATGTTATTGCTTGTCATATGGTTGTTGAGAAAATGGCAATGTGTTTGAATGATGAGATCAGTAATTTAGTACTAGCAGTACTATTTTACCGACCTTGGATGAAGTCATAAATAAGGTCACATGTTTTAAACCATCCAATCCAGTTTCGATGTCAAATGGGTATCATAATATCGAAAGTCGATGTCGGGAGCTAAGTGAAAGGTAATTTAACAAATTTCACACAGTTATTACAAACCATGTAATATAGTATAGTAGACATAAGGCAAGTATCAAAATACATCTTTAATTCTCAATCAGTCAGGTTATATACAATATACATACAATAATTGTAATGAAAATAAACATCAATATTGTTGATGTGCGAAGGACTATATTTTCACATTCCGTCCTACACTTTGGCCTATATCATATAGAATGTATATGTAAATGTATTGATAGTTTTGAGTTTAGTAAATAATTACACTGTTCATTTTCCAGCTAATTAGTAGGCCACAAATGATCCAAGCACATACAGTAGTCCCCCTTTAATTCGAAATTCAGGGGCCCTCAAAATACCAACTTCGAAATATAAAAATTCGAAATATAAAATTCCATGTTAAAAAAATATATATATGGCCGCATATCGCCAAAGAACCTATGTTGTATCGCCGCTGGAAACGCCATAACTACCCACTTGAACATTGAAACCCATCGATCTTTAATTTGAGCGCGATCATGTCCGCTTGTTGTTTTAAAATTACACCAGTCAAGGGTATATTCGCAACACGGGCGCGACTGAAATACTCGAACAACTGTTCCTCTACTTCAGAATATTTCGCGGTTCGTAGACGCTTGTTGCTGGTAGATCGTCCTACAGAAGTCGCACTTTCTACTTTATCTCGATTTTTTATTATAGTTGATAGAGTAGACTGTGGAATTCCAAACTTTTTTGCGATTTGCGTTTTATTCAGCTCCTTTCTATCAACTTCTCGCAATATTTCTAGTTTTTTTGATATTGTAATCTCGTTGTACTTTCGTTTGGTTGCCGACATTTTTCACACAGTTCGATGTTCACTATCACACACTTGATACACTGATATGCTCCAAACAACACACTCGACCACACGTGCTACCAGCTCACTCGAACAACAACAAGTGATGAGTCAATGCCAGCGCATGCGCAGGCGTCCGTCCGGCCGACTTGCTTCGAGGCTGCCCATCTGTGGTCGGTCGGCAACAGCTATTAGGATTGGGGTGGGGAGGGGGGGTGGAATGTTGCAGGCAGGCAACGCATCTCGGGGCGACCGCTCGCTATTGTCGTTGCGTTGTTTACAAAAACTGGAATTACCGGGAAATGGCTCAAGCTGCACTACAGTCACCGTCATTTATTTCGAAATAAACGACTTCAAATGAAAGAATGTCAGTACCTTCGTTCTGAAATTCACTTCGAATTACGAAATAGCTGAATTTCGAATTAACAGATGAAAATAACATGTAGTTTTTCTGGGACATGGAAACCTCTTCAATCTACATGAGTTTTCGAAGTAAGCGAGTTCGAATTTTCCGGGGACTACTGTAATAATGCAGTCAGTGGTACACAAATGAAACTTGAGGTATGTATTCCATGTCATATTTATTAGTAGTGTACTATCAGTAGGCCTATCACATAAAAAAACATAACAGATTTCTAATGATACATATACGTACCTTTGTAACAACTGTTCATAACATCATATTTAATACAACTCACAATTTAGTTAACCACTAAAATGAAAATTATATTCAGCTGTATGCCCATCACATAACATGTAAATTACTAAATTTTTATATGAAGCAAGTAGGTAGACTAGTTAGTTGCCTTGGATACCAGCCAACCTTTGTTAACATGATATCAAACTAAAGAGTTCGTATACCCACTTGATAATCTAAAAACCAAAATTTAAAATCAAATTAAAAATATATAGTTTTTCCAAGCAGAATAATTTTTCTTCTCTACTTTTAGTAAGTGACAACTAAATTATTTCAAGATACACATATGTATATATCAACAGATTTCTTGCATATTTTCACACATTTGTAATGTGGTTTTCCACTTAGTTGAGTGCACACTATTAAATGTGATTTTTCAGTTCACCATGCATCTAAATTGACTATACGACTCGTCCCAGAGTACAACTGCACAAGATACGCCTGCTCAAATGCATTGTGGCTGCCTGTTACTAATCACTTCATTTCAAATACAGTATATGGTAATGATGATTATTTCATAATGAACATTACCGTTTATAATTTATATACTAAGTGCATGAGAAGTTTGCACTACACTTGCAAGTGAAACCAATAGTTTCTTTAAAACTACATATATTTATAAAATATACGTTACAATTTATATTTTTTTTTTTTTTTTTTCCTTCTTGTGCCAAGATGGCTTTTTCAGCCATTCTTTTGTCTTACTATCCAATATAAAACTGCTTCCTTTTCTGGCCTGCTCATATCATTGGGCAGGGAGTCGATAAAAACCTTGAGGGCAGCACATCTAAAAAGATGTGCCCTGTCTTGTACATCGGAGCTGCACAATTTACACGTTGCCGGTTCTTTAATTAACAACATATAACTTTAACGATATAACTTTAACAATTTATATCGTTGATGCACTGGATAACATGGTAATACCTATACATATACTAGTCCCCATGTAACTTGTCGCATGCCGACTTCAGATCCTTATATGTATTCCTGTTTCAACCAAAATCAACAGATTTCTGGCATATGTTTTATAATATTCCAATTAGTTGAGTGCACAAGCTTCATTAGTTACACCCACTATGTTTGAAATTTGCAGGTACCAAAATATAAGTAGAAAATTAAGTTGGCACTATCAGAGTCAGCTATTTCGTAAGCATTATACCAGTTACATTGGTGCACCTTCATTTTGAACAAAATAGTTTTAAGTTTCAGATTAGGCAGATACATATGGTACAATATTATAATACTGTATGTAAAGACTTTCCATTTTGAAAAGTCTAGTACTGTACATGAATGTACAAAACAGTAGCACACACTGGTAGTAGGCTGTCTACACCATAATATAAATTTATCAATTATCAATTCACAAGTACAAAATGTTCAACATTCTAAGTAATAAGAGAAAGAGAAACATAATTAATATATTGTCACACCTGACACTACTTCTTAACAACTAACTTAAAATTAATTAATGCAATTAGATTTACATCATGGAGCACATATTACTATTAGCCATTGTTGTACAAAGATCTTAATAAATTACGTATATGTAAATACAGTAGTTCACATACTGTAATCTTGTTATCATGTAAAAAAAAAAAAAAAAAAAAACACAAGTAACACTACCCTAAAACACTTCATGAAGTGATCAGCACAGATATCTTGAAAAGAATGAGACTTCAAGTATTTTCTTCTTGTCGTTAACCTTCCAATATATTGGGAAGTATGTAGAGATACATTTATAAACTATCAAAAATAATGCAAAATGTATTGTACAGTATGTACTCAATGGATAACATCACAAAATTTGAGATGATATTGAAATTGTTTGATTTTATCAAAACATGATATATTTAATACTGTATTTTGAATATGTACACTATATTTAAGATTACCTGTAGACCATGATAATATTAATATATAGTCCAATATAAATCCCAACATTTTTATTTGAATGTTATTTTAAGATATGAAAGATAGAAGATAAATTCTTATGCTTATCAAATGTTAAACAAATATTTTCTGGTATTTATTTACTAGCAAAACTAAGCTTGGTAGTAAGGCCATCTACATGATCTATATGAATGTATACTGTTGGAAACCATTAGAGCAGCAGCCGCCTTAATAAAGGACTACATTGAATGAGAACTGTGTGAGCAACTGCTTTGCTCGGACCTCGCACAATAGGGAAGGCTCATCAAAAATAAATATTCCTCAAAGTACCTAAAAACAGAAGATCATTATCTAAAAAATACGGCGGTATAATTTTTATATCTGAGAAGCATATATTTCCAAATCTATTAGCATTTAAAGTTTGAAATTTGGAACTTCCCGTTCCATACCTTGGATGCAGTGACTTTACAACAATGCCTTTTATACCACTGTTTTCTTCAGAAAATACATTTTGATACAGTATTTACCAAAACGTGTTTAAAAATTGTGTATAATTCAATTATTTAACATATTGTTGTTAATTAATGTTGAGCAGTGTTCATTTACTAACTAGAAATAAATGTTGATTCAGTTTAAGTCTTATGAGACCAGGGTTGCGTTCCGTTACATGCTGGATGTACTGATCCAGTGCGCCAGCTTACTGGATGTATTCCGAAACATGCTGCCAGCGACTACTGAGCGTTCCCTTACTTGCTATCCCAGCATCTCCAGTGCACTGGAAGTACTGGCCCTTTTTCACGCAGTAGCCCCAGTAAAACTTGGAACTGTCATGGCGTCGCACCAAACTATAACATACCAGTGGCACGAAATATCGCTGGTTTGTCCAGAAACAAACGAAGTAGTGAAATTAGTAGTGAACGACAATGAAAAGGAGCGTCTGGAGAAAGGTAAGAATGTTTTGTATATGCTATTGGACGTATGTTTCTCTTGGCAGGGTGCAATTAGTGTAGGCCCAGGCTGACAGTTATGGCTTACGACTATTTTCGCGCCGTCTTCCATACTGTGCTCAGTGCTCTGCAGGTGGATGCTCGTTCCGTTTCTTAAGCCTACTGGCTCGCGCTGGCTCACGCCGGCGCTCACTGGGTCCCAGCATGTAACGGAACGCAACCCAATAATCTACTAAAGGGTGGGATTTTAGTACTATTTGTATGATATAAAATTTTTGTTTACAGAGTTATGACATCAGAACCTTTAAATCACAAGCAAGATGGTGCAGGTCCATTTCTGAGCGTGTTTTGACAGCAATATCTTTGACTTGCTGTTAAGACTCCGCCGGAGATGGGGGTATCGTGGATTTCGGTAGCGGGCTGAGGAAGAGGGGAAGACTTGTGGGCGTTCCTTTGTGCAAAGGACGACGCTATGACAAAGACAGAGAGAGAGACATTAATGCCAGTTCCCCCTGTGCCTCTCTCCAGAAATGTTAGGAGACCCTATGCGATAACAACTCAAGGTCGAGATACAAACAAAGAGCATATTGTGTGCATGCGCGGAAGCGAAGCTCAGTAGTAAAGATACAGGATTCTTGTAATAGTATTATTCTTCATATTTCTTGATAGTTTCGAGTAACTGGAAACAAAAAGCGTTGCTTATACATAATCGGTTTTAAACCGTTTATCTGTTATTCTATTTAGGCCATTATCTTAAATTATTTTATATATTATAAATATAATATAATACAATACAATAAAATACAATACAATACAATACAATACAATACAATACAATACAATACAATATAATATAATATAATATAATATAATATAATATAATATAATATAATATAATATAATATAATATAATATAATATATTATAATATAATATAATAAATATAATATAATATAGTATAATATACTATAATAACACAGGTCTTTTCTCGGCCGGTAGTAGCCGCGCGTACCGGTAAAAGGCGTCAACTTCACCCCTATAGCCCTAGCCGGCTGGTTTTCTACGATTAGCCTACCTAGAAAACTCAGTTACATACATTGTCACTGCATGAACTAATTTAACAACACACTTTTCATATACTTCGTGTCCCATTCTTATTTACATGTTAATTACGAAAGCATATAACAAATTTCATTTAGCCCTTTGAAATAATTTGCCAATATTGACTTGATTGGTAATTTGTCATGTGATAATTGATAGATAATACGTGCGTTCGAAAATAGCAATTTCAGGAAATATAAATCGTAAGTAAATACTAAAGAATAGAACGTAGTGAATAATGCATCTCGTGATGCATGATGAGCGTACCAGTAAATTCTGATAATTACATCTGTCACCAAGAAACCTTTTTCATTTTATTTCCTTTTTCTGGTCAACTATATTACAGTTGTTGAATCAATTTTAAAATTGATTGTTTCTTGTCACACGAACATTGAAAATGCGAGAAAAATGTACAATTAATAACTAGGCGTACTTCAAATATCAGTTTGAAATACAATTTGTGACTATCTTGGATGAGCGTAGAAAGTACACATACGGTATAAGGTGCGTGACATTGTAGATTGTGTATTGTCTACGCTGAAACTTCGAAAAACCCAAAACCTGAGACAAATTTGTTTATTTTCTGCATAGTATTATTTATTCATAGTTACTGATATTATCAAGTTTAAAGTATTGTCTACAATATGTTTATCAACGTTTCATATGTATAGACATATTTAGGTCCAAACTATAACGAGTTATGAGTGTAGGTTTTTATTACCTCTCTTGTACATAAATCTGTTTACCTTGATGCACTGACTATTTCCAACAATGATTTGCTCATAGGAGACAGCGTACTTTAATTTATATCTGGTAGTATGTTACAACAACCTGGTCGGGGGTGCTTCACTGGCGTCGAGTAATGTAAGGGTTCTCTTATATATTGATACATATCAAAAATTTAAAGAACACCATTATTGGCTAAAATCTATACTAATTCAAGGGCATCATTTACGTACATTAATTGAAATAGCATAATCGTGCAGGGGTTTAGCAAAGGGACGATCAGCGTGCTCGCCCCTGCCCCCATAACCCCCCCCCCCCCCTCCTCCAGGCAGAAAAAAACGAAAACATTCAGTACGTATACGCTATGTTCATATGCCTTGTTTAAACTTGTCTGTATTCGTGTCCAATGTCTCCAAATTAAAAACATTTTGCAGTTGTAAACACTGTAAAACATTCCAAGTCTAATGTTAGTGTACTGTAGAGCAAGAACAGCGCCTGCAGACGCCTCCGGAGCGCTGAGCCACAGCTACTGTTCAAACCCGGTCTAAGGGAAAATTACAAGTGAGACACCTCAAAGGTTTATTGTTTATGTAGCCTTTCTACGTACCAAAATTTGTCAATAAATCCAATTATTTTTTTTTTTTTTTTAATTTATTTATTTATTGGTCTTTAACGTCGTACTTTCTGTTTACAGAGTGTGCATTAGTGTAAACTACTCAATGTTAGTGAGGGGTGTTACGTTTATGTGTACTGTAACATCCTAGTCGAGCTTATGGACGGAAGTGATGAAGGAAAACGGGACCATTTACCAAAGTTTCAAGGTTGCGTGCGATGGAGTTGAGCGCAAGCGGCTGGGTGATGTGCCTCGTGGCCATGGGGGGGGGGGGGGGGGGGGGTTATGGAGGAGGAATAGGGCTGGCAATTGCGTCATACATAAAAGCCATCCGAGTCTTGAGCTAGAAAATACATATATATTTATTGCTGTTGATAGAATTCCTGCATAGATAGCCAGGGGCCAATAAAAGGTTGGAACGAAACTTTTTGGATGGGTCTCCCCGTATCGTGACCAGATGGCTAGGACTGAATTTCGGAACACTTTTTTTACCTAACCTAATGCAGGTGTAAACACTGTCGGAGGTCAAATGTTCGCTGAAAGTGAAACGGGGACAGTGGTTTTTAAGGGATTTTAATCCTCTTACTCGACATTTACATTTTTTAGATTTTTATTCCGTGGGGAGAAAACAAATATCAATAGGATAATTGCTTCATTATAGAAGTAGCCTATTACTTTTAAAAAGAGCATTATACCTTTATGTACCCTGTCTACACTTCTCAATCACAAATCACAATTTACAATAACACTATATAAATGGTATAGGGGCACATGGTTATTAATACCTAATAATAATTGATAACGTAGCAGTAGCACTGAGGGTCAAATCCATGGTCGTGACTCAAGCCTTCCTCAACTCGGTCTCTCCTCAGCCTCGCTCAACCAGTAGTCACGGAACGGCATATACCTTGTGGAGGGAGGGCTCTTGTGATTGGCGATTGGGCGAGGCTGAGGAGAGGCTGAGTTGAGGAAGGCTTCAGTCACAACTATGCATTTAGCCATAAGTGTTGATGCAATGCAATTTGCCAGACTATTTTTTCTAAAGATCTAGAAAATAAATGTCCATGATTAGCACATAAATCTGCAAAAATACTCAATACTCAAAAGTGAACTTTACGTTATCAATATTATCGGAACTGATTATATATAAATTAATAATATGCTTTGCTATACCAATATATCAACTGAATATACTGTTTGAGACATGAAAAATATGGAATGGGTTGGGCCTAATAATTATTAAATAATAAACACAATAATAATGATAGCACAAAAGTAAAAAATTCTTCTAACATTTGAAATACAACTTGATACAAATTCAATTAATCTCATTAGTTACAATTAAACATATTTTTCAGAAATGTTTACTTTTTAACACAATATCTCTTCTGGAAATTAAAGGCTTAAAACTCGTCCTGTGTATTTTAAAGTTCAGCGCGAAATTACATTTACCACTAACTGTTTGCCTTCACGTAATTTCGTTTTTTCTCGTTGAAAATTGTAATTTTTAAACGCAAATCAAAGACAATCGTGAATTTACCAATTTCGGGACAAAACTAAAAGGCGCCCCGAATTGTAACATTTCGGGACGCGGGACACTTGGGTCGATTCGGGACTGACCCGCATTTTTCGGAACGTCTGGTCACCCTACGGGTGCCGCCACTGTGAACACTGATAAAACGAATCTTAAATTTTATATTGTAACATTTACTTCAACAGAAACGATTGGTGGATGATTACCTTTCATTACTGCATTTGTCTGTGTCCGTAACAACGAATTTACCCGAAGAAGTGTTTACAATATCCTCTACTACTTTAATGTCAAATACACCAGAAGAAGATGCACAGTGACCGAGCTGTTGGCTACCGAGAATGGGGTCACACTTTCCTGATCAGTGACCCTAAAGAAATAAATAAAACGATTATGCATCATATAACCTTAACCCAAGAAACGTTTTCATTTCATTTTAACACTTCTAAAGGGTTATTTTCTGCACACAGAACAAATAACAGTCAACGATAGTGTAATGTGATACGCTTTTATGTAAATCAGGAATTTGTTTTCTTACTAGGCCGTAGTACCACAATAATTATGAAGATGTCTATCTATACCTGGTTGTACTTTCCACTTTCCAGCGGTTCCGTGAAGCCTCAGGAAGCCTTCTTTTTTTCCTTCTAGCCGTTAACTTGAGGCCTGATTTCCTTCCCATTATTAATTTCTCACTCACAGTTCAGGCCCTACACTATAACAATGGCACATTCTCTGCCGTGTTTGAAAACAACACGGAATAGCGGCAAATTTATTTAGATAACCATCATAGTAAAAAAAATCACTTACCAAAAGTGTGAAAGAAAATCAGTGATAATACACTAATATGGAATCACAAATCTACAATACACCGAATATAATAACAATGATCGAGAAATACGCTTCCGTTAATTACTGCACTTCATTATTTTCTACGGGCACGATGTTATGTTCGTATGTCATCTGACAGCATGCGTTCGTACCGAGCACGTGGTAACAGACCGGCGGGGGAGGAAAAGGAATTACGTCGCGGACCAATCAGATTTCACAGCCTGCCGTCTGCGGGCGATGTCTGGCTTTCCAACGGAACGGGCGAGGCGCGCGATCTCTTGAGCAATCATAGAACGACGATTATAGTAACTCACGTCACTCTTGCCTTTGTTTTGCCCTTTTTATTAGAATTTTGATGAAAACTATTATGGAATGATGCTGTATTTGATAGAGGAAGAATTACATTTCATAATCATGTTCGTAAATCTCCAAAAAGTACTAAAGCAAGAAAAATACGCAAAAAGGTCAATTTTAGTTATATTGACCTTGAAATGTACAGTAGCTGAGAAAAATAAATTAAAACGCGTCAAAATATTATTCTTTTATATAATAAAGAAAACCCTATGTAATTTTAAGCACTCATTTCTTAGTAATGCGTCACCAAACAGTCGCGTGCATAGCGGTTTCAAGTGTTTTCAACAGCAATTCTCATTAAAAATCATACAAAATATATTTCGATAGTAAAAATTTTTTCGTATCTGTACATAGCTATGTATTATATACAGTTATAACAAAATAGGTGCCTGATTACATTTTGTTACGTAATGTTAGCCGTAAATGAGCCAGAAAAATGACGTGTTTTGAGATTTTGATGTACTTTGATATCGAATTCCTATAATATTCCAATTAAAAATTAAAATTTGCATGTATAAAAAGATAGCTCATGTCTTCACTTGTTAATGGCAGAAAACTTTATTTAGTTTGGTCAAACAGTATACGAGAAAAGTGCACCCGAAAAATGTGATATTTCTACCGTCACCTCCGGTGGTCTCTTAAAGCGATGTTAATGCACCTTTCGAGCCGAAACCAATTAGTTCCCGTTTATTTTTACTTGAGGTAACCAGTAAGCAAATAAAAAAATGTGTGAGCATTTCCTATTATGATAAGTTGGCCAGCAGACGTTGCCAGAGTTTCTAGTATTTGGGTTGGGCCTGCATTTATCCTAGAGATGCACACGATAATCGATATTATCGTTCGATATTCGATATGCAATAAAATTTCGATAATCAATAATACAAATATTATCGAATGGTCTGATTTCTAAAAAAGCGGGTTCGTAAAGCATTATTTCGTTCTTCTCGGACCTTTCTGGTATTGAAATACTCAAAGATACCGCCAAAATACTAAGCCTCAGGCCTCGTAAAATGTGATTATACTCTCAGAGTGTCACGTCAGATGTGTCCAAGTAATGTTGCCATATCGTTATGTGCTCGATTAGGCGACATATCACTGAAACTGTAAAAGATTGCTTTAATTTTGTAAATTTATTATCGATCGATAATGCAGTCATCTTTCGATTATCGATAGTTTTTATTTTATCGATGTGCATCCCTAATTTATCCCCACATTGGAAATGCATTAGTGGATGTATTTTTGTACTTTTCGAAGAAGTTAGATTTTACATCCGGTCACTAATATGACACATGTGACACAGATGCACTATTTCTAGGAAATTGCCATGTATAAAACCTTACACCCTCCTCCCACCATCCAACCAACAAACAAACAGCAAACACAACAATGCTGTTTCAACTCAGTTCCGAGCAACGTGCCACAGATATCAGTCAATTCTGTGTTGTTTTATTTTTATAAATGCAGTCGGACTCGCGTTTAGGCACAATTGAAAAAAAACTCATTGCTTCCTCACAATGTAATTTGAAAAATTGAAACGAATAAACTTTGTACATTCAGTCACACACAAAATTGTCCACTTTTCCAAATAACTTTCGTTTGGTGCCACATTTTTTATGTGTCTTTGGTACTCCCATTTTAATAGTCTTTGCACCGTTGTGTGGTGAACGCCTGTAGCCAGGCACAGCAGGTTGTGTACATTCACTTTTTATATTTTAACTGTATTGTAGTACTTTAAAGCCCTACTTTTGGTTTGGTAAATGTGCCCTTCAATAAATCAGACAAAAAATTTTAAAAAATCGAGTGCAATTTTTATTGAGAATGGTTGAACCGTTTGGGCAGGAAGGCTGTTTTAAGTTTTTGTGACGTCACTAGCCGTGACGTTACAGCAGGGCAAGGCTGGCTCGCCCCGACAACCTTGAGCCAGCGCCGTCCGACAGTTCGTGTCATGTCAAAGCTCGTCGCATCTTCACTGAGAATAATGTTCGGAAATGTATTTTAATACGTTTAAAGTAAATTACAAACATGGTTGGTTCGTGTGTTGTTTTTCAGTGTACAACAGCAAAGTGCAAAGATCGGGCTTGTATTTTATTTATTTCCAAGCATTGAAAAATATTTAGGCATACCGCATAAGGTGGTTACGAATAGTAAAAAGAAAATATTTCCAACCTAATAAAACTGTATGTGTAGTTGGTCTATGCAAGAGAAAGAAAATATATCCGCTAACTACGCAAATACCTATTGAAAATTGAAGTATAATGCTGCTTCCCCTTGGGCGGTCTTGGTCCGTATTAGGGATGACATCGGGTACCCGGGTAGCCCGGGTACCCGGCTCCAACAATTTACCCGGAGCCGTTTTTCAGGTCCGGGTAACTTGTTAGTCCATATAGGATAAATTTACGCCCCAGTATTGCGTGCGCCGACCCTTCCACCACCCTTCCACAACACGTGACTCGGCGGGGAACAGAACAGACGCGAGCCGACTTGCATTCGTAACTGTTTGTTCTTTTTTAACATTCTGATAAACATTCTGGCTAATACTTGTGCTATTACTATGTTTTTCCTTAAAAATCCTGTTTTTTGTACGTGCTTCAGTTGTATATTGAGAAATGATTTTTTTACTCGACGTGATTACTGCAGGCGTATTCCGAGAGGCGTAACCGAGCAAGTGGCATGTATATCATTCGTCCCTTGCCTTCGCACCCCGCAAGGCCTAGCGACGACCTTCAAATCAAGCCTACACATCGAAAAATACGTTTTCAGGATCCGGGTACCCGGGTAATATGAGAGCTGGAACCGGTTCCGAATTTTACTACCCGATGTCATCCCTAGTCCGTATACACGCCGTTTGCTTCCGGGTATACTGATTCATGATGGCGCTCGCGACACACGAGGAATAACTACCCTCTTGTTTTTACCAAATGACCCTCAAGACTTCATCCAATTCACAAATAATTGTTACGCAAAGTGTCTCCACATTTTGTTTGAAATAAGTTTGAGGTATTTCACCGTCTGCACGCACGCGTAACACGAAATCGTCTGCCGAACTGTGTTCAAACTGTCCAAGTCTAAAATTGTTTTTTAGAAAATGAATGAATTGTACACTCCCATGTCAATGCTTAGCCTACTACTTTAATTGATTCAGATTCTTGATACTAAATCCGTGTCCATAAGTCACCGTGTTCCAAACTCTGCCTTCAAATGTTTTGCACTTCGCACTATATCGATCACGTTATTCCGTCGTCTTTGGTCAATTTCTTCGACTGTGTATTTTGGTTCGAAACATTAGGGATGAACACATTCTGGAGTGGACTGACTGACACTTTCTAAAAATAACGCAATAAACGAATAAACCGTACTTTGCCCTCTGAAAGCGGGTCTCGCAGCTGCGAGGGTTGCATGAAGGCCGCGTAGACAATTCAAACCTGCCCCGCTGTGACGTAGTTTTCGCGCCACAATCGACCTCGCTTGAAAATAAGTTTTCCCTCATAATCAATGAACCACTGAACCGATTTACGAGATTTTTTCTTTATTCCTATTTTCTATTGGGTCTTTATCACATAATCATCCATCTCTTCAAACCGGGATACTGTCTTTAAATGCATGGTTTTAGCGATACACATATATGTCCTGATTCGTGTGAAACTAGCAAGTTAGTGAAGAATCCGTCATTATTATATATTTTTTTAAATCATTAACTTTTCTTTATTATATTTGTTTGCAAAAAGTATATAGTACAGTATACATAAATTAAGTGTTTGTTGTTAAATAATTTAAGTAAATTTACTATGGCATCATGGAGACCTTGGTGTGACTATAAACAATGATAATATTGCAGTCGAGGCTTTTGTTGTTGATGCCATGGAAATCGATGTAGTGACTGTTTATGATGAGGATGTAGTGCACGACAATATCGGCAAAACTAGTGGTCGTGTAATGAGTGATAAGAGCGA
Organism: Isoperla grammatica; assembly: GCA_945910005.1. Classification (NCBI taxonomy): domain Eukaryota; kingdom Metazoa; phylum Arthropoda; class Insecta; order Plecoptera; family Perlodidae; genus Isoperla; species Isoperla grammatica. Next base: position 56,234,699 of record OX246738.1, read on the forward strand.
TACGGAAGAAGAACTCAACGTAGAATGTACAAGTAATATTGAGGTTGCCGAAACTCCGACTAAGAAATTAAAACAAGGCGCACTAGCAAATAGAACCCAGTTCGTGATTTTAAATGTGCACAAATACTTCCATAAATTAAATCCGAACACGGTGATTTCTACCACTGCTAAGGCTACAGGCGTTCACCACACAACGGTGCAAAGACTATTAAAATGGGAGTACCAAAGACACATAAAAAATGTGGCACCAAACGAAAGTTATTTGGAAAAGTGGACAATTTTGTGTGTGATCTTATGTACGTAGGACATTGTACTCGTTCTACAAAACTCGACAAGTCCTAACAGTGAATATGCTGTATGATAAACTCATGAAAGACGTTACAGTATTTTCCTATACACAAAAACATTTGCACACCCTACTTAAACATCTCGGATTTTCATACAAAAACTTAAGCAAACGCATCGGCATTATCTGCCGATATAAGTTTTTATCGCTGATAAGAAAGTATCGAGCAGAGGGACGAAACATTTTTTACCTTGATGAAACCTGGTATGATACGCATGATACGGTAACCAAAGGTTGGGTTGACTCGCCATGCGAGTGTGTCCTCGATACTCCTGTAGCCAGGGGGAAGCGAGTGTTAATCTTGCACGCAGGGTCTGAACATGGACGGGTCCCAAATGCATTGCTGATATCAGCAAAAAATATCAAAGAAGCCTCTGCTGATTACCATGAAGATGTGTCGTCACAACTTTTTGAGCCCTGGTCTGATATGTTGCTTAACAACATACAAAAAAAGCTCTGTAGTGTTAGACAACGAGAGTTACCATTCAAGGCAGTCTTAAAATCCCCAGCAGATCAACAAGAAAAGCCGAAATACAGTAATTAGATTCATGTAAGAAAATGGAATGGACATACCTAAACCTGTCCCGACCATACCTGTGCTTCTAGAGTAAATCAGAGAGAAAAGTTTCTCCAAACGATACATCGTCGCCGAGATGGCTCAAGCTAGAGGACACAGCCCTGCGGATGCCCCCATACCATTGTATGTTTAACCCCATTGAACACATGTGGTCCTCGGTGAAGGTGAACTTGCGGAAAAACAATATAACTTTAACAGACAATGGAAGCGTGTGCGCGTGTTATTCAAGCGTGTGTTATTCAACACATACGTGATGCAATAAAAGAGACAGAAAAATGTTGGCCTCAAACAGTGCAACATATAAAAAAGTGGAATCAAATTATATCAGAACAGATGAAGAAATGGACAATTCCACCTTCATTATTGACTTGCAGGATAGTGACTCTTGTGACTCGAATGGTGAAAACTAACTCGTCCCAACACGGGTAAGTGTTGGTTGCAACAACAATAATATTAATTTTAATGATAATAATATATATATATATCTCTGGCTCCTGTTTCCAACTTAAGTTAGGTTATAATAATAATAATAATAATAATAATTATAATAATAATAATAATAATAGATTGTATGAGTGTGATACATTCAATAAAATAATAATAATATGTAATAATAATCTTAGCTTAGACGGAACGTGTGTAGGCCTAATGTAACAACAACAGTAACCGTGGCAACGCTGGATGTCGATGGCCGTGAAAGCCTGGCACACGCCTAGCAGGTCCATCCCTTCGGTTTTTGTTGCATTGTACTATTATCATGTCCAATTTTGACCTCCTATTCACGGTTAGTCTTTACAAAACTCCGGCTCTAATGATTTCCAAGGCTTTATACATCATGCACATTGATACAATAGTGTAAACAAACTCGGAATTATAATCCAATGATGATTTCTTACAATACAATATACAGTACATCAAATTTTCACGATAGCAGATAGGCCAGCCAAACTCTGAATTTTATTAAATAATTACTGTTATTAAGGCATTTTCCCCAAACATAAAAACTCTACCTAGGGCTGCAATTCAACACCATCTTCAATACAATAGATTTATGGAAGTAATTTTGATGCTCATTAAAAAAAGAAAAAGGGTAGGCTAAATTAACTACATACAGTATTCGTATTTCATACTATCAACTAATTAGTCAAATGTGTTTATTATTCTATAGTCTATAATATGGCATCTGACGAAAATTATCAATGGGTTGGCATCCCCAAATCTACTACCGTAATAATAATAAAAAAAAACTATTCGGTAGAATATTGCTGTTCACTATAGTACCTAAGCCTATAGGCCTACAAGCCAACGTTGGAAAAAAATGAATTTGTCAAAAGATGGCCACTTGGCAGGTACAGGTTTTACATGTATAACATAAAATAATAATTAAAAGAGAAGTAATGCACAATAACTAATTAAAAGAGAAGTAATGCACAATAACATCCTTCAATATAAAGCTTCTGGAAAAGTCAAACCTCTTAATATGTACAGTTAGGTTATGTGCATTATGGTTTGAGGAATTAACATAGTGAAATACATTAGTCTTAAATTTAATATTTATAATTATTCTAATCCAGCATTAAACCAAATTGGTACCATAGCCTATGCCTACAGTAAATTAGTACCATTCACCACATGTTATTTAGTTATTTTACACTCAGTACTAGCCCAAACAATTTTATTTTGATTGAAGTTTGAAATTCGAACAAAAAATCTTGTCCATTTATTTGTTTCTTTGCAACATGTACTGCCACCATAGCATAAAGCTTTTCTTGAGAAATGAATACTTGCTTTATATAATTTATATTGCCCGGTTCAAAAAATTAATTATAAAGGTAGTACATATTTATATATATAATTGGAAATATATATATATACAGGATAATAAGTTTATATATTATAGCAATATTATTATAATATAGTAAGCCACTATGAATGAGGCTATCATGACAAAATGTAAAAAAAAACTGTAATGGGCAGTGTAATCTGCCATCTTCATATCTTATAACAATGCGTTACAAACAACAAATAAAGGATAATGCCCAATAGCCCGTGAACGATAACGGGAAAATGGTAACGTAAAGGGCATCGATGCACAATAGCCCGTAAAGCAGACGCAAAAAAATAAAATGTTAATTTTATTAACCTGTATTTGTTATACTTTTAGATACCGCATGTGTGGTAATCCTGGTAGTTTTTGACCGCAAAAGGTGGAAAGTTTGACATTTACTATTTAATTTCATCTTGTTGATCTTGCACGTGTAAAGTTATTGGTTTTTATTGAAGAAATACAACGAATTAGCTTAATTGTTGAAGAAATATGGATGAAGAGATAGACTTCAAGGCAAGGTCTACTGGATTTACTCCTAGCGGAGTAATTGCGAAGCGCAAAGTAAGGTCATTGAATGAGATCCAAAATCCCCATTTTGGATCCAACTACAAAAATCGCATTATTATTTAAATAATCCTCACCAATAATGTGAACTTACGCGTAAAGTATTTTCTTTGAAAATATATATAGAATGTGAAGACAAAATCTCATTACAGATTGTTATTTTGCCTTTTTGGCCCATAATTTGTTTTGACAGATCAATTCATTTGTTTTTCTGAATGATTCTCCCATTTGAATAACATGTGATTTTTAACATTATGGAAATAGGTTAAGATGACCTTACTTCGCTCGCGCTACAAGCGATCTAGTGGACCTTGACTTCAAGGCAGCAGCTATGATGTTCGTTGTTAGTTACGTTGTTTATTTACAGTTTCAAACAAAAACTACAACCTTTGTTCATCAGCTGACAAAATGGCATTGCCTTCTTGATAAAAATTTCCATCAACAAGTTTGTTTCAAGGTTTGATTCCGATTGGTCTCTGTAATATACGCGAACGCTAACTTGGCAAGCTTGCCATTTAATTACCAATACCGGGATATGGCAACGCATCGGCCTTACGACGGATTGTAATTTACCATCCTGTAGCTCAGTGGTAAGAGTGGCACCCGAAAAGTGGAAGACCTGGGTTGGATTCCAAGCAGTGTCAGTTTTTTACATTCGATCTTATATCATATAGGGTCAGGATGCCAAAGAACAAAAATATACCATGAACAATTTCAAAGTATTATTTTAGTAGCTACTAGCACATCATATCACTTGATCAGTTTGGTGAGCATGTAGTATTTTGTACCTGTGGAAACTAAAAATCAAATACTATAGGTAGAGGTCCGTGTATTTCGCGAATAACGATAACACCGAAATATGTAAAAATCATTTTATTTCACAAAATGAGCATGAATTAATCGATTTTAAACATGAAAATGTCAAAATTGAATCACCGCCAAACACCGAAATTCGTATTATTCGTGTTTCTAATGACGAAAAAGATGAAAAACCAGAGATTTTTAATTATAAGCCCATTTTTTCCTTTTTTTTTGGCCGGTAGGCCACAATCTGGAAAAAATAGTGTCTCAAGTAACACTGTATAAATGCATATTCAAAAATCTCGCAGAAAAAGCACCCAGGTGTAAGTTGTAAATGAAACGCTACATGCGTGAAAATATAGAGAAAATGGGTAAAACTGTCAAAATACAGCTTTTCTTGAATAACACCGAAATTTGTTACTTCAAAAACGAAATTTAATGAAAAATAAAACCGTTTTCACGGACCCCTATCTATAGGTCCCTACCATGTCTACCTAGTAGTAGTACATACTTCATGAGCACTAAAAAACCTAAGTATGGAATTTAACTGCAATATAAATTATTTATCACTACTAGTCCAAATACTTTAGCATCACCCACCAGGCTATTTCTTGTGAAACGTTGCTTGTCTTAAGAGGATAAAAGTAAAAATAACGATGGTACGTGAAGCTAAAACTAATGGTGTTTTCCAATGGGCTGCAATCAGTGCATCTATTGTAAGTGCGACCAATGGAAAACGCCATTAATATTTGGTGCTTCCTCAAGTCGATGTTTTATTTTCAAGGTTTTAAAATATTTTTAAAGAAAAATTGGTAGTAGACCCTACAATTGACAGACCATAAAGTAGATGGTCAGCTCCCAGAACAAGAGTGCTCTCATTCATTTACTCGATTACTATAGCAACTGCTCATCACAACTAACTGTGATCTGATAGCTCTGTATCACTAGCTGATTTCACTTGCTCTACAATAATTAGAGTTTTGTTTTGTTTTAATAACTTGAGCATGTAACCATCACAATGCAAAAATGTTGCACTTATCAGACACATAAAGTTTAATTGAGGATTTTAATCCCAATAACAAAAAGGGCATAAAGACAGGTATTTACGAAAATGTGTGTTAACACCGTATCATACCTATATTAAACCCCTACAACCTACATGGACCAATATGTTTGCCTACAAGCATGCCAAACAAAGCAAAGTATATAATGCTATGTACTAAAAGAAGAAGGCCTACTTAATTTTTCTTTGAGCTCTTGGCTACTTAACCTTTCTATAACAACTACAGGAACACCTGTAATATCTTGGATGAATTGATTTACGATCATTGTTCTGTCTAGATATTTCCGGTCATCGTCAAAATTCACTGGGCAAGTTACAAAGTTGCTTTCATGCTGCTTAGGATGTGGTGAAACGCTTGTTTCATATGCCTTAGTCGCCTTAATCTTCCGACGGGAACGCCTTACAACTGAGCAGCAAACTTCCTGATAGCGTGACGACACAGCAGCAGTTTCCCCGACTTCCCCCTTCTTAGACGTAGTTTGCTCAGGCAAACAGACTTGTTTATCACTGGCCACAATTTGTTCAGTAGACCTATTAATGCTCCCAGTATCATCTATAGCAGAAGGTACACTGTCACAATCAAAACTACTTGCCTGCAAGTTGTATTGTTCCATTAACGCTTCACTGCTGTCTGCAGCAAATGCAGAACCAGAGGCAGTATTATGTCCTGGGTATTTTACCAAGATGGTCTCTTTACTGTGGCCATTTTTTACACTCTTCCTAGAAATCTTAGGTAAAGTCTCCATAAAACCTTGTGACCTGATATTGTAAGCATCACACACTACCCTCAATGCATTTTTAATTTCTTCAAACTTTGCTGCTGAATCAGATGTTTCAACAGTAATAGTGCAACAGAAATCAGATGGAGAATTTCGAAATCCTTCTCGACCTGCACTGTCTATGGTTGTTTCTTGTAACTTTGCTTCGAACACTTCACCTGCTGTTTTTACAGTTGGAATCATTGATGATTCAGTATATGAAACATCAAATTGTGCACGTATTGGTTGAATAGCTTTAATTTTGAATGGTATATTTGGAAATGGAAGAAAAAGTAGGCTTTTTTTACTTTTTGTCTTAATAGATTCCAGCCCGCTATTTACCATCAAACTTTCTGTGACCTTATCGTCATCACTTTCAGTTTCCATATATTTTTTTTCTTTCTTCTGGGATGTTTGGGTTGCTCTTTCAGTTGGTTGCACCATTGTTTCTAGAGTTGCATCAACGTTCTCACTAAAAAAGCCCGAGTCATCAAGCAGAGACTTCATTACACTAGTTTCTGTGTCATCATCCTTTATTAACAACGGATTGGGTTTATTCGTAAGATGTTTATATTCTACCCTTAAGGGCTCATACTTTCTGATAGTGCGAGAGGACATCTGGAGATGGCGTCGTAATGCATTTTTCCTCCCTACCTTGTAAGCTTTCGGTGGGATATTAAGTGCGTGGTTAGTAGTGCCATCCTTATTCAATGACAAGCAAAACTTTTGCTCGGAGGCTGTAACCCGTCTTGTTCCATTCAGAGAAGGCATTCGTTGTTTGTCCACCACCTGATGACTGGAGATAGCACTCGACCAGTTGAGCAGCTCTTTTTTGATAGCCTTGTCTGTTGAGCCTTGATCCCAGCGCAACATTCTTGAGGCACGTACATGTGAACTGGATACAACATCATCGTGCTGAAGGCACTCACGAGCATCGCTGTGTTGCCGTGGAAGCAATGCTACACTGGGGCTTTGCTCACACTTTTCAGGCGACATGGAGATTTCCACACGAGACCACTTTGGGGAAGACACCGAATCAAAACAAACTGCTTTAGGACTTCTACTTGCCATCAAAGTTCCTCTTTCTAATGCATCATACATCTCCATTTTTTCAAGCCCAATTGCCTCTATGACAGACATTTTCTCATTTGAGGGTGGTAATTTAAATCTATTCTTAACATGTTCTCCCAATGGTGATATACCAGTACCGTTGTTTGACCCAATCTTGTTAGGGGAATAACTGACATCATCACTTGATGTAACAAAGGAAGGACTAAATCTCTTGAGGAAATTTTTAGCTCGCCCAGCCGTTGTACTTAAAATGTCTGGAATACTTGATCGTTTTCTCCTGTGACCACCCACTTTCACCGAAGACAAACTCGTTAATGATCTATTCCTGTTTGTCATAGCCGTTGGATTGCAATTAGATATATTTGTTAGATGGTCATTTAAAACTAGCTCTGCAAAGCTAAACGATGCCATTGAAGTTGATTATTGCTAACCTCCACTCAGAATTCCGTTCTCGACCGTAATAAATGGAGGTTCTGGATCGTCTGATAAATTGGTTGTAGCGCAGCTAAGCGAGGCCTCGTGTGCTGAAAGCAAAACAAAGATTTAATATTTATGATAGTTGGTCTACAACTCGAGTACATAATTATTATCACCAAGATGATGATTATTAGGCCAACTATTAGTTATTCCTACTAGAGATGTTTGTAAATTGTGTTATGATTCCGTATCGTTTATGGATTTAATCATTCCGATGTTATGGCGGTGTTATGGTTTTTTGGTGCTTTTGACAGTAAATTACACCAGAAACTTCAGCCAAAATTCAAAAGGAACTATTGTCCAATATGCTTACAGTTATGTAGACCTATATGTAGGGCCTATTAGCCTATATACAGTACAACCTTGATATAACGTCGCCGAAGGGACTATTGATTTTTGACGTTATATTAAGAACGACTTTGTATCAAATTAACATAAGAAGTTTAACTGATTTATGGCTTAGTTTGAGTAAATGTACTCTTTGGGGCAACATCAATAATGAAGGGGCTGAAGTAGTGACAGATTAGATTTGTTGCAGAGTATGACCTGCAGTATTCCATAGTAGCATTAAAGAAAAGATAACAAAAAAATAAAAATGAAATAACACATTATGAGACTGGAGGGGTTGTATGGCCCACTATCTTAAGTATAGGCCTACACATTTTAATTTGGCCAGCGCTATTGTACAGTCTGCTGTCACCGCTCTTATCAAGGAGATAACGTGACCATCCAGTGCTTTTAACAGTATGCCTATCTCATGAGTGATAAACTGGTTTATTTCCATTTTGGGTCTTTGTTGAACCAATGTATTGGATACAGCCTGCCCGCTCGCTGTGAGTCATCTGCCCGGGGCCGGCCGGCTACCTGAGTGCAGTTTCGCCACGCGTAGTGTTGGGGGGGGGGGGGGGGGGGGGGGGGTAAGTAAACTGACAGTGGAATGGATGAGTGGTGATAGGCGGAGCTTGCGCCGAGTACTGTGTCACGTGACTAGCAGTTGGGAAAAGTCCCTACTGTCCGGACGGATCCACGCAAAACACATCCACACTTATCTCGTTCTAGCTGGTATAATATTCATTTTTAAGATATATAACCTATAGGAAAACATATTGAGTTCACATACCAATGGTTAATATAAAGGGTATTTTAAAATTATAGACGAAGTAGTTAACTTGTTCAGTTCATGCACCGAAGAGGATAAAATGAGCAAGGTGTGGTTTGTTTTTTCAACTTCAACTGGCGAAAAACTAATGATCGTATTTGGACGAGAGTTTCTTAAGAATACGTACCAATAATGTGAGACAATAAGCAAATAAACTTTCTAGACAGAAAATGCCCAGTACGAAAATTCATAGCATGCACTAACAAGCACGGTGCTTAGTTTCACGTTCAAAACCGATACTTTTGAGGCCCAACCGCTACACCCTGCATAATATTGCATGCTATGAATTTTCATTCTGAGCATCTTCTATCTAGAAAGTTTATTTGCTTATTGTCTCACATTATTAGAACACAGGCTTTTAAAAGAAACTCTTGTCAAAATCCGATCATTAGTTTTTCACCAATTGAAGTTGAAAAAACAAAACACACCTTGCTCATTTTATCCTCTTGATGCATGAATTGTTATAACAAGTTAACTACTACTGGGTCTATAATTTTGAAATAACCTTTATACCGACTACTAGTATGTGAACTAAATATGCTTTCCTATTGGTTATACCTGAAAAGTGAATATTATTACAGCTAGAACGAGATAAGTGTCGTACATTAAGCGCGTGAAAGCGTAACAGTTAGCGGATTTGTCCCAACTATGGGCGTGCCACATTGCTTTGTGACGTCAGGGGGGCGGGTAAATCACCACTCGTCAATTCCATTATAAAAACAGGAATGTTATCTGACACGACGGCATATCAGTTGTTTTACTAATGTAGGGACAGGCGATGTATTTTTTTTTTATATGCTGCTCCCTGAGTCCAACAATGAAGTCGGGTAGGGGATAGGAAATTAATCTCATCATATTCTGGCCCCTAGGTACATCGAAGCCGGCTGGCCATGCCTGACGCTTCCCTCATGTTAACTTCCTCTGGCTCTTCCTCTTTCATTTCTTTTTCCTCTGCTCTTTCTACAAATTCTGTCCATACTTTTCTATCTTTCCACCATCGTTCCTGATTGACCTCTTCCCAAGTTGCATTTCTTCTTTCCACGCCCATTGCTATCACTTCTTCCTACCTATCAAGAGAAAATTAACATTGCGTCTGATGGGGTTTCACCAACGTGATAATGCGAACGGCGTTGTATCCGACGTAGTGATGTGCGGGCAGGAATATTCGCCTGGGAATATTCCCGGGAACAGGAATTTTCCCCGACCCCATATAAATTCCCAAAAGTAGGGAATTTATGTTTTTTTTATGAAATCAATTCCCAGATGAATGCGTTCATCCCAGATCATTATTCATAAGTAGTAGGCTTAGGCTTACAATAAACCCACTAGATACTGTTGTAGGTGGAGGGGGGGGGGGTCTCATGCTGGGCTTGCATTCTTGGGGGGGTTTGCAAGCTGCTGTTTCCCTGACAGTGTATACAGTACAACCTTATTATTACATACAACTCATTTGTTTGATATTTAGTTAAATTTTCTCTTGATGGCTGAATAGGCCTATGTCCGCTTATATAATGCTATGTAGATCCCTAAATGAAAGCGGCCCTTACATTAGTAAAACCACAGATAATATATTATACACTTATGACGTTTTCAAATAGGCTGCACTCAGTGCGCCTATTATATTGTTGTGCACATAGGCGTGCGCACGGCCCAGGCCGGACCTAATGTGTCAACTTCGACCGCCATCGGAACGAAACATATGAAACGAAACATGGCTCTATACGGGCCACAAGATCCCATGGCTCTGGAATGCGACATCGTGTACTAAAATCGCGTTTTATGCCATAAAAGTTAATGCATCAACCGAAAAAAAATTCGTCATGGGCGAAATTGCTTCCGGCCGCTGGGGCTTCAGCCCAGACCCCAGTTGTACCGCGCCACCTCGTGCGGGGTCTAATGTTAGACACTGCGCACGCCTATGGTTGTGCATTGTTGTTTTAATCGTTGAAGGTGCACTCAGTGCGGTCCAGTGCGGCCATTGGAAAACGCCATTTATATTAACATTTATCTGTCATAAAACAAACTAACTCAATCACTCTACGATGGTTGAGCCCTTCAAGGACGGGTTCGTAAAACAACTCTCTCTCTAAAGTACAATAATCACTCTACGATGGTTGAGCCGCTCAAGGACGGGTTCGGAAGTAAGACAACTCTCTCTCTAAAGTACAATAATCACTCTATGATGGTTGAGCCGCTCAAGGACGGGTTCGGAAGTAAGACAACTCTCTCTCTCAAGTATAATAATCACTCTTCGTTGGTTGAGCCGCTCAAGGACGGGTTCGGAAGTAAGACAACTCTCTCTCTCTCAAGTATAATAATCACTCTACGATGGTTGAGCCGCTCAAGGACGGGTTCGGAAGTAAGACAACTCTCTCTCTCAAGTATAATAATCACTCTACGATGGTTGAGCCGCTCAAGGACGGGTTCGGAAGTAAGACAACTCTCTCTCTCAAGTATAATAATCACTCTACGATGGTTGAGCCGCTCAAGGACGGGTTCGGAAGTAAGACAACTCTCTCTCTCAAGTATAATAATCACTCTACGATGGTTGAGCCCCTCAAGGACGGGTTCGGAAGTAAGACAACTCTCTCTCTCAAGTATAATAATCACTCTACGATGGTTGAGCCGCTCAAGGACGGGTTCGGAAGTAAGACAACTCTCTCTCTCAAGTATAATAATCACTCTACGATGGTTGAGCCGCTCAAGGACGGGTTCGGAAGTAAGACAACTCTCTCTCTCAAGTATAATAATCACTCTACGATGGTTGAGCCGCTCAAGGACGGGTTCGGAAGTAAGACAACTCTCTCTCAAGTATAATAATCACTCTACGTTGGTTGAGCCGCTCAAGGACGGGTTCGGAAGTAAGACAACTCTCTCTCTCAAGTAAAATAATCACTCTACGTTGGTTGAGCCGCTCAAGGACGGGTTCGGAAGTAAGACAACTCTCTCTCTCAAGTATAATAATCACTCTTCGTTGGTTGAGCCGCTCAAGGACGGGTTCGGAAGTAAGACAACTCTCTCTCTCAAGTATAATAATCACTCTACGTTGGTTGAGCCGCTCAAGGACGGGTTCGGAAGTAAGACAACTCTCTCTCTCAAGTATAATAATCACTCTTCGTTGGTTGAGCCGCTCAAGGACGGGTTCGGAAGTAAGACAACTCTCTCTCTCAAGTATAATAATCACTCTACGATGGTTGAGCCGCTCAAGGACGGGTTCGGAAGTAAGACAACTCTCTCTCTCAAGTATAATAATCACTCTACGATGGTTGAGCCGCTCAAGGACGGGTTCGGAAGTAAGACAACTCTCTCTCTCAAGTATAATAATCACTCTACGATGGTTGAGCCGCTCAAGGACGGGTTCGGAAGTAAGACAACTCTCTCTCTCAAGTATAATAATCACTCTTCGTTGGTTGAGCCGCTCAAGGACGGGTTCGGAAGTAAGACAACTCTCTCTCTCAAGTTAAATAATCACTCTTAGTTGGTTGAGCCGCTCAAGGACGGGTTCGGAAGTAAGACAACTCTCTCTCTCAAGTATAATAATCACTCTACGATGGTTGAGCCGCTCAAGGACGGGTTCGGAAGTAAGACAACTCTCTCTCTAAAGTATAATAATCACTCTACGATGGTTGAGCCGCTCAAGGACGGGTTCGGAAGTAAGACAACTCTCTCTCTCAAGTATAATAATCACTCTTCGTTGGTTGAGCCCCTCAAGGACGGGTTCGGAAGTAAGACAACTCTCTCTCTCAAGTATAATAATCACTCTACGATGGTTGAGCCGCTCAAGGACGGGTTCGGAAGTAAGACAACTCTCTCTCTCAAGTATAATAATCACTCTATGTTGGTTGAGCCACTCAAGGACGGGTTCGGAAGTAAGACAACTCTCTCTCTCTCAAGTATAATAATCACTCTACGTTGGTTGAGCGGTTGAGCCGCTCAAGGACGGGTTCGTAAGTAAGACAACTCTCTCTCTCAAGTATAATAATCACTCTTCGTTGGTTGAGCCGCTCAAGGACGGGTTCGTAAGTAAGACAACTCTCTCTCTCAAGTATAATAATCACTCTACGATGGTTGAGCCGCTCAAGGACGGGTTCGGAAGTAAGACAACTCTCTCTCTCAAGTATAATAATCACTCTTCGTTGGTTGAGCCGCTCAAGGACGGGTTCGGAAGTAAGACAACTCTCTCTCTCAAGTATAATAATCACTCTACGTTGGTTGAGCCGCTCAAGGACGGGTTCGGAAGTAAGACAACTCTCTCTCTCAAGTATAATAATCACGAAATTGCTTCCGGCGGCTGGGGCTTTGGCCCAGACCCCAGTTGTACCCCGCCACCTCGTGCGGGGTCTAATGTTAGACACTGCGCACGCCTATGGTTGTGCATTGTTGTTTTAATTGTTGAAGGTGCACTCAGTGCGGTCTAGTGCGGCCATTGGAAAACGCCATTTAATATTAAAATTTATCTGTCATAAAACAAACTAACTCATATTTTTGGATTGGAAATTTACTGTCAGCTTACCCTCCACCTATCATAGGTAGAGTAAATAGAAATCATTTTAAGCATTTTATGACACATCTTGTTTTTACTTGGAGCATTTACTTAGACCTATCATCTTTTCTTGTAGTCTAAATATAAAAATTCCCTAAAATTCCCGACTCTGGGTAATATTCCCAGGCATTTTCCCGGGAATATTCCCCAAAAATAAATTCCGGGAATTTATACATCCATCACCAATCCGACGACATAATAACAAGGTTGTACTGTACTTTCTTTTTAAATCTAATGTACTTTATTAAATTTACTTCTCTACTAAATGCCATAAGCTTATTATAGTAAACCACCAGTTATACGATCGTCGAGGGTCTGGCTAATGCCATTGTATAACTCAAAATATCGTACAACTGACTATTGATGTTTACAGCCAAAGAACATGTGGCAGCCATAAAACAAATTATGGGTAGTGGTATGTTGTGGTCGGGGGGGGGGGGGGTTAGGGGTTAGGCCATAAACTAGTCACATCAGATAATGATTGAATTTATTGATTATAAGAAACCTAATGAATTGGAGCACGCTTATAAATGGCCTACAAGAAGAACTAATAATATCGTGGATCACGGATCACGTATCGTACAGAAGCCCGGCCAGCGGGAAACACGGCTCGCGGCTACTGATGCTGCATCGGCCGCCAACACGTAGCGCGCGAACGCGGTGAGTGAAAGCGACCCGTGAGTCATGCATACGTTGCGTTGCCGTGTCACTCACCCACCGCTTGTATCAGGGAACAGATAACTTTAGCAGATAAGTTAGGAATTCTTTCGGAATAAAACAAGATTATTTTGTTTTGCGTTTAGATTTATAAACGATTTTTTAAAAGATACATAGCTATGCGCATGAAGAAATACAACAAAACCGGGCGTGGCTTATTGTCGGGGTGTATACAGTATTAGTGAACTGATAAGATCGACCATGGATGGACTGATTTTCTTGCTCTCAATTCAGCCGCGGATCGATTTTTTTTTATACACAACATCCTCCCCCCCCTCAAACCCCCCCCCCCCCCAAATCACTCACCCGCCCAGTCTGTGAACGCCAGCCGCTGACAGCGCGGCTTCCTTAATTGTCAGGGTTTGGGCCTGGCAGTGCTGCTATCGATACCTACCATAAATCTACAACCAATAAAGCCGTCATTTGTTTTCATTCATACTTTACCCTATTGAAACAAGCTGGTGGTAGTTTGTGGTCGGAAACGGTGCTAGGGTTGAGGGGGGGGGGGGGGAGGGGCTCACAAGTTTCGTCGGCAACAACATAAGATCAAGCCAGCAGAATGGCCTGCCAGATGACTCATATAGCGCACGGCGGTCCAGACAGCTTTTGTCAAACGAGATATTGTATTACTGAGAGTTCCATACTTGCCTGGAGCTAAAAATACATCGTATAAACCCAAATATTGTATTATCCGATATTGTATAACTGATTGTTTTATTCATAAATACACTAAGAAAGTTGGTGGGGACCAATCGTTTTCATCGTACATGTACAAATATCGTACAACTGAGCATCGTATAACTGGTGGTTTACTGCATTATTTCCTACTTAATTAGCAAACAATTAAGTTCAAATTATCATGCACCATACAGACTAAATTTAGAAAACCTAGCATAAACAAGTTGTCTTACTTTATAAAGGGGAATAAGTCTCTTCTGTGTCACGCCATTTTCTACCTCCTCCACTATAACGGCTAGATAGTATATCACGCGATGCTGCAACAAAGAAAGAAAATTCCATCACTTCTCAATTCAAGTAGTCTCCCTTGAATAAGCATGTGGATGTGGGATTCTAATAGTTATTAGGCCTACATGGATTATTCAATTGTATCACACCCTAAGACATTAGTAAATCAAGAAGGTGAGAACTAATATTTACTATAACAAGTTTTGCACTAATCGTTCATCTGATATGGTTAGGCTACTGATCTGTTATTTCTCATCAGCGTATATCGCTTATTGATTCGAAAATGAGTTTGAGCCAAAAAATAATAGGATGAGTGCAGGAGATATGTTATCTATAGAGTTAAGTTCACTCCGACCCTTCATTTACTTAATACCCTCAACTAATATGCAGGCCTGAATGATGTTTTTGTTTCTTATATTGTAGTATTTGTTTAGGTAAATCTTCTCTAAAAGTCCTCACGCTAAAAAGTCATTTGCTGACTTGCTTTTTCCAAAAATATCTTAGAGCTGAGGATGTCAGGCAGTGTTTGAAGTATTTTCCAGGATTGCAAATGTGCGATAGTTGTGAGAACTTATACGGAAGAAATACTCTTGTTTCTTGTGGAATAATAGAACTTTAACCTCCATTGTCTACATTGGGTAATAGGCCCTAACTAATAACAATAAATTTCAGATTAGACAAATAATAAAATCCTGACAGCTAGGGCTGGGATAATTATACATTTAAAGAAAAATAAATGCCAAATTGTCTTATTGTTTCATTTCCTGATGCCCACCCATTTTATTTCATGTTCATTGTATGCAAAATTTTGTCGGTTAACCCCAGTTCCCCCCCCCCCAAAAACTTATGCCTATCGGTATTTAATTCAGAAAGAATGAACCTCGGAACACCTTTGTTTGTTGTTAACGGTCAGTACCCTACTTGCAATATTGGCGTTTAAATTATTTATCCCATCCCTACTGACAGCTCAGCAGATTGGAGATCGAGAGATCTGCAATTCTATTCCTAGCCTGTTACATGTACGTCACATCTGTGCGCCATCTTTGCGATCAAACTTAGATGTTGCCATGGAGAAACAATTGAAGCATGTTGTGGTACAACACAAATCCTTTGTTCTTTAACATTTAGTTTGTTCTTTTAAATAAAATTGGTAGGCTATGCATGGTAATTTTTTATATTTTTTATTACCGGTACCGGTAGGCTATAGGTGTATATGTTCACTTTTTTAAATTATAAATTATAATTTTAGTAAATTCGAATAATATTCACTAATAATCTAGGAAATGCCTGTGTCACGTGAATTGTGTCGCAATCTTAAATCTTAAACATTTGTGTGAACTGACCTAGGGTTGACCTTGTAGGCCTACAATATTTATTATGCCTGCAATTAATGATTGTGACTGACAATCTTGCCAAGAGTATGCATACTACACACTTAATAACATGCAATTTCCCAATTTATTGATACACAGCCAAGCCATTTAGTGAGATGAATAATGTTGAACTATTTCAACTTCTTGGTGAGAAAAGCTAGCAAGATCTCATCAAAAACCCTTCATTAGGATCCCATGAGCATTGGAAAATCATTGCATCATGAGAGATTTCTCCACTTTCCTCACTATGTAGGGGAATGGATCTCTCCTTTGATTATAAATAATTGATGGCCCCTGATCAAAGTCATTGTTAATACAAAATACAACACTGTCATGTGACAGTGTGAATTGTGATATACTGATAATACAGTTTTTGTGTACCCAATGTCTTACCAGAGTTATAGCTTCATTGATGATGATATCAGCAACAGAATACCACGGAATGAAGTTCGATGTTTGGTACCCTGATCGAAATGTTGAAGTTAGTTGTAATCCTAGTGGAGCCACAACAAGGAGAGACTCTGAAACAAGAAGATGCAATGTCTTTGTTCAAATACTAGCCATTTGTATGACGTCGTAACACTTTTAAAGTTTTAAGTGTTAAATTGGTGAAATAATTTAAATATAAGTCAATTAAATTTCAGGCAAGGCAGCCCAGGATGACGTGTCAAACTCCAACAATAGCGTATCCAAGGGGTAGCGGGGGGGGGGGGGGGGGGGATTATGGGGTTCAATCCCCCACCTCCATGACATGAAGATGAAAATATGTGAGAGTAAAAGGAGGAGGGAGGAAATTACAATTTTTGCACATAATTATGTCTGATATTGCTTCCTGTTTGGTAGGCTAAGCCAAGCAATCCTGTTAAAGCAATTATACGATTCTGAAACGTGTTTACAAACATTCAAAATGTCATAGTAAAAAAATCTCTTTCTCACCCCCCCCTCCCCCCCCCCCCCCGCAGATATTATGAACTTGCATTTGGTGTAAAAAGTGCATATATCTACTTTAGAATATTACGCCTCACCACTGAACACATTACCGCAGAATTTAACTGAACAAGTTGCTTTCCTTGGCCGGTGCCTAGCAAAACTGACTAGCAAGCAAGTTGCAACTTTAACATAATTAAAGCCAGTTGATTAGTGTGTCAAGTGGTGTAGAGTAGGCCAAAGAACCGGTTAACAACAATCACATAGGCCCTATGGTACGTACATCTGACACTCCCATTTTTACTACGCTGATTAGCTGTCACTGTATGTTTTGTTTGACCTTGCTTTCTAATTGGCTCGTCATAAGAGTATTGCCCTATGAATTGAATTTGAGCAGATTAGGGCTTAACATAAAACTTGGGGCTGACTGATTGAGAATGTAGACTACTCAAGCGTGTTAAACTAGACAAATGGCAGAAGGAGAGGAGAGCAAGTAGGAGAAACAATTTGACTTGAAAGGACAAATGGGTGGGAAAGAGAAATTGCATCTCTTTTTGTCATCTCTTACAACCGGTAGTTACCCTAGTCTCTAGGTCAAATTCTACACCAGGCCCAGAAAAGGACCTTATGCCTTTGGGTGTGTTGTTCATAAAATAATAGAAATAGTTTTGTCTGTACTTAGCAATACAAAATATTATGCTTGACACCTTACAGATTGTAAATTAAAAAAGCTGCACAGTAGCACAGAAACTAGAAAGGAAACGGGAAGCTGGAGAATGTCACACAAACACACATCTACGTTCATGTACGTTGTTGTGCAAAATGCCGTGCTCGTTGCACGGCCCCGCAAACAAGAATGATAGGCTAACAAGTTTTAACTTTTTTCTTTCTTGAGAACTTCTCTGGTAGGCCTAGACCTGGTCGGCCATATTCACCGCCAACTTTATAGGCGTAGGCTTACACCGGCATCTTGGAAGAAAGGTTACAGCTGAGCTGTTACACTTCCCTGGTTATTTTGCAGACCTAGGCCTAGGCATTGAGGCCTAGGTCTATCTCATTGTTCACTGTACTCGTTCTCTTTCCCGTGTTATTATGCAATGTGCACCCTACTTTATGCTTAAGTAGGCCTAGGCTGTGTTTGAGGCGTTAGTGCTATGGTAGGCCTAGGCATAGGCCTAGGTCTCGTCCCAGCCATACCCATCCCAAGCTAGGGTAGTGCCCTAGGCCTAGGGCTAGGCCTAGGCCTGCTCTAGGACCTACTTACCACTTTTTATCTCCAGCAAAAATGTTGAAATGCAGTACCAAAGTGTCAAGATGAACACACTTTGACTATATAAGCCGGCATATAAAAATTGCCCTTTCCCTAGCAGTAGACCTAACCCTAGTCCGAAATCTTCGCCTACAGCATAGAGGCTTAGGCCTAATATTACAACAAAACTGGCCAAAACACACAACTTGATTTTTGAAAATGCATCCGATATGTGTTTGACAGTAAATTCAAAACATAGGTTAGAAGACTCATGATTAATGATACTCAAGCACAATGGCTTGCCCGAAATATTTTCACTTAACAAATTTTTGACAGAATAACATTTTTCGGACACAGACATTAAATACGATTCCAACAATAACCACCGTATCAAGTATAATATACCTAAAACCTTAACGCAACTACAGTCAATGAAAACAGTCACATCACAGATAAACTAGATAAAAACACATTCAAGGACTTAACAAAGAATTAAGACAAGAAACGACTTCCTAACCTTCCCGGCAAGGAAGATGCCTTGCCCGGGCGGCTAGCCTACACTATTCCCGCGTTTTTAAATTCTATAGCCAACATTGGAACATTAGTAACGATTAAAAACAATTGTAACGAAAATGCTATTGCTAAACGATAGTCTTAATAAGTAAACGGCATGATAACGCGAAATAAATATTATGGAATTTTCGTATTTTCCGTAAAAACGAATCAAGATGCTTGTTTTTCTAAATTGGAACATTGTAGTAAACGTGGATGGGAAATTATACTTTCGAGGTTGGCTGCAGCCATGCCGATGAAGATGCCTTCAGCAGTGTTGCCAATTTAGCGGTTCCGCCGCTAGATCTGGAGGTTTTGAGATTCAATTCGCGGTCAAAAATAAAAATCGCGGCTAGCGGCAAAACCTGGAGGTGTGTGATTTTCGAACTGGCGGTTTAAACAAAAGTAGCGGAATTGGCGGAATTGTAGGTAAAACTCAATTTTACCTCATCAATTGTTATACATGGGAAGAGTCTAAAATTACGCAAATAAATCTTATCTTAGTTCGTCCAGCAGCATTTGACGTGTTTCGTTTCCCTCAAAGGGACAATGGACCTTGTTTGTTCACACTTTTAACGCAGATAATCTTATTGTACTCCCAATACCGCCTACCGCCTAAAAGCCGCCTGGCACAATAATTGGCTGCCATAGGCGTGCGCAGAGGTTGATCAATGGGGGGGCACAATAAATTCCCAATGACAGTACTTCACGGTGGCGCCAATGGAGGGTGTAGGGGGGATGCTCCCCACAAAAAGCTCCGCAGGAGATTTTTTTTAAAGACATGCATTTTTAAACGTGTTTTTAAGCGTATTAGGAGGAGTACAGGTTGTCTGTTCAATGGGTTAGTTTCACGCGATTATTTGTGGATATCAGTGATATCATTGTTACAAAGTGAAGGAAATGGTCAGCTCCACAGCCAAAATCTTGGCGGTAAGGCAACAGTTTATGTTGAGGCCGGTCAGCTGATTCCAACGTCATTCCAATCTAGGACTTAAGGTAATATTAGTACCATTATGTCAGGCGTCAGCATTTTTGTCGCCCATTACGACAGGCACTATCCTGGACCTATTGTTTCCCGGGTCAAACGGGCAAGACAGTTGGAGCAACAGTGACAGTTTGAGGAACATATTTAATGTGAGGAAGGTGCTATAGATCCTCTTCTCGTCTTTTACGATCGGCAGGCGTAGACTGTATACCCTGGGCCAAATTCTATTAAAAAAAAAGCTCACCTGCCCTAATGGGGGGGCCGCTGCCCCCCCTTGCCCCCCCCCCCTGCGCACGCCTATGTTGGCTGCAAGGTTGTCAGTGCAAGTTCGAAGGGTTCTTTTCACTGGGAACATCGTAAATTATTTTCATTCACAACGCATTATTCAAGCATTCAAGTATTATTCACAAGTATTATTGCTTGCTATTGGGGGTGAAAGAGATATTATACGGAGAGAGCGAGGGAGAGAGATACGCATTCTTCGCCAAATACACATCTTGGCAACGCAGGAAGCGGTCGCAAGTGGTTTATTAGGGTGGCTTTTAAGTTTACAACCTATCGCCCAGGCCGATGTCGGCAACAATCCGTCAAATGCTGCTGGACGACTATATCTTTATATTAAAAAAAAAAAAAAAACGGCCAATCATACGCCCATCCATCAACCTCCAAAACCGACGACGAAGCAGGTGCTTTATTGCTGCAGATGAGAATGATATCAATATCATGTTCGTTTTAATTTTTTTTTATTATTGTGATAATGTTAATACATTTTTTTCCTGCACAAGAAGACTGCAATTATTTTGAATAACGTGTGATCAAAATATGTTAACTTTCTTTGAATTTAAGGTTTTACGAAGTTGTAGAAATAAAATCGATAAAAAAAATATTTCACCCCTGTGTGGAGAATATTGTATGTCTTTTGTTGCTTTGATGACATTTTGTAAATCTAGCGGTGTGAAGGTGAAATCTGGCGGATATTTAGAAACTTTTAGCGGGCACGTTGCCACAACAGTGGCAACACTGCTTCAGCGTCACTTTAATAAATCTTTATCAGCATTTACACTCAACGTTTTTTTTTATATTCGAATTAAAAATATTATGCATCTTGTTGTAAATGCTTTCGCTTTCGCTGTCGGAGTGTTGATTACAACTTGGCAGTCAAAGTCAGGGTCGATAAAAGAGGGAGAACGTCTCATCTCGATCAATATACATGGGCGTTTATCAATAAAATTCCAGCAATATTTTTTTTTTAGTTATACCACCTGGGTTATGTCAAAGATTACCAACTAATCTTTGGTTATATAAACTTCTGTGTTTGGAAGATTAAATTTTGAAATAATTAATAGATTATTTTAAATTCTGAACTATACAAAAACAAAAATCGTAATAATAGCAAATATTTGAAAGTTTTTAGCCAAATTTCGCGTAGGAATCATTTTTTCTCAAGATATCAATAAAATACCGTAAACTTTGCATGGCGACCCATTGCGCAAACATTCAGTTTTGATTGTTTCACCAACTAGTCCACCTACGGTAACTAAGTTTCGCGCGCAAATCTGTTGATAATACGAGCGGTTTTGTTCACGATCGTGTGAAGTAAAATTGTGACACACGGCCAACGAGCGTGATAAGAGAGTAGAGTGAGTAGAGCCTTATCAAGTTATCACGAATTCGTTGATTTAGGTGTCATAAATATCACGTTTCGTGCCGCCTGAGGGTCGAAACTCAAAAGCAATCAGGTCAAGGATAATAATTTTGCTTTTGAATTAATAAATAAATAAATAAATAAATAAATAAATAAATAAATAAATAAATAAATAAAAAAATAAATAAATAAATAAATAAATAAATAAATAAATAAATAAATAAAAAAATAAATAAATAAATAAATAAATACATAAATAAATAAATAAATTTATATATATATATATATATCTTGCTCCTGTTTCCAACTTAAGTTAGGTCAGAGAGTGGCTATAGCCACCAGGCACTTCAAGCTAAATAAATAAATATATTTATTTATATCTGGATAAGATTGGAGAAAAACTCCTTCAATCTTTCTTGTTAAGCGAGCGAAGCGAGTAGACGGAGAGCCAGCAACATAAAAGCTCCCCTCATAAGGTACATATGTTTTGACTATTGGAATAGGAGCGGAAAAACTTCACTACTAACAAAACGCGCGTCTTACTCCTCAACGTGGGGGCTTTTAGGCCCCACAGGGGGCCAAAAAAGCCGAAAAAAGGCCCAAGGTTCCCCTCATAAGGTACATGGATAGAGAGAACGCCATTTTGTAGAGATAAGTGTCCCAAAAAGGAATTCGATGAGTAAGACGGGATATTAGGGGGCGTTTACCGATCAGATGCCATTTTGACCAAAAAGGGCCATTTTTTATTTTCGCACATGCATGCGCTTAAACACTCAAATCATATCCGGAAATGTCTCGAGACGTAGAAAAACATACATTTCAAAGGAATTTTGGGTTATTGTCCTCGCCAGACGCCCTCAAAAGGGGCCCAAAAAGGCCAAGTTTCCCCTCATAAGGTACATGGATGGAGTAAACGCCATTTTGTAGAGATAAGTGTCCCAAATGGGAATTCGAAGAGTAAGACGGGATATTAGGGGGCGTTTACCGATCAGACGCCATTTTGTCCAAAAAGGGCCGCTTTTTATTTTCACACGTGCACGCGCTTTAACACCCAAAACATATCCTTAAATGACCCTAGAGGTGAATACATTTCAAAGATATTGTGTGATGTCCTCGCCAGACGCGGACGCCCTCAAAAGGGGCCCAAAAAGGCCAAGGTTCCCCTCATAAGGTAGGCCTACATAGATGGAGTAAACGTCATTTTGTAGAGATAAGTGTCCCAAATAGGAGTTCGAAGAGTAAGACGGGATATTAGGGGGCGTTTACCGATCAGACGCCATTTTATTAAAAAAGGTCCTCTTTTTATTTTCACACGTGCACGCGCTTAACACCCAAAACATATTCTTAAATCCTGACATTAATAATAATAAATACTGGTATATTAAAGTTAGGGGTGGGCGGAGCTTCAAAACTATCGCATCCGGATCGTGGCTGTGGGGGGGGGGGGGGGCTGGCGAGGACATCACACAATATCTTTGAAATGAATTCACCTCTAGGGTCATTTAAAGATATGTTTTGGGTGTTAAAGCGCGTGCACGTGTGAAAATAAAAAGTGGCCCTTTTTGGACAAAATGGCGTCTGATCGGTAAACGCCCCCTAATATCCCGTCTTACTCTTCAAATTCCTATTTGGGACACTTATCTCTACAAAATGGCGTTTACTCCATCCATGTACCTTATGAGGGGAACCTTGGGCCTTTTTTCGGCTTTTTTGGCCCCCTGTGGGGCCTAAAAGCCCCCACGTTGAGGAGTAAGACGCGCGTTTTGTTAGTAGAGTAGTTTTTCCGCTCCTATTCCAATAGTCAAAACATATGTACCTTATGAGGGGAGCTTTTATGTTGCTGGCTCTTGGACTAGAGCGTTTCCACTTGACTCTTATGGCACTTCGTTCTGTTTTTTTTTTGTTTTTTTTTTTTTTTTTTTTTTTTTGATTTTTTTTTTTTTTTTTATGTCCGTCGATAGCGATCGAACGGAAAGTCCGATTAACTTGAAATTTGGACCATCCACAAGCCTCGATGTGGATTGAAGGTGTATAGTTTTGAGGCAAAATCGTTCGAAAAGTTACAAAGTTACACCATAGTTACTGCAAAATATTTTTCTAGAACAAAATGGCGGCATGATGTGAGATTGCCAGATTTTTCTTCAGATTTTTCCGGTCACGAATATGTTAATGTAATGTCGATCTGATAAGTATTGGCAAAGTTACACTAAAGTTACTCGAAAATATTTTTCTAAAACGCAGTAACGGCAAAATGTGAGGTGGCTATCTTATAGTAAATTTTGGTCCGGTCACGAATATACTAATGTAAACGCGATCCAATACGTATTAGAGGCAGAAATTACATGTCTATTGGTGTCAATAAGTGTTAGTAACGGTGGCGGACCGTGTTGAAAACATGACCACGAAAATTCTTAGCAACGCACATTGCACTGCATACAACAATGTCGGAAAGTATAATAGCCATGGAAATAAGAACAATTTTTGCAATGCGCATTCTTGAATTGTTGTTAAGCGAGCGAAGCGAGCGTTTCCACTTGACTCTTATGGCATTTTGTTCTGTTTTTTTGTTTGTTTTTTTGTTTTTTGTTTTTATGTCCGTCGATAGCGGTCGAACGGAAAATCAGATCAACTTGAAATTTGGACCATCCACAAGCCTCGATGTGGATTGAAGGTGTATAGTTTTGAGGCAAAATCGTTCGAAAAGTTACAAAGTTACACCATAGTTACTGCAAAATATTTTTCTGAAACAAAACGGCGGCAAAATGTGAGATAGCCAGATTTTTCTACAGATTTTTCCGGTCACGAATATGTTAATGTAATGGCGATCTGATAAATATTGGCAAAGTTACACGAAAGTTACTCGAAAATATTTTTCTAAAACGCAGTAACGGCAAAATGTGAGGTGGCTATCTTATAGTAAATTTTTGTCCGGTCACGAATATACTAATGTAAACGCGATCCAATACGTATTAGAGGCAGAAATTACATTTCTATTGCTGTCAATAAGTGTTAGTAACGGTGGCGGACCGTGTTGAAAACATGACCACGAAAATTCTTAGCAACGCACATTGCACTGCATACAACAATGTCGGAAAGTATAATATAGCCATGGAAATAAGAACAATTTTTGCAATGCGCATTCTTGAATTGTTGTTAATTGTTGTTTGTATTAGCATTAATTTCTTTTCGCCAGAAAGTTCGTAGATATTGACGCGCTCGCTTATCAACGCGTCAAACAGAGCGTTTTCCTAGTTAATTGTTGTTCGTATTAGCGTTGAAAACTTTTCGCCAGAAAGTTCGTAGATATTGACGCGCTCGCTTATCAACGCGTCAAACAGAGCGTTTTCCTAGTTGGGTAGGCCTATAAGTTTGGAATTAAGTTTGTCCGTTTTCGTTTGTTGTGATTATTAAGCGAGCGAAGCGAGTGTTTCCACTAGACTCTTATGGCACTTCGTTCTGTTTTTTTTTTTTTTTTTTTTTTTTTTATGTCCGTCGATAGCGATCGAACGGAAAGTCCGATTAACTTGAAATTTGGACCATCCACAAGCCTCGATGTGGATTGAAGGTGTATAGTTTTGAGGCAAAATCGTTCGAAAAGTTACAAAGTTACACCATAGTTACTGCAAAATATTTTTCTAGAACAAAATGGCGGCATGATGTGAGATTGCCAGATTTTTCTTCAGATTTTTCCGGTCACGAATATGTTAATGTAATGTCGATCTGATAAGTATTGGCAAAGTTACACGAAAGTTACTCGGAAATATTTTTCTAAAACGCAGTAACGGCAAAATGTGATGTGGCTATCTTATAGTAAATTTTTGTCCGGTCACGAATATACTAATTTAAACACGATTTGATACGTATTAGAGGCAGAAATTACATTTCTATTGCTGTCAATAAGTGTTAGTAACGGTGGCGGACCGTGTTGAAAACATGACCACGAAAATTCTTAGCAACGCACATTGCACTGCATACAACAATGTCGGAAAGCATAATAGCCATGGAAATAAGAACAATTTTTGCAATGCGCATTCTTGAATTGTTGTTAATTGATGTTCGTATTTGCATTGAAAACTTTTCGCCAGAAAGTTCGTTGATATTGACGCGCTCGCTTATCAACGCGTCAAACAGAGCGTTTTCCTAGTTCAAGACAATACGATGCAGTGCAAATATCTCACTGTATTGAAATGCCGGGGGGTGGGGGGATGTGCCAACATCCCTAATCGACCTGATTAAAATACGGCAATAAAATTATTTAATTGTCAGCCATTATGTGACTGGCTAATCTTCGATCAGCAGTGTAGGTTATTAAGCGAGCGAAGCGAGCGTTTCCACTTGACTCTTATGGCACTTCGTTCTGTTTTTTTTTTTTTTTTTTGGTTGTTTGTTTGTTTGTTTTTTTTTTTTTTTTATGTCCGTCGATAGCGGTCGAACGGAAAGTCCGATCAACTTGAAATTTGAACCATCCACAAGCCTCGATGTGGATTGAAGGTGTATAGTTTTGAGGCAAAATCGTTCGAAAAGTTACAAAGTTACACAATAGTTACTGCAAATTATTTTTCTGAAGTAAAATGGCGGAAAAATGTGAGATAGCCATATTTTTCTAAAGATTTTTCCAGTAAAGAATATGTTAATGTAATGGCGATCTGATAAGTATTGGCAAAGTTACACTAAAGTTACTCGAAAATATTTTTCTAAAACGCAGTAACGGCAAAATGTGAGGTGGCTATATAGTAAATTTTGGTCCGGTCACGAATATACTAATGTAAACGCGATCCAATACGTATTAGAGGCAGAAATTACATTTCTATTGCTGTCAATAAGTGTTAGTAACGGTGGCGGACCGTGTTGAAAACATGACCACGAAAATTCTTAGCAACGCACATTGCACTGCATGCAACAATGTCGGAAAGTAAAATAGCCATGGAAATAAGAACAATTTTTGCAATGCGCATTCTTCAATTGTTGTTAATTGTTGTTCGTATTAGCGTTGAAAACTTTTCGCCAGAAAGTTCGTAGATATTGACGCGCTCGCTTATCAACGCGTCAAACAGAGCGTTTTCCTAGTGAGTACCTGCAGGTTATTAAGCGAGCGAAGCGAGCGTCTCCGCGAGACTCTTATGGCACTTTGTTCTGTTTTTTTTTTTTTTTTTTGTACTAGACTCTTATGGCACTTCAATCTGTTAGTTTTTTTTTTTGTTTTTATGTCTGTCGATAGCGGTCGAACGGAAAGTCCGATCAACTTGAAATTTGGACCATCCACAAGCCTCGATGTGGATTGAAGGTGTATAGTTTTGAGACAAAATCGTTCGAAAAGTTACAAAGTTACACTCAATAACTGCTAGTAACGGTGGCGGACCGCCGCGAAAACACTAGACAGAATGACAACGAAAATTCTTAGCAACGCAAATTGCACTGCATTCAACAATATCGGGAAGCTATGGAAATTAGAACAATTTTGAAATGCACAATGCACATTCTTAAATTATTGTTAATTTTTGTTTTTATTAGCTTTGAGATCTTTTCGCCAGAACGTTCGTAGATATGGACGCGCTCGCTTATCAACGCGTCAAACAGAGCGTTTTCCTAGTATTGTATATGTCGCACATAAAAGGAACCGTTACTTGTGGCACTTTGATTGTATTTATTAAATATGTTTAATGAGAAGGGTGGTGGGGACGGGCTCCGAATAAAATCTTACTTCTAGGAGGGGGGGGGGGGGGGAAAGGGGGGGCTTATATTACGCCACTATTGAAGGCAATCTAGTTCGTGAGGGAGTGAGCTCGTTTTCACCATTTATAGCAATCTAGGCTGAGCTGCATGAGCTAGTCCTAAGTTGAATTATTGTTGACCCTTGATTATCGTCTCTTGAGTGCTCCCAAAGGTCTCTCAAATCGTCCTCCCTGGACTGCAAAGAAGAGGCGGGTGTCGTGATCCGTCCCAGTCTATACCAAGGGCTCTGGGCCTTGGATGGTTCAACCCTAGGGAAAAAAATTATAAAATATGTAAATTTGTTCACAATGTAGTTTCAATGTGTACTATTGTCTCATTTTTTGTATCATCATATTGTATCATTTTTTGTATATAATTATATACTCTTTTCATAATGAAAGTAATCAATTTGACATTTTTATACTAGGACGAAAAATTAGAGAGAAATCCTGTTATCGGTTTAGGCGTGAGGAGACGCATATGTTTTAGCGGTAAAATGGTTACTTTCAAACTACTTCCGAACCCAATCAAACAAAAAGTGTGTATTGATTCACGCGATTAGGATGTGAAATTCAAAAGCGTAAACTGGTAAATGGAAGGTAAATGGAGGTAAATAAAGGTAAATGGATCTAAAAACTTGACTTGAGTGTTTAAACCCATATAGAAGTATAACCATAAAACACATATTTATCATATTAATCAATAAACTAGGAGAACTCGTACTATAATGATATCATACATTTAATTATGAATACTGAAATGAATGAATGGTGAGCCTCATAAAAACTCCCCTCCCACTTTACGTGAGTGAGTAACATGCTATTACAAACACATATAGATATCACAATAATGTCTTGAGGCTCACATTCATTTCTATATTTAGAATTAAATGAATGATGTCATTATAGAACAAGTCCCCCTATTGATTATTATGTTAATGCATATGAAAACAATAATTTGTTGGATAAAGTGGACAAAGATCCACCCACCTAGATAGCGCGTAGATAGAATAGTTATTTTTTTCCTTCCCAAGCAACAAACATGTACAGATTCATATTAAATGACAATCTGTTTGTATTAACTGTTCTATTGCATGGGGTTGGTCTTACGAAAGTAATATATTCACACCAAGATTTAACCCTTATCTGTTATACCGCGATCATGATAGTGCGAGTAAATTTGTGTCAGTTACAACCGGACATGCAATGTTTTGAATGCGTTGCTAAGCAACGGAATTGTGTAGACTATGCCTATAGGCCTACGCTGACAGCAGCTGCACGTACGTTGTGTTCGATACGATACCTACCGTGGCGGTGAACGTTTTGACAGTGCGTGTATGCGACACAGTGGCATTAGAAAGTGTTCTTCTACCTGTAAAGGATGAGTGCCGACGAAAACGCATGGGTGTTCGACTCCTTGGTAGGGTTTCTGCAAGGGCCCATTTGGAACGCCCCGATCCTCACATTTATAGAACAAAAATCGCAAAGTAAGTGTTTTATATGATATTTGGCAGCTAGTAACAGCTGGATGTTTGTCTGCTTGCCTTCAAACGCCACACGGGTTCGATACCGGGCTAGACTAAATTTACATACTTTCAGTTCTTGCCTATATTATAATTAATAACATAGGTGGTTGGAATTATACGTTCGCTCCCTTTGAAAACGTCATGCTGCACACTAGCCGTACAAAGCCAAACAGATAGTAAAATTAAACTAAAAATAATGTCTTATCACTGAAATTTAGAAACTAAATCATATTTAACTAAATCACAACGTTTTTTCTTTTTTCTTAAGTCATTGCATTACTTACTGATCTAGTATTTTAGCAACAACAATTATTCATAATGCATTTTGTTATTGATTTCAATGTAGAAAATAGTGTCCTTGTAGACATCGGCCATTAGCGTACAAGCATGTATGCTATTACTGTAGACAAATCGATTCGTTTGAATGTGTGTTGCTTTTTAAGCATGTTTTATTATTTATAGGTGCATGAGAACTTCTGCACGTTCTGTATTACCTACTTGCTGTGAAATAATCATTTTCTCGTTGCAGTTTTTGAACCAAGCGAATCGGAAAACGAAAAAATGTACAAGGAAATACACGACGAGTATAAAGATCTGGTGAGATATTTCTAATATAATGAATATTTTAAAACAAATATTTCAAAACAAATTAGTATGTTTTAAATCTTCGCGATCAACTTATAGAATATTGTTTGCTTAAAAACAAATCCATATAGCAACAATGGGTGCCCCTAGGTGTTTTTTGTACTTTTATTTCCACGTGGCATTCGCTAATGCCAAATCTCAAAAGATTATAGAGATAAAAGTGGTTGTATCACTGTAAAAATCGCGCGAAATTAACACATTATACTTATACACTATTTAAACTAGGAAAACGCTCCGCGTTGCCAGATGAGCGATTTTTTTTCTTTTAATAAATCAAATATATATTTTGCATATCATACACCGCTTAAAAAATATACTTTTATAACAAATATATGATTTTTTTACAAGATGGTGGTTTAGGGTACAATCTTAGAATTTGTGTATATTATTACCCGATATGTTGCTAATAATTACACGAAATATTATTTAAATCCGTTAAAAAGTTTTCTTTAAATAAATTAAAACCTCCAAGTTGATTTTTCAATGGATTTCCGCATAATTTCATTCGACCGTGGTCTACTCAAAAGGCTCTAATTCATAAACTATTAAAGTTATCTGTGTATAGAAAAATCCACAATGTAGATACAGGCTAGTTCTAAAATGTGATAGTGTTTAATTATACAATAACCGCATTTAAATCATAATAAAAGCTTTTTAATTTGTCTACAAAGTTCGTTGTTAACATTTGCATTTTTGCCGTGAAAGTCATAAAACATAACACGCCATTGTTGCCATTCTATTAACGTTATCGAAATTCCAAAAGTAGTTTTAGAAAGGTCTCTTTTTACACGCCATTCGCCATGCATAGTATGTGCATCTAACTTCAATGGTCCTCAAATGAGAATCGTTTAAGTGGAGCACTGTAAAGAAACCAATGTAAGTTCCCGTAAATAGAAACTAAATATTTTTTTACTAAATGGCGGTTGAAGTTATAGTTCCAAAACTTTTATCCAGTGTCGACATTGTTAGTGTCAATATTAATTTAAAACATTATTTAAATCTGTTAATAAGTTTTAATAAAAAAAAAATAAAACTGGATTTTTTTCACTAATTAATTTTTTGCAGGTTGGCATCTTGACGGATTTTGCTGATTATGTTAACAGCATCTAGTTTAGTGGTCACGGGTGTTGACTTAAAATTTCAGCCAAATCCGTCAAGCCGTTTGACCTGTGCGCGACGAACAAAATTTAGCGCACATACATACACACAGACAAAGCGCCGATCGAGTTGTATGGAGAGATTCACTCCGCTTCGCTGCGCTCATCTAAAAATGATATAGCGCACATTGTGGTTTCATTAGAGCTAAAACTAGGAAAACGCTCCGCGTTGCCAGATGAGCGAGTTTTTTCAATGTATCAAATCAAATAAATCATTTGCATATCATATTACTCTTTAAAAAAAAAAAAATACCTTTATAATAAACATATGATTTTTTTACAAGATGGTGGATCAAGTTACATCCTTATAACTTAAGTATATTATTTCTTGATATGTTGCTAATAGATGCACGAAATATTATTCAAATCCGTTAAGAAGTTTTCTTTAAAGAAATTAAAACCTTCAAGTTGATGGATTTCCGCATGATTTCATTCGACCGTGGTCTTCTCAATAGGCTCTAATTCATAAACTATTAAACCTATCAGTGTATGGAAAGTTCCATAATGTAGATACAGACTATATCTAAAATGTAATATTAATTAATCATACAATTACCCGCTTTTAAATCATAATAAAAGCTTTTTAATGTGTCGACCAAGTTCGTTGTTAACATTTGCATGTTTGCCGTGAAGGTCATTAAATATAACACGTCATTGTAGCCATTCTATGATAGCTATCAAAATTCCAAATACATAGTGAGAAAGGTCTGACTGCGTAAGCCATTTCGGCAGCATATTATGTGCATCTTACTTCAATGGTCCGCAAATGCGAATCATATCGGTGGAACACTGTAAAAACGAAGAAAATTACTGCCGTAAATAAACAATATTTGTTTATAACATGGCGGTTGTAGCTACAATTTTTAAACTTTTGTCGTGTGTTGGTACTATTAATGTGGACTTACAAATAGAAAATTATTTATATCGGTGTGTAAGTTTTAATTTAATTAAATAAATAACAAAATATGTGTTTCAGTTGTTAATTTTTTGTAGGTTGGCATCTTACGTCATTGTAGCCATTCTATGACAGCTATCGAAATTCCAAATAATATTGCATAGGTATTGTTACGAACGCTATGTTTGGTGTATACTATGTACATCTAACTGCAATAGTCCGCAAATGCAAATCATATCGGCGGAACACTGTAAAAATGAAGAAATAATTGTTGTAAATAAACAATATTTTTTTATAACATGACG
Organism: Isoperla grammatica; assembly: GCA_945910005.1. Classification (NCBI taxonomy): domain Eukaryota; kingdom Metazoa; phylum Arthropoda; class Insecta; order Plecoptera; family Perlodidae; genus Isoperla; species Isoperla grammatica. The sequence goes on from OX246738.1 coordinate 56,266,539, forward strand.
GATAAACGTACAATTTTGAAATTATAATCATATGTTGGTACTGTTGATATAAACCTACATGTGAAACATTATTTAAATCCGTTTAAAAGTTTTCATTTAATTAAAAAAATAAACAAATTTTATTTTTCAGTAATTAATTTTTTGTAGGTTGGCATCTTGACGAATTTTGCTGGTTATGTTAACAGCATCGAGTTTAGTAGTCACGAACGTTGCCCGAAAATTTGAGCCAAATACGTCAAGCCGTTTGACCTGTGCGCGACGAACAAAATTTAGCGCACATACAGACATACATACATACATACAGACACACAGACAAAGCGCCGATCGAGTTGTATGGAAAGATTCACTCCGCTTCGCTACGCTCATCTAACTAGGAAAACGCTCCGCGTTGCCAGATGAGCGAGTTGGTTCAATGTTTTAAAGCAAACACATCTTTTGAATATCATATTTCTCTTAAAAAAAAAAAAAAAACTTAATAATAAACATATGATTTTTTTACAAAATGGCGGAGCAAGTAACAACCTTATTACTTGTGTATATTATTTCTCGATATGTTTCTAATAAATGCACGAAATATTATTAAAAAACCGTCAAGCAGTTTTCTTTAAATAAATTAAAACCTTTAAATTGATTTTTCAATGTATTTCCGCATAATTTAATTCAACCGTGGTCTACTCAAAAGGCTCTAATTCATAAACTATTAAACCTATCAGTGTATGGAAAGCTATATAATGTAGATACAGACTATATCTAAGATGTAATATTGTTTAATCATACAATAACCGCATTTAAATGATAATAAAAGCTTTTTTTATTGGTCTACAAAGTTCGTTGTTAACATTTGCATTTTTGCCGTGAAAGTCATAAAACATAACACGCCATTGTAGCCATTCTATGATAGCTATCAAAATTCCAAATACATAGTAAGAAAGGTCTGATTCCTTACGCTATTCCTGCAGCATACTTTGTGCATCTTACTTCAATGGTCCGCAAATGCGAATCATATCGGTGGAACACTGTAAAAATGAAGAAAATGTTTGCTGTAAATAAACAATATTTGTTTATAACATGGCGGTTAAAGCAAAAATTTTGAAACTAATGTCGAGTGTTGGTAGTATTAATGTGGACCTACATATAAAAAATCATCAATATCCGTGTGTAAGTTTTAATTAAATTAAATAAATAACAAAATATGTGTTTCAGTTGTTAATGTTTTGTAGGTTGGCATCCTATGTCATTGTAGCCATTTTATGACAGCTATCGAGATTCCAAATAAAAGTGCATAGGTATTGTTACGTACGCTATTTTTGGTGTATACTATGTGCGTCTAATTGCAAAAGTCCGCAAATGCGAATCATATCGGCGGAACACTGTAAAAATGAAGAAATTATTGTTGTAAATAAACAATATTTTTTTATAACATGGCGGATAATTGTACAATTTTGAAGTTATTGTCAATTGTTGGTACGGTTTATATAAACCTACATGAGAAACATTATTTAAATCCGTTGGTAAGGTTTCATTTAATTAAATAAATAAACACATTTTATTTTTCAGTAATTAATTTTTTGTAGGTTGGCATCTTGACGAATTTTGCTGGTTATGTTAACAGCATCGAGTTTAGTGGTCACGAATGTTGACCAAAATTTTCAGCCAAATACGTTAAGCCGTTTGACCTGTGCGCGACGAACAAAATTTAGCGCACATACACACACACACACACACACACAGACAAAGCGCCGATCGAGTTGTATGGAGAGATTCACTCCACTTCGCTCCGCTCATCTAACTAGTAAAACGCTCCGCGTTGACAGATGAGCGATTTTTTTCAATGTATCAAATCAAATAAATCATTTGCATATCATATTACTCTTAAAAAAAAAAAAATACCTTTATACTAAACATATGATTTTTTTACAAGATGGCGGATCAAGTTACAACCTTATCACTTAAGTATATTATTTCTTGATATGTTGCTGATAAATGCACGAAATATTATTTAAATCCGTTAAGAAGTTTCCTTTAAAGAAATTAAAACATTTAAGTTGATGGATTTCCGCATAATTTCATTCGACCGGGGTCTACTCAATAGGCTCTAATTCATAAAGTGTTAAACCTATCAGTGTATGAAAAATTCCATAATGTAGATACAGACTATATCTAAAATTTAATATTAATTAATCATTCAAAAACCCGCTTTTAAATCATAATAAAAGCTCTTTAATTTGTCGACCAAGTTCGTTGTTAACATTTGCATGTTTGCCGTGAAGGTCATTAAACATAACACGCCATTGTAGCCATTCTATGACAGCTATCAAAATTCCAAATACATAGTGAGAAAGGTCTGACTCCCTACGCCATTTCTGAAGCATACTATGTGCATCTAACTTCAATGGTCCGCAAATGCGAATCATATCGGTGGAACACTGTAAAAATGAAGAAAATGTCTGCCGTAAATAAACAATATTTGTTTATAACATGGCGGTTAAAGCAACAATTTTGAAACTAATGTCGAGTGTTGGTAGTATTGATGTGCACCTACATATAAAAAATCATTAATATCCGTGTGTAAGTTTTAATTTAAATAAATAAATAACAAAACACGTGTTTCAGTTGTTAATTTTTTGTAGGTTGGCATCTTATGTCATTGTAGCCATTTTATGACAGCTATCGAGATTTCAAATAATAGTGCATAAGTATTGTTACGTACGCTATTTTTGGTGTATACTATGTACATCTTATTGCAAAAGTCCGCAAATGCGAATCATATCGGCGGAACACTGTAAAAATGAAGAAATTATTGTTGTAAATAAACAATATTTTTTATAACATGGCGGATAAACGTACAATTTTGAAATTATTGTCAATTGTTGGTACGGTTTATTTGCACCTACATGATAAACATTATTTAAATCCGTTGGTAAGTTTTCATTTAATTAAATCAATAAACAAATTTTATTTTTCAGTTATTAATTTTTTGTAGGTTGGCATCTTGACGAATTTTGCTGGTTATGTTAACAGCATCGAGTTTAGTAGTCACAAATGTTGACCGAAATTTTCAGCCAAATACGTCAAGCCGTTTTACCTGTGCGCGACGAACAAAATTTAGCGCACAGACATACATACAGACATACACACAGACAAAGCGCCGATCGAGTTGTATGGAGAGATTCACTCCGCTTCGCTACGCTCATCTAACTAGACTAGGAAAACGCTCCGCGTTGCCAGATGAGCGAGTTAATTCAATGTTTTAAAGCAAACACATCTTTTGAATATCATATTTCTCTTAAAAAAAAAAAAACTTAATAATAAACATATGTTTTTTTTATAAAATGGCGGAGCAAGAAACAACCTTATTACTTGTGTATATTATTTCTCGATATGTTTCTAATAAATGCACGAGATATTATTTAAATCCGTTAAGATGTTTTCTTTAAATAAATTAAAACCTTTAAGCTGATTTTTCAATGGATTTCCGCATAATTTAATTCGACCATGGTCTACTCAATAGGCTCTCATTCATAAACTATTAAAACTATCAGTGTATGGAAAGTTCCATAATGTAGATATAGACTATATGTAAAATGTATTATTGTTTTATCATACAAAAACCCGCTTTTATATTATAATAAAAGCTTTTTTATTTGTCTACAAAGTTCGTTGTTAACATTTGCATTTTTGCCGTAAAAGTCATAAAACATAACACGCCATTGTAGCCATTCTATGACAGCTATAAAAATTCCAAATACATAGTGAGAAAGGTCTGACTCCCTACGCCATTTCTGTAGCATACTATGTGCATCTAACTTCAATGGTCTGCAAATGCGAATCATATCGGTGGAACACTGTAAAAATGAAGAAAATGTCTGCCTTAAATAAACAATATTTGTTTATAACATGGCGGTTAAAGCAACAATTTTGAAACTAATGTCGAGTGTTGGTAGTATTGATATGGACCTACATATAAAAAATCATTAATATCCATGTGTAAGTTTAAATTTAAATAAATAAATAACAAAACACGTGTTTCAGTTGTTAATTTTTTGTAGGTTGGCATCTTATGTCATTGTAGCCATTTTATGACAGCTATCGAGATTCCAAATAATATTGCATAAGTATTGTTACGTACGCTATTTTTGGTGTATACTATGTGCATCTAATTACAAAAGTCCGCAAATGCGAATCATATCGGCGGAATACTGTAAAAATGAAGATATTATTGTTGTAAATAAACAATATTTTTTTATAACATGGCGGATAAACGTACAATTTTGAAATTATTGTCAATTGTTGGTACGGTTTATGTTAACCTACATGATAAACAGTATTTAAATCCGTTGGTAAGTTTTCATTTAATTAAATAAATAAACAAATTTTATTTTTCAGTTATTAATTTTTTGTAGGTTGGCATCTTGACGAATTTTGCTGGTTATGTTAACAGCATCGAGTTTAGTAGTCACAAATGTTGACCGAAAATTTTAGCCAAATACGTTTAGCCGTTTGACCTGTGTGCGACGAACAAAATTTGGCGCACATACATACGTACACACAGACAAAGCGCCGATCGAGTTGTATGGAAAGATTCACTCCGCTTCGCTGCGCTCATCTAACTAGGGAAACGCTCCGCGTTGACAGATGAGCGATTTTTTTCAATGTATCAAATCAAATAAATCATTTGCATATCATATTACTCTTTAAAAAAAAAATCCTTTATAATAAACATATGATTTTTTTACAAGATGGCGGATCAAGTTACAACATTATAACTTACGTATATTATTTCTTGATATGTTGCTAATAAATGCACGAAATATAATTTAAATCCGCTAAGAAGTTTTCTTTAAAGAAATTAAAACCTTCAAGTTGATGGATTTCCGCATAATCTCATTCGACCGTGGTCTACTCAATAGGCTCTAATTCATAAACTATTAAACCTATCAGTGTATGGAAACTTCCATAATGTAGATACAGACTATATCTAAAATGTTATATTGTTTAATCATACAATAACCCACTTTTAAATCATAATAAAAGCTTTTTAATTAGTCGACCAAGTTCGTTGTTAACATTTGCATGTTTGCCGTGAAGGTCATTAAATATAACACGTCATTGTAGCCATTCTATGATAGCTATCAAAAATCCAAATACATAGTAAGAAAGGTCTGACTGCGTAAGCCATTTCGGCAGCATACTATGTGCATCTAGCTTCAATGGTCCGCAAATGCGAATCATATCGGTCGAACACTGTAAAAACGAAGAAAATTACTTCCGTAAATAAACAATATTTGTTAATAAGATGGCGGTTGCAGCTACAATTTTAAAAAATGTCGCCGTGTGTTGGTACTATTGATGTGGACTCACATATAAAAAATTATTCACATCGGTGTGTAAGTTTTAATATAATTAAATAAATAACAAAACATGTGTTTCAGTTGTTAATTTTTTGTAGGTTGGCATCTTACGTCATAGTAGCCATTCTATGACAGCTATCGAAATTCCAAATAATATTGCATAGGTATTGTTACGTACGCTATGTTTTGTGTATACTATGTGCATCTAACTGCAATAGTCCGCAAATGCAAATCATATCGGTGGAACACTGTAAAAATGAAGAAATTATTGTAGTAAATAAACAATATTTTTTTATAACATGGCGGATAAACTTACAATTTTGAAACTTTTGTCAAATGTTGGTACTGTTGATGTCAATCTACAAGTGAAACAATATTTGAATCCGTTTGTAAGTTTTCATTTAATTAAATAAATAAACAATTTTTGTTTTTCAGTAATTAATTTTTTGTAGGTTGGCATCTTGACGAATTTTTCTGGTTATGTTAACAGCATCGAGTTTAGTAGTCACAAATGTTGACAGAAAATTTCAGCCAAATACGTCAAGCCGTTTGACCTGTGCGCGACGAACAAAATTTAGCGCACAGACATACAGACATACATACAGACATACATACACACAGACAAAGCGCCGATCGAGTTGTATGGAGAGATTCACTCCGCTTCGCTACGCTCATCTAACTAGGAAAACGCTCCGCGTTGACAGATGAGCGATTTTTTTTCAAAGTATCAAATCAAATAAATCATTTGCATATTATATCACTCTTTAAAAAAAAAAATACCTTTATAATAAAGATATGATTTTTTTACTAGGAAAACGCTCCGCGTTGCCAGATGAGCGATTTTTTTCAATGTATCAAATCAAATAAATCGTTTGCATATCATATTACTCTTTTAAAAAAAAAATACCTTTATAATAAACATATGATTTTTTTACAAGATGGCGGATCAAGTTACATCCTTATAACTTAAGTATATTATTTCTTGATATGTTGCTAATAGATGCACGAAATATTATTCAAATCCGTTAAGAAGTTTTCTTTAAAGAAATTAAAACCTTCAAGTTGATGGATTTCCGCATAATTTCATTCGACCGTGGTCTACTCAATAGGCTCTAATTCATAAACTATTAAACCTATCAGTGTATGGAAAGTTTCATAATGTAGATACAGACTATATCTAAAATGAAATATTAATTAATCATACAATTACCCGCTTTTAAATCATAATAAAAGCTTTTTAATTTGTCATCCAAGTTCGTTGTTTAACATTTGCATGTTTGCCGTGAAGGTCATTAAATATAACACGTCATTGTAGCTATTCTATGATAGCTATCAAAATTCCAAATACATAGTGAGAAAGGTCTGACTGCGTAAGCCATTTCGGTAGCATACTATGTGCATCTAACTTCAATGGTCCGCAAATGCGAATCATATCGGTGGAACACTGTAAAAACGAAGAAAATTACTGCCGTAAATAAACAATATTTGTTTATAACATGGCGGTTGAAGCTACAATTTTGAAACTGTTGTCGTGTGTTAGTACTATTGATGTGGACTAATAAATAAAAAATTATTTATATCGGTGTGTAAGTTTTAATTTAATTAAATAAATAACAAAACATGTGTTTCAGTTGTTAATTTTTTGTAGGTTGGCATCTTACGTCATTGTAGCCATTCTATGACAGCTAAAGAAATTTCAAATAATATTGCATAGGTATTGTTACGTACGCTATGTTTGGTGTATACTTTGTGCATCTAACTGCAATAGTCCGCAAATGCGAATCATATCGGTTGGACACTGTAAAAATGAAGAAATTATAGTAGTAAATAAACAATATTTTTTTATAACATGGCGGATAAACTTACAATTTTGAAACTTTTGTCAAGTGTTGGTACCGTTAATGTTAATCTACATGTGAAACATTATTTAAATCCGTATGTAAGTTTTCATTTAATTAAATAAATAAACAAATTTTATTTTTCAGTAATTAATTTTTTGTAGGTTGGTATCTTGACGAATTTTGCTGGTTATGTTAACAGCATCGAGTTTAGTGGTCCCGAACGTTGCCCGAAAATTTCAGCCAAATACGTCAATCCGTTTGACCTGTGCGCGACGAACAAAATTTAGCGCACATACACACACACACACAGACAAAGCGCCGATCGAGTTGTATGGAGAGATTCACTCCGCTTCGCTACGCTCATCTAACTAGGAAAACGCTCCGCGTTGCCAGATGAGCGATTTTTTTCAATGTATCAAATCAAATAAATCATTTGCATATCATATTACTCTTTAAAAAAAAAAAACCTTTATAATAAACATTTGATTTTTTTACAAGATGGCGTATCAAGTTACATCCTTATAACTTAAGTATATTATTTCTTGATATGTTGCTGATAAATGCACGAAATATTATTTAAATCCGTTAAGAAGTTTTCTTTAAAGAAATTAAAACCTTCAAGTTGATGGATTTCCGCATAATTTCATTCGACCGTGGTCTACTCAATAGGCTCTAATTCATAAACTATCAAACCTATCAGTGTAAGGAAAGTTTCATAATGTAGATACAGACTATATCTAATATTTATTATTGTTTAATCATACAATAACTCGCTTTTAAATCATAATAAAAGCTTTTTAATGTGTCGACCAAGTTCGTTGTTAACTTTTGAGTGTTTACCGTGAACGTCATAAAACATAACACGTCATTGTGGCCATTCTATGATAGCTATCAAAATTCCAAATACATTGTAAGAAAGGTCTGACTTCGTAAGCCATTTCGGCAGCATACTATGTGCATCTTACTTCAATGGTCCGCAAATGCGAATAATATCGGTGGAACACTGTAAAAACGAAGAAAATTACTGCCGTAAATAAACAATATTTGTTTATAACATGGCGGTTAAAGTTAAAATTTTGAAACTGCTGTCGCGTGTTGGTACTATTGATGTGGAATTATATATAAAAAATTATTTATATCGGTTTGTTAGTTTAAATTTAATTAAATAAATAAGAAAACATGTGTTTTAGTTGTTAATTTTTTGTAGGTTGGCATCTTACGTCATTGTAGCCTTTCTATGACAGCTATCGACATTCCAAATAATAATGAGAAAGGTATGATTGCTTACACTATTTTTGTGTTTACTATGTGCATCTAACTGCAAAAATCCGCAAATGCGAATGATATCGGTGGAACACTATAAAAATGAAAAAATCATTACCGTAAAGAAACAACATTTTTTTATAACATGGCGGATGAACTTACAATTTTGAAACTATTATCGAGCGTTGGTTCTATTGATGGGAACCTACAAGTCAAACTTTATTTAAATCCGTTTGTAAGTTTTCATTTAATTAAATAAATAAACAAATTTTATTTCTCAGTAATTAATTTTTTGTAGGTTGGCATCTTGACGAATTTTGCTGGTTATGTTAACAGCATCGAGTTTAGTAGTCACGAACGTTGCCCGAAAGGTTCAGCCAAATACGTCAAGCCGTTTGACCTGTGCGCGACGAACACAATTTAGCGCACATACAGACATACATACATACATACATACATACAGACATACAGACACACAGACAAAGCGCCGATCGAGTTGTATGGAAAGATTCACTTCGCTTCGCTACGCTCATCTAATTAATCATACAATAACCCGCTTTTAAATCATAATAAAAGCTTTTTAATTTGTCGACCAAGTTCGTTGTTAACATTTGCATGTTTGCCGTGAAGGTCATTAAATATAACACGTCATTGTAGCCATTCTATGATAGCTATCAAAATTCCAAATAGATAGTGAGAAAGGTCTGACTGAGTAAGCCATTTCGGCAGCATACTATGTACATCTAACTTCAATGGTCCGCAAATGCGAATCATATCGGTGGAACACTGTAAAAACGAAAAAAATTACTTCCGTAAATAAACAATATTTGTTTAAAACATGGCGGTTGAAGCTACAATTTTGAAACTGTTGTCGTGTGTTGGTACTATTGATGTGGACTTACATATAAAAAATTATTTATATCAGTGTGCAAGTTTTAATTTAATTAAATAAATAACAAAACATGTGTTTCAGTTGTTAATTTTTTGTAGGTTGGCATCTTACGTCATTGTAGCCTTTTTAAGACAGCTATCGACATTTCAAATAATAACGAGAAAGCTATGATTGCGTACGCTATTTTTATGTTTACTATGTGCATCTTACTGCAAAGATCCGCAAATGCGAACGATATCGGCTGAACACTGTAAAAATGAAGAAATTATTGTTGTAAATAAACAATATTTTTTTATGACATGACGGGTAAACTTACAATTTTTAAACTATTGTCAAGTGTTGAGACTATTAATGTTAACCTACAAGTGAAACAAAATTAAAATCCGTGTGTAAGTTTTAATTTAATTAAATAAATAAACAAATTTTGTTTTTCAGTAATTATTTTTTGGTAGGTTGGCATCTTGACGAATGTTGCTGGTTATGTTAACAGCATCGAGTTTAGTGGTCACAAATGTTGCCCGAAAATTTCAGCAAAATACGTCAAGCCGTTTGACCTGTGCGCGACGAACAAAATTTGGCGCACATACAGACAGACATACATACAGACACACAGACAAAGCGCCGATCGAGTTGTATGGAGAGATTCACTCCGCTTCGCTACGCTCATCTAACAAGATAGCGGATCAAGTTACAATAATACTAGGAAAACGCTCCGCGTTGACAGATGAGCAATTTTTTCAATGTATCAAATCAAATAAATCATTTGCATATGGAAACTAGGACTGCAACTAGGAAAACGCTCCGCGTTGACAGATGAGCGATTTTTTTTTCAATGTATCAAATCAAATAAATCATTTGCATATCATATTACTCTTTTAAGAAAAAATACCTTTATAATAAATACATGACTTTTTTACAAGATGGCGGATCAACTTACAACCTTATAACTTAAGTATATTATTTCTTGATATGTTGCTAATAAATGCACGTAATATTATTTAAATCCGTTAAGAAGTTTTCTTTAAAGAAATTAAAACCTTCAAGTTGATGGATTTCCACATAATTTCATTCGACCGTGCGCTACTCAATAGGCTCTAATTCATAAACTATTAAACCTATTAGTGTATGGAAAGTTCCATAATGTAGATACAGACTATATCTAAAATGTAATATTTATTTATCATACAATAACCCGTTTGTTAATCATAATAAAAGCTTTTTAATTTGTCGACCAAGTTCGTTGTTAACATTTGCACGTTTGCCGTGAAAGTCATTAAATATAACACGTCATTGTCGCCATTCTATGAAAGCTATGAAAATTCCAAATACATAGTGAGAAAGGTCTGACTGCGTAAGCCATTTCGGTAGCATACTATGTGCATCTAACTTCAATGGTCCGCAAATGCGAATCATATCGGTGGAACACTGTTAAAACGAAGAGAATTACTGCCGTAAATAAACAATATTTGTTTATAACATGGCGGTTGAAGCTACAATTTTAAAACTGTTGTCGTGTGTTGGTATTATTGATGTGGAATCACTTGTAAAAAATTATTTATATCGGTTGGTAAGTTTTAATTTAATTAAATAAATAACAAAACATGTGTTTCAGTTCTTAATTTTTTGTAGGTTGGCGTCTTACGTCATTGCAGCCATTCTATGACAGCTATCGAAATTCCAAATAATAGTGCATAGGTATTGTTACGTACGATATTTTTGGTGTATACTATGTGCATATAATTGCAAAAGTCCGCAAATGCGAACATATCGGCTGAACACTGTAAAAATGAAGACATTATTGTTGTAAATAAACAATATTTTTTTATAACATGGCGGATAAACATACAATTTTGAAATTATTGTCAATTGTTGGTACTGTTGATATAAACCTACATGTGAAACATTATTTAAATCCGTTTGTAAGTTTTCATTTGATTATATAAATAAACAAATTTTATTTTTCAGTAATTAATTTTTGGTAGGTTGGCATCTTGACGAATGTCGCTGGTTATGTTAACAGCATCGAGTTTAGTGGTCAAGAACGTTGCCCGAAAATTTCAGCCAAATACGTCACGCCGTTTGACCTGTGCGCGACGAACAAAATTTAGCGCACATACATACAGACATACAGACACACAGACAAAGCGCCGATCGAGTTGTATGGAGAGATTCACTCCGCTTCGCTACGCTCATCTAACTAGGAAAACGCTCCGCGTTGAAAGATGAGCGATTTTTTTCAATGTATCAAATCAAATAAATCATTTGCATATCATATTACTCTTAAAAAAAAAAAAAAAAACTTTATAATAAACATATGATTTTTTTACAAGATGGCGGATCAAGTTACAACATTATAACTTAAGTATATTATTTCTTGATATGTTGTTAATAAATTCACGAAATATTATTTAAATCCGTTAAGAAGTTTTCTTTAAAGAAATTAAAACCTTCAAGTTGATGGATTTCCGCATAATTTCATTCGACCGTGGTCTACTCAATAGGCTCTAATTCATAAACTATTAAACCTATCAAGGTATGGAAAGTTCTATAATGTAGATACAGACTATATCTAAAATGTTATATTAATTAATCATACAATAACCCGCTTTTTAATCATAATAAAAGCTTTTTAATTTGTCGACCAAGTTCGTTGTTAACATTTGCATGTTTGCCGTGAAGGTCATTAAATATAACACGTCATTGTAGCCATACTATGAAAGCTATCAAAAATCCAAATACATAGTGAGAAAGGTCTGACTGCGTTAGCCATTTCGGCAGCATACTATGTGCATCTAGCTTCAATGGTCCGCAAATGCGAATCATATCGGTGGAACACTGTAAAAACGAAGAAAATTACTTCCGTAAATAAACAATATTTGTTTATAACATGGCGGTTAAAGGTAAAATTTTGAAACTGTTGTCGTGTGTTGGTACTATAGATGTGAACTCACATATAAAAAATTATTTATATCGGTGTGTCAGTTTTAATTTAATTAAATAAATAACAAAACATGTGTTTCAGTTGTTAATTTTTTGTAGGTTGGCATCTTACGTCATTGTAGCCATTCTATGACAGCTATCGAAATTCCAAATAATATTGCATAGGTATTGTTACGTACGCTATGTTTAGTGTATACTTTGTGCATCTAACTGCAATAGTCCGCAAATGCAAATCATATCGGTGGAACACTGTAAAAATGAAGAAAATATTGTAGTAAATAAACAATATTTTTTTATAACATGGCGGATAAACGTACAATTTTGAAACTTTTGTCAAGTGTTGGTACTGTTGATGTTAATCTACAAGTGAAACAATATTTAAATCCGTTTGTAAGTTTTCATTTAATTAAATAAATAAACAATTTTTGTTTTTCAGTAATTAATTTTTTGTAGGTTGGCATCTTGACGAATTTTGCTGGTTATGTTAACAGCATCGAGTTTAGTAGTCACAAATGTTGACCGAAAATTGCAGCCAAATACGTCAAGCCGTTTGACCTGTGCGCGACGAACAAAATTTAGCGCACATACAGACATACATACGTACAGACATACACACAGACAAAGCGCCGATCGAGTTGTATGGAGAGATGCACTCCGCTTCGCTTCGCTCATCTAACTAGGAAAACGCTCCGCGTTGCCAGATGAGCGATTTTTTTTTTTTAGTAAATTAAATAAATATTTTGCATATCATACACCGCTTAAAAAATATACTTTGATAACAAACATATGATTTTTTTACAAGATGGCGGTTTAAGTTACAATCTTAGAATTTGTGTATATTATTTCCCGATATGTTGCTAATAATTACACAAAATATTATTTAAATCCGTTAAAAATTTTTCTTTAAATAAATTAAAACCTCCAAGTTGATTTTTCAATGGATTTCCGCATAATTTCATACGACCGTGGTCTACTCAAAAGGCTCTAATTAATAAACTATTAAAGTTATCTGTGTATAGAAAACTCCACAATGTAGATACTGGCTAGATCTAAAATGTGATAGTGTTTTATTATACAATAACCGCATTTAAATCATAATAAAAGCTTTTTAATTTGTCTACAAAGTTCGTTGTTAACATTTGCATTTTTGCCGTGAAAGTCATTAAACATAACACGCCATTGTTGCCATTCTATTAACGTTATCGAAATTCCAAAAGTAGTTTTAGAAAGGTCTCTTTGTACACGCCATTCGCCATGCATAGTATGTGCATCTAACTTCAATGGTCCTCAAATGAGAATCGTATAAGTGGAGCACTGTTAAGAAACCAATGTAAGTTCCCGTAAATAAAAACTAAATATTTTTTTACTAAATGGCGGTTAAAGTTATAGTTCCAAAACTTTTATCTGGTGTCGACATTGTTAGTTTCAATATTTATTTAAAACATTATTTAATTCTGTTCATAAGTTTCAATAAAACAAAAATAAAACTGTATTTTTTTCACTAATTAATTTTTTGCAGGTTGGCATCTTGACGGATTTTGCTGATTATGTTAACAGCATCTAGTTTAGTGGTCACAAATGTTGACCGAAAATTTCAGCCAAATCCGTCAAGCCGTTTGACCTGTGCGCGACGAACAAAATTTAGCGCACATACAGACACACACACACACAGACAAAGCGCCGATCGAGTTGTATGGAGAGATTCACTCCGCTTCGCTGCGCTCATCTAATTACTTTAGTATATTATTTCTTGATATGTTGCTAATAAATGCACGAAATATAATTTAAATCCGTTAAGAAGTTTTCTTTGAAGAAATTAAAACCTTCAAAATGATGGATTTCCGCATAATTTCATTCGACCGTGGTCTACTCAATAGGCTCTAATTCATAAACTACTAGGAAAACGCTCCGCGTTGCCAGATGAGCGAGTTTTTTCAATGTATCAAATCAAATAAATCATTTGCATATCATATTACTCTTTAATGTAAAAAAATACCTTTATAATAAACATATGGTTTTTTTACAACATGGCGGATCAAGTGACAACCTTATTACTTGATCATATTATTTCTTGATATGTTGCTAATAAATGCACGAAATATTATTTAAATCCGTTAAGAAGTTTTCTTTAAAGAAATGAAAACCTTCAAGTTGATGGATTTCCGCATAATTTCATTCGACCGTGGTCTACTCAATAGGCTCTAATTCATAAACTATTAATCCTATCAGTGTATGGAAAGTTCCATAATGTAGATACAGACTATATCTAAAATGTTATATTAATTTATCATACGATAACCCACTTTTAATTCATAATAAAAGCTTTTTAATTTGTCGACCAAGTTCGTTGTTAACATTTTTATTTTTGCCGTGAAGGTTATAAAACATAACACGTCATTGTAGCCATACTATGCTAGCTATCAAAATTCCAAATACACAGTGAGAAAGGTCTGACTGCGTAAGCCATTTTGGCAGCATACTATGTGCATCTAACTTCAATGGTCCGCAAATGCGAATCATATCGGTGGAACACTGTAAAAATGAAGAAATTAATAGTCCTAAATAAACAATATTTTTTTATAAAATGGCGGTTGAAGCTACAATTTTGAAACTATTGTCAAGTGTTGGTACTATTGATGTGGACCTATATATAAAAAAAAATTGATATCCGTGTGTAAGTTTTGATTAGATTAAATTAATAAAAAAAATGTTTTTCATTAACTCATTTTTTGTAGGTTGGCATCTTACGTCATTGTAGCCTTTTTATGACAGCTATCGAGATTCCAAATAATAATGAGAAAGGTATAATTGCGTACGCTATTTTTGTGTTTATTATGTGCATCTAACTACAAAGATCCGCAAATGCGAATGATATCGGTGGAACACTGTAAAAATGAAAAAAATAGTACCGTAAATAAACAATATTTTTTTATGAGAAGACGGGTAAACTTACAAAATTTGAAACTATTGTCAAGTGTTGAAACTATTAATATTAACCTACAAGTGAAACATAATTAAAATCCGTGAGTAAGTTTTAATTTAATTAAATAAATAAACAAATTTTATTTTTCAGAAATTAATTTTTTGTAGGTTGGCATCCTGACGAATTTTGCTGGTTATGTTAACAGCATCGAGTTTAGTAATCACGGGTGTTGACCGAAAATGTCAGCCAAATCCGTCAAGCCGTTTGACCTGTGCGCGACGAACAAAATTTAGTGCACATACAGACACACACACACACACACACACACACACACACACACACACAGACATAGCGCCGATCGAGTTGTATGGAAAGATTCACTCCGCTTCGCTACGCTCATCTAATCAAACCTATCAGTGTAAGGAAAGTTTCATAATGTAGATACAGACTACTTCTAATATTTAATATTGTTTTATCATACAATAACTCGCTTTTAAATCATAATAAAAGCTTTTTAATGTGTCGACCAAGTTCGTTGTTAACTTTTGCATGTTTACCGTGAACGTCATAAAACATAACACGTCATTGTGGCCATTCTATGATAGCTATCAAAATTCCAAATACATTGTAAGAAAGGTCTGACTTCGTAAGCCATTTCGGCAGCATTCTATGTGCATCTATCTTCAATGGTCCGCAAATGCGAATAATATCGGTGGAACACTGTAAAAACGAAGAAAATTACTGCCGTAAATAAACAATATTTGTTTATAACACGGCGGTTAAAGCTAAAATTTTAAAACTGCTGTTGCGTGTTGGTACTATTGATGTGGACTTATACATACAAATTTATTTATATCGGTGTGTTAGTTTAAATTTAATTAAATAAATAAGAAAACATGTGTTTTAGTTGTTAACTTTTTGTAGGTTGGCATCTTACGTCATTGTAGCCATTCTATGACAGCTATCGGGATTTTAAATAATAAAGAGAAAGGTATGATTGCGTACACTATTTTTGTGTTTACTATGTGCATCTAACTGCAAAAATCCGCAAATGCGAATGATATCGGTGGAACACTATATAAATGAAAAAAGTATTACCGTAAAGAAACAATATTTTTTTATAACATGGCGGATGAACTTACAATTTTGAAACTATTATCGAGCGTTGGTGAACCTACAAGTCAAACATCATTTAAATCCGTTTGTAAGTTTTCATTTAATTAAATAAATAAACAAATTTTATTTCTCAGTAATTAATTTTTTGTAGGTTGGCATCTTAACGAATCTTGCTGGTTATATTAACAGCATCGAGTTTAGTGGTCACGAACGTTGCCCGAAAGTTTCAGCCAAATACGTCAAGCCGTTTGACCTGTGCGCGACGAACAAAATTTAGCGCACATACAGACATACATACATACATACATACATACAAACATACAGACACACAGACAAAGCGCCGATCGAGTTGTATGGAAAGATTCACTTCGCTTCGCTACGCTCATCTAACTAGGAAAACGCCCCGCGTTGCCAGATGAGCGAGTTTTTTCAATGTATCAAATCAAATAAATCATTTGCATATCATATTACTCTTTAAAAAAAAAAAATACCTTTATAATAAACATATGATTTTTTTACAAGATGGCGGATCAAGCTACAACATGATAACTTAAGTATATTATTTCTTGATATGTTGCTAACTAGGAAAACGCTCCGCGTTGACAGATGAGCGATTTTAGCAATGTGTCAAATCAAATAAATCATTTGCATATCATATAACTCTTTAAAAAAAAAAAAATACCTTTATTATAAACATATGATTTTTTTACAAGTTGGCGGATTAAGCGGATCAAGTTACAAGCTTAAAACTTAAGTATATTATTTTTTGATATGTTGCTAATAAATGCACGAAATATGATTTAAATCCGTTAAGAAGTTTTCTTTAAAGAAATTAACTTCAAGTTGATGGATTTCCGCATAATTTCATTCGACCGTGGTCTACTCAATAGGCTCTAATTCATAAACTATTAAACTTATCAGTGTATGGAAAGTTCCATAATGTAGATACAGACTATATCTAAAATGTAATATTGTTTAATCATACAATAACTCGCATTGAAACTATAATAATAGCTTTTTAAATTGTCGACCAAGTTTGTTGTTATTTTCTGCATGTTTGCCGTGAAGGTCATTAAATATAACACGTCATTGTAGCCATTCTATGATAGCTATCAAAATTCCAAATACATAGTGAGAAAGGTCTGACTGCGTAAGCCATTTCGGCAGCATACTATGTGCATCTAACTTCAATGGTCCGCAAATGCGAATCATATCGGTGGAACACTGTAAAAACGAAGAAAATTACTGCCGTAAATAAACAATATTTGTTTATAACATGGCGGTTCCAGCTACAAATTTGAAACTGTTGTCGTGTGTTGGTACTATTGTTGTGGACTAACATATAAAGTATTATTTATATCGGTGTGTAAGTTTTAATTTAATTAAATAAATAACAAAACATGTGTTTCAGTCTTTCAGTTGTTAATTTTTTGTAGGCTGGCATCTTACGTCATTGTAGCCATTCTATGACAGCTATCGAAATTCTAAATAATAGTGCATAGGTATGGTTACCTACGCTATGTTTCTTGTATACTATGTGCATCTATCTGCAATAGTCCGCAAATGCGAATGATATCGGTGGAACACTGTAAAAATGAAAAAATTATTACCGTAAAAAAACAATATGTTTTTATAACATGGCGGATGAACTTACAATTTTGAAACTATTGTCAAGTGTTGGTACTGTTGATGATAATCTATTAGTGAAACATCATTAAAATCCGTTTGTAAGTTTTCATTTAATTAAATAAATAAACAAATTTTATTTTTCAGTAATTTTTTTTTTGTAGGTTGGCATCTTGACGAATTTTGCTGGTTATGTTAACAGCATCGAGTTTAATGATCACAAACGTTGCCCGAAACTTTCAACCGAATACGTCAAGCCGTTTGACCTGTGCGCGACGAACAAAATTTAGCGCACATACAGACATACAGACAGACATACATACACACAGACAGACACACAGACAAAGCGCCGATCGAGTTGTATGGAGAGATTCACTCCGCTTCGCTACGCTCATCTAATAAATGCACGAAATATAATTTAAATCCGTTAAGAAGTTTTCTTTAAAGAAATTAAAACCTTCAAGTTGATGGATTTCCGCATAATTTCATTCGACCGTGGTCTACTCAATAGGCTCTAATTCATAAACTTTTAAACCTATCAGTGTATGGAAAGTTCCATAATGTAGATACAGACTATATCTAAAATGTAATATTGTTGAATCATACAATAACCCGCTTTTAAATCATAATAAAAGCTTTTTAATTTGTCGACCAAGTTCGTAGTTAACTTTTGCATATTTGCCGTGAACGTCATTAAATATAACACGTCATTGTAGCCATTCTATGATAGCTATCTAAATTCCAAATACATAGTGAGAAAGGTCTGACTGCGTAAGCCATTTCGGCAGCATACTATGTGCATCTAACTTCAATGGTCCGCAAATGCGAATCATATCGGTTGAACACTGTAAAAACGAAGAAAATCACTGCAGTAAATAAACAATATTTGTTTATAACATGGCGGTTGAAGCTACCATTTTGAAACTAATGTCGAGTGTTGGTAGTATTGATGTGGACCTACATATAAAAAATTATGAATATCCGTGTGTACGTTTTAATTTAATTAAATAAATAACAAAACATGTGTTTCAGTTGTTATTTTTTTGTAGGTTGGCATCTTATGTCATTGTAGCCATTTTATGACAGCCATCGAGATTCCAAATAATAATGCTTAGGAATTGTAACGTACGGTATTTTTGGTGTATACTATGTGCATCTAATTGCAAAAGTCCGCAAATGCGACCCATATCGGCGGAACACTATAAAAATGAAGAAATTATTGTTGTAAATAAACAATATTTTTTTATAGCATGGCGGATTAACGTACAATTTTGAAATAATTGTCAGTTGTTGGTACTGTTTAGTTAAACCTACATGAGAAACATTATTTAAACCCGTTTGTTAGTTTTCATTTAATTAAATAAATAAACAAATTTTATTTTTCAGTCATTTATTTTTTGTAGGTTGGCATCTTAACGAATATTGCTGGTTATGTTAACAGCATCGAGTTTAGTGGTCACAAACGTTGCCCGAAAATTTCAGCCAAATACGTTAAGCCGTTTGACCTGTGCGCGACGAACAAAATTTAGCGCACATACATACAGACATACATACGTACACACAGACAAAGCGCCGATCGAGTTGTATGGAAAGATTCACTCCGCTTTGCTACGCTCATCTAACTAGGAAAACGCTCCGCGTTGACAGATGAGCGTTTTTTTAATGTATCAAATCAAATTAATCATTTGCATATCATATATTACTCTTAAAAAAAAAATACCTTTATAATAAACATATGATTTTTTTTCAAGATGGCGGATCAAGTTACAACCTTATAACTTTAGTATATTATTACTACTACTAGTATATTATTACCTTGTTAACTTTAGTATATTATTTCTTGATATGTTGCTAATAAATGCACGAAATATTATTTAAATCCGTTAAGAAGTTTTCTTTAAAGAAATTAAAACCTTCAAGTTGATGGATTTCCACATAATTTCTTTCGACCGTGGTCTACTCAATAGGCTCTAATTCATAAACTATTAAACCTATCAGTGTTTGAAATGTTCCATAATGTAGATACAGACTATATCTAAAATGAAATTTTGTTTAATTATACAATAACTCGCATTTAAACTATAATAATAGCTTTTTAAATTGTCGACCAAGTTTGTTGTTATTTTCTGCATGTTTGCCGTGAAAGTCATAAAACATAACACGTCATTGTAGCCATTCTATGATAGCTATCAAAATTCCAAATACATAGTGAGAAAGGTCTGACTGCGTAAGCCATTTCGGCAGCATACTATGTGCATCTAACTTCAATGGTCCGCAAATGCGAATCATATCGGTGGAACACTGTAAAAACGAAGACAGATATAGCTGAAAATAAACAATATTTTTTTACAACATGGCGGTTAAAGCTGCAATTTTGGAACTGTTGTTAAGTGTTGATACTATTGATGCAAACTTACAAATAAAAAAATATTTATATCGGAGTGTAAGTTTTAATTTAATAAAATAAATAACAAAACATGTGTTTCAGTTGTTAATTTTTTGTAGGTTGGCATCTTACGTCATTGTAGCCATTCTATGACATTTATCGAAATTCCAAAATAAACCGAGAAAGGTATGATTGCGTACGCTATTTTTGTGTTAACTATGTGCATCTTACTGCAAAGATCCGCAAATGCGAACGATATCGGTGGAACACTGTAAAAATGAAGAAATTATTGTTGTAAATAAACAATATTTTTTTATGACATGACGGGTAAACTTACAATTTTGAAACTATTGTCAAGTGTTGAAATTATTGATGTTAACCTACAAGTGAAACATAAGTAAAATCTGTGCTTTAGTTTTAATTTAATTAAATAAATAAACATATTTTGTTTTTCAGAAATTAATTTTTTGTAGGTTGGCATCCTGACGAATTTTGCTGGTTATGTTAACAGCATCGAGTTTAGTGGTCACAAATGTTGACCGAAAATATCAGCCAAATACGTCAAGCCGTTTGACCTGTGCGCGACGAACAAAATTTAGCGCACATACATACAGACATACATACATACAGACATACATACACACAGACAAAACGCCGATCGAGTTGTATGGAAAGATTCACTCCGCTTCGCTACGCTCATCTAACTAGGAAAACGCTCCGCGTTGACAGATGAGCGAGTTTTTTCAATGTATCAAATCAAATAAACTAGGAAAACGCTCCGCGTTGACAGATGAGCGTTTTTTTAATGTATCAAATCAAATTAATCATTTGCATATCATATATTACTCTTAAAAAAAAATACCTTTATAATAAACATATGATTTTTTTTCAAGATGGCGGATCAAGTTACAACCTTAAAACTTTAGTATATTATTTCTTGATATGTTGCTAATAAATGCACGAAATATTATTTAAATCCGTTTAGAAGTTTTCTTTAAAGAAATTAAAACCTTCAAGTTGATGGATTTCCACATAATTTCTTTCGACCGTGGTCTACTCAATAGGCTCTAATTCATAAACTATTAAACCTATCAGTGTTTGAAATGTTCCATAATGTAGATACAGACTATATCTAAAATGAAATTTTGTTTAATTATACAATAACTTGCATTTAAACTATAATAATAGCTTTTTAAATTGTCGACCAAGTTTGTTGTTATTTTCTGCATGTTTGCCGTGAAAGTCATAAAACATAACACGTCATTGTAGCCATTCTATGATAGCTATCAAAATTCCAAATACATAGTGAGAAAGGTCTGACTGCGTAAGCCATTTCGGCAGCATACTATGTGCATCTAACTTCAATGGCCCGCAAATGCGAATCATATCGGTGGAACACTGTAAAAACGAAGACAGATATAGCTGAAAATAAACAATATTTTTTTACAACATGGCGGTTAAAGCTGCAATTTTGGAACTGTTATTAAGTGTTGATACTATTGATGCAAACTTACAAATAAAAAAATATTTATATCGGAGTGTAAGTTTTAATTTAATAAAATAAATAACAAAACATGTGTTTCAGTTGTTAATTTTTTGTAGGTTGGCATCTTACGTCATTGTAGCCATTCTATGACATTTATCGAAATTCCAAAATAAACAGAGAAAGGTATGATTGCGTACGCTATTTTTGTGTTAACTATGTGCATCTTACTGCAAAGATCCGTAAATGCGAACGATATCGGTGGAACACTGTAAAAATGAAGAAATTATTGTTGTAAATAAACAATATTTTTTTATGACATGACGGGTAAACTTACAATTTTGAAACTATTGTCAAGTGTTGAGATTATCGATGTTAACCTACAAGTGAAACATAAGTAAAATCTGTGCTTTAGTTTTAATTTAATTAA
The DNA here is from genome assembly GCA_945910005.1 of Isoperla grammatica. Taxonomy (NCBI): domain Eukaryota; kingdom Metazoa; phylum Arthropoda; class Insecta; order Plecoptera; family Perlodidae; genus Isoperla; species Isoperla grammatica. The sequence continues at coordinate 56,288,790 of OX246738.1, forward strand.
ATAAATAAACAAATTTTGTTTTTCAGAAATTAATTTTTTGTAGGTTGGCATCCTGACGAATTTTGCTGGTTATGTTAACAGCATCGAGTTTAGTGGTCACAAATGTTGACCGAAAATATCAGCCAAATACGTCAAGCCGTTTGACCTGTGCGCGACGAACAAAATTTAGCGCACATACATACAGACATACATACATACAGACATACATACACACAGACAAAGCGCCGATCGAGTTGTATGGAAAGATTCACTCCGCTTCGCTACGCTCATCTAATCATTTGCATATCATATTACTCTTAAAAATAAAAAAAATACCTTTTTATAAACATATGATTTTGTTACAAGATGGCGGATCAAGTTGCAACCTTATAACTTGAGTATATTATTTCTTGATATGTTGCTAATACATGCACGAAATATTATTTAAATCCGTTAAGAAGTTTTCTTTAAATAAATTAAAACCTTCAAGTTGATGGATTTCCGCATAATTTCATTCGACCGTGGTCTACTCAATAGGCTCTAATTCATAAACTATTAAACCTATCAGTGTATGGAAAATTCCATAATGTAGATACAGACTATATCTAAAATGTTATATTAATTAATCATACAATTACCTGCTTTTAAATCATAATAAAAGATTTTTGATTTGTCGACCAAGTTTGTTCTTATTTTCTGCATGTTTGCCGTGAAAGTCATAAAACATAACACGTCATTGTAGCCATCCTATGATAGCTACCAAAATTCCAAATACATAGTGAGAAAGATCTGACTGCGTTTGCCATTTCGGCAGCATATTATTCGCATCTAACTTCAATGGTCCGCAAATGCGAATCATATCGGTGGAACACTGTAAAAATGAAGAAATACAAAGCCGTAAGTAAACAATATTTTTTTATAACATGGCGGTTGAAGATACAATTTTGAAACTGTTGTCATGTGTTGGTACTATTGATGTGGACCTACATATAAAAAATCATTAATATCCGTTTGTAAGTTTTTATTAGATTAAATTAATAAAAAAACATGTGTTTCAGTTGTTAATTTTTTGTAGGTTGGCATCTTACGTCATAATAGCCTTTTTATGACAGCTATCGAGATTCCAAATAATAATGAGAATGGTATGATTGCGTACGTTTTTTTTGTGTTTACTATGTGCATCTAACTGCAAAGATCCGCAAATGCGAATGATATCGGTGGAACACTGTAAAAATGAAAAAAATATTACCGTAAAGAAACAATATTTTTTTATAACATGGCGGATGAACTTACAATTTTTAAACTAATATCCAGTGTTGGTATTATTGATGTGAACCCACAAGTCAAACATTATTTAAATCCGTGCGTAAGTTTAGATTTAATAAAATAAATAAACAAATTTTGTTTTTCGGTAATTAATGTTTTGTAGGTTGGCATCTTGACGAATTTTGCTGGTTATGTTAACAGCATCGAGTTTAGTAGTCACGAACGTTGCCCGAAAATTTCAGCCAAATACGTCAAGCCGTTTGACCTGTGCGCGACGAACAAAATTTAGCGCACAGACATACAGACATACAGACATACATACATACACACAGACAAAGCGCCGATCGAGTTGTATGGAAAGATTCACTTCGTTTTGCTACGCTCATCTAACTAGGAAAACGCTCCGCGTTGACAGATGAGCGATTTTTTCAATGTATCAAATGAAATAAATCATTTGCATATCATATTACTCTATTTAAAAAAAAAATACCTTTATAATAAACATATGATTTTTTTACAAGATGGCGGATCAAGTTACAACCTTATAACTTAAGTATATTATTTCTTGATATGTTGCCAATAAATGCACGAAATTTAATTGAAATCCGTTAAGAAGTTTTCTTTTAAGAAATTAAAACCTTCAAGTTGATGGATTTCCGCATAATTTCATTCGACCGTGGTCTACTCAATAGGCTCTTATTCATAAAATATAAAACCTATCAATTATGGAAAGTTCCATAATGTAGATACAGACTATATCTAACATTTAATATTGTTTCATTATACAATAACTCGCATTTAAACTATAATAATAGCTTTTTAAATTGTCGAACAAGTTTGTTGTTATTTTCTGCATGTTTGCCGTGAAAGTCATACAACATAACACGTCATTGTAGCCATTCTATGATAGCTATCAAAATTCCAAATACATAGTGAGAAAGGTCTGACTCCCCTTGCCATTTCGGCAGCACACTATGTGCATCTAACTTCAATGGTCCGCAAATGCGAATCATATCGGTGGAACACTGTAAAAATGAAGAAAATGTCTGCCGTAAATAAACAATATTTGTTTATAACATGGCGGTTAAAGCAACAATTTTGAAACTAATGTCGAGTGTTGGTAGTATTGATGTGGACCTACATATGAAAAATCATTAATATTTGTGTGTAAGTTTTAATTTAATTAAATAAATAACGAAACATGTGTTTCAGTTGTTAATTTTTTGTAGGTTGGCATCTTATGTCATTGTAGCCATTTTATGACAGCTATCAAGATTCCAAATAATAGTGCATAGGTATTGATACGTACATTTTTTTTGGTGTATACAATGTGCATCTAATTGCAAAAGTCCGCAAATGCGAATCATATGGGCGGAACACTGTAAAAATGAAGAAATTATTGTTGTAAATAAACAATATTTTTTTATAACATGGCGGATAAACGTACAATTTTGAAATTATTGTCAATTGTTGGTACGGTTTATATAAACCTACATGAGAAACATTATTTAAATCCGTTGGTAATTTTTTATTTAATTAAATAAACAAACAAATTTTATTTTTCAGTAATTAATTTTTTGTAGGTTGGCATCTTAACGACTTTAGCTGGTTATGTTAACAGCATCGAGTTAATTGTAATTACCCGGTAACGATAAAAATGTTTGAAACTTTTAGAACTTACGAACCACAATGTACGCATTGATCACTTTTTAACACTAACATTTCGAGCGGTTTTTATTGGACTCCTACCCCCCCCCCCCCCCCACTCCACCCGGGTAGCGGATACCTCATCTCATACTTTCGATTTCTTGGAAGTATATAAGTATAGTATACGTGATGGGATGGTATGGGATATGGTGTATAGTATAGTGTTAGTGTGTATAGCCTAGGCCCTAGGCATTAACAGTGGCGTAACTAACGCTTGCTTGCCGATCACTGGTCATTGTGGAAAGTTCGTGCCGAAAGTGCAGACTAGTACCCTTGTGCATGTATATGCATTTCTTTGTCGCTCGCTTTATTCACTGTCATAAGCGTCAATAATGTCAACCAAGTGGTATGTAGATAGGTACACAGTTAACATCACTGCATTGCATTCTGCTCCTCCTACTCCTCCCCCCTCCCCAACCCTCCTCGTAATAATTAACTTAGCTGTTAAGTTAATAATTAATTAACTGTGCACCAACGTGACGCAATTAATTGTTTTCCTTATCAAGGTGGACACCATGCTCGGCAGTTACATGGAGGACATAGGCATGAGCCCAGAGCAGTTTGCCTCCGCCTGTAGTACCACATCCGCCGCTGAGGGGACTGAGATACGCTTCCATCAGGTTAGTGAGGGTACGATAATTTGACTGACGGGCATTGTTAACATAACTGGGAACTCATACATTTAAAATAATATTCTGACATGTTTTATGTAGCATATCTAATACGAGCTGTATATTTTTCATAAAAAAACCTTTTTATTTTATTTTCGAACTTTTTTTATTGTGTAATACACACGGTATATGCGTAGTTTGCTGGAGTCTTTCGTAATGTACCGAATGTCGTGCTTGGTATTACCTTATCCCAACTAAACATTAGTGCTAACGGCGAAAGTTGTCGGGTGCACCAGGACTCGGCCTGTCTCTGTCCGCTTCCACCACTCGGAATCTGACAATGGGCTGGCGCCATTTTCGAAAACACGGGAAGCTAGTCCCAAGATCACACTAAAGTTTACGATATCAGACGCTGGGATTCGGCGTAATTTCACGGTGAAAGGAACTTATAAAGGAACGTTAAATTCGTTCCAAGTTCCCACGAAATAGTAACGTTCCAAAGGAACGCGTTCCCATGAAGTTCCTAAAAAAGGGTTCGCGTTCCTCCCCAAGACTGCTTCTTTCACACTTTCAAAGTCGGTCTTCCGTTTAAAGTCGCTCCACAGCAACTTTGGGGCCGGTGACGTCACAGATTAGTGCATGAGGATTGGCCAACCAAATGTGAAAGCCGCCCGCTGATTGGCTCCGACACGCCCGGGCATCTGTGACGTCCCCAACACCTAAGTTGTTGTGGAGTGCAGTGCACAAGCCTCATTACTCAGTCATTAGTCACGCCCGCTGTATTAAGAATTTCCATGTAACCATCCCAAAGTCGTAAATTATCCCTTATGGACCACTTTCAAATTGATAGTAGGAAGTAGAGAAGAAGAAGTATAGAAAATTAAGTTGGTACAATTGGACTATGCTAATTCGTTTAGCATTAGACTATTTACGTTGTACTATACTATAACCTTGATGTCAGCGAGGGTACATCTAACTCCCACGTTCTGGTGGATAGACTCTGTTCGAACAGGTGTGGGCAGCCAACGATTACGAGATATTCAAACGAATGATGATCCAGAAAAACGTCGAACTTCAACTCCAGGCCCTGGAGATGATCCAGCAGCAATATGGAATCACTCCAGCCTCGTTTCTTCCCGGAGAGGACGAGACTAAACTCCAGACCGACGAGGAAGCGCGCATTCTGGAGGAAGTCATCAAGTAAGCATTGGCTAGGATGTAAAGATGTTTCCTATAGCGCGCATTCTGGAGGAAGCTATCAAGTTAGCATTGGCTCGGATGCAGCGATGTTCCCTAAAGCTATAGCCGACGGCGCTGGAAGCGACGAGGTAATAAAATAATAAAAAAGTGTTTTTTTATGTGTACAGTTATAATAATTCTATTGAAAATAGATCCTTCTAGATTTGAAGAGAAGTTTTCCAATTTTAATTCAGAACTTTCCAAAATCTTTACGTCGACGTGATCCCAAGTTCACCCCCTTTGCGACCCACAGGTTGTGAACCACTGCTTTACGGTAATCTACGCTATAGTGCTTTATCGCGTTTATTAATTTAATACCCATAGAGATGGTCAGCAGTAAGACGCGAGGCTGTGACTGGGAGGTCGCCCGTTCGATTCTGGCCATCGGCAATCCTGACTGAAGGGGGCTTTTCAGTCATAAGGTGAGTGCTGAGATTGAGTGAGTCCCATTACTCTGGCAGTCCTTCCAAACTATAATGCCGTTTTAATTTATAGCGACCTGGGGGGCGATTCCGCGATTTGATACGAGTCAACACGTATGCGGAATGACGGTTTTAATTACATATTTTCGATACCATAATGTTATGCTAAATTGTACCAATGAAATTAATAACAATTTTACCAAGTTATACCAAATTGCCAAAAAGTAGCGAAAACCGTAATTCCGCTTACTAGTTGATTCGGAACCGCTTGAGAATTGGACCCCTAAAGAGCGGTATAATAATGTTCCGTATAGGAATACTCGTTATAGGGCACACCATCTTTACCTGAATATGTACCCCTCTTCAGGTGTCTAACTAGATTATTAGGGTGTTTGGATAGCTGGGAAGGAATGTCCAAGAACTATTGATAGGACTCAATCCCAGCATTCGCCTTTACGACTGAGGAAAACCTCGGAAAAAAACTTCAGTCAGGACTGCTGGTAGCCGGAATCGAACCGGCGACCTCCCGAATTAGTCTTGTGTCTTACCGCTCAGCCACCTCTATTGGCGGGTTTACATAACTGACTAGTGACTAACAATTAGCGACTAAGCGAGCTTCTTTCATTGGCTACGAATGAGAATACTGCTCTCCGATTGGCTGTGACTAAGGTTTGTCTTGACTTACTAAGAAGTTGCGCTTACTAGTTGATTCGGAACCGCTTGAGAATTGGACCCCTAAAGAGCGGTATAATAATGTTCCGTATAGGAATACTCGTTATAGGGCACACCATCTTTACCTGAATATGTACCCCTCTTCAGGTGTCTAACTAGATTATTAGGGTGTTTGGATAGCTGGGAAGGAATGTCCAAGAACTATTGATAGGACTCAATCCCAGCATTCGCCTTTACGACTGAGGAAAACCTCGGAAAAAAACTTCAGTCAGGACTGCTGGTAGCCGGAATCGAACCGGCGACCTCCCGAATTAGTCTTGTCTGGCGGGTTTACATAACTGACTAGTGACTAACGACTAGCGACTAAGAGCGCGTTCATGAAACTGACTAGCCGCAACAGGCTTCTCTCATTGGCCGACAGTGGGAATACTGCGTGCTGATTGGCCGTGACTAAGGACTTGACCAAGGAGTTGAGCTATGTTCAACTTCTTAGTCAAGTCAAGACAAACCTTAGTCACAGCCAATCGGAGAGGAGTATTCTCATTCGTAGCCAATGAAAGAAGCTCGTGGCTTAGTCACGGGCTCGCTTAGTCGCTAATTGTTAGTCACTAGTCAGTTATGTAAACCCGCCAGAACATAGCTCAACTCCTTGGTCAAGTCCTTAGTCACGGCCAATCAGCACGCAGTATTCCCACTGTCGGCCAATGAGAGAAGCCTGTTGCGGCTAGTCAGTTTCATGAACGCGCTCTTAGTCGCTAGTCGTTAGTCACTAAGTAAAGAGGGGTATGATATTAGCATAGATAGCTATACTAGTGTGCTTCATCCTCACACCTCTGATTTGAGAAATATGTTATTAACTTATAGTGAGTGTCAGTAGCATGTAAACCATAGAGTGAGCAATGTTCCAATGTAATTCGTTAATCGTTACAGAAAGTCTATTGAAGAGTACCAGGCAAGCCAGCATCAGTTCGACATGAGCTCCTTGCAGATGGAACAGAGTATCATTGCTTCGCGCGAAGAACACAGCCGACTAGAAGCAGAAGTTAAGAAGGAGAAGGAGCTTTTTCACACCGCCTTGCAACACTCCATGGGTACGTAAATTCGGAAAGAAAAAAAATTGTCCACCCACTTTCAAAATTGGTCTAAGACCCTTAGAAGGGTTCTAGATCAATTTAAAAAAATGGTCTGTTATGGGGGTTTCAGGGTGATTTTATTCGAAAATGACAAACAACTAGATTACCATTTCCAAAATGTTAAAAAAACGTTTCTTGTTGCAAGCTCCCTTTCTGATCGTTTAAAAATACATTATAGGGCCTAATGTTTTTACTACGTGGACAAACCTTCCAATCTTTTCTGACCGGATTCTTATGCTTTTGTAGCTGGACAGTATACTAGTTTGCTCTCGCTGTTACAGAGTCTTCAGATGACATACGACCGGACACTGCCCTGCCAACTGAGTCCTTGGAGCCCGCCAGCTTGACGGCCCCACTCACACCTACACACTCCATGGTCAGTGTATAACAACCACTTTAATCATTTATTAGATGTTTAGTCACAACACGAAATTGCAAGTACATTGTCAAGCATTGATAAGCTCCATCAGCAGGATGTCTTTTTGAGCAGATAGAAATTATGAGTGACTAACTTTATGAAGGCATAATAAATAAATAAATAAATAAATAAATAAATAAATAAATAAATAAATAAATAAATAAATAAATAAATAAATAAATAAATAAATAAATAAGTTAATAAGTATATAAATATATAAATAAATAAATAAATAAATAAATAAATAAATAAATAAATAAATAAATAAATAAATAAATAAATAAATAAATAAATAAATAAATAAATAAATAAATAAATAAATAAATAAATAAATAAATAAATAAATAAATAAATAAGTAGGCATTTATAAATAAATAAACATGTTGGCAGTATTTTGGCAAAACCACACTGAAAACTGTGGTCCTCTATGCGTATGCAAATTGACGTCACCAAGATTAATGGACATCTAGCAAAGAGTAACTATGGATTTGGAAAAGAAATTCATGCAACTTACAAACAATGTTGTCAGCGGACATCCCGAAACATGACTAAACTATCAGGCTGATGTGATCGTTGACATTTCATGGTTGCACATGATTGCTTATATAATTGTGGCATGCATTGTCGTTGAGTAGTTTGATGAAAAACATAATTTTGCTTTCTATTTTAATGTAAAATACCTGAAACATTAAGATTGAAAATTGACAGAAGAAATGGCTGTAAGACTGCATGAGAGTTGTTACCTATATAACGGATAAAGACAGTGATTTATTTACAGGTCCTGTCCAGCTCGATTGCGTATTTTTACCACTGTGGTGCGGCAGAAACTATGTTGCATCAACTGGACTGCCAATTGTCAGCAGTTGCATGATATTAATCCAGAACACATCAGTGTGCGGGTCGAAATCCTCATTGAGTGATTTCTAACACCCCTTTAATTCAAATTTCAAGGGACCCCTAAAATCCCCAATTTGAATGATAACATTTTAAATTAAAATATAATTTATGTCTTGTACATAAACATTCTGTAGGGACTTAAATAAAATAAATAAAATGAATTTACATTTAGAGTCTACCCACTCAGTAACGAAACTGATTTTCAGTGGGGGATTTTAATTTAAAGCGACTAAACCAACCCTGTAGGCTCCAAACACCATCGACGAGTGAGTGATAATCAATCAAAGATCGATATTTTCAAATACAAAACATATGAACCAGTGATTGGACAGTGCGAACACCTGCGAACAAATGTCAGAATCAACAAGGCCATTCATTAGTTTGAATTATACACAAGTTTGAATTAACCGATTTTAAAATTGATGCAAGAAAATAAACCCTATTTGATGCATTTTTCCCAAGGTTGCCCATTGATGTTAAATTACAACATCGACATCGAAATCAAAACATCGATGTCACATCGCGATGTCGGAAATTTTTCGACATCGACATCAAACCTGAAATAATTGACATCGGAAAAAAACTTCCTTGAACAATGTAAAAACTAAAAAGAAAAACTAACTAAACCGTTTCTCGTTCATTGCAAAACCTTCTGGTAAGTTGATATTGTGCTGTAACCTTGTCGACAAGCGGAGTACAGACTGTTTTATTATTATTATTGTGTGTAAAAAACTATTCGATTTATGAAAAAAAATTGATGTCGGAAATTTGCATCGACATCGATTATTAATCGATTAATCGATGTCAATGGGTTCCCAGTTTAATAATAATTTAAGTTTTTAATATTTTTTTTTGCCGTTTGTGCTGTTTTGAAACAATGTGGTTCTGTCCTGTTTTCAGGTGGACAAGGAAGAGTTAGCCAAGAGACAGCAATACCTCAAGTCGCAGCGTGACAAGCTCCTGGCAATGAAGAAACATGAGCGTGAGAAGCAGTTACAAGCTGCGGGGGAGGGGCCTGGTAAGACACGCCCCCGATCCGCACGCGCAGCACAGACTGCGCTATCAGACACCAAGACTGCTGCGCCCGATGCCAACGACCGAACGCTGCAAGTTCGCAAGGCACTGGCAGACAGACTCAAGGCAGAGGTCGTGGGGAAAATGTAGACCCGCATTTCATAAACTGGTCATTATTTACTTATTCACTCACATTCTCTGCGCTTGCGCACAGGTATGGTGAGAATACCTTATTTGAAATCTGATACCCGTATTGTTTGTTAGCCACAAAAACAATTGATTTATGCCCGGTCTCATGAGTTCCGACTTAGAACTAGATATTTGGGTTTTTAGCTAAAAGGTAAAAAAAAAAAAAACTAAATGAAATAACTGGTTGTAAAAATTAAAAACTAAATTAGCAGAGACGTAAATATTAAGTTGGAAGTCACAAGACCCGGCATTAATCAAAGATGCAAGGAGCTAATGGAATGGTGGACATTGGACAATTGGCTCAACACTCAACAGTATAAAGCGATTTAGTCTTGCAAGCAAGTCGCAATCATTCAAGCTAAATTGTATATTAAGCTTAGACCTTGAACTTAACAATATGGGCACTAATAGCCATGTTGTGTGCCTTTTAAGTCCCATTAACTTCACTACTGGTTTAAAAAATGCTGGTTCGACACCCTATGGGCTACATCAATGCAATGTTGTTTTCCATTTGTCATTTATTGTTACATGCGTTATCGTTGTTGACTCGTGTCAACATAAAATGACATAATTTAAGTAGCCTAACTTCCGGAATTCAGTCATTACGTACCACGTTAGCGCTGATCAATGGAAAACAAAAAGTAATGGTGATGTTAGGCAAGGATGCTCTCGGCACAGGTCTCTCCATTACTCTTGTAACAGCAGTGACCTTTGACAGTTATCAATTGGTTTTGCACTTTTGAGTTAGCAGTTTATGGGAAACAGTTGTGATAGATTGTGTACTCTATTATAACTATTAGCAACAAAGTAATTCATAGTTTTGCAGGGTGGGAATTTTACCCTTTACAAACGATATCAATTATCTAGCATTACCACCATACTTAATAAATAATAATTAATATAATAATTATATTAATTATTAAAGACCACGGGAAAACCGTGAGAGATGGAGGGAACTACTAAACAGCCCTCTGGTAACGGAAGAAGTGATCGAGGAAGAGGTTGAGTCAGGCCTGGCTAGCAGGCAACGAAGACATTAGCCCAAGAAATGGAGTACTTCGCTACTCCCCCCTACCCGATAATTACTGGTAATGTTGGAAACGGGGTCAAGATATATTAAGTATGGTAGAATCTGTCATCAGTGCCTTTTTAATTATTAAAATTAAAAAGGCACTGATGACAGATTTGAAAGCCTGTATTACACAGTCAAACTTTTTCATCCAACTTCTTGAATTCAAGGACAAAAGTGCATCAATAAATAATTCCTATTATTGTATTTGACTACATTCTGACTGTTTTTGATGCGCTTTTGTCCTTGAATTCAAGGAGTTGGATGAAAAAGTTTGACCGTGTAATACCGGCTTAAGATGATGGACTAACCCACCAGTCTTATCTGTAGGCATGTGTGTGTTTCTATTTGTATTAAATTTTGTGTAGGTGTGTGCATCGGCATTAATTAGTAGACCCAAAACAGGCTTTACGAAATGGTTGACGTAATATTGCTTGGTGGCAAAACATACTGTAGTGTTTTTGTCACTCACCATAACATTCATCAATCATCATTTATGGTCAGCACCTTATGAAATGATAACCATAAAAACCATTAAGTGAGATGAGAGTACCAATGATGTTGTTTATATATGTTGTCTAGTCAAAATTAAGAACACATGCATCGTTTCACTTTTATTTACTTACTACTACACAAATATTTTCTCCAATATTGCAAAGTGCATAATTATGGTTAACTTTTTCTCCAAAGTGCTAAAATAATTTGATAGAACATGACGAATGATGATCCAACAAACAAGATGTTATAACTTATAAGAATGAATTTATCATCTACTAAAGTACTACTGTAGTTCTAATAATAATTCAATTATTAAACACAATCAAAAGAACAAAACTATGCATATTTATTAATAGTTTCAATAACATTAGTTAGACTGAGGATTGAGGTGCTATTATATCACAGTCATTGTTGTAGACAATCTGTTGATAGGCAACTCCATTGTAGTATCTTGCTTTGATTGGTGCAAATCTGCATATTAGTTTACAGAAAGGCGTGGCCACATGGCTATATTTAGAATCCTAACTAATGCTATTAACTAGGAAAAGGCTGTGTGATGCGTTGATAAGCGTCCATGCCACAAACTTTCTGGCGTTCAATGTAAGAGATATAGATAAGTGTCCCAAATGGTCTTGTTGCTCAGCGCAGTTATACTGAAAACACTAATATCATCATCAATATAAGAATGTTCATATTTGTTCAAAAAACAACAATCAACAACAACCAAAACAAAAATGTGCAAAGATAAGAATTTTTATTGTCAGTTATTATACTTCCTGTCATTGTTCAATAAAATATCGATTTTCCATATAAATTATAGCTTGGATGTTTTGTTGTCATAGTTACTTCACTACAATACTTATCAGATCGTGTTGAAATTCGTATATTATTCGTGAACGGAAAAAATTTACTATAATATGTAGGGCTGCCCAGCAATAAAAAAATTCATATCGATATCGCGGATATAATTATCGATATCGTATCGCGATATCGAATTTTTTAAACTCGGAATTGATATCGCCGATGTCGTATTTTTTTTCCCAAACCAGCCAGAGACCATTCATTATAAACAATTTAATATGAATAATTTAACGTCGAAATGTTTTACTATGTGCGTCAATTTGTGTGTTGTATTATTTATAATGTATCCGCAAAACAGCGATGTTGTGATTGGCGTGACGTGACATGAGTGTGACAGACTGGCAGAACGAGCGCGGGCGCAACAGACTCCCGGCCGGCGGGCGATGAGGGCGAGTAGGTACCAACGGGAATGTTGCAGTGTATGTATCACAAAGATGCAGAAGCACAACACTGCCAAACTTTTTTTTTACGATAGTTGACACTTGATCGATATCGCAAAACGTACGATATATTAATTCTAAATCGATATCGAATTATTTTTCTATTATCGATATCGTATTGAATTATCGATATCGTTGGGCAGCCCTAAAGCTGCGATTTCGGTCGAGGATGTGCTCGGCGCGGCGGAGCGTGGCGTGGCGCGGATTCTCCTCGCCAGCCATTTCACTTGCAGATTGCACAATGCGCTATCTATGGCCTAGGCCTAGCCTAGGCCTAGTCGTTTTGCTTACCTGTGTTGTTACAATCTTGCGCCACGTCCTTCCACGCTTGAACACGCAAAACATTACTTTTATAGTGTTTGTGGAATATATTAAACACGATTTATCTCTTCGACAGCCAACAATAATCTTTCGGCAAAGTCTTCAGTCATTTGTTTGTTGTCGTAATCCCGATTTTTTATTGGTCATTCAAAGTGATGTCATGCGGAGCGTGGAGTTCGCCGGCTGAAATATTGAATATTTTCAATCCTCGGCTGAGAAATAGAGCACGCTGATTGGCTGCAATCTTCATCCGCGCCGCGCCACGCCGAGCACATCCTCGACTAAAATCGCAGCTTAATAATATGGCAATGTCACATTTTGGCACCAGTTTATTTCAGAAAAATATTTTCTAGTAACTGCATTGTAACTACCGATTTGGCAACAAAACTACACACTTTCAATCCACATCGAAGCTTGTGGATGTTTCAAATTTCAGCTTGATCGGACTCTTCGTTTAACTGCTATTGCGAGATACAAAAAAAACAGAATGAGTGCCATAAGAGTAGAATTTTTTGAGAACATGTGCTTTGCTCGCTTAATTAACAAGTAACCAAACAAAAAACAGAAGCAAGTTTAATTTAGGAATGATAGATTTAAGAGAATACAATGTGTATGCAGGTACATCCTTGAAATGTGGATGCTCATTGAGTCCCTATCTACAATTGTTGAATTGTTCTAGTGTATGTTTCATTTTGTATGTTTCTGGCTTTCTACATCATGTTCATTGTCAATTTTTGCTATCACTCAGTACTAGTTAGTATCAGTACTTTTGTGACTGGCAATGAAAGCAACCTTCACACAAAACAAAAGTGAATCAATTCTGCTTCTGATACAGCAAAATAATAACTACCTGTTTATCCCCAAACCAAGCATACAATGTTAATAAAACCAGGAATAAATTGTTACCTACAGGAAAAATTCAAGCTAATTTATAAAATAAACTAGAAACATTATTTTAAAGGTTTTCTACAACTTGTTACTGAGAAGGAAGTGGGTGGGTTATTAACTACACGTGGAATACATTACGTAATTTTTTTTATTTTGAATATAACTTGGTTACAATTTACAGTTAAAAACTTCCTTTGTATTGTTCTACAAAACATGAAGACTAAAGATGTTCAGCAGTTTGCAATTAGAAGTACATGATGGTGAAGAGTGATGAGTGATGAGGGGTGAAAATGACCAGTATACTATGCACCATGTCGAATATCGAGGATGCGCAGTAAACTTGAGCCCCGGAGCCATTTTTCCTCTCCTACAAAATACTGAGAGTCTGGGAGCAGTGAAACGAACACTCCTTTAGTTACCTACATTACATATACAGAAGACGAGCTATCGGATTTCTATCTTGAAGCACTAGTTTCCAATGTTCGCACTCTCTCAATATAGAAATGGGATGAGTTACAGTGTTAACATGCCGTGGTTAAGACCACAATGAAATCAACATTCCAAAACAAGTAGTCGACAAAAGAGTTCGGTAGCGATCTACCTTGTTTTGCAGTCTGCACTTGTACATTGTACGCACAACAGGAGAAAGAAGTCGGAGCGAGAAACGTACAAGTTCGCGAGCAAACTGCGATGGAGCGATTAGTTTCGATTTCGATAGATTTCGATTAGTCGAAAATCTGGTATGTTCACGGTCGGTACGTTGAATTTTCTTTGTGCACAACTATGTCTGAGCGTCAAGTGTTTGATATTTTCTCACTGGTTTCATTCAAACATTTTTGTACAAGAACACAAGATGAGAAAAAATTGGCCCTCGAGAAACTTTTGATAAGAAATTTAGTTGGTGATGTTAGGCTTTATTATTAACCATATAGTCCAGCTGGCTATGAACAGGTGTACTTACAACAAAATGTTACAATCTTGATTAATACATACATGCATATAAAATTGTATTAACTGTTTGCACAATTTTGTTTTGAAATTAAAAAATAAATATCATTTTTGTCACAAAAACATCATTACGTATGTATGAGAGTAATACGAAAACAACCAACACTTATGGGCAGTGAAAGAATTATTGAGAGAAAATTAAAACATATGCACCTTCCTAATGCTCAAATACACAATATTCAATTTAGGAACACGTATAAAATACCCTCAGATATTCTCAACTTCCAAGTTCTTTAAGGTTATTCTGATGAACTTCACACAAACAAAATACTAAGCGCAGAAAATAGTTTGGTCTACAACCTCTACAGTACAATAAACCCAGCTCCCATCTGTATACTTCTACCCAGGTACACTACTCGACTATTAAAGTACACACAAACAGTGGAGCCGGCTTGTAAATGCCGGAAGATATTACTGTTTGTTCAGTCTTTCATTCGCTTTCCAGAGCCATATAACATCCAATCTTGTTGTAGTCAACCTCGCACGGTAATCTGTACATTGCACGCTTTTAAAGACAACTAAAATCTTCAACCGAGATCTGAAAGGAATATTTTAACACCTAAATAAATAACATTTTCAGGCTGATGCGCGAATCCCTCAAATCACATTCATAAAGTCTAACAAAGTTCTCACATTCACAGTTATTCGTAACCTTTAAGGTAAATTAAGAGCGACAGATAACGGAACGCACTAGGAAATTATACACATACGCAACGGTAATATCTTCCATTCATTATGTTCACATTTATTTACGTTAATTCTATTTATTAGTATAGTACGCTTTTGTAGTTTATAAAAAAAGCAGCAATAACTGAGCAACAAGTTATGTTACATGTACACAACATTGGAGTTTCTATGCTGTTCTATCATTCTTGCAAAGAAAGTTGAAATGTTATATATATATATATCAATGTAAGTATGTACAATGCTATATTTGAACTTTCATCTCAACACCCCTCACATGCTCCAGCTGGATGTGATGTTAAGCAAAATCTTAACTACTTACAAAATTCTTATTTAATTATTTACATTAAGTTTATCAGGTAAAAAACAATACCTGACATTGTTTTGTTTTATCCATATAAATATTCGATGGCATGCACAGATCAGTGTTGAAATCCTTCTATGATTGCTATTGCTCACGTTAGTGTCCTTCGAGTGGATAAAAACATTTTTCGTCTCATCAACCTCGACATTCAGTGGAACTGTTGGCACTTTCCGACCAGCAATTACAGAGTTATTTTAAGTGTTGATTGATAATTTGATATGTATGACAGTGCTCTGCTACTTGTGTGGGGATTGCTTTGTGATGACTTTCCCCTAGGATGTGGATAGTTTTGTGTTATTATTTTCTGGATCCAGCACTCGAAAAAGTGTTTAAGAGTAGTTTGTTTGGCTTTTATTTGATAAAATACCATTGAGATTGGCAGAGTTTGAAACAAAATACAAATAAATATCTATAGGCCTATAGGCTATGCAAAGTTATCAACCCATTGTTAATACATAATAAAAATCTTCCGCAATCCATACAATTTTTTTCTAGTACTGTTTGATTCATTTGCACTAATATGCAATACCTCACAACATGGGCTACAATGTGATTGCCCAATAATGTTGTAGTCTCTTGCTACAGATCACAACACACGATTTAACTATTATAGGTTGCCTTCGTGTTTCGTTTCGAAAGAAATCGGCAATTTCAATAGACTTGGTTCATTTATTGCAATTTAAAAAAGTAATTAAATAAGCCAGATGGCCTTCAACTAACTGATACAACCGATTGTATTTTATTGAAGGATTAACTCATTTTGTAATCTTCCACATATCCCAGGCAAACTCCTAATCTCAAGTTCAGTTACTTAACTGAAGTACGTCACTTCAATTTGGCCAAAATTTGCTCTTCCGAACATGACCGAGTGCATCGATACACAGAGACAAGTTACATCTGTTTACATAGGAAAGTTATGTAGTCGAGAGTCGAGGATGCCTCTTGTCACCTCTGGCCTTCACCATTGCTTTGCTACAGGTTTGACCACTTTACCGGAGAAAATTGGCAAGTCTTCTGTTCTACGCGGTTCTTCGTCTGGACTCCGTGCATTGGACAGCCGTCCGTTAGCAGAAACCTGTGTCCTTGTAGACACACAGTTCTATTGTACGCTTATGGAAGAAGCGGATGCCCCTAATACAGCCAGCCTTGCTCCAAGTCGGGGGGGGGGGGGGGGAGAGATCATGACACGATCCCCACTTGAGAACGGACCACCACAAACATATGTGGATCATGCGAGGGGATACACCTTGTTGCCTGGAAGGGAGGGCACTACCTAGAGGAGTGGGCACCAAGACGTGTCACCGCATCAAGGTATTATTATGTAAGACGAGCTCGTTTCGGAGATGGTGTTAATGAGTCGCCCTCGACGTCTTCTTCGTCTTCATCCGAATCTCCTTCGTAATCCACGAGAGCCTAGAAACAAGTGAGTTATTCAGTAAAAAGAAACAAGTTGATAAAATAAAAATATGAATACACTACCTACTATGTACAGAAACTTTGTTATGGCATTTTTGAGGGGCTCCCCGAGGTCTATCCCTATGGTACTCTACTTAAAGATATGAACTTGCACTGAACATGATAACTAGAGGTGGACCGATACCATAGTTTGCTGATACCAATACCATTTTTTTTCTAAACGATACCAATACCGATACCATTTTTTTTCTAAACGATACCGATACCGATACCACTTTATTTATATAGTAGGGCCTATTCTACAACAAACACAACCAAGAATAAAAGTGAACAACCATTTAAAATATTATCATTTTCACGTTTTATTTTATTTAGGCTTAGGCCTACACTTTGTCAGTCCACTTATGACAAATACGTAGCAATTTCTTTTAAACAGAGATTTCAGTAAAAATATTCTATTCTCTTCTCCAGACATTACTATTTACTTTCTAGTTTCTCGTCACGATTATTCATCCACACACCAAAGTAAACACTCAACAATCACGTGATGCGATGGGATCGCGGGACGCGGAAACGCCATCTTGGATGGGTCGAACTCGAAGTCGAAAGCGCAGGTCGATAGTCGATAAAATATAGCAACGCACTCTATCCTAGACTCGGCGCACCGCGCTCGCGCAAGTAGCACATTCTAGCGGTAGAATTCAACACTACGTACTTGAACACGTAATAAATTGAGGAGATGGTATCGGATTAGGTATCGGAAAAATCATCCGATACTGATTCAACCAATACCAGAGGTATCTGCCGATTCTCAATATAGGTATCGGTCCACCTCTAATGATAACTGAACATTTTACGATGGTTTTCGCAAACCTTAAAACTAGGGCCTACATCGAATAATCGGAAACCGGTTTGAAACCGGTTACGTAGGAAACCGGTTTTCATTTTGTAAACCGGTTTTTCGAAAATAAAAAAATCACGTTTTTTAAATACGCCGCGCTTTCCCGTGGAACACTAGGCGCATTCTCGTGTGCCCGCGGGGCCCTAGACAGTCAGCAGTCAGCACTGGGCCGGCTCCCACGTTCGCATTGCGAGTTGTGACAAGTGAGTTATCTGTGTAATTAATTGGTTATTGCGATTTCAAAACAGTAGACTCGGGTCACACGACACTTGCTCAACGCAGCGCTTTTCACCTCGCTTTTCACTCACCTGTCACTTTGTTTGGCAGCCGCGTCTCCCCCCTCCACCCGCTCCCAACCCACAGCGCAACACGCCTGGCCAGTACTCAACTTCCCGAATACGCGCGGACATCATAATGTGCGTTTGTCGTGAGAGCTGTTTAGTGCAGCGTCGGCGGGGGGGGGGGGGGGGGGGGATATATACACACAACATCAGTTTTTTTTTGCATTTTTTGGAGTATACACACAACTTTTTTTTGCGTTTTTTTTTTGTTGTTGAAAAAACCGGTTTTTAACCGTTTTGTTAAACGATTATCCGGTTCGTAAAAATACTATTCGGTGTAGGCCCTACTTAAAACTATGCACATGGCTGCCATCTTGGTGATATGTTTGAGTATGTTTCCATGGAGAAGCAGTTAAAGCCAATTTAGTAGAAACAAAACATCTAATTTTGTTAAGGAGGGACAACACTGAAATTCTGAATAAAATCTCGTTTTTTGCATTTTTTTATTTAATCAAATATTATGTTGTGTTCTTAACCTAAGATTTAACTCACAATACTTACATGTCATTATTGATATATGTTTTTGAGTTTGTTTGAACTCGATTTCTATGATCATTTCACAACTTACTAAACTTTGACAGTCATTTCTGGGATAACTTTTTTTTTACATTTTTCAGAAGGTGGGACATTTTAGTGTCTACAATATTTGAGCAATCAAAGTGAAACTTTCTGTGAATATTCTTTAATAATAAAGGAAGGTCCCAACGGATGGAATAATTATTACCTTTGGTAGGATGAAAATAAAAAAAAACCTTAACTTAAAAAATAATTTGTTCCTGTATTTGAAATCTGAAAAAATAATCCATTCGTGTGTACTTCAAATGGTTATTAGGCTTCACAAAAAAAAAATACATACATCAATGGTGTTTGGTGCTCATGTGAAAATGTCCCAGCTAATTCATTGTTGAATCAACAAAAAGAAATAAATAACAATGCCTTTTTTTTTTTTTTTTTTGCTATTAATATCTCAGCCATTGATTAATGCACATACCAAAACACATCTAATTCTGATGGAAACTTTAGAAGTTAGAAATTTCAGTGTTGTCCCTCCTTAACCCATCCGCATCGGTAAGCGGACTGGTACGCTTATACGAAACTGGCCGCGGTAACCAGAAGCGGACTGGTACGCACTTGCGCGCGCTTCACTTTGAACATGTATAGTGGTGCTATCTAGCGTACGATATCGGAACTAATTCCTGCAATCTCTTGCTCAAGCTAGTGGCGATTCTAGTGTGCATTTCATGAACTCTGTCGGCTTTTGTTTGTTCTTAAAATCGATTTTATCTCCGCTCATCTCGATTCGAAACTTAGATCAGCTGTCAAATTTGTCAAGATGGACTCGGGCCGGGAAGCAGTCGTTGTTTTCGGGGCAAAGAAAGTGACATAATACAGAGTTTAGACGTTTTAGGATCTGATTTTAGTGACAGTGATGGAGAAGGTGTTTACAACAACCCAAACTTACAAAATATTGTGGTTTCAAATGAGAGTGAGAGCGATTGTGAAATGGACAATGACAGTGACACTAGGCCTAGGCCTAGGTCTCGCGTGTAGGTGTATGCCAAGAGATACGAATGTGCGTGTTCCGGCTAGTAAAACAGCTAGGTCTACTATTATCAGTGACAGTGATAGCGATGTGGACATTGGTATGGACATTGACGAAAGTGACAATGAAGACGTATTCGTGTTAACCTTGGCGCGCGCTAGAAGTGCGTGGTTTCCGGGGGCGGCCAGCCAAATGAGGCAACTGATGCGGATGGGTTAAGATAAGGTGTGTTTTGAAATAAAATTGATTTTGTTTGGTACCGTACTAGTTTATGACTTTTGTAAATAATATTTATGTGTCTATTTAATTATAAACACTGCTTTTATGCAATTTAAAAATCATACACGCTCATCTTCTCGGTTATGGTATGTAAACTCATATGGCCGCTATGACGTAACGCGAAAACTATTAGTGGGGTTACTTTAGCCCAATTTCCTATACCGACCCGGACAAAATTAGGAGAAAGCTGATTTTTTCAGGATCGCTTACAAATATAATTTTATATAACATACTTCGGGTCCGCCAAAATCCGCCTTGTGCGTTAGCCGCCATCTTGGAAAATGTCGGCGATTCCGGTATTACACTAAATCACTTGTTGTGAGTGCTCTATGTAACAAAAAAATACGTGAGTGATGACAAATGAAAGATAATATTATGATCAATAAAAATAATGTATGGAAGTTTAGTTATTTATCATATTACAATAGAAGGAAGTAATTAAGTGATCCACCGCATAAGTGGATATTTGTATTTTGATGATTTGCGATAAAAGTAATAACGTATCCATAACTTGTGTTCATACAAAACATAATGCTTATTCTGTTTAGAACACACGTGCCAAGTCTTATTTACATAACTTTAAAAATGTTTGAGATACGAGCTATTGTATATCTGCATGTGTCGTGGCCGCCATCGCCCCGGACAGAGCAAAACTCATTTCCTTAGCCCATCGGTCAGTAACAACATATAAAAAGAAACTTTTTTTTTAAATGATGACTAAAGAATGTAATTGAGCCTTCACTTAGACCAAAGTAACATATGTGCTTTAGTCGCCATTTTGAAAAATGGCGACGGTTACAGTTTTGTCTTCAAACATGCTTTGTGAAGGCTATATATAACATAAAATAACATGAAAAATCTTAATTGAAAGATATAATTGGGAACTTCTATAAACAGGGGAAAAATTGTAAGTAATTAGATGAGCGTAGCGAATGTATCAATCAATTCAAATGGTTCATTCTCCAAATGCGCGAATTGTGTTCGTCGCACACCGGTCAAACGGTTCGACGGATTTGACCAAAATTTTAAACCAACACTCTTCAACACTCAAATTGACGATGTGAAGATGAACAGAAAAATCCGTCAAGATGACAACCTACAAAAAAATAAATTACCGAAAACATTTAAGTTTTAATTTCTGTTAATTGAAACTTACGGACGGATTTAAGTAATGTTTTGAGCTAGTGGTAGAATGGGCCCATGGTAAGTCTGAAAAATGAGACCCTGTTCTCCCCCCCCCCCCCTTCTCCTCTGTCCCACTTAAGATTCCTTCTTCTGCAATTTGTCCTGCCCTTACTAGCTTCTGGACTCTCCTTATGACGACCCCCACGATATAAGAAAAATGGATCTGATTCGGAAGACGCCATGTGGCCTAATCTGTCGCGTAAGTCACTAAATGCCAAATAGTAACAATGTTTTATATTTATTGATATCCACAACAAAGGTATTGCCACTGTCTTAGCGAAAGTTAGTTTAACGTTGTAATTGTTACCGTCATTTTGTAAGCGCATTTTTAGTTAATATTACGGCAATGTTCCCAAACACTGCCGCACTTGTAATTATTCACATAGTAAGTGTTGTCTATCACTCTCACTTGTTTAGGTGTCCAATTATACAAATTGAACATTGCTCCAACACTAGCAGTATTTGTTGAATGAATAGAATCGCTCTCCATCCAATGATGTATTTTAGCTCCATAAAGAGCCAGTTAACATTTCCTCCTACACCGTTTACTTGTTGTGGATTGTCTTTAGCCATCGTGAGAGGATGGGGAAGTTCACGATTGTTAATGATGATTATTAAGACCCGTTTTATTTCCTTCTTTAAAACAAGCACTAGTTGCGTCACTCACATCATGTCAGTACATAAACAGCTCACTGCAATTTTTCAATTTCTGCTAGCTTGCTCTGAAACCGAGAAATATTATTTCCTTTATTGACTGTGTTGGCAGATCCTGGCGATACCATTAAAATGACAACGTCTTGAGAATTTTGACCAATTAAGATAACTAGTAATCTGTATCATTACCAACTTCTGCAACTGGGGGACCACTGTCTGCCAAGTTTAATGTTGTCTCCACTATTAGAGTGCATGCAGCAGTTTTTGCATTGACAATGTTTATATCTTGAAACATTAACCGATTGGAAAACTTTTAAATAAGCCGGGCTTTATTCTGCCAATTCCCAGGAATGCGGCCGCTGACGTAAGCTTAGTACGCTTAGTAATATGCAATGCATGCAAAGACAATTTCGTGTGAGGTGGTCGAGGCCATGTACGCGATGGAGAAGGACCCCCCCCCCCCCCCAACCCCCCCAACTATTATGTTGGTACTCTTCTCATATCTCAGTTCGTGGGTGCAAGTAACCGTTGATTGATGCAATAGCCTGTTCAAAATGTTTCGTTCTACTTATCATATACCGTTATCATCAAATAGTGATGGTGATGGATAACAGACAAGAGTTGCTCTATCGCATTTGACTGTTTATCATCATGGGGGTCGTCATAAGGAGAGTCCAGCAGAAGAAGGGCAAATTGCAGAAGAAGGAATCTTAAGTGGGACAGAGGAGAAGGGGGGGGGGGGGGGGGGGGGGAACAGGGTCTCCTCTTTCAGACTTACCATGGGTTACTTAGAATGGGTCATTCTACCACGAACCCAAAACATTTTAAATCCGTTGGTAAGTTTCAATTAACAGAAATTAAAACTTAGATGTTTTCGGTAATTAATTTTTTGTAGGTTGTCATCTTGACGGATTTTTATGTTCATCTTGACATCGTCAACTTGAGTATTAAAGAGTGTTGGTTTAAAATTTTGGTCAAATCCGTCGAACCGTTTGACCGGTGTGTGACGAACACAATTCGCGCATGGAGAGAATGAACTATTTGAATTGATTGATACATTCGCTACGCTCATCTAATAACTAACAATTTTTCCCCTGTTTATAGAAGTTCCCAATCATATCTTTCAATTAAGATTATTCATGTTATTTTATGTTATATGTAGCCATCACAAAGCATGTTTGAAGACAAAACTGTAACCGTCGCCATTTTTCAAAATGGCGACTAAAGCACATTATGTTACTTTGGTCTAAGTGAAGCTCAATTACATTCTTTAGTCATCATTTAAACACAAGTTTCTTTTAATGTGTTGTTATTGACCGATGGGCTAAGGTAATGAGTTTTGCTCTGTCCTGGGCGATGGCGGCCACGACACATGCAGATATACAATAGCTCGTATCTCAAACATTTTTAAAGTTATGTAAATAAGACTTGGCATGTGTGTTCTAAACAGAATAAGCATTATGTTTTGTATGAACACAAGTTATGGATACGTTATTACTTTTATCGCAAATCATCAAAATACAAATATCCACTTATGCGGTGGATCACTTAATTACTTCCTTCTATTGTAATATGATAAATAACTAAAATTCCATTCAATATTATTATTGATCATAATATTATCTTACATTTGACACCACTCACGTAATTGTATGTTACATAGAGCACTCACAACAAGTGATTTAATGGAATACTGTAATCGCCGACATTTTCCAAGATGGCGGCTAATGCACAAGGCGGATTTTGGCGGACCCGAAGTATGTTATATAAAGTAAAATTTGTAAGCGACCCTGAAAAAATCAGCTTTCTCCTAATTTTGTCCGGGTTAAAACCTAAAATTCCTCCTCTATATAGGGAACACGCAACTAACGTCACATCCGGACTACAACAATGGAACAAATGAATTGAACTGATGGACAAACAATCAGCTGTTAAAATAATAAAATTGCAATCATACAAATAAAAACAAGTGTAGCCATAGTAACTGCTCGCCATTTAAAACTTTTAATGATGGACAACGACTAGGTTGGAATTCATAGTCGGCCCCTACACCTAGGGGCACCCATTGTTGCTATGGATTTGTTTTGTTTATGGGAAATAACATGGAAACAATTGTTACCTTGGTAACAACCTTAGGTTGGAATTCATAGTCGGCCCCTACACCTAGGGGCGCCCATTGTTACCAAGGTAACAATTGTTTCCATGTTATTTCCCATAAACAAAACAAATCCATACCTTGGTAACAACCTTAGGTTGGAATTCATAGTCGGCCCCTACACCTAGGGGCGCCCATTGTTACCAAGGTAACAATTGTTTCCATGTTATTTCCCATAAACAAAACAAATCCATAGCAACAATGGGTGCCCCTAGGTGTAGGGGCCGACTATGAATTCCAACCTAGTCGTTGTCCATCATTAAAAGTTTTAAATGGCGAGCAGTTACAAAGTTATGTATGTGCATTAGTTTTTTTTTGTTTTGTTTTCCAAAATCAGAAAAAATTATTTTTAGACAGCTTGTTGTTTGTCCATCGATTCAATTCTTTTGTTTCATTGTTGTCTTTTGGTGTTGCTCACGAGTTTTTGGAGTTGCCTATGAACTGAGTTCAACCATGAGTCGAATTGAAAATCTCAATTTACACAGCCCTCTGCGGCTGCCCTAGTTTGTCGATTTTCTAGTGATGGATAATGTGAATTAAGTGCACGATAACAAAAACCTAAGAAAGGGCAGTCTTGGGTAGTAACGTAACGGAAGTAACGCGTTACTGTAACGAAATTACTTTTTCAGTAAGGGAATCGGTAACGCCGTTACTTTGATTTATTACTAACGAGTAAAGTAATTTCATTACATTTGTACGTGATTTTCACGTTACTAACGCGTTACTTTTCTTTAAGCTGCGATTTCAGTCAAGGATGTGCTCGGCGTGGTGCGGCGCGGATGAAGATTGCAGCCAATCAGCGTGCTCTATTTCTTAGCCGAGGAGAGCCGCGGATTTCTATCCGAGGATTGAAAATATTCAATATTTCAGCCGGCGAACTCCACGCTCGGCATGACGTCACTTTGAATGACCAATAAAAAATCGGGATTACGACAACAACCAAATGACTGAAGATTTTGCCGAAAGATTATTGTTGGCTGTCGAAAAGAGAGAAATCATGTATAATATATTCCACAAACACTATAAAAGTAATGCAAAAAGTAAATGTAAGCACATCCTCGACTGAAATCGCAGCTTTAGGTTACAGTTACAATACTGCTTCAAAGAACGTATTAAAAAGTTTGCCGAAAATATGAACTTTCTCAAATAAAAGTTCCTTTGTCAAGATAAAGATCGCGTTACTTGAAAAGTTCCCCGAAAAAACGACCGCCTACCCTAACCGCATATACAGCCGCAGTACCCGAGCAAGTGACTCCCGCAAGTTACTTCCGCAAGTTACTCTCGACAAATTGTCTCTCAAACAAATTTATTTCTTGTTAGAGAATAACGAGTGTGATCACGGGATACGGTCTGGTTTGCTCTACAACGAACAGTTGCCGAGATAATCGAAAAAACCTAACCTACCTAACCTAACATTGTGCAGGCTTGCTGCCGTGTTCACCAAGTTCTCGTTTTCGCCACCAGTCGCGAGAAAACTAAACACTGTTCAATGTTCTCAACTTCAACATATAAAATTGCACATGGATCTTACCGACCGAAGAAATCTTTATTTTTCCAACAAATAGGTTCTGTTGGCTAGCCTGTAACCTTTCAGTGAAAACGAGAATAGGCCTTTGCCCACATTTCTTTAGTTTGCGTCAACTGAACAAACCTTGTAGAAACGTGATCCGGTGTTATCCCTATCCGGTGTTGTTGGTGTTAGTGTCAACACTCCACGAAGGTCCCTGAAGAAGCCCATTGCAATATGGTCAAAGCGTTGGATTGGTTCCACCTTTTGACACGGTTGTACCCGGAAAACCACGATAGTATAGTGATCCGGTGTTTATTTTATCATTTATCGTTCATCGTTTAACATGTTTTCTGATACACCCACAAGCACAAGTGGGATTGGTGGAGCTAGGCCTAGCCGTCCTACTGATCCTATCCTACATTGATAAATAAAACACTGGTAACCACGTTTCAGAATGCATCTGCATTTACAAATAATTTGATGACATACCAAATTCGACCTTATCCTATTTATTTGATAAGATCGCAAAAGTAATTACAAAAGTAATGTCATTACTTTTCGGGAGGAAAAGTAAAGTAATGCCATTACTTTAAGAATGAAGTAATTAGTAATGTAACTTCATTACTTTTAATGAAAGGTAATGAGTAAAGTAATGTCACTACTTTTCAAAAGTAATTTACCTAAGACTGAGAAAGGGGAATCTTACGCAGAGTGAACTCACCTTTTTTAGTAGAGTGGATTTTGTATCCCCCGTGGGTGAGGTGGGAGGTGGAGACCCCGAGGTTGGGTTGTTGTTGAGAATGCTCCCTGCTTTACTGGACAGCTTGGGGCCATTCACTTCAGCTTTCTTGTCCATTATTTTACCTACAATACACAACACAAGGCTCAATTAAAAGTTAAAACAAAGAAAGTCCCTAAATATATGTAGCAACATTATATGATGATTGATGTGATATACTGGTCCACCAATCTTACTGATCCGTTCGTCACAAGACAAGTGAACAACCATTGATCGGTATTTTATATTGGGATTGGCGACTTGGCCACAAATCACCCACCTCTGACGAGAGCATCGAAGAGTTTTGGGACTACTTTAAAACATCCGTAGTGACGAATATTACGCAATACTTTAACATTCAACATGGTAGTATGACGAGAAGCATACATTGTGACATGGGAATTCACACGGGACAATATAAATTAACGACAAATCAGATAACGTTAAACCATCAAAGTTGAACAATAATTACTAGGAAAACGCTCTGTGTGACACATTGATAAGATGTGCTTCATACAGACACACCGAATCGTGTGGATGATCCAAATTTCAACCCGATCGGAAGCTTCGTGCAAAGGATTTGTAGGAAGAACGCTCTGTTGGAAGCAGTCCGGCCAACAGTCACTGAATATTGGATACAAGTAGGCTACACTACAAGACTGAACATTTCAAATTTTAAATACACTGAAAAACCAATGTGACTTGTTTGTAATGCCTGCTAGATAAGATTTTGGCAAAATCTGGAAGACAGTGCTCAGTGGTTGGATCAATTGCAACGCTAGCTTCAAGCGACTTTTCATTGCTATAGTTACGTTATTTATTTATTTAAATATAATTTCCATGTAAAGTACTTGTCGGTACTTATCGAAGCGTCATTGATTTAAAGTTACATATCGGAGACGGGATGAACATTTACTACAAAACAGTTAGGGTCTAACCAATGTTAAAAAAAAATAAAGCAATAAGTAACCAAGTAACTTCTCGACGGATTTTTCCACAAAACTAATGACGCTCAATCCACATCGAGGCTTGTGGAAGGTCTAAATTCCAACTTGAATGGACTCTCAGTAGGGATGTCAACGGGTACGGGTACCCGTTACCCGCCCGGTACACACTGGTACAGTTCCAACTTTTCAATACCTGTTACCCGGTACTACCCGTTCCCTTCTTCTGTTCAAAACGAAATCAATTCAACATTGCGATATTTCCCTACCTTGGCGTCTTTGTGCGAGCGTACGAGCCGCGCTTTTCAATTTGCCGGCATTTAACTTGAAGGCATAAAAAAATGATTAGCTCCACAGATCTCTGAGCATTGGCCGAAAAATAAACCGGGTCGTCTAAGTAAAAAGCTAGTTTGATTTAATCGACCGGGTGTGGCATCTCCCCCCCTCCCCTCCCCTCGATTAGTCATCGCCGCAAAAAAATGAGACGTAAAGCCCAATTAGTATTATCTTCTGTAGGCCTATGGAAGAATGCTGCGGAACGGTTGTGAGTCAGAGGGAGCGCACCCGCCCGTCGTAGCTTTACCCCAATCATGTTCTCGTGTTCGAGCTCGGACTATGACGTCATCGCTTTGACGCGGCCGACCACCGCCTACCGTAGCACAGATACAATCTTTGAAGCTTTGTTGAATACCGTAAGACGGGGTGATGCTGAACACTGGGGTGATTCTGAACAGAAGTTACACTTTTTTTTAATTGCTTCATATTTTTTAAGTATTAAGTATATACAAAAGATAAAAATATGTGTTCATATAGAATAAATTGAAGATAATTGTTTGTAAGTTTCGTAAAAAAAAGATCAAGAATTTTAGCTTAAAAAAAATAAATATCATTTTTTATTTCTTCACATATTTGCATTGTTCAAAAAAGTTCAAACACCACGGGCAAACTACTTTACCGACCGGCAAAAAAATATGTTTACATAGTGGCGCTGTCTGTAGTGAAGTGAACTAAGCATAATGGAATAACTTGACACTGCCTTCTTGATACCTGCAAGCTGAAATCTACCTTGCGGAGGACGCGGGGGTGATTCTGAACATATCGGTTTTGTCAAATGTACCGGAGTTAAACGGTCAGAAAATTATTTAAAAAAATAGTAAATTAACTTGGTTCTTATAGATTGTATGGTCACCTATTGTATCTCTAATCTCTAATTGCAACTTGGTTTAAACAATTTCTAAAAAATTATGTCAACGTTTGGATAAAACTGAACTGTATTTATCTAGAAAACTCCTTGCAAACACATCTCTACAACCATACAAAATAGGTACAAATAAAGTCTTGCATATCATTTCAACTTGCTTTTTTCTCACGAATCCATTGATGTGTTCAGATTCACCCCAGTATGAACGGGTGCTAAGATATCATGGAATACAAGTAAGTGTTCATATTCACCCCATCCCGGGGTGAACATGAACAAACAACGTTTATATTTTTTTTTAATGTATGTAGTACTTAAACAAATGTGATAAGATATTATCTTGTAGTAAAGCCTCCCATAATACTTTTGCAAAAAAAAATTAACCTCTTCCATCAATTTGCGTTCATTTTATTGTAAAAATAAGTGGGAAAGTGTTCAGCATCGGTATTTCCGGTACTTGGTAGTACCATAGGTACCAAGTACCAGGTAGTACCAAGTACCATAGGTACCAAGTACCATACGGTACTTCCGCAATCGTTTTGCATCGAAGACAATGCAACCTGATACCGCTTAACAATATAATGTCTCTTTCCACAACTTTGCGAATCATTTGACACCCATGACGATAAAACGAGTATTTAGTATTATTTACTAGGTACCCGAGTAGTCCGGGTACGGCGCGAGGGTACCCGGGTACAACTATTTCCGGGTATTGACATCCCTAACTCTCGGTTCGACCACTACTGTTGGAGGTTTGTCTTTACTGACAGCTTATCACTAGCTGTCATTGTCAGAAGTTGGTACACCTGTCTGTCACCTGTTTGTTTACATGTGTGCAACAAAGGAAGGAGGCCAACAATAAAGTTCAGTTCATCTCGCAACTCTCATGAATTAACATGGTGTCAGAAGTGAGGCTTGAGTAGTTAATATATAATTTACAGTGCAATATAGTAATTATGGCAACTGCCCAAGTCCCCGCGCCCCAGGCAATGTGTGTTAAAGGCGACACACAAGAAAACTGGAAGCTTTTTCGCTTCTGCTTCGAAAATTATCTAGTAGCATCAGAGCTGGATAAGAAGGACGCAAGAATTCAGTGTGCTACACTTTTAACGGTTTTAGGCAAAGAGAGCCTAAGAATATACCAGAAGCTTCAGCTAGCGCCGACGGAATGCGATACGGTAAGCAAGATCCTAGATGCACTCCAGTGCTATTTTACTCCCAAGCTAAACACAACTTTCGAAAGATTTGTATTCGGCACTGCAAATCAAGAAGTAGGTGAATCCATCAATGCATATGTGGGGCGATTGAGAGAGCTAGCACAAACTTGTTCATATGGCGACAAGGTAGACGAATTTATTCGTGATCGGATGGTGTTAGGCATAAGCGACCAAGAGACTAGGAAACGCCTCCTAGGGGTCAGTGACCTCACTTTGCAACGTGCACTCAATCTGTCACAGTCAACTGAAATGACCAACAGACATCTTGACAAAATAAATCAAGCCGCACAGTCAGAGACAGTGCACAAGACGGCTCAACAATCCTATCCCAAGCGGGATAAAGGAGACCACCAAGGTAAGACAAAGCAACAGTCTGACAAGTTTGATAGGCTTAAGCCATGCAAATACTGTGGTGGACGTCATGTGTGGAAAAAATCGGAGTGCCCAGCTGCTGGACGAACTTGCAAAAAATGTGGCAAGTTAGACCATTTCACAAAAATGTGCTTGCAAGACCAGAAGAAAAAGGTCCATACTCTAGAAGACACTGAGCCAGACTCGGACAGCGAAGACAGTGCATACACAGTCAGCCTACAGAAGAACATCGGAGAAGTAAAACAAAACGGAAAGCAGCTATTTGTGAAACTGCATATGAAGGTAGGAAAAGCAGCAAAATATGTTAAATGCCAGTTAGACACAGGTGCTACTTGTAATACAATCAGTCTTAGAGAGTACAGGCGTATCACAGGAGAAATGAATCCAAGCATGCATCACAGCAGTGACCGTCTCAAGTGCTATAGCGGAGAAACAATCAAACCCTGTGGCAAAGTCAACATTTCATGTACAACAACTGAACAAGCAAAAGGTAAATTTAGCTTTCAAGTTATAGATCTACCGCAACGACCTCTCCTGTCAGCGGAAACTTGTCAAGCACTAGGCCTGGTCAGCATCAACGCAAAGCTGTGTGCCGTCCAGGAAGCGTCAGGAAAACAGGAAGGGAAGCCCCTCGAGTATTTCCTACGAGAGTACCATGATGTTTTCAGAGGACTCGGTCGTCTGCCAGGTGAATATCATTTGGAAGTTGACCCTAGTGTAACACCAGTACAACATTTGCCAAGGAGAGTGCCTGTAGCCCTGAAGACTGAAGTGCAGACGAAAATAGATGATCTAGAAAAGGCCGGGATTATATGCAAAGTTACTGAGCCTAGCAGTTGGATCAGCAGCATGGTCGCAGTGAAGCGAGGAAATAAATTGCGTGTATGTATTGATCCGAGAGATCTAAACAAAGCATTGAAACGTTCTCATTATCAATTGCCGAAAATTGAAGAAATTCTACCTGACCTGGTCGGAGCCAGAGTTTTCACGGTGGTTGACGCCAAAGACGGTTTCCTCCAAGTGGCCTTGGATGATGAAAGCTCGAAGCTAACCACCTTCTGGACACCGTCAGGCCGATACCGTTGGTTGAGAATGCCTTTTGGCATCTCTCCGGCGCCAGAAGAATTCCAACGGAGAATACACGAACAACTTCACGGTTTACCTGGAGTCAGCATCATTGCCGATGATATTCTCATATGTGGCAAGGGTGATACCGATGAAGCAGCAGCAGTGGATCATGACACGAACCTCGAGAACTTAATGCGTCGAGCAAGAGAAGTTAACTTGAAACTGAATGAAAAAAAGATCAAGTACAGATTGTCCGAGATTCCTTACATTGGACATTGCCTGTCAGCTGATGGAGTTAAGCCAGATAAGATGAAGACAGAAGCGGTTAGACACATGAAGCGGCCAATTAACGTTACTGAAGTTCAGCGGTTTATGGGTTTCGTCAATTACCTGTCTAAATTCTTACCCGCATTGTCTGAAGTAGCCGAGCCACTACGCAGATTGACTGATGCATCATCCGAGTGGGCATGGCAGTCACAGCAAGAAGACGCGTTTAACACAATTAAAAGACTCGTCACTAGTGCTCTATTGCTCAAATACTATGACGTCACGGACGAAGTTACAATTCAGAGTGACGCAAGCGATGTCGGAATAGGAACAACGCTGTTACAACAAGGTCAACCAGTCGCATTCGCATCGAGAACTCTAAGCAAAACAGAGCGCAACTATGCCGTTATAGAAAAAGAGTGCCTTGCGATCGTCTTCGCTTGTGAACGTTTCGACCAATACCTGCGTGGAAAGGAACTAATACACGTCGACACTGACCACAAACCGCTAGTGACTATCTTCAAAAAATCAGTCCTACAAGCGCCCAAGCGGCTTCAACGAATGCTCCTGACTCCTGAGACTACAGCATTACAACTTGGAGGTGAGCTATAAACCTGGAAAGACGATGCTAATTGCCGATCTCTTATCTCGAGCAGCCTTACCGGACAGCGGAAAAAAGTATGAATCAGACTATGTTGTATACCAGTTGCAACGCGAGGAACGTCTGTTCAACGAGATTCAAGAAATTAACATGGCAGAACACCTAAATGTCACCAAGGAGCGCTTACAGCAGATCCAAAGTTCGACGGCTCAGGATGAAGCTCTGCAAACCCTTACATCAACCATAATGACAGGATGGCCACCAACGCGAGATCAAGTACCGATTGTCATTAGGGAATATTGGAACTATCGAGAAGAACTAAGCATGCAAAATGGAGTTCTATTCAGAGGGAGCAGAATCATAATACCTAAACAGATGCGTCCAGAGATGCTCATCAGAATACACTCGAGCCATCTCGGACCCGAGTCTTGTCTGCGAAAAGCCCGAGATACACTCTTTTGGCCACATATGTCACAAGAGATACGAGACAAGATTAGCCAATGTAGTACGTGTAACGAGTTTGCAGATAATCAACAGAAACAAACGCTACAAACACATCCAACCCCAACCCTACCATGGAAGCGAGTAGCTCTAGATACACTTCACATCAAGAACGAGCTATATCTAGTGACGGTAGATTACTACTCAGATTTTTGGGAGCTGGATCAGCTAGAAAATTCGCAGTCGGAAACTCTCGTAGCCACTACAAAGAAAATTTTCAGTCGCCACGGGATACCAGAAGTCGTCATCACGGACAACGACGCTCCGTTCGTCAGTTCAACCTTCCGAACGTTTGCTTCAGAATGGGAGTTCGAGCATAACACTATCTCTCCACGCCACAGTCCTTCCAATGGTAAAGTCGAAGCGACAGTTAAGATAGCGAAGAAAATACTGAAAAAAACGATGAGAGATAAGACCGATTTGTGGAAAGCAATACTTGACTGGAGGAACACCCCAACTGAGAGCATGTCATCCAGTCCGGTTCAACGCCTAATGTCTCGCAGAACTCGGACGTTAATGCCCATTACGAGTCAGCTTCTCTATCCCAAGGTGGAAGATGGAGTCAAAGACAAGATAAATCTCAGAAAACAGAAGATGAAGAGATCGTTCGACGCTCACTCCAGAGAATACCCAGACTTAGAAGTAGGTGAAGGAATACGACTTAAACCAAACCCAGAATGGCGTGACCAGAGATGGAAGCCGGGAGTTGTGTCCGCAAAACTATCGTCACGATCATACATTGTAAAAGTCGGCGGGAAAGAGTACAGAAGAAATAGAGTCTTCTTACGGCAGACAAAGGAAAACGACCTTCAGGCCGATTCAGGAGTAATGCAACGACCCGAGAATCCAGCCGAACTAATCTCACCACCGGAATGCGCAGCAGTGCCTGCATCTTCTTTGAAGACCCCACTGAATCCAGTATCCCCGCGCAAGACTCGATCGGGAAGAACGTTTTAGTTTTTTTAGTTTTTCTTCAGACTTAATTCATTTTTACCTCATACTGTGTCTCTCGATCTTTGTGTCAAACATTTATGAAAGAGGAGATGTTGGAGGTTTGTCTTTACTGACAGCTTATCACTAGCTGTCATTGTCAGAAGTTGGTACACCTGTCTGTCACCTGTTTGTTTACATGTGTGCAACAAAGGAAGGAGGCCAACAATAAAGTTCAGTTCATCTCGCAACTCTCATGAATTAACAACTACCGCAACGTCATAAACAAACAAAGCGAGTGCCATAAAAGTAGAATGGAGATGCTCGCTTAATTATTGGTGCAATCAGTCCATTGTTAATTATTTATCAATTTATCATAAGGAGTTCCCCTTCTTGTAGTAATTAACACATACGAATAACCGAACAGACGGAAACTCACCGATTGTGTCGAGATCAGAATCTAGTTTCTTGGCGAGGATGTCTTGCGCAGCCGGTACGACAGCCTCGCCGTCGTCGAAGTCATCGTCCTCGTTGAACCACATCTCTTCTTCCTCGTCTAGCTGCCGCTGGTCTCGACGGTAGCGTGAGTTGCGCAGGATGGACGGCACACTGCAACAGATCGAGCTACACGCTACATGAGGACCCCCACACACACGGCTAGTGGGTCTCTAATGCCCAACTTGTTTTCTGGTCTAATGCACATTTGTGGTAATGCAAAAGATGTTGGATGGTGTTTTGTTTTGCGTAACAATCGTTAGGGACCCTAGAGAACGGCGAATAAATTGACATAAAACGGTGTTAAAAATATTTCAAAGCGGTGTTAAATGTCGAGTTTAAAACTGAAAATAAGTCAAAAGCTATAAATAAAATAAAAAATGGTACACCTAATTTAAATTAATCTTAAACTGGTTATAAAAGTGGTTGCATTTGAAGCATTAAGTTTTTCATAGGAATACACGTTATAGGGTGAATACCAGCTTTGCCTGATGGGGGCAGGTGACTAACTAGGTTAGGCCTATTACTTATTAGGGTGTTAGGATAGTTTGGACGGAATGTCCAAGGGCTGATAATATGACTCAGTCCCAGCATTCGCCTTTACGACTGAGAAAAACCTCGGAAAAAACCTTCAGTCAGGACTGGCGGTGGCCGGAATCGAACCGGCGACCTCCCGAATTTAGAGTCTCGATTGAGGGTATTGTATACAGCCTAGGGATGTGCGAGTACTCGATTTCTCGAGCTTTTTCGAGTACTTTTTCAAGCTCGAAGTCGAGTCGAGTAGTAGTTTAGGCTCGAAAAAGTTCGAGTTTAAAGGCCTAACCTGCAAATTATGAAAATGACATAGCTCACGCCGATTTCCAACCAGTTTTAAATTAATCCTACTTGACTTTGTAATGTCTCCTAACCTAGGTCTAGTGTCAATAAATAAAGACGTAGTAATAATAATAATCGCAATAATGGGCCTAATGTCAGGCCAGTGTAGGCAGATACAAGTACCTAGTAATGAGCCTATTTTCATCTTTTCGTCGCCAAAGTCTAGGCCTCTTGAGCATCACAAGTAGTGCTTGGAACTTTTATTTCACTGCACTTTGCACAGACAGCACAGCACATTATTAAATTCGTGTTTTATTAACGTCGGTCTTGAATGTTCAGTTGCACTAATCGCCATATTCCGCAAGATATAATATGCATCAATCTAGCTACTATGTACATACACTGATTATCTATTTCTATACGTTATTATGTGATTGATTTCCTTTTTTTAACTAAAAATGCAGAAGTAAAAAAAAGGTCGAGCTCGACTCGATACTTGAGTATCTAGAAGACTACTTGACTCGACTTGTAAAAGTGCTACTGGCACACCTCTAATAGAGCCACAATGAAAAAGTAATTTCTCACCCTATAAAAGCTTGTAAAATGCATGTTATGGGTCTGTGGAGTAGACAAGAATGGTTAAATGAAGGGTATTATTGTTCTTTTGTAGGCCTAGTAAATTTGATGCCAAACCATGTACCTAGGGGCCAGAATATGATGGGATTAAGTTCCTATCCCCTACCCGACTTCATTGTTGGACACAGGGAGCAGATATATAAAAAAAAAAAATTATTATTTTTATCGTTAATAACGGCGCAATACGAGAAATAAGTTCGTCGAAAGTTTGAGTAGGCCTAGACATCATGTAAGAATTTAAAAAAAATGGTCGCCTACTAACATCACTTCGTGGTCTAGGCCTAGCTTGGTCCAGCCTCTTTCGTGATGTCCAAATTCACATCAAACTCATTTCAAATACAGCTGGGTTCCATGAACACTCTTTGGTTTGTCCAGAAATATTTTCTTTAATAGCAACAGTGTAGGCCTAGGCCTAGTTTGAACAAATTTCATTCTTGTTGTTCTGCCTTCATTTTTAATTTCCCTCGCCTCGTGTGGGATTATCTGTCTACGCCGCGCAATAAACAGGCCAACAAATAGTGTTGGAAAATTTCATGAAATTTATGTTTTTGAAAGTTTCGTTGAAAGTTTCATGAAATATTGAAATTTTGTGAAAGATTGATTTTCATTAAAATTTGACACATTACCATGAATTTAATGCATTTTATTAGGCTGGTATAAAATAGGCTATGTATAAAAAAAATAAAGAAATTACATTTTGACTTAACCTGTCACTCTCAGGGCAGGTATATATACAGATACCAATAGGCCTATACTTCTCTTAGTTTTATTAGAGAAATCTGAATCTACGTTTACCACATCCAGTTTCTGATTACTTAACCACGGATTCTGAGATTGTACATTGTCTAAACTTAGTAAATATTACTGATCGGCAGAGCGTGCTGGCTCGAATACTTTCTCGGTACATACACACGTGTTTACCAGGAAAATCTCGTACGAATGCAGTTTGTATGTACCGAATCGTACAGACTCTGCTCGCGTAGTAAACGTAGTAACAATACGTATTCGGTATTTCTCTTTTACTCGGACTCTGGAGTCTCAAAATCTGTAAAGTTAGGCTCAACTTCACTGTCACTGCCTATGTGACCAATCAATATACAGTACTGTATTCTGAATAACTTTAAAAGTAATAAATACTTAACTATAGTAACAATGTAGCTATAAAATATCAATCTTTCACGTTTTTTTGAAAGTTTCACTTGATGCCTTGAAAGTTTCAATTTGAAACTTTCAAATTGAAACTTTCAATTTGAAACTTTCAAGACTTCCAACACTACCAACAAAGATACTGCGTAAACAAATCATAAAAATCATCAACGCGACAGAAAATATTGAAAGGAACCGTTAGCATAAATTTAATAACAGAATTGTGCGCGAATTCGTGAAGAAAATATGTCAACAACAACGAGTGCACATTTAGGCCAAAAAAGCGGACATCGATAGTCGAAGTTTTAAAGTCGAAGTCTAGCACAGCAAACCAATCACAGCGTCGGAAAAGTTTGCGGGTTGTGTTTGTTGTATCCTCCAACAACATGGTTGCACCTTCTTGTTGATACATACGATTTCTCAAGGCGGCCATGTTTTTTTGTAAGGTCGAAAGATGAAAATGGCGATTTTTATCATCATCATCTGTTGCCACGTCCAACTCTGCTGCGTTGGGTCGGCATTGAAGATAAGCCTCTCCATCTTCTTCTATCCTGCCACCACTCTTCCCCCTCAACTACATTCCAGTCCCCTCCTCGCATTTCCACATCCTTCCTCACTTTGTCGTGCCATCTTTTTCGTGGTCTTCCTCTCGTTCTTCTACCTGGAATCTCCAGTTCTAGCATTCTCCTCGGCAATCTTTCTCTTTCCATCCTCTTGACATGTCCAAACCATTTCAGTTTTCTCTCTCCAATACGCTCCAATAAATTCCTTACGCCTCTTTGGTTTCTTATGTCGTCATTCCTTATCCTGTCCCATCTAGTCATCCCCACAATACTTCTCAAAAACTTTATGTCTGCAGCTTGTACCAGGCTCTCTTCTGGTGTTGTCATCGTTTCTGCTGCGTATGTTAGTATTGGGACAAAGTAGGTTTGATATAATGGCCAGCTTACACTTCTTTGGCACCTCTCTGTTCCATACTAGATCTCTAATGGATCGAAGCAACCCTATAGCCTGCTGCATCCTTCTTCCTCTCTTGTGTCATCTTCCCATCCCTTGCTACCACACTCCCCACATACTTAAAACTCTCAACTTGTTTTAAAATATGTCCTTCTAGTACAATTTGGGTGTTCTTTGCAATGTCCCGTGTCATTAACATTACTTCGCTCTTGTCACTTCCAAACACCAACCCATACTCCTCCACCACCTCACTCCATATATCAACTTGAGATTGAACCTCCTCTTCATCCTCTCCCCATACCACTAGATCATCCGCAAATAACATTATTTTTAGGCATTCTTCTCCTATCCTCTCTACTACTTTTCTTGTTACTTCATCCATGACAATAATGAACAAAAGTGGGGACAGAACGCTTCCTTGTTTTAATCCACGTCTGATGTCAAACCACTCCGTATGGCCACTTCTTGTCTTTAAAATTTTTTAAAAATTGAAAATGTCAAAACGTAAATATTGAAATTTGAAAGTCGCGAAATACCAATTACCAAACATAAAAATGAAAAAAATAATGAAACCACAATGACAACCAAGTACAGGTACTGACAGGTGTAGTGCATGCATACGACATACTTTGAGATAAGGTAAAATCGTAAAAACGGCAAGTGCGATGGATTAATAATTCATCCCAAATCACCCTTTTTTCACACTTTCTTTAGGTTTTATGATTGGTGGCATTTAAAATATTTTATTTTTGCAAATACCGGTATTTGCGATGCCAGCCATTTACCTTCAATATCTGCGAAATACTACCGTACCGGTAGTGATTTACTTGAAAACACTTTCTAAAGAAATTAACTATTTCACGTCATTTTAGGCTTATTTTGCTGGGATACGCCTCTATCGAACATAGGCCTACTCTACTGATAGTCAAAATGACGCCTCGAAGTCGATAAAAGAAGTTCACTGAAAGTTGATCGAGAAGTAGTTCCCTTTACAGCAGGCCGGCTGTTTTTACGGACATTGTCCGTTTTAACGGATATTTGGGGTGGAAAACGGACAGCAGGATGTTTAGTCATTTACGGAACGCGATCATTAAAGAAGTCCATAACGTTATCGATTTTGCTACCGGAAGTATTCAATGACGCCGCGACCCGCTAGGCTTCGATAGTGCGCGGGCCTAATAATTTTCTTCGTGAAGTAGTAGGCGGTGAACTGTGATGCAAGACGTATGGTAACACAGAACTCGCCCGCAGTAATGACAGCGCGTACTACCCAGCGACCAGCTCGCCACGCCCACAAGCAGGAATTCACTGTAGCTTCAAGGAAAGTAACCGCAGAAATATCGTTGCGTTTTTTTTTTATTTTTTTACAAATATTACTACCTGATTAAGATTCGAATCCTAAAAATTGATTCGGGTAATTTCTGGATCCGGGTAACCCAGGTACCCTATGACATCCCTAGTTTAAAAGTATGTTTTTTAATATTAGACTTGCCGAGACCGGTTAAAAATGTAAATTTCAAATTTATGGATATTTCAAGATTTTCAGGATATTTGACCCACTCCAACAGGATTTAATTTTTTCCCTGGTGGCAGGGCTGCTTTACAGATTCCACATTTCCATCAGCAAATTATGCGTTAAGTAGCAACAAATAAAGAAGGCTTTAGCCCTTATTTTTGCTTCACGGTCATTCCATTTACATTCACCAGATGACTGTTGCGGCATGATTTTTGATTTTTTTTAAATTTTGTATGTAAATACCCTTATGTATTGTGAGTTTAAATCCAAGTTCCTAGATTTTTCTGATGAACCGTTCTCATATTATAGGCATTGGAATGTCGCGCCGTGTAGCTAAATTTGGTTTTGTAGCGACTAGCGGTTTGTTACGCCATTCGAAAACCGCTGGAGGTATTACAAAAAATGAAACCAATATTTCTTACCAAAAAGCCAATCTTTAATTAACATTACTTGGATTTTACTTAATTTTAATTTTTCCCACTTTACGAGGGGCCCCGATATTGACACAACTTTTTGGATTTTGGCTACTTTCAAAAATTATTTTTATATGGAAGGGATGAAAACAACAAAATAATTTTTTGTGTGTGTGTACTATGTGTTCACAGCTATAAGTTCCTTGAAAAAATTATGTGTTGGTTTAACCCCTAATGCCTTAAAAAAATTGTTGAAAATGGAACAAATAAAAAAACTGCCCTTTAGAGGGTAGTTTTTTAATTAGAGGGGAAGGTCCTAATTTTTTTTAAATGTTGCCACAAGTTGCTTGATCATATGAAGTTTAATATATCAAAAATTTGTCATGTTGTTTTGCTTGGTTTGAAAGTTACAGATTTTACAAAACTACCAAAAAACACAAGTTTTTACTAGGGGTGAGCGAATACCAATTTTCAAAGTCGAATACGAATATCGAATAATGAGACCAAAATATTTCGAATATCGAATTCGAATTCGAATATTTCGCACGTTATCGGCATTTTAATACATAAGGAATCAAGTTGTGTAAATGACATGAACGTAAATGTATCATGCATAAAGAAATAATACCAAGTCAGTTATTATTATGGATGGTTGAGGCCCTTACCTAATTAATTTGCCTATAGAAATAAGCATGGTTGTTTATTGAATTTCAAAGACAATTTAGGGACCTACTAGGGCCAAGGCCTAGGCCCAAGCCTATACACGTCTACTGTTTTTTTTAACTTGGAGGATAGGGTTAGGAGTTAGGACATAATGTCTAGGCCTAGGCCTAGGGCCTAGTCTATCCCATCACAGTTTATTGGATACAAAAAAATATACACCCCAATTTTGATCCAGTTTACCTTTCCTAGGCCTAGGCATATCCCATCACAGTTCATTGGATACAAAAAAATATACACCCCAATTTAGATCCAGTTTACCTTTCCTAGGCCTAGGCCTAAGCCTAAGCCTAGGCCTAGGCCTAAGCCTAAGCCTAGGCCTAGCCTATCCCGTCACAGTTTATTGGATACAAAAAAATATACACCCCAATTTAGATCCAGTTTACCTTTCCTAGGCCTAGGCATAGCCTATCCCATCAGTTTATTGGATGCAAAAAAATATACAGCCCAATTTAGATCAAGTTTACCTTTCCTAGTCCTAGCCTAGGCCTAGTCCTAGCCTAGGCCTAGTCCTAAACCAGCAAGGAAGAACTCCCATACCACGCTTTTCTTTCTTGTATTACTCTGAGGCTCACTTGGACCTAGGCCTAGGCCTCTGTCATCTTCAGCTTCACTCATGGTGCACAATAAATGAAATTAAAATAACCCTGGAACCGGAAATGCTTCTGCAAATGTATTTCTACAGAAATACAGGCGGCCATATTGAAAAATGCAAGTCAGTAGCCGGCGAAATGGTGGGAGGTCGCATTTCCGGTTTATCGAAAAGGCGGGATATTCGAATGTTCGAATACTTCGAATTTTCGAATAGTTAGTATTCGAGTTTCGAATCGAATTATTTCCTGAACTATTCGTCGAACTATTCGAAAAATTCGAATATTCGACCATCCCTAGTTTTTACAAAACGTAAAATAACGGAAGAATATTTCAAACCCTATTTAGTTTTCCAAGTAGGTATTTTAAATTGTATTTGATCATTAACCATTATGAGGGACTTGGTTAACTTAAGTTTGGTGTTTTGATAACAGATTAGTGTACCATACAAATACCATGCAGAGGGTATTTGTAATGTTATGAGATCGTCCCGTAGCAGTCGTCAATTTCAAAGTAGATATGATGCGCAGAATGTTTTTGTGTGTCACCCATGATGGCTGTGTGCATTATTAATGACCACTTACAGCACAGTACAACTGCTGTGTATGCGTTTCAGAAGGTAGTTCTGGAATTTTTTAAATCTTTTGCTCCCAACATAAAAAAAGTTATATAGTATTTTATTATTTTAGTGATGGTGCAGGGTGCTGCAAGCCAATATAAGAACAACAAAAATTTCCCCAATCTATGCCACTACTTTGAGGACTTAAAATACTCTGCTGAATGGCACTTTTGGCCACATTCGATGGGAAAGGGCCCTGTGATGGGATTGGTGGGACTGTTAAACGTATTGTAACCAAAACAAGCCTTCATAGAACATTAAATAATCACATCAAGACTTCCAAAGAGATGTTTGAATATTGTGATGAGATTATTGAAGGAATAATTTTTTCCACGTCACTTCTGAAACTATCCAGAAAGAAGAAAACTATCTAACGCAGCGCTACGACAATGCAGTTGCGGTGCCTAACACAAGATCTTACCATTGCTACAAACCGATAGATCTGAACTCCATGCAAGTATCGAAAACCTCGAGTTCTGTTTTATATGATAAAGTGCTAATAGCAAAGACAAAAACAAAATCAGGAAATGTCATTAATGTAAAGCTCCGAGATTATGTTGCCACAGTCTTTGATGACAAGTGGTGGGTGGCTAGGGGGAGTTGCTGAATCTTCGGTAGAAAACTTGGACTTCAAAATTGACTTTTCTAATCCTTCAGGACCAAGCACCGTTTTCAAAATGTCAGATAAAGATTCGGTATGGGTGACACACAAAAATATTCTGCGCATCATATCTCCTTTGGAATTGACGACTGCAGGGTATTGTAATGTTATGAGATCGACGATCTCATAACATAACAATACTGTCTGCATGGTGATAACTAACCTGTTATCAAAACACTAGGGGTGTGCGAGTACTCGAGTTTTCGAGTCGAGTCGAGTTTTTAGTACTCGACTCGAAATTCACAATTACTACTCGACTATCGAGTTTTTTTCGAGTTTCGATTATTGCGCGATATATCGCTGGAGATCGTCAAAACGCAGTTTATACTACACTGAAGTGAGCGTTGGAGGCGGAGCTTAGTTGAAGCTGCATACGTAAGCCCCGCCCAAACATCCGGTATGGCTACGAGACATTGTTGGAACATCATTTTCTCTAGATATCTTCTTCAACTTCAATGGCTGGCCTGTCTTTTTGAAGGCTATCTGTTTTTTGTATCGTGTTTTTTTTGTGCGATCGATAAATGCACCGAAATAAGTGCGGCAACTATGAAAGTCAATTGTGGAAGCACAACAAGTTGTGCTAGACATCTTCAGATCCATGCAGAGTTTACACCAGCTAGGCCTAGGCCTAGGCCTACAAAACAACAAGGCCTGGCCTAGTGTTATTCCTATGGTAGGCCTAGGCTAGGCTAGGCACAAGAGCCTAGACCTAGATTAGCATATTGCATTTGTAACTAAATCTAAACTCACCTTGTAATTCTTTTGGCCTTTAAAATGTCTTAAGTCTAGCCATACACCAGCTAGGCCTAGGCCTAGGCCAATGCAGGCTAGGACACAGCTAACACTTCATGAGAATAGAATAAACTCTGCTTTGAAGTGGCCTGCTACTGACCCAAAGGCCAAAAGAATTACAAGGTGAGTTCAGATTTAAATTTAGTTACAAATGCAATAGG
This sequence comes from Isoperla grammatica, assembly GCA_945910005.1. NCBI lineage: Eukaryota > Metazoa > Arthropoda > Insecta > Plecoptera > Perlodidae > Isoperla > Isoperla grammatica. The sequence continues at coordinate 56,331,853 of OX246738.1, forward strand.
CTAATCTAGGTCTAGGTCTAGGCTCTTGTGCCTAGCCTAGCATAGGAATAACCCTAGGCCAGGACTTGTTGTTGCCTAACAACAGGCCTAAGTTAAGATTACTTACTGTTAACTTAAGACTAAGTTATTAAAAGTAACAAGAAATGTATTCACCTTGTTGTACAATTCTTTCTTACAGGCTACCTATTTCCCAATGAACCCCAGCATATTTAAGTACTTCAATTTTTTACTACTCGAACTCGACTCGAAAAATTTCTGGTTTTGAACTACTCGAACTCGAACTCGACTCGAACCAAAAAATTGCTACTCGCACACCTCTACAAAACACCAAACTTAAGGTAACCAAGTCCCTCATAATGGTTAATGATCAAATACAATTTAAAATACCTACTTGGAAAACTAAATAGGGTTTGAAATATTCTTCCGTTATACTAATACGTTTTGTAAAAACTTGTGTTTTTTGGTAGTTTTGTAAAATCTGTAACTTTCAAACCAAGCAAAACAACATGACAAATTTTTGATATATTAAACTTCATATGATCAAGCAACTTGTGGCAACATTTAAAAAAAATTAGGACCTTCCCCTCTAATTAAAAAACTACCCTCAAAAGGGCAGTTTTTTTATTTGTTCCATTTTCAACAATTTTTTTAAGACATTAGGGGGTTAAACCAACACATAATTTTTTCAAGAAACTTATAGCTGTGAACACATAGTACACACACACACAAAATTATTTTGTTGTTTTCATCCCTTCCATATAAAAATAATTTTTGAAAGTAGCCAAAATCCAAAAAGTTGTGTCAATATCGGGGCCCCTCGTAAAGTGGGAAAAATTAAAATTAAGTAAAATCCAAGTAATGTTAATTAAAGATTGGCTTTTTGGTAAGAAATATTGGTTTCATTTTTTTTTATACCTCCAGCGGTTTTCGAATGGCATAACAAACCGCTAGTCGTTACAAAACCAAATTTAGCTACACGGCGCGACATTCCAATGCCTATAATATGAGAACGGTTCATCACAAAAATCTAAGAACTTGGATTTAAACTCACAATACATTAGGGTATTAACATGCAAAATATAAAAAAAATCAAAAATCGTGCCGCAACCACTTTTTTAAAAATCTGGTGAATGTAAATGGAATGACCCTTCAGCGTAGACAGCAGAGGAGATGTGCTGTTTGCACCCCCAACAAACAGATACTACAATCAACAGATACAATACATTTAATCAGACGACACTGCGTGGAACGTGGTGCGCGGGAGGGGGGCTACAGTGTTGATGTAGTATCAATCGTAAAGGCGGCTCTTGAAAAAAATGGAACCGGTTTAGAACTGGTTTTCGAGTACAAAAGTCATTCCTAATTTAAACCCAACCACATAAGAGTGCCCTCCATGAACACCTTGGATGGCAAACCAACTGGAACCATCTGGCAAGCGAAGAAGACATGTTTGACCAAGCCCATCACCTAAGACACTGACAAGAAACAAGACTTACCCATCCAAAGCCGTTCGATCTCGGTCTTTTAGCTTATCTTGGTGCTGGTCATACCGGACCTTGAGCGCCTTGAATGTCTGGACGTAGTCTATGTCGTCCAGAATCTTGCCAAAGTTCTCTACAACGTGAGAACACAAGGACTTGATGTCCTCCTGAAACATGGTCCAGAACTCAATCAATGCGTGCGACGCCGAATAACAATTATATATTAAAGAACACAGGTGTAACAAAATGACCGAGACCGGAACAAGGACGTATGTATACGCCTCATTTAAGTCTTCAAAATATCAAATTCTATGGGCCTAGTATATGTGCTGATAAGGCTGTGCAAGACTTGAAATTTCTGGAGAAGAACAGGCCGAGAATCAAATACAATTTGCTATGAAATGCTTACCGGTACTTAAAAAAAAAAAGTGAGTTGAGTAGAACATTTGGTAGAATATAAAGTCAAGAAAATTAATAGGCCTACATAAAACAACTTTATGGCAGAATTATATAGGCGTACCCAACCTATATTTTGTGCCACGTGTTTGGGGAAAGGAGAAAGGAAAACTTTTCCCAAACACAACTAGCATAAGCCTCAAATGCATAGTCGTTCCTCACGTGCTCCTTAACTAAGCCTTTCCTCAGACTCGCCCAACCACCAATCACAGGCAGCATTGCCGTGTGGATTGTTCTGTGACTGGTGGTTGGGCGAGTCTGAGGAAAGGCTGAGTTGAGGAGCACGTGAGGAACGACTATGCATTTGACTTTAAGTAACCTAGTCATGGATGTATCACACACAGCACTATGCCATGAACTTAACACAATGGTGCCAATATTAGAAATATGATTGAAGATCACTACTACTACTACTACTACTTGTTGATACCAAAAATACAGAATGTTAAAATTAAGAAATTTTAAGTGAAGTGTCTATACCTGACTTACCAGTTTGATAAACTCAAACATTTCCAAGATGGCTGAATCCAGTAGATTGTATCGACCATTGTTACGAACAAAAGCGTCGACGACTGGAGCGAACAGATTTCCCTTGATGATGTACCGGTTGTAGAACTCGTCCTTTAACGCGATTATCTTACGCATAAATCTCAGTGCACCTGAAATACAAAGAATGTGGTAATTAAAATTATTTTAAATTAAAGTGTTCTTTAATTTGATCCTTCTTTCTCTTTGGGGTGGGGGAGATTTAAGTATTCACCGATGGTGGAATATGACCATGTAGACCTAATCAGATTAGCAAAAAAATGTGAATAATGTGTTGTTTAATTGGGCAGACATCGCCACGGTACTAACAGCTCAAGTCCAGTGCCAGGTAGGCTGGTAGTAAGCTGGCGCTACAAGTGGGAGAAAGTGGTAGTGCAAAGCCCCATTGAACATGTTCAACTTAATTACACTATACTCACATAGCACTAGGAAGGTGTGTGTGGACTTCATAAGGACCAGTATTCGCCGCAGTAGATCCTTATTAAGGATGCAGTTCTTGATGTGGTACGTGTGATGCTCCACACAGAAGGACAGTAACTCCAGGATTAGTCCAAGGAGCTGAACAGTCTGGTAATCTTCTTTGGCAGGGGTGTCCTCTGCTGTGTTGGTTAGCAAGGGGGCTGGAAGAAAATACAAGTTTATGGAAGTGAAACCGAATTTCATCCAAACCGGTTTTCAGTTAATCGATGTTATCCCTCCAGGCTAGCACATATTACATTACAGTAGTTATTTTTATAAACTTTATCAGGGGATACATATATGTAGGGGTGTGCGAACCCTCATTTTTTTTTCGAACCGAACCTTCATATCAGGTCGAACTTCGAACTCCGCTTCGAACTTCGAACTTTCTTTAAAGTTTCTAAAGTTGTGGTTAAAATAACACTGTAGTCACAGTGTAAATGGGAGAAGAAATATGATCATGCGAATAAATTGGTTTTACTTGTTGATGGTGCTGATTCCATTTTTCTAAAATATTTATAACTTAAATGTGACTGGAAAATAGGGATGTCAAAGGATACTCGGGTTACCCGGATCCAGAAATTATCCGAATCCATTTTTAGGATCCCGATCCTTATCGGGTAGTATTATTTGTATAAAAAAAAAAAAAAAAAAAAATACGCGACGATATTTTTGCGGCTACTTTCCTTGAAGCTACAGTGAATTCCTGCTTGTGGGCGTGGCCAGCTGGTCGCTGGTTAGTACGCGCTGTCATTACTGCGGGCGAGTTCTGTGAGGCCATATACACTTCCCCCGCCCCCCTCGCCCTTCCCGCGCGCAGCGGCCGCACAGAGCCCAACCCACACAGCGGCCGGCAGTTGACACGGACAGAGAACGACCTTCAACCCCTTGGTTTTGGGTGGGGGGGGGGGGGGGGTGTTACAGAGATAAGATGACATAATTTAGGCTTTCAGGATTCGGGTAACCCGGTTCTTGGAAGGTCTGGAACCGGACCCGAATTTTCCTACCCTATGACATCCCTACTGGAAAACATTAAAGAGTTAAAATCAAGTTTAGGCAGGCTCAAACAGAACACTTAACAGGATATAGAGGGAAAATGGAGGCCGAAAAGGCACTGCCTTTGTTCTGCTACTTACAACACGTTGTGAATGGCAATTTAGAAGGCATTGCCTAGCCCAACAGTTTGAATTGAGGCGGGAAGGCGGCAAATTCAAAAAGTTCGTTTTCGAACATGGTTTTAATTTTTCGAACCGAACTCGAACTTTTAAAGTTGTTTCGAGTTCGGTTCGTTTTCGAACGGGTTCGCACACCCCTACATATATGTTTAAACTATCACATTTGTAACCCCTTCTCCTATCGACAGCTGAAATGTTAACACACATTTTGGCCTGTTTTAAGTCATTGTTAGGTAACGTGAATACTCCCTATAGAATATTGTATCAAGCAATGGCTAGGCCTGTGCGAATATTCCAATTTCGAATAATATTCGCAAATAATTAGTAACCTATATTCAATTTGATATTCGAATAGTAACTATTCGAAATTCGAACTATTGTGAGTCCAGCACTCACTAGAAGGACATGTATTAAAAAGCCCGCCAAAAGTACAAGAAGTTTGAATTTTCGCCGCTAGAGAGCAGATCTTGAAAAGTGTAAGAGGTTTACAGTTTACAGTTCCGTCGACAGAGAGCGTGAGTATCAAACGAAAAATTGTCTTCGGATGAGAGTGACTACAACACTGCACCGCGTGAGCGATGTTTTGAAGAATTTGGATGCCTGAGATCTGAGCTTGCTGCTGGCGATTTTTGTTGTTGTATGACATAAACCACATTAATGACAAACAATGGAACTGGAAGACAGCGACTTGGATGAAGACGCGATTGCAAGGCTTTGGTAAAGAAATTCAAACCCTTTTTGGCAGACAAAAGTTCTGCCAAGTGCAAAACTTGTGGAAAGCATCTGAAGATGCCATAAGGGCCTAGGCTAAGATAATATTCTAGTGTTTTCACTTTACAGTTTATCACTTTATGCCTATTCGATATGCCTAGGCTTTGGTAATACTGAGTTTAGTTACGTTGGGCGGTTGGGCCTATCATTTATCCTTGTGGAATGGCTAGGCTTAGACCTATGGCCTAGGCTAGGGCTTCACAGTTCAAGTAAGACTGGTCGTGATTGTGGTAGGGCCTAGGCCTAGCTAGGTCTATCTAGGCCTAGGCTATGCACAAAATATGTGCCCCCAACATTCTAGGCATTATGTTCATCCAGGCCTAGGCATATCAAGGCCTCCCTGAATCACAACCATCTCGTGACATCAGCTTAGGCTTAGCCTTGGCCTAGGCCAAGGCTTATGTTACTTTATACTTTATTATTTGTTATATTTTTTTTTTTTTTTTATCATAATCTTTGAAGGGAGGACTAGGCCTAGGCCCTACAGAGACAAACATATTACAAAGTGCTGTTTTTGTTTTAATATTTGTGATATTGTACACTTGTCTACAGAGTGCAAACATATAATTTTATTTTAAATAAACCGACGGGTGATCAAGGCTGTGTAAGCCGAAACGTTCCGTCTAATTGTAAATTATTGTAAATATATGTAATCTCCATCTCAACACGGCTGCCGATCTTCTTTACGGTGAGCTGTTGGTTCCTATAATTCTTTCCCTCTCAATACTATTTTAACCGCTTCACTGTTATGGACGTATCTCATACGTCCGCCACGCGCCGCCCTGTGTGTGTTACGGACGTATTAGATCCGTCCGGCAAGTCTTTAAATTCTCCCGCCTAAACTATTGCTTCAAAATCGATATGAAACGGCTTCCTGTATTCGTCATTCGATTGTCCTACTGGCCGTATGAGCGCATAATCTTGTGGCCACAAGAAACCAAGTGAGCGGAAGAAGATGCGACGAATGCGACGTGGTTTTAGATTTTGTTTACAATTGCATTTCCTCGCAACTGTTTTGCTTCTAAAACCACAGAAAATGAGTGGATTATCAGATGCTATGATACGGGAGTATGTGTTAGACATCAATAGTGATGTAGAAGAGAGTGACGATGCCGAATCTTCGCTAGGCGAGTTGTATGAGGATGTGACAGATCATGAGATTGTGACGGAAGACGTAGGCCTACATAAGAAATAAAACAGGTAGGCCTAGGCCTAGATGAGATAATTGAAAGTGATGTAGACCTTGATGTTGGACCCACTAGGCCTAGGCCCTAGTATAATTGTTAGTGAACACTATCCCAATAATGCCCAGGTAGTAGGCTAGGCCGTGGTTGCTCAAGGTGGGCCTAGGCCTAATAGCCAAGGGGGCGTGGTTCTAGGCGTGAATGTCGTGTTTGACAGTCTAATATCAACGCAGGCCTATTTTATGTTGCCTGTGGAGTGTAACTAGTGTACTATACTTATAATTTAGCAAAAAGTATATTTTACAAGTAAATTTACACATTTTCACTGTTTTTTTTTTTTTTTTTTTTTTTTTATGACCCATAAACTACCCCTATAAGGGTTGTAAAAATAAAATAAAATAACTGTTACATTTTCTTCTTGGCTTGAATGTTTCAAATCGAATTTTTGCAAGATTTGAGTAAATTTGGAGATGACAGATTTCAAACCCAGTATTTTGCTCAATAGGGTTTATGACAACCCCTATAAATGATCATAAAAGTGTACTCTATGACTTTGTATATTTTTTTTTGACTTTATTACCTTTCAGATTACATTTGCTTTAAGTTTTGTCTCTTCACATTTTTTGATTAGGGGGGTTATTCAGAATGTACCTTATTGTAAGGGACATTTTCCAAGATGGCCACCATTTTCCGGGTACCAACATTATCAAATTTCACATTTTTCAATGCTTGGTTCACTTGTTTAAGATATTAATGGGGAAAAAGTATAATTTATCACCTATACTTGAGTGACTGAATTTATATGTTAGCCCCTTTTTTTGGCTAACACAGAGGGTATTTCTCATGTTTTTTTCGCTAACAGTGAAAGGGTTAAATAATGTGTTAACAATAAACGTGCAAGGTTTTTTCTTTCTCTTATGCGATGATGACTTTTCAGCCAACACAAATTAATGAAAGTACTGAATTAAGAAATACAGTAAACCCTCGTTAATACGAACATCAAGGGACCCAAAAATCGTCAGTTCGTAATATAAAAATTCGCAATATCGCAAAAACGTCGCAATATCGCAAAAACGTCGAAATTCAATAGTACTAGCCAAAATAAACGTATCTACAAACAATCAATGTTTTCCAATGGATAGTAGCGCGCGGGTATGATGTTTTGTGCGCGCATAGTAGGCGGACTAAGCAGGCACGTTGCAGTGAGCAAGCCACGCCCCTCAACAGCTGTAAGGGCTTGCGCGCGCATCCGATCGCGCCTGCGGGCGGTGGAGGGGGAAGGGAAAACCAAGCAGCAACAAAACAAGTAAGCCCAAATAAAAAAAAAAAGAAAAACAAAACAAGTAGCTGCCTGCGACGACGTACGCTCGGCGGACAAAAATCTTGATACCTGCGCCTACTCTGCGAGTTGAACTCTTGGACACATTATTTTGTTTGTGCGGTTTCAAAATTATTAGTTCGTATTAAACAACGAACATTATGCATAAGTACCACCCAGGGGATAAATAATTAGTTCGTATTACGTATTATGCGAAATTCGTTATATCCGTTTTATTTAACATCGAGTGTCCTATTTACGCGGGCTGGGTCTTGCTTACCTACTATTCGTATTATCTGAGAATTCGCACTAACCGAGTTCGTTTTACCGAGGATTTACTGTACTGTTTTTTCACGTCATTATTCAAAACTAGTATTCGTGGATAAAATTATTCGATATTCGAACTTTCTTAGTTTGAATTTCGAAATTCGATTCGAAGTGAAAAATCACTATTCGCACAGGCCTAAGCAATGCACTCGAGTTGCAGAGTATTTCCACATGTAGCTTATAGGGCCTACATCGAATAATCGGAAACCGGTTTGAAACCGGTTACGTAGGAAAGCGGTTTTCATTTCGTAAACCGGTTTTTCGAAAATAAAAAAATCACGTTTTTAAATACGCCGCGCTTTCCCGTGGAACACTAGGCGCATTCGGTATGCAGGTCCGGGTGTCGTGTGTCGAGTGTCGAGTGCCGACTCGACACTCGACACTTGCTCAACGCAGCGCTTTTCATCTCGCTTTTCACTCTCCAGTCACTTTGTTCGGCAGCCGCGTCTCCCCCCCTCCACCCGCTCCCAACCCACAGCGCAACACGCCTGGCCAGTACTCAACTTCCCGAATACGCGCGGACATCATAATGTGTGTTTGTCGTGAGAGCTGTTTAGTGCAGCGTCGGCGGGGAGGGGGGGGGGGGAAATATACACACACAAAATCAGTTTTTTTTTTGCATTTTTGGAATATACACACAACTTTTTTTTTGCGTTTTTTTTTGTTTGTTGAAAAACCGGTTTTTAACCCGTTTTTTAAACGATTATCCGGTTCGTAAAAATACTATTCGGTGTAGGCCCTAGATGCCTACCTTTAATTAGCATTAGCATATAGGAGGTTCACTGTGTGATCACTTGCCAAAAGATTATAATTTTGTTTTATACACAAGTGCAAGACAATTTCCTCTCGTAAATTCTATGACAACATTGCTACGTATACCATTAAAGAACAATAATAGCTCACCTATGAGTACATGTACACTGTGCTTGTAGAAATAGTTGAGGAAGTCCGTCTTCTCTGACTTGTTGTTGGAAGCCAACATGTTTTCCGGGTCAAGAAGTATCCTGAGGATTCCCATCAGCTGCAAGGCTCCGCCCAGCTCCGGGTCGTTATCACAGATCATCTGCTCGATCACTACGTTGATCAGCATCTGATCCTGGAAGAGAGTGGGAAGTTAGTTCCCAACATTCAAACTATGTAATTGAAATTTAAGCTACAGCACATGCACATTACAATAAAACAGTCAAGACACAGGTGGCTGCGATGACAAATTTATCATTTGTTTGACTAGAGGTATGTTATTTTTTAATTGCTTGAAAATAAAAAAGATTTAAGCATGTTTACCAGGATGTTGTTCTTACAAAATTATATGATGGTGTGATCATGCTTTTTCCCTGTAGGGTAGGTAGCCTTCTTGAGTTATATAATTATGGTAGGCCTCCGCTTACCTACTTCCGGAAACCAAATTTGTCTTGATTTATCCTACATAATATTGTGTAGGGTTCTTGAGAAATTAATAAACATGGAATCTTAATGTTGCTAGTTGTCGATGTATGGGTTATACAAGAGAATTCATTCATTCATTTTATTAGCCTTCCAACCTTATGCACTCATATGCTCACTCACAATTGGCAGTGGTGAAGCAAGTTTTGGAACTTGTTATAATGTATACATATTAGGGCTGTGCGAGCAGGGATTTTTCAAGTCGAGCGAGATCGAGCAAGATTCATAAGATATTCTTGAATCTCGAGCAAGATTCGAGATCGAGCGAACCAAAAATTTTCTTGAATATCGAGCGAGATTCAAGATAAAAACAGACTTTTCTTATTACCTTCCTAGTACCATAAAGGCCCGAACATAACGCGATGTTTTTTTTCTAAACAAAAAATTCCATATCTTCGCTCGCGCTAGAATCGGAGACTACAAATTTCCAAACGCATTTCACGATGTTTGAAATTCCCGCCTAAAGTCGATAAAGTAGTAACTTTTCATACCGGCAAGTCGATCAAGTAGTCCCAGTCTAGCCCCGATGCTAGCGCAACCACTTATTAATTGAAGAACTTCTAAGGGAGGAACAGGTATTGGGACTTGGGAGTGGGGTGATATCCTAGATGGACGTTGTCAATGGAAAGTGATGATTCGGTCTGCGGAATTTTTACCAGCAAGCAATTTTGCAAAGAGTTAAGACTATTTTTGAAGTCCATGGCATATTACTAGAATCCATGTTTTGGTAGTACAATCACAAAAATAGGCCGCCTAAATGTTTTATCTAGATTATACAAAGCCTAGGCTAGGGTAGGCCCAGGCCTAGGCCTAGGCCTACCTTACGTAAGACAGTCCACGCCTATGCTCTTCATAATTCTGTGGTAGGCCTATTAGTATTTATTACGAAATTTGGTTAAAATATAAAAATAATGATGAAATATTGTGAACGTCGTAGAGTCTCCACAGAATGTTTCCGTTTTAATATATTCTTGAGCCCGCTCGAGACTCGAATTTTCGAGCAGGTGTTTGAGCAAGTCGAGCGATACACGAGCAGAATTTTTATCTCGATCTCGTCTCGAAATTTCGAGACTCGCACAGCTCTAATACATATGTAATCCTACATAGTTACAAAGCAAGTTACAATATAAAATTTATTCATACCAGGTCAAACACATTACAGTCGAATGGCAATTCACAAAGAAAGAGCACCAGTACACACAAGCAAGTTGGTAACTAAAATTGTTTAAAATTTGTTTAAAAAGTACTATCGTAAAATTCAGACATTGAATAAAAAAACATTTTCTATGAGCCAGGACTTTACCTTCCTTTTAAAACAACTAGTCCCTATGCAATCTTTCAAGACCCTAGGTAAATGATTAAAAAGTTTGGTTCCAGCTTGGATAGGGTCATTGCTACTTACTTTAAGCCTACAGTGGAGCCTCGATTATACGTTTTCCAAGGGCCAAACCGAAAAAAACGTATAAGTACAAAAAACGTATAACTACAATTACATTTTGTTTTCGTTTGTAATGAGTGGAGATGGTGACTCTCGGCAGTCTCCTCTTTCTGCAGTACAAAAATTCCCTTCACGGTGTGTTCTAGCGCACGTAGTAGCGGGGGGGGGGGGGGGGGGGTTGAAATGGTGCTTAGGCCTAAATATATATTTTACATGTTACGTTGTGAAAATCGTCTTTTTATTTCGAATAGTCCCGACCGAAAGTGATATCTAAATCATTTTATTCCAAATATCGTTGCTCGCCGTACCGTTTTTCAGCATCGATCGCTTTATTTTTTCCGTCCCAGATCAATATTTACCTAGATTAATCGTTTTTCGGTTATAAATGTCAACGCGTTAACAAGTTTCAGCGACCGCTACGTAAGTGTTTTTTGGACGCGACTGTACGGCTGCGCGTCACCGGGAGACCGTTATCACGAGCTAGCGGCAGCTGTCGGCTCAGCGCCCGCGAGGGATTTATCACACAGAGCCTGCGCTCGGCCTATTACGTCGGCAAGGTCGGGGGCAAGGATAATTATTTTTAATCAACAAATTGATGAAACGATCAGATCAATACGTGAAATGTTACTATAAAATCAGAGGATAGTAATAAAACAACAAATCGACAAAACAAGCCATTATGAACACGTGGTATCAAATTAAAAACACCAACAAACTTGGAACAATCTGCATGGAGAGACGCTCTGTGAAACGTAGTATGGTGGGAGGGGTGAGGGGGCGAGGGGCTGGCGCTATACGATGCCTCAGGGCTTGGGCTACCTGCCAAGAGCCGGACGTGAGCAAGGGTAGCGAATGGGAGGAGGGGAGGGGGGCGAGGTGGGATGACCGCTTGACAATAACAACATTCCATTCTTGCGCATTCACAGCTGCATATCCCGAACGAGATAAAGCTTGCGCTTCCAAGAAGTGATTTCGGATGACAAATAAAACCAATTAGCGTATAATCGCTACTAAGATGTCTGGGGGGAACAATTTCTGTTGCGTATAACCGAAAATAACGTACAACCAAATAACGTATAATTAAATTATTTTAACATTGATTCTTATGGGAAATGGCCGGGACCATGTGGAAATCACGTATAAATACGAAAAACGTATAAGTACGAAACGTATAATCGATCACTGTATTAAAATTTGGATGCAAATTATTATTCCGTTGTGTATTGTGCAGATGCACGTCATTGTTCCTGGGAAAGAATTGGGGGTTATCATTTACAAAGGAAGCAAGTTCAAAAATATACATGCATGGAACTGTAAGAATTCCCTGAGCCTTAAATGCTTGTCTACACGATGCTCTTTAATGTAAATGGGTTATGATTCTAATTGCCCTCTTTTGCAGCCAAAAAACTGACAATGCATTTGTTGCACTACCCCAAAAAAGAATACCATACTGAATTATACCCTGACAAAAAGCAAAGTACAGTCAAACCCGCTTAATACGTTTTCGAAGTGACACCTTAAATTAAACGTATCTCGGGGGAAAACGTATTAAAAACCAACATTTATTTTTAACTATTTTTGTGGTCGCTTGTGTGTCAAAACATCATCTGTGCCTACGGGCACCCAGGGGGCAATGAACTAGTGTGAAATTACCAACATCGCTCGTGATGAACTGTGGAATGCGGGCGGGCAAGGGGGTGCAGGGATCAGGGTTGTGTTCAGACAGTGAGCCGCCGCCCCCCCCCCCCCCCCCCCGGCCGACAGTCAAGCTTTGTCTAGGCGCTAGCGAGTGGCCTTCGCCGGCAGGCAACTGCCAGCTGGTCCAACTCCTTTCATCGCACCCCCCTCTACCCCTTACCCTCTCCAAGCGACCAACACAACTTATCTGGCGACAGCTTAGCCGGCGGCCGGCCAATGACAGCATGTCAGTAACCAAAGACTGACTGGCAGCAACTGGCACTGGCAGGGCAGCTGCGCCTACCCTGCAGTCTTCACGTAGACTTGACCTTGGGCGGCCCGCGCATGCGCAGGTGATGCACAACACACATGCAGTGGGAGGCCGGTACCTGCTACACGAACATTATCTTTTGTAACGTCGCTACAAATGTGGGTGGAGAACTATCTCGCATGCCAGAGATTGGTGAAAACGTATCTCACGGACAAGCAAGACATAAATCGATGGTTATTTTCGCGCATTAGGCGGGAAAACGTAACGTACGGGAACGTTTTGCACGGGTAATTTTAACATTACACTTATGGATGTATTTTCAAGACCTATAATTTTGGACGTCATCAGCGGGAAAACGTAATGAAAGGGAACGTTTTAGACGGGTTTGACTGTATACCATCCTAGCAACCTGCGGATTACAGCGCTTGGCAACTGTGCCCAACACAAAGCAGGCTGAGCTCAATCTATTGCATAATTGCTGCACATGATTTACCCACTTCATTTTATAATCCACGACCATTCCAAGAAATGCAGCTTGTTCCAAAGATGTGAAAGATTCTCCCTGATACTTAAATGACTCCTGTTTCAAATTGCCCTTAGTTTGAAATGACATTACCTGAGTTTTTGCCATGTTTGGTTTCAATTTATTAGCTTCAAACCATTCCAATAGAGCCTGAAGGACCTCAACAAATTTGATTTCAAGACAGAATGAATTCTGTTCACCTCATCTGTGGTCGTCGTGTGCTGCAGCGTATAGTCGCGTACAACGGACGGAGAGAATTCTACGATGTGCGTGAGGATGTCGATGGATGCCGTCTTCGTAGTGGGATCGTCCACAGCCAACGTGATTTCCAACGCTTGCAAGATGCCCAGCTGTGTTAATGACTATAAGAAAATGCATGACATGTTACCAAGTTGAACCAAGTAGAATACAATAGTAAAATGCATAAATGTGACTCTGATCCTAATTCACATTTTTTTAGGGATGTGCGAATCTTGATTTTTTTTCAAACCGAACCTCGAACCAAACCTTCAGGAAAATTTTGAACCTCTAACCTAAAACCGAACCAAACCTAGGAGTATTATTTATTTTATCAGATAAAATGTGCTCATCATATTCACTTCTTTCGGGGCCTATAGGCGAACACCACAAAAGTGTTTGAAAAAGGCTGTAGGCCTAGGTCTAGATGGGCCAGGCTTACGGCTAGGTCCACTGGAACAGCTGGGCCTGGTGTAGGCCTAGGCCTAGGCTCACTTTCTTCAGCGTCGCCCTCCAGTTCTGCAGCAAGATTTACCAAATAATGCTCATGTTCACCTTTACGTCGCTTCATTTTGTTCACAAGTTCGACTTCAAACAACAAAGATACGAGTTAGCATAGGCCAAGCCAAAGTGTTCACACCGTCACCATTTTTCACGCGAGAAACGGCGGAAGCCTAAAGTTTCTTAGCTAATGCTTAACGTTTTACGACTATCAATATGGCGATACAGTCGAACAATCGAATTCACAAAAATATTGTACGGAAACGAACCAATCACAGACTAGCTCTAGACAGCGCATGCGTTATACCTGGTGCGCTCTATCGGCCATCGTTGAAACTCGTTCTATAGGGTGCAGGATGTTCAAATGTGCTGAAATAGCATTGAAAATAGCAAGTCCGGGGAAGGTTCGAAAATAGTTTCGAAATTCGAACCAATTTTTGTCGAACTCGAACCTTCCCGAAAGTTCGAGTTCGGTTCGAAATTCGAACCGGTTCGCACAGCCCTACATTTTTTATAAAAGGGTAATTAGGAACACAGCATTTAACTAGAAACGAAGCATGTAGGCTATAACTAGAGGAGTGTAAATTTAATTTTCAACAACACAACAACAATAATGAAATTTCATTTTAGTCATTTTAAAGGTGTAGTTTTGCAAATTGTAATAAATGAGAGCCAACTTTAATCAATCATAATTTGACCAAATTACCAATATTAGCTTTAATTTAAAGAACACTGAGGCTGGCCTGCACTGACTGCAAACCTGCATTACTAGAGTCTGAGCTAACAAGGCTCTACTGTAATTTAATACAAAATAAGGCAAGGGTTACTATATGTATACATACCTTGTAAAAGGATTCTTTTCCCTGTGGTTGCAAGTTTTGCGAAAAATTACAAAATTCTTTGAGAAAAAGTACTAAGTCTCTGCGCTTTTGATCGTCTGTGGCCTCGTCTGTAAGTTGGGCGAAGAGCTCGGCTAAAAACCTATCATCTTCCTGAAACACGTAACAAAAGAATTCGCATTAGTAGGCCTACTCCTCTCAAAACATGGGTACAGTATTACGTATTACTAGAGGTGTTTGTAAATGGTGTTATGTTTTCTTAAATTTCGTTTATAGATTTAATAATTTCGATGTTATGGCGGTGTTATGCTTTTTGGGAGATTTTCTTCAGTAAATTTCACCAGAAACACGTTGATCAAAGATGAGATGAGATCAAAGACTCCCCAGATATACGAACATTCAAACGCAAAATAACCATGTTTCTGAAAGCGGAGCAGTATTATGATGTAGCCGAGTTCACCGGTCAAGGAACCAAGCTATGAGCCATACAATGACTTCAAGGCCTATACGACCTTATGATGTAATATTTAACTCATCTTGACAATGTACATACAATCTTGTATTGTGGTTTTACAGCTAAGAAATGATATGAAATGAAAAGTAGGACATTACGACATGGACAACACGGTGAAAACTGTTTCAAATAATTATTTCATACATTATAAGTAAATTTGTAATTGTATAAATATTAGGGATGTCAAACGATTAAATTATTATAATCGATAATCGAATTCACTTTCACCTCCATAATCGATTATTAATCGATTTTAATCGTTTTTGTTAAATGTCGGTATAGTAGCAAGTTTCTTCCAAACTTCGGTCTGGTTTCGGTTAGTTTGAATTGCCCGCGCAAGCCACGAGTTCGCAATTCGACTTCTGTTCGACTATTGATATATTTTACGTCACGGAGTATTTTTGTTATGTTCTGTCCAAGATTTCGACGATAATTTCTGTCCTAGCTAGGCCTGAAGGGCTATAGTTATTCAAGTAATTAAGTATGCTGAATATGCGTCGTAATATTATTATTTTCATGTGCAGCGTAATTAAAATTTACGTGATGTGAACTAAAAATCGTAGCGACTTTTCTAACCTTACTTTTCTTGTTATTTGTGAACAAACATAACAACTCGTATTTTTCTAGATCGTAGGCGTCGAATGCTGGGTCTAGGGTAGGGGACTAGACACAGCTATTCAAAATATGACTGGAAATTCGGCTCAAATTATGACGCAAAGTTATGCTGTTGCTGTTCTTGGGCCTAGGCCTAGGCCCGCCTAGGCCTACTGTAAATGAAACTGAGCAATAGCGATGCTAGCGCTAGCGCTCGCGCTCGAATAGGCGGCAGATCTTGAGAACTAAATTTAAAAAAGCGCGAAAATTTAAAATCGATTTTTTTTTTAATAATCGATTAATCGTTTTCGATTAATAATCGATTAATCGAATCGATTTAATCGTAATCGTTGACATCCCTAATAAATATTATGTGTCCTAATAAATAAATAAATAAATGTATTTGAATTGTATGTACAAACAAGTACTACTAGTTAATACCAAGTGTATTAACATTACCATTACCTGTGTTTGTCTAGTGTCTTTACGGTCGAATTAAAGGCGGCAGTCACAACACATATCTTCTTGTCCGTCACGTAAAATCCCTCAGAATTGTACTCGTTTGCTCTGCTTGACGCCGAATTTCAGCAAAAATAAATCGTTGATCTTCTTAATGAAATCATCATTATAATTTAAAAAATATTAAGTCCCCACGATTGTGTTGTAATTAATGACGTTTGACTGTAATAATAAATTTTTAAAATTGTTTTATAATAAATTAAAAACAATCAAGATTTCGTGTTATTATGCTCTTTAATAATATAAATTTCGATGTTATGACTGGAAATTGACGGATTTCGCGAATTACCGCGGTGAAATTTTGATGTTTTTAAGGTGCCTATCAACAGATATACCCTTTGTTTATCTCCCCCTTCTATATCAATACTTTTCGCGATTTTGCGGTCCGCGAAAAACAAACACCTCTACGTATTACATAGATATGAGGCCAAATTGGCAGAGATAATAGGACCTACGCTAAGTGAAAAAATTGGCCCAAATGTACAACCTTGCTTGATTCGTCTGTGTATCTTTATGTTTCTCCGAGAGGGCTCAACAATTCAAATATTCAACAATTTACAGATAAACATCACCTGTGCCCGAGATCATAATTATGTTGCCACTAGAATGACATGCCACTGAACACATCTTGGTTTCATTATGGTGCTTGTGTTTAGAGTAACAATGTCAAACTTGAGAGATTTCTCAAGAATCAAGATGGGCTTGCGATGTAGCTTGCACTAATGTCAGTTACTAATCCAACTGTCTATGCACCCCCCCCCCCCCCCCCCCCCCCTGCAACAATTTCTCACTCCTCTTCTTCCTATGCCAACAATTGACATCTCATGCCATCATCTGCTTTCTGGTTAGCCAGTAGCCAGTAGAGATAGGGCTCCTGTTCCCTTCGATCCATGCAATTTGGCATTTTGTCCCGTGCATCCTTCAGATACGTACATTCAAAGACATGCTTCCTGTCCTATTCTCCTACCCCACACATCCTACATACACTGGATTCGAAAACCCCAAACCTATGCAGGTGCTTGGCAAGCAGGTCATGTCCAGTCTGGAGCCAGAAATGGGCCATATCTATTTTTTCTATTTCTCACTTCTAACGTGCTTGGCAGTATTGTCTGACAGTAAAAAAGGAGTATTATGTATATGTAAAGAGGTCATATTAGACCATGATGATGTGGATAATAAAGTTCAGTTTATACCATTTTGTAGTTAAATGACTAGGCCTACGTCTAAATGATGGACGAGTCGACATTCTTGATTCGATACTTGATGGCTAAAAAGTACACTACAACCGTCTTTGTGCGTTTCGCTTTTCTACGGTTTTTACGAGGTCCCAGCAAAACCTTATGGCATTTATGCAACATATATTTCATTAATAAGTTTCCCAATAGGCCTAGGCCCATTGTGGTTTTTACGTTAATGCATTCCAAAAATCAGTCCGTCAGGGTAACTTTATCCAATAGTAAGTTTTCGGGTTTCTCATAATCTAGTCAGTGAAAAATTGTAATACTAACCTGTATTAATGTAACAATTTCAACTTTATTAAAAAAGATAAAACTAGATAGTGTGGACAGCATGTTGTCTTCGAATACGGATGGGGTTGGTAAAACAACATCTTGAATGTACTGCACTCTGTAAGTTTGATGAATTTTTGCTAATAATTCAGGATTTGAAATGGGGATGACTTCTTTAAACCTGGAACAGAAAATACAAACATTAATATTTAATTCTAATACTTATTTGTGTAGAATTTGATCACACATTAACAACAGAGTGAGTTGAGTAAGACTTTCAGAAGGTTTACAAGCACAAAACAAAACATGTTTTTTAGTTACGGTAGTAGTTTATTTAGTTAAAAAAACTTAGTACAGGCAAAGATTACTGAGTGGAGAAGATGTTTCATCCATATGGGAATTCGTCTGCGCGTGTCTGAGCGAAATTTTCTAAGTCCGACGTGTAGTTCGAATTCTCACCGCAAGAGTCGCTCTTCCAAAGTTTAAAACTCAAGGTCCACTAAATCCCCTGGCACGTACTAGCGATCTAGTAGACCTTGTTTAACGGTAACGAAGTCAAACGCAAGGTCTACTAGATCGCTAGTAGCCGCCAGGGTATTTAGTGGACCTTGGTCAAACGTGCAGGGCTAGCGCTCCTTGCGGTCAGAATTCGAACTAGTGGTGAGACTTAGAAAATTTCAAAAAAACTCGCGCAGATATTTTAACACGGTGATGAAACATCTTCTCCACTCAGTAATCTTTGGTTATAGTAAGCTAAAAGCTAAAAGTTAGTTTTTTAGTTTAGTTACTTAGTAGATAATTAAAACACAAATAACTTATTTGTTATTTGTACATCTAAAACGTGTCCTGATTAAAATGGTGGCTTGCCTTTTTAAGATTTACTAATGGGATTCATAATCTGCACAAGAATTTTAAAAGCCGTATTTAACTAAACAATTTTCAGAATTTGCCCTTATCGACGTAGGAAGAACGACGCTTCAGCAGGTTGTTATAAAAAACACAGAATACAAATATAACGAGACGTTTCGACCGAGGTCTTGTTCACTCGAGAGAAGAATGACTACTGCTTTTTTATTTTAATTGCTCTTTTAATCGTTTACAAAAGCATACAATAACCATTTTCGTAAACTTTATCGGGGTATGTACGTGTTCAAACTCTCATATTTCCCCGTAGACAATATTATTCGTTTTCTATTGACAGCTAAAAGAAACTTGAAATGGTACTATAGGTGGCCTCCAATATGGCCGATGTGACGTCACGTGAATACTCCCTATAGTCATAGATATCACTTAGATGCAAACCATTGTGTGGGCACATTTAACAAATGAGCAGGACAAGAAAGGTTGGCATTAACATTTATCAAAGAAACTTATACATTTATTGACCTTATTCACTTACCTAGCCAGCTGTTTCAGGTACTGTCGGTGCCTTTTCGGTGCAGGAGCTGAAGGGTCATATTCTAAACAGCCAACCACGTCAAATATTGTCTCTTCTGGAATAGAAAAAGGTTTCATTAAGATTATGCAATGATTCCTCATTGCAGGTCCGGTAGTCAAATGCAAGTTTCTAAAAATTTGGGCAAAACGTGAATGTGCAGCAGCTAGGAACTGGTGAACAGTATATTTCTTTGAACCCCACAACTGCAAATCTATATTTCCAATTTAGGTTTGTGCTCAGCTATAGCGAATGCAAGCACACCAAAAATATCTACTTCCAGTTGCAACCGATTATCACTGAATAGGAAAATAACGTGATTTTGCCAAATTGAACTCTTGGGTATTTTTTCTCTGTACTGTTGTGTATTTACAGTAGTCCACGGAAAATTCGAACTCGCTTACTTCGAAAACTCATGTAGATTGAAGAGGTTTCCATGTCCCAGAAAAACTACATGTTATTTTCATCTGTTAATTCGAAATTCAGCTATTTCGTAATTCGAAGTGAATTTCAGAACGAAGGTACTGACATTCTTTCATTTGAAGTCGTTTATTTCGAAATAAATGACGGTGACTGTAGTGCAGCTTGAGCCATTTCCCGGTAATTCCAGTTTTTGTAAACAACGCAACGACAATAGCGAGCGGTCGCCCCGAGATGCGTTGCCTGCCTGCAACATTCCACCCCCCCTCCCCCTCCGCAATCCTAATAGCTGTTGCCGACCGACCACAGATGGGCAGCCTCGAAGCAAGTCGGCCGGACGGACGCCTGCGCATGCGCTGGCATTGACTCATCACTTGTTGTTCGAGTGAGCTGGTAGCACGTGTGGTCGAGTGTGTTGTTTGGAGCATATCAGTGTATCAAGTGTGTGATAGTGAACATCGAACTGTGTGAAAAATGTCGGCAACCAAACGAAAGTACAACGAGACTACAATATCAAGTATTACAATATACAATATCGAGTATTTCAGTCGTGCCCGTGTTGCGAATATACCCTTGACTGGTGTAATTTTAAAACAACAAGCGGACATGATCGCGCTCAAATTAAAGATCAATGGGTTTCAATGTTCAAGTGGGTGGTTATGGCGTTTCCAGCGGCGATACAACATAGGTTCTTTGGCGATATGCGGCGAGGAAATTTATATATTTCGAATTTTTATATTTCGAAGTTGGTATTTTGAGGGCCCCTGAATTTCGAATTAAAGGGGGACTACTGTATTTAAGGTATCAAAAGGTTGTCACATTACGCACCAATTATTTAAATTTTCTACGATAGTACACAGTAACTTTCAATCTTAGGTACAATTTAAAGTAAAGCAATTTATGCAAACATCTACACAATCATACTCTATAGACTTGTGTAGCTTGTTCTTATTATATTCGTTGCTTAATTTTCGTACATCAATCCTTGCCACATTTGCACTGTCTTCTACACTCAGTGCACTTGGGTGCGCACTTCTTCCGAGCAAACTGCCGTTGGCAAACAAAAACTTGTACACAAAGTGGGACATTAAAATTAGGGTTGCTGTTCGATATGATTTCAGCATTGATAATTGGACCAGTAAAATCGGTTATCGATTGCTACAATCGACTTAAAAAAATTTCGATCGATAATCGAATTCAAATTACGTTATTTCTCGGACCATTTGCGAGTATATTGTTTAGTTCCTTGTATCATGCACATACGCACATGTTTTCGGGAGGGAATCTATAATATTTGTATTGTGCTGTATGCCACGAGATGCTACTCTGCCGAGATCGAAGATGAAACAGGAGACTGCTGGCTCTAGTAGTGGGGTGGACCGTGGAAGTTGCGCTCGTCATTGGCTTGACCTTGAGCCGGTAGGAAGGGCTAAGGAGGTTGGAATGCAGGAGGGGCGGTCGACTTGCGCTGGAAAATGCGCAGTTGTCATTCAGGAATTCAGGATTCATGGCAGCCGGTTACACACCAGGGATACGCGAGATAACAATGTAGCAAAGGCGTACAATACACGCGCAAATAAATAAATAATGGACCGGAAAAAGACAATAGTCTGAAATTGGGATTACTTTAAAAGAAATATTTGATAACATTTTTCTGATTTCGTGATTAATTTTCATCGACGCCAACATTGACATGAAAACTGAAGTTTTTCCACACCTCACTTCTTAGTTGCGGCGGAGTAAACAGATCTGTTTTGGCCGTGGTCAAAAACATGGCGCAAACAAGAGAAAAAAAAAACGGATCAAGAATCACGTGCTCACTGCAGGCGACAGGTTACCACTCGCGACTAGGCCGGGCCCCCCTACTACTGCTCGATGGGGGAAGGGCAGGCCTGGGTAGGGAGTGGGGGATGAGGAGTGGGGGTTGAAGCTACTACGCTGCCAGACGCCACGCACGTAGGAAGCGTAACGAGCGGTAAATTCAAAATCTCGGACGGGCGAGCCATTTGATTATCGATCGATTATCGATTTGGGAAGACTGAATCGATTATCGATCGTTTCGGTGAATAATCGTATTGATCGATTTATCGGTTTATCATCAAACGGCAACCCTAATTGAAATACGACACATGGACTCAATGAACAACTAAGTGCAGTAATTTGAAAATGCCATAAGCGAATGAGATCTCCTATCTAGTATCTACATATGAGCTGCTCTCTGATGGTTGGAGTATCCCTAGGCTTGCCTAGGTAGCAAATTATCATACATACCTCCAAACATGACTTCAAACAGTGCATTCTTGTTTAATAAGAAGATGTTTTTGAATATCTCATAAAGGTAGTGTAGCCCCTCTGTGTTCTCCAAGTCTTCACACATGTGAAACAAGTTGAGTAGCTTACGGATGTAACCCTCATTCTCAATTGCTGCAGCAAGCTTTTCCTTGCGAATTGGAGGACTGAGGCAACTGCCTATCAGCTGCAACATAAAGCACAACGTATTTAAAACTCATAAAAGGAAATATAGCCTACATACCTATGTTTCATCAAAATCCACACAAAATCTACTTTCAAGACAGTACAAAAATCTAGTGATATGCACTACACTATGGCAGATCTGCTGAGATTTCCAAAGAAAGACACAAACAAGTAATAATGACAAAGAGTCGTAGATACTCGCTGTAAAGCCTACCTCGTTGATCTCCTCAAGTCGACTGAGCTCACAGGGCGGCAATTCGATGGGTGGAGCCGAGTCGGACATATCGTCAAAGTGTTCATCCTCAGACTCCTCCACAATCTCCTGGGTTATATCCTTAGAAGGGTCCTTCCCCTGCACCTGACAGATCTTCTCCCATATTTCATCACAACCGGCCTTCTCTTGGAAGCTTAAGGCTAGGTCGAAGTTGTCCCCTTCAGACCACACGATTAGCGTGTCTTGCTGCTTTTGGTAGGCGGTGTCTGGCTGAATCTTTGACTCCAGCAGTAGTGAGCCTACAACAGTCATGACTCATGATACATATTAGGGGTCTTTACACAAACCTGCTCCAGATCACTACAGATTACAATCTGCCCCCCCTGTTTTTGCAGGTTGCAATCTGATTGATCTAGCCATTCATGGACATTTTGTATTTCCCATAAAGTTGAAACTATATTGGCTTTTTGGATTAGCAATAGCAGTGGCAACAAATGCTGGGTAACAGAACAGTTGGCGAGGGTTTCGAATGTGGGTGTAGTCTTAGGACTAGCCTAGGTCTATTAAAGCAGCCATGTGTGTTTGGTTTTAAGTCAAGGCCTATTTACAAAAATAGGCCTACAGTTTTGTAGGTTACGACAGCTAAACATAAAAATCAAGCGTTCGTACATTTTCATCAACTTTCATCCCTACAAACTTAATACTTTAAACTTTTAATGGATATTTGAGAATAAGTAATATGTAGACATGTAGACAGCAATATTTTCAACTCCTATTGGAAAGGTGTAGGGCACACCTTTTCAATAGGAGTTGAAAATATTGTTGGAAGCATGTACGGATGTTAAAAGGACAGGTCCTATTAGTATTACTAACTTAGAACACCAGTTTAAATAAATAGGTCTACAAAGTAAATGCTATGAACAAAACAAATAACAAGAACAGCTTTGATAATTGGACTGAAGCTAAGGAACTAGAAATCTTACTGTAGGCAACTTTCCTACTTCTTAGGTTGGAATTCATAGTCGGCCCCTACACCTAGGGGCACCCATTGTTGCTATGGATTTGTTTTGTTTATGGGAAATAACATGCAAACAATTGTTACCTTGGTAACAATGGGCGCCCCTAGGTGTAGGGGCCGACTATGAATTCCAACCTTAGTCTTGGTGGAAGAAAAACATTCTAAAATATGACATGTTTCAAAGAAATAACTTGCGCAGTGTGCACTTGACCAAAACTTGCTTCATCATGAAATTCAAAGAAAGTATTAGCTACATGTAGTAGGACTTGTTTATAGTATCTACTACCCTTACCATCAGATTCAGCTCTAACGAGCAGCGATATTCCTTTGAGACGATCCACATAGGAAGAAGACACATGACCTGTCCCTCGGTCATCCCACTGTCTCTCAGCATTAAGCGCGTAGAGCTTCACGCGCTTTCGTGTGTCCGTCATGGCGACACTTGCACGATCCGGTAGGAAGGGAGGGGGATGATTATTTTACAATGGCTGCAAATGGCATCTGAAATCATTAGCCCACAGTCAGTCATATAATACACAGAGACTGGTATTAATGTAGCCCACTAGGCCTATACATACATTTAGGCTAATTAAATTTTGTATAATCAATGAAACTAATATTGCAGAGAAATTGTGACGGTGGAATCAAACACTTGGGACTTCTTTAAATTTATTTTGCATTCTTAGTTAACATTTTAGCATGTTACATTAAATTCATAAGACTTTCTTATTGCTCCCATAATGTCATTTAAAAGACATTAAAGGATTGAAAATTAATAATTATCCTTATATTTATTTATTCATTTGAATAGCCTTCATTTATACCTACTCATTTGCATGATACTAATAATACTACTAACACTTGATACTAATTTCAAACAAAATATGTATCAATAATGGCAGTGCACAAATAAGTGTGAGCACTACTACACTTATTTTTATGATTCCTTTAATAGTGTTAAAATGTCAACTGAAAATGGCATTGGGTAACATTTTGTTTAGCATTTTAGTGTTTACAGCAACTTGTAAACAATTGATTGCAGATGTATATGAGCATCTGCAACTTACATACTTTTGAACTCTATGTCTACCTAAGTTCACTTGTTGAATGTCTCCGTTTATATTTGACACAAGTTAACTTTCATAAAACAGTGCAAGCTAAAGCAAACACATACAAATAAAAAAACTCATCCTAAAAAGTTCAATTGCATTATCAGGAAAACAAAGGATACAAAACACTACAAACAATTGGAGTGGGCACCTTAGAACAGCAGAATGACTGATTTCAGATCAGTCTATCCAACAGGATTTGATTGGTTAAGGCCAAGAAGTACACCAGCTTTACAATCAGGGAAAAGCAAAAATCTTATTTGTTATTTATTCCGCTTTCTTAGATATCAACATAGTTTAAATATACTTCATGTATCAGTAGTTTTGCGGAAGCCACCAACAGGGGTGGCGACACGGCAAACACTCCAATGATCAACAAGGACTCATCTACGAGTCGTGAAGCCTCTTAAACGGCTCGATACTAGTAAGTACTGTTATTTATTGCCAAATAGAGAGATAATAGACAACTTTATTAATTTTCTTTTAATTTTACAACCGTGTAACACGCAGGTATTGGAGAAGTATAGGGCCTATGGGTTATATATTAAAGTTGGTTTCATCATCCCAAAAAACAATATTTATTTAATGTCAAATCTAGGTATTCAGTTGTAAGGACAAAGATTAATGAAATGTAAGTGGACAATATGTAGGGCTCATCCACATATATGACATTTTAAAAATGTTTATGCTTTACGGTTATATCACGTAAGTTTGTTGGTAGGTAGGGTATTTAGGGTTTTCTCAAGTTGTTTAACTCCAAGCAACTAGCAATAGAGGGCCTATCTTATTTTTTGGAAGTGTTAAAAAAGTGTGTGGCTACTGAGTACGATTACCTCGACGTGTACCCACGGCTACTCATCTGCCCGGCAGGGATGAACCATTCACGAATTTCAATCGCTTCCTTTAGTTGCAATAAATCGCTACAAACTGATACATTATTCATTACAGGTATTGCTCTTGAGTGTTGCGTAACTTACAGCAAGTTAGTCATCTACTGCCCTTCCTCACGGTCATTCTGAAACAATAAAATAAGTTTTGTTCAGAATTGCAGTCCAGTGAGTCCACACCTCAAAATCTGCAGTTGTTTCTTTAAATTTAATCTATTTCTCAGTGGGTCTACATTAACACTTAAGAGTGGAAATAAAATTAATATCACTCCTACATGACGACTTGAGACAGCATACACCCAAGTACAAACAATTGGTAATACCTACTAGTCTACAGTGCACTTGCAGTAATAGACTCATCAATTGACAAGTCAGACACAATTATTGCTCAGAGTAGGCCTACCTGAAGACGATGGACCGTTATCTAAAAAAAATGTGCATATCATCTTTATATCTGATAGTGCATGAGTTCAAATTTTATTAGCAAAGTTTTACATTTTCCCCATCCCTAGGGTTATCTCAAAAGTGGAAAAAACGGGAAAGAATAATTATCAGATAGTAGAATTTGTGGCTTGCAGTCGCGTGGGACAGAAAAGGTCTGGGGTGAAGCCCCAGCTGCCGGAAGCGAAATTTTTTAAAAAATATTTTTATTTTCAAGACAGCATTTACAACGATCTGAGCAAGCAAGGAAGGTTTGTTTTGGAAGAATCATCAAACTAAAATTCGAATATTAATATTAATGTATTCGTTTACTTTATTGTGATTCACAGTTACGTTCATGTTATTGACATTGTGTTAAATTTACAGCAGACGAGCCACAAGCTACACGTGAAATCGGTATATTTACAAAACCGCGTATAAAAAAACAGCGTCCCGTGAACAGTTGTCGGGACACTTGGACCTGTTCCGTTTTTACCCTACCCATCCCTCTCCTACATTGAGAAATGATCTATGAGTGACATCAAAATGGTACTTTGTAGCTTTAATGATTTAACAGCAATCTTTCAAAAGATTCTAGACAATTTCTTTGCCATCAATGAAGGTAAAACTGATTTAAAGTAAAACATTTTGTAAATTGCTATGCCTAAATGCCTTAATTTTTTTTTCAATATTGCACCTAGGTCTTTGTGTCAAGCGGTTTTCACACAACCTTGGGAGTGCCTGGACCTGCTACATACCCTACTCAAGAATGTGAATATGTATTCGTTTTTTTTTATTTAATAAAATGAAGGATTACGAGAGTGGAGTGGAGAATGGCCCAGAAGATACTAGTCTACAAATGCCTAGTCTTCAAACATAGCTCTGGTTCTATGCTAAGCCTAATTCATGAAGTTCAGGGGAGCGATATCCATTTATTTCACGAAACCAATTTGTTATAAAACTTTGTTAAAAATCCTTGTGTCCCACGAACAAACCAAATGTAGGCCTATCATTAAAACAACAAATGTAGCTTACACTTTATAAATTTGAATCGGCCAATTAAAACTAATCTATAGAGGTAATCACTAGAGGTAGGCCTACAGGAAAATAGTTTTATAGGCCTACCATCCAAAATTAGAGTTAAATCTAGGTACCGGTAGGGATGGAATAGTGTACACGTGTAAACGTTTTAATGTGACCACGTTAGTCGTTAACTGTTTTCCTCTAAATATTAAACGCATAGACCTGTGCACATCGCCCCACACAGGGTTATACTTAGTGCGACCGGCCAAGCGTACGATCTTAGGTGACTGCCGACGCACCGCTGAACCAACATCGTACACGAAATGCATGTGTAGGCCTACAGTGCACACACTAACCCACGTGAAAAATCTATTGGGTAGGTAGGCACACACATGTACATGCCTTTCACAGAGAGAGGTTACACGTTTACAAAGAAACACACATTTTCCCCTAGATGTAGGTAAGCCATAAGCAGGGCTTCTCAAACTTTTTCCCCTGCAACCCCAAATTTCTAGGTAAAAAAAACAGAGTGGAATTGATTTAAATCAATTGATTTAAATCGTTGTTTTAAATCAGATTTAAATCAACAAAGAAAACTTACCAGCATAACTAGGCATATATCTCATTTTCAATTTCCCTCAAAGACCATGATCGCATATTAGGCTATATGAAAAATGAAAATTTATTTGTTTATTTTCTGTCAATTAGGCCTAGTATTGTTTGTTGGCAATTGCAATTTACCAGCTGATTATCCCTTTTGTGAAACACTTCTTATTGTTGATTTAAATCAATTAAAATCTGATTTAAATCGAAAAAAATAAAAAAAATCTGATTTAGGCCTAAATCAAGAAATCGATTTAAATAAAAAAAATCTGATTTAAATCAAAAAAATCATGGTTTTTGATTGTTTTAATAAAAATCAAAAAAATCATCCACCCTGAAAAAAAATCTCATGACCCCGTCTAATATCAAACCTTATTTGCATAGCTTAGTTTATACACTGCAAAATAGATGGTCGCTTGTTAGCTGATAGGCCTACTTGCAGCGATTTGCTTCGCTCTGTGTTGACATTTGACAACAACAAAAAATGTCAAAACATAAACCAAAATAATTGTGTCATTCCCTAGAATTGAATAGGTACTCTTTTTTGTGATTGTTTCATTGTTCCAATAAATGTTCCCGTTTTTTAAATTAATTCATTTAACTGTTGAAATGTGTTGTTGCAACATACCTTTCGCAATTATTATAAGTTAATTTGGTAAATGGGTATACCCTATTTATTGAAACAGAGAAACATTCATAAGAAAGAGCATTAAATTAGGCTATCTATGGAATGAATGCTTTTGTTTACTTCAAGATTTTAAAGCTTTTTAAAGCAATTTTAACTGACAAAAATCGCGAGTTCCACAGGCTGGATCGACACACAGCCTTCAAACTATTTCTCCTAATAACTGTAACAGGAATGTAGGTAATGCTAAAGATTAGACGTGCCATTGCCGGAGAATACAAATGCAAATTTGTATTGTTACTGGGGAACGTAGACAATAGACAACCAACATGCTTCTAGGTCCAGGCCTACTGGTACCTTATGATGTTCTCATCAGATTAGTTGGACTTTGTTCACTCAACAATAGTTAATAAATAGCCTGTGGCTGGATAAAAGATTTCAACACCTCACTAGGCAACAGCCCATGGGCCAGGCAGGTCAAAGAGTTTGAGGACAGGAGGGAGGAGGGATATGCTTGGAAAAATGTACATGTGGCAAGGAATAACGAGGAGTGGGGGGAGCTGAACAAAGCACTTAAGGTGGCAACATATAAGGGAAGGGGGGGGGATCATTCGTGGAAACTTGAGAGCAAGTGACGGAGGCCAGCCATAGGGAAGTTCTTCCTCACAATGGACTCGAATGGATTAAATGAGGATCAGGTGGGACAGGAAAAGGTCCTGAGGATTTGAGGTTCACCCAAAACTCATGCCAGAGGAGGGGAACTTGAGAAGAAACAGCAGGTAGATGAAGCCGGTCTGAGGAGGCCAACAACGAGATTTGAACAACAATAACACAATACCACTTTCAGTAAACAAGGCTAAACTTTTAAGAATAGTCTAGCTTGCTTCGTTGCAAAGCAAACGCACTGTTGACAAGGGCCAAAGCACAGGCTTTGGTTACGTTTACCGGTACAGCAAACTGTAGTTAACACGTTAACTCCAGTTACCAATGCTATGTGAACGGAACGCAGTTAACTTAACTGCAGTTAACGGCCTAACTACATTCCTACAACTCAGTTACCCTACTATCAGACAGGGTCACATTTGCCTCCGAATTATGCAGGGAAGCCTGTGTCGGAGTTAACCCCGGGGTCATTTTAACATGGGGTTAGCGAGAGTTAAGGAGAGTTAAAAAAATGTACAGGAATGAGGCCCCAGGAGTTAATTGGGGACTAGGCCTAGGGCCTATCAAAGGGTAGGTTTAGGCTAGGGGGTCTAGCCTAGGCCTAGGCCTAGTTGGCTTCGCAAAGCCTGAAGGCCAAGTTTGTTGATGGGCCTAGGCCTAGGGGTCGCCCTGATTCACCTGTAGGTCTAGGCCTAGAACCTAGCCTAGGTAGGCTTATGCCTCTGTGATAGGCCTACTAAGTCCTATACTCACTTGTATACGTTTAATACAAGTCTAGTTTAGCTTTAAGTAGGCCCTAGGCCTAGGCCTTGCCTAACGTAAAATTGCTCAAGCTTAGCTAGAGCCAGGGGCTCATTAAAATGTGTAGGTCCTAGGCCTAGGCCCTAGCGTCAACCAGTCAAAAGATCTACTATTGTTTGCCGTCAACTACGGATTAAACCAGTTATTCCGCGGCTCTCAAGGTTTTGTTTAGGCCCAGTGCGATCGACATTTACGTAGGCCTAGCCTAGACCCCTAGCCTGGGGCACACGATTACGAGCAAACACACTTACACCAAATACGTATCATGTAACCCAACAAATAACTGATTCTAAAAATTATATGTCAGAAACCACATACCCGTCCACACTTCACACGAACATAAATAATGGTATTTTGTTTAAATTACCTAATGACTAAATCACTGACGTATTCTCTTCGACATATCAAGCGCCATGTTGAATCCACACAACAACGCGCTACGGGGTTCACCCATTCAACAAAATGGACCCTATTACCCGCGTAATATGAAATGACGTGTGTGACAAAATTATGACAACATACTTTTAATTCCATTAATTTAGTATGTTCTACTATACGAGAACTAACATTTATCATTCAATTATACAAATAAAACTTGTCGCTTGGTCACTTCAAAATGTAGTAAACATTAAGGAGAAAATCATGGAACACGGTTTGAAACATTGTAAGTATTGCCTCTGCTTCCCGATCAATAAACGGTTGACGTTGTATAAGCGTAAAGCCGCATTCACATAAATGACTATTGATTACTGACTATTGACTATTGACTAGTGATTATTGACTACCCAAAGAAAGATATGAACACTACACAACTAAGTTCTTTGACACGTATGACCTGCCACCTAGAACAAATGAATCAAACTGATTGACAAACAACGAGCTGTCAAAATAATAAAATTGCAACTTTATGAAGAAAACGAGGTATGGCGATAGTAACTGTTCACCAGTTAAAACGTTTAATGATGGGCTTAACCAAGTTGTGAAGGTTTTGTATGTTTCTTGTTTGTTTTGAAGATTTGTTTTCAAAATAAGAATATTTTATTGTATGACAGCTTCATAAAAATAATAAATAAATAATATTCGCCGGAAATAGTCAAAAACAAATATACACTTGACAGTAATTGAATAGTGGTATTGACTTCCGTTGCTCCACATTCATTGGCTGAACGCGAACGTTGTGATTGGTTGTAACTATGACTTCCAGATATCTTCAATTCGTTAGTCACTAGTCAATAGTCATAAGTCAAAAGTAAAGTTGTGTGAACGTCAGCACGTATCGCCTATGGTTCAATTCGCTTAGTCACTAATCAATAGTCAATAGTCAATAGTCAATAGTCACTAGTCATTTATGTGAACGCGGCTTAACGTGTTAATTTTCCTTGGTACTCGACAGAAGTTAATTGATCACGACTAACCCGAGAGATGATTGAATATCGTTGTCACTTCAAAACCTAAATAATTTTATAACACCAACACTCCAATTTTAAAATGGGCATTAATTGTAAATTATCTCTAAAATGTCAACCTATAATTTTGGATTTTGATCCATGTAATGCTGTAGATTGTCTCAAGGAAATCATTCCAGTCGAGGTAAATCAAATATCTCTGGGGTTTTGTATGAAAATAAATATGAATTTTTGAAAATACATATTACACTAATGTCGCAGAAAATGTAGGAGTGTATAATTATCTGTCTGAACTAATATTGTTTTTGTCGGCAAGCAAAGCACTCTCCAGACCCAACGCCAATGTTTCAGTAGAGCGCAAACTAGATGGATGACGATGACGACGACGACGACGGTGATGACGATGACGATAACAATGACGAGCATTAAGTCAGTCTTTAATGTTGTAATTATGCGTTATTTATCTATATGATAAATATTAATATTAATACGATAAATATTTATCTGCTTTAGCTTATGATGATTACATTTCCATTAATAAATAAATAAATAAATAAATAAAAAATAAATAAATGATTAAATGAATAAATAAATAAATAAATAAATAAATAAATAAATAAATAAATAAATAAATAAATAAATAAATAAATAAATAAATAAATAAATTAATTAATTAATTTATAAATAAATAAATAAATAAATAAATAAATAAATAAATAAATAAATAAATAAATAAATAAATAGATAGATAAATAAATAAATAAATAAATAAATAAATAAAAAATAAATAAATAAATAAATAAATAAATAAATAAATAAATAAATAAATAAATAAATAAATAAATAAATAAATAAATAAATAAATAAATAAATAAATAAATAAATAAATAAATAAATAAATAAATAAATAAATAAAAAAAAAAATAAAATAAATAAATAAATAAATAAAAAAATAAATAAATAAAAAATATGTATATACACATATTTAAGCGAGCGAAGCGAGCGTTTCCACTTGACTCTTATGGCACTTCGTTCTGTTTTTTTTTTTTTTTGCTTTTTTTTTTTTTATGTCCGTCGATAGCGGTCGAACGGAAAGTCCGATCAACTTGAAACTTGGACCATCCACAAGCCTCGATGTGGATTGAAGGTGTATAGTTTTGAGGCAAAATCGTTCGAAAAGTTACAAAGTTACACCATAGTTACTGCAAAATATTTTTCTGAAACAAAATGGCGGCAAAATGTGAGATAGCCAGATTTTTTTAAACTTTTTTTCGGTCACGAATATGTTCATTTTATGGCGATACAATAAATATTGGCAAAGTTACACAAAAGTTACTCGAAAATATATTTCTGAAACACAGTAACAGCAAAATGTGAGGTGGCTATCATATAGTAAATTTTTGTCCGGTCACGAATATACTAATGTAAACGCGATTTGATACATATTAGAAGCAGAAATTACATTTTAAATGCTGTCAATAACTGTTAGTAACGGTGGCGGACCGCGGCGAAAACAAGACACCGAAATTTCTTAGCAACGCACACTGCACGACGTCCAACAATGTCGGGAAGTATAATAGCTATGGAAATTAGAAAAAAATTTGCAATGCGCATCCTTGAATTGTTGTTAATGGTTGTTCGTATTAGCATTGAAAACTTTTCGACAGAAAGTTCGTAGATATTGACGCGCTCGCTTATCAACGCGTCAAACGCAGCGTTTTCCTAGTATATATATTATATAATATGTATCTTGACCCCATTTCCAACATTAATTATCGAGTAGGGGGGAGTAGTGAAGTACTTCCAAACACCAGTGGCGTGCGGTGAGGGGAAGCAAGGGAAGCAATGCTTCCCCTAACATCCTTAGGCCTACTACTTACTGCCACCAACATATAATTTTTTCTAAGTGCAGTTATAATTTATTCCCATTTAAAATCCACTCATTTGTCAACATTTGTTCCCACATTTAATTTATAATTGGTATATTCTGCTCGACCTGTAGTTCCCCTAAATAAACAAGGTTCAATGATGATTTTCTGTCGTGAAACACATCAGCTTAACAGCTAACAAACCATAGAAGCAGTGCGTTCTCCTTGGATTTTCGGCCGTAAGAAATACCAATAGCTTTCAAGTTAACCTAATAGAGGGGTCGGAGTATATACGCAGTTTTTAAATGGGACGAAAAGCAGTGCGTCGGAGGGTCGGGTCTGACCGCGAAAAAAAATAGAAACAGACAGAGCATTCATTGAAAAGGGCGAAGCGCGTGCCAATTGTTGTATATGTTGTATAATGTATTTGTCGCAAATTTCTGTAAAACGCCATTTTGTTACGCAATCAATTGAAAAACAATAATTGAAGAATTTGATGTTGGTACGGCTACACCGGAAATATGTGACCTAAAACTGAAGACATCTGACGGGGGTGACACCTCAGTCCCTTTCGCAAGTTGGCCAAATTCAATTTGAAAATTTTGTAACTTATTGCTTCCTCTCCTACATACCTCACCGCACGCCACTGCCAAACACCCTAAATTACAAGGTTTGTTTTTTGTCAAGGCAAAATGTGTATTTACTGTGTATGTGTACTATAGGTACTATTACTATGTATGTGTATGTTCTGTATGCATTTTGTGTTGGAAATAAACTTACTTATGGGCCGTTTACATAAATGACTAGTGATTAGTGACTAGCCACTTGACTAAGCCACAGACTTCTTTCATTGGCTGGGAGGGAGAATACTGCGCTCTGATTGGCTGTGACTAATGTTTCTCTTGACTTGACTAAGGAATTGAAATATGTTCAATTTCTTAGTCAAGTCAAGACAAACCTTAGTCACAGCCAATCAGAGCGCAGTATTCTCACTCATAGCCAATGAAAGAAGCCTGTGGCTTAGTCAAGTGGGCTAGTCACTTATCACTAGTCATTTATGTAAACGGCCCATAATGGGCCGTTTTCTTACTTACTTCATTTCTTGGGCTAATATCTTCGTTGCCGGCTAGCCAGGCCTGATGATACAACCACCTCCTCAACCTCTTCCTCGATCACTTCTTCCGTTACCAGAGGGCTGTTTAGTGTTTAGTAGTTCCCTTCATCTCTCACGGTTTTCACATAGTCTTTCTGCTTCAACTTCGTCCCATGATGAAATAAACAAATAAAATAAATTTGGATTTATATTATTTTGTCCACTTAGTTAAAAGGACTGATTTTCAGTAGTGGACATTAATAAACGTTGAGTGAGTAATATAGGGTAGAGGGAGAGGCCCAACGCTAATGATATTCAACAGCTATAGTAGATTGCTGTTGAATATCATTGCTCAGCGGCAGCGCCATCGGCAGTTTGTCACTGTCCGACATCAGTTCCAGTGTAAAGTGAACTGCAAGTAAAGAACGATCCCAGAGGCAGCAAGAAATTTCCAACTTGCTCTAATTACGGCAGTTTTCAAGCTATTTTAAAAATACAAAGTTTATTTTACATTAAGGCGGGACAACACTGAAAATCTCATTATTTAAACAAAAAAATTCAATCTAAATTTTTTTTTATTTAATTGTTTAAACTATTAACAATCGATTCAAAACACAAAGTAAGTTATATATTTCATATAAAATACTCATATCTATATTCTTGTGGATGTATGTGCTGCGTGTTTGCCCTAAAATGCGAGCAAATACAGGTTTTGTTGTGATTTTGCAGGAAGTATTTTTCCTACACAATACAGTATGGAGAAATTCATATCTTCTAAACTGGTCCCCTAAATCTTAAAATATTTTGTGTGTATGTTCTCCAATGCCATAAAGATAAAATGATGCATGGCCAAGTTCGTAGGATCTATGTAAAGAGTATTTTTGTTCATTAAAACATTTTTTTTTAATTTTTTTATAAAAATGTTAGAAGTAAAAAATGTATAGCCATCATAAAAAACACAGGTTCAAAGTGGTGATGCATCATTTCATTGCTTGTCTGCATAACTTCAAATAACACTTTACAAAAGTTGATTATCTCAATTGGTTCTCATGTAATCGTTTTCCCGGTGTGCATTGTTGTAATAACAAGAACAATGTCAATAACAATAGAAATGTAAAAATTAAAAAAATTAAATAATTTAATAACTTTAGGTAAGTGTTTGGTGTGTTCTACAAGTTTCAGTTTAATTGTTGCCATAGAGCAGAAGTTAGGATTTTCA
Source organism: Isoperla grammatica (assembly GCA_945910005.1). Classification (NCBI taxonomy): domain Eukaryota; kingdom Metazoa; phylum Arthropoda; class Insecta; order Plecoptera; family Perlodidae; genus Isoperla; species Isoperla grammatica. The sequence goes on from OX246738.1 coordinate 56,366,913, forward strand.
GTGTTGTCCCCCCTTAATTTTATGTGCTTATTCCATATATTTAAAAATAAAGAGAAATTATAACATTTTAACAATGGCACCTGGATGAATGGGTCATGCGGCCTACCGCATTCCAACGCATCGCGAGCACTCTCACCCGTGCCGAGTGTAGGTGGTAACGAAGAGGGGAAATTTCTTGCTACCTGGGATCGTTCTTTACTTGCAGCACAGTATGAGTTGTTGAGTTCACCAAGCGTACACAATGAACGAGCTTTCGGCTGTCGTCGCATATCTTCGGCGAAGTAGCCGACCAATCAGGCTCCGTAATCGCGTCGCTTGGCGAACCCCTACTACCCGACTAAAGTATGTTGGGCAGTAAAAGGCGGGTCTTTACCCTATCCTACTCACTCAACGTTTATACCATTCAATATGTGCTTCGTTGCTATGACGGCTCTAAAGTCACCGTGTACATAATATTATATACACCAATATCATATTGATAACCCGATGCCCGAACCAGGATTCGAACCAATTGGACATTCTGCATTGGAAGCAGGAACAAACTGATATGCATATTAGGTTTAACGTTTCGTTTCTCTGTGAGCGGACAGACTTTACGTAGAACCTCACCGATGTAAATAACAGAAACAAGTGGAGAATGCATTGCATACAAAATTATCTTTATTTACATAATATTTGTGTACCTCAGACATGTACAAACAACACACACACAAACTCTCCCCATTTCAAGGGGATTTAAGCTGTGCAAATATACACCAGAAACAAAAACCAAACCAACAACATAGACGAAGTCCAAACGATCGACGCTCTCGATTCAACGAGCCTCTCAAACCGCGGAAACTCGGACCCTCTGATCCTCGAGATATCACACACCCCCAGATTGGAGCAATGTCCCAGCTTTCCGCGAGCGACGCACAAACTCCCGCTGGGCCACACGCGGAAGACGGCGTCCACGCACTCTTCGGCGTCGTCGCACACCCTCTCGACGCGCACTGTCGACGACCTCGTCGTGTGCGGCGTCGTGACGCGTCGCAGCGCCCCGACGGAGACGTTACCGGCCGACACCTGTTGAACCGTGAGTTGGACCGCGGACTTGCACTCCCCGCGCGGCTCACGGCAGCAGGTCATACACGCCGTGCCGGCCGAGGGGAGGCAGGTGCACTCCTCGAGGCCTAGGCGGGCACACTCGGCGCTGTGGCACTGGTTGCCGACACACTCGCCCTGTAGCCCGCAGCTGCAGCGACTGTCGGTACCCTTGCAGGGACAACCACGGTTCTCTAGGGCGCAGTTCTATGACAACAGACGAGTTTTTGTTGTTATTATTTTTTAGTGGTAGTTTATTTATGTACCATGATATATAGTTTTACATAGTATGAGAAACAGTTGTACCACAGGTCGTACGATAGTAATACGATAAAACGAAAAGAGAAGTGGGTAGAAGTACAGCAAGGAAAAGTGGGTGAGAAGACAGGAAACTATGGAGAGAACAGTTGTGGAGAGACAGGAAGACATGCATTGAAGTAGAGATGTCAGATGCACAAGTGCTAGGTAATAAAGAAGAAAGGGGGGAAGTGTCAGGCATGCTAGCTTCCGAGGCCCAAGAGATGTCAGATGCACAAGTGCTAGAGAAAGATAAGGAACCAACGAGGGAAGTGTCAGGCATGCTAGCCGCCGACGCCCAAGGATGTCAGATGCACAAGTGCTAGAGAAAGATAAAGAACCAACGAGGGAAGTGTCAGGCATGCTAGCCGCCGAGGCCCAAGGATGTCAGATGCACAAGTGCTAGAGAAAGATAAAGAACCAACGAGGGAAGTGTCAGGCATGCTAGCCGCCGAGGCCCAAGGATGTCAGATGCACAAGTGCTAGGTAATAAAGAAGAAAGGGGGGAAGTGTCAGGCATGCTAGCCGCCGAGGCCCAAGGATGTCAGATGCACGAGTGCTAGGTAATAAAGAAGAAAAGGGGGAAGTGTCAGGCATGCTAGCCGCCGAGGCCCAAGGATGTCAGATGCACAAGTGCTAGAGAAAGATAAAGAAGAAAGGAGGGAAGCGTCAGGCATGCTAGCCGCCGAGGCCCAAGGATGCCAGATGCACAAGTGCTAGAGAAAGATAAGGAACCAACGAGGGAAGTGTCAGGCATGCTAGCCGCCGTGGCCCAAGAGATGTCAGATGCCCAAGTGCTAGAGAAAGATAATGAAGAAAGGAGGGAAGCGTCAGGCATGCTAGCCGCCGAGGCCCAAGAGATGTCAGATGCCCAAGTGCTAGAGAAAGATAATGAAGAAAGGAGGGAAGCGTCAGGCATGCTAGCCGCCGTGGCCCAAGAGATGTCAGATGCCCAAGTGCTAGAGAAAGATAATGAAGAAAGGAGGGAAGCGTCAGGCATGCTAGCCGCCGTGGCCCAAGAGATGTCAGATGCACAAGTGCTAGAGAAAGATAAGGAACCAACGAGGGAAGTGTCAGGCATGCTAGCCGCCGAGGCCCAAGGATGCCAGATGCACAAGTGCTAGAGAAAGATAAAGAACCAACGAGGGAAGTGTCAGGTATGCTAGCCGCCGAGGCCCAAGAGATGTCAGATGCACAAGTGCTAGAGAAAGATAAAGAACCAACGAGGGAAGTGTCAGGCATGCTAGCCGCCGAGGCCCAAGGATGTCAGATGCACAAGTGCTAGAGAAAGATAAAGAACCAACGAGGGAAGTGTCAGGCATGCTAGCCGCCGAGGCCCAAGGATGTCAGATGCACAAGTGCTAGGTAATAAAGAAGAAAGGGGGGAAGTGTCAGGCATGCTAGCCGCCGAGGCCCAAGGATGTCAGATGCACAAGTGCTAGGTAATAAAGAAGAAAGGGGGGAAGTGTCAGGCATGCTAGCCGCCGAGGCCCAAGAGATGTCAGATGCACAAGTGCTAGAGAAAGATAAGGAACCAACGAGGGAAGTGTCAGGCATGCTAGCCGCCGAGGCCCAAGGATGTCAGATGCACAAGTGCTAGAGAAAGATAAGGAACCAACGAGGGAAGTGTCAGGCATGCTAGCCGCCGAGGCCCAAGAGATGTCAGATGCACAAGTGCTAGAGAAAGATAATGAAGAAAGGAGGGAAGCGTCAGGCATGCTAGCCGCCGAGGCCCAAGAGATGTCAGATGCACAAGTGCTAGAGAAAGATAATGAAGAAAGGAGGGAAGCGTCAGGCATGCTAGCCGCCGAGGCCCAAGAGATGTCAGATGCACAAGTGCTAGAGAAAGATAATGAAGAAAGGAGGGAAGCGTCAGGCATGCTAGCCGCCGAGGCCCAAGAGATGTCAGATGCACAAGTGCTAGAGAAAGATAATGAAGAAAGGGGGGAAGTGTCAGGCATGCTAGCCGCCGAGGCCCAAGAGATGTCAGATGCACAAGTGCTAGAGAAAGATAAAGAACCAACGATGGAAGTGTCAGGCATGCTAGCCGCCGAGGCCCAAGGATGTCAGATGCACAAGTGCTAGAGAAAGATAAAGAACCAACGAGGGAAGTGTCAGGCATGCTAGCCGCCGAGGCCCAAGAGATGTCAGATGCACAAGTGCTAGAGAAAGATAAAGAACCAACGATGGAAGTGTCAGGCATGCTAGCCGCCGAGGCCCAAGGATGTCAGATGCACAAGTGCTAGAGAAAGATAAAGAACCAACGAGGGAAGTGTCAGGCATGCTAGCCGCCGAGGCCCAAGAGATGTCAGATGCACAAGTGCTAGAGAAAGATAAAGAACCAACGAGGGAAGAGTCAGGCATGCTAGCCGCCGAGGCCCAAGGATGTCAGATGCACAAGTGCTAGAGAAAGATAAAGAACCAACGAGGGAAGCGTCAGGCATGCTAGCCGCCGAGGCCCAAGGATGTCAGATGCACAAGTGCTAGAGAAAGATAAGGAACCAACGATGGAAGTGTCAGGCATGCTAGCCGCCGAGGCCCAAGGATGTCAGATGCACAAGTGCTAGAGAAAGATAAAGAACCAACGAGGGAAGCGTCAGGCATGCTAGCCGCCGAGGCCCAAGGATGTCAGATGCACAAGTGCTAGAGAAAGATAAGGAACCAACGAGGGAAGTGTCAGGCATGCTAGCCGCCGAGGCCCAAGGATGTCAGATGCACAAGTGCTAGAGAAAGATAAGGAACCAACGAGGGAAGTGTCAGGTATGCTAGCCGCCGAGGCCCAAGGATGTCAGATGCACAAGTGCTAGAGAAAGATAAAGAACCAACGATGGAAGTGTCAGGCATGCTAGCCGCCGAGGCCCAAGGATGTCAGATGCACAAGTGCTAGAGAAAGATAAAGAACCAACGAGGGAAGCGTCAGGCATGCTAGCCGCCGAGGCCCAAGAGATGTCAGATGCACAAGTGCTAGAGAAATTTAATGAAGAAAGGGGGGAAGTGTCAGGCATGCTAGCCGCCGAGGTCCAAGTGAATGGTGGGATTGCATCCACTATCTTACTGCAATTTATCACATTCGTGAAAGGAAATAAATTTACGAATAGGTGCCCAATGTTTGTATGTGATGGGAATTTATTATTGGCCAGTGGACGGGGGGGTTGAGCTAATAATTTCGGACAACTATTAAAATTATTATTCACATGATCATGACTGTGTGCGCCGTGCGGGGCGGCGATGTCATATAGCCCCCGCTCGCCAGTCAGTGATCATACGATACTTATCGGATCACATATTATTTCGACGCGATGGACATTTTATATGGCACGGCTACTTTATCACATTTTACGTAAATTTTGTTTTGGAAAAAATATTTCTTGTACCTATAGGGACTTCGCCAACACGCGTATGAAAATTTGAGTCGATTTTTAAATACCTTGCCTCTCATTTAATAATTTTGTGTCTTTGAATTTTGAAAAACGGATCAGTCTATGCCTCAAAATAATTGGTTTAGTAACGATAAATAAAAGAGCGCGAAAAACGAGCCGCCGCCATGTTGATGGGATTTTACGTCATGGTTTGTGTCTGTGTACGCTCACCGCCTCAGCGATTGGTCTGTTGCGCCACATCTACTGAATCATGACGTCACAGCCACCTGTACGCGTTTCAGATCCCCGAGTTGAAACTTCAATAAATGCGAGCAAATTAAACCTATTTAAAAAAAATTATTTTTAACTTAGGACTTGATACTTTTTGTATCTGATCTGATACTATTAAACTAAGTGCTTGGTTTATCAAAACAAATCGTACGCGTGTTGCCTATTGTGTAACGAAATTACTTCTTGAACGGAAAAAAGTAATGGCGTTAAATCCACATTGAAGTTATTAAAATTTCAACTTTATTGGAATTTCCGTTCGACCACTATTTTAATACGTACCAGTCCCAAGTACGAGAGATCTCTATACTGGCAAGTGGGCAGACAGCAGGGTCCTTGAGATGGGTGACAGGGGTACTTGCTGTTCACTTTGCACTGACGGTATGTGCCGCGCGGGTTGCAGCAAGGGTCTCTCTGTTGACAGTCGAGGGGTAGGCCACAGTCACACTCTTCATCGCCCTCCAGCAACCCTATAATCAAGCGCGCACGAAGAGACAAGGGCATGCGACCACCTCAAGTTACATAATATAACAACCACAAAATTATGTTCACTAGGGAAATAAAATAAAATAAATTTAATTTCGTTTTTATCTAGTTTTTGCTTTAATTCAGTACACAAACAAAGCCTAAAAGTTAAAGGCCCTCATTGTAATAAGGTCACCACGAACAAGTGTTAAAACTGACGTGATGGCCTAACTTACCCATCAGTAAAACACTAGCATGAACATTTTGTATATCATTCAACACAAATAATAATAAAACAAAAAATGGAAACAAATTCTTGCCATATTACACTTTATCGTCCTGATCGTTATCACTGGTTATTGTAAAGAAAGCAATGTGAGCTGTAGAATTCTCAAAAGAGACGGTCGCTTCACGCGGTCTATTTCAACACCACTTGAGTTCGCTGTGCCTGCTTGTAACTGTCCACTGAACTGCAGTGTGTGCTGCACTGTGCTGCACTGTGCTGCCGTCTCTCTCTCTCTAGAGGAGTCGGTTATACGTTTACACTGTACGGGTGACGTCACATGAATCAAGACGAATATGAACATATTCATCTCATACAATTTGGTTCTAGTGATTTCTCATCCGTAAGCGAGATCAATTTAGCCGCCCCCCCCCCCCCCCCCAAATGCAAATGGTATGAGCTGAGCTGTATGCTTGGAAGTTATGTGCAATGTGCATAACAGTTGTAAAAAAAAAATCAAACATTTCGTTCACAAGACACAAACATTAATGTTGTATAGACCTATAGGTGCAAATGTTTTCTGCTGCCGAGTGTACAAACTACTCTATTACAATTAGCCTCTATAGATTAATTAATTATACATTGTAATAAACAAACTATCAATTAAGAACTGTGTTATTGTAGTTATTGCTTCATATAAGTAAATAGTAATCATCATAAGTTAAGAGTAGGACACACCTTGATTACTGTGTCAACTTGTCTTGTAGCAAAGGTTTCGCCAAAATTACAAAAAGTTCACTTTTCTGGCCTTTAAAGATGCAAAGTCCATAACAAGATCATCCATATCAATTTCTTCTGCGATTTTCTTCTCGATTGATATCATTTCTATGGTAAAATTATTCAGATTTTTGTTGTTGTGGAGAATTTTGAAATATAATATTATTTAACTGTTTGATCAACCAAATCAACGAAACCATGCCCACTGACGTAAGTAAAAAAGCCACCTTTAATACAATTTGTATTAATTGAAATCGTGAGAAAGTGCCGCCCCTGGACAAGTGTAAGCAGCCGCTTACGTCGCTTACGTCTAAAACCGGCGCTGAATATGAATGAATGGAGTGCACGGGCTGCACCAGCCTCGCTTGGAACGTGCCTAGAGAACGCATGCCAACAGACGCGATGATAGTATCACACCAACACCGGAGACATTATAACGAGATGCAACTAGATTTAGGTTGGTAGTTGTCACATACGTCACTTCACTAAATTGTATAAGCCATGACGACACCACATTACAAGGTAACGCGACGAAACTGCACAAATGCATTTTCTCAGAAATCCCCTTGCTGCTAGTTAGAAATTCTCACTCACAGAAATTCTCACTCTAAAATTAGCGAGATTAAAGTTCTTGTAATAGCAATCAATTTACATAACAAAGTAACGTTAGCAGGGTCCGTCAATCCCCTGGTAGAGGTTTGATGAAACTCAACTTGGGCGTTCGACGAGCTTTTGTCGGGTGGTTCGAAGACATTGGATTTTTTTACAAGAATAAACTTATTAAACTTACAAACTCAGTCCATTTTTTTAAAAATTTGTACAAACGAATACATCAAAAAGAAACAATATGAACAAATTAATATATCAATTCAATTAGTACATCATAATTAATAATGTTTTCCAGATCAGCTTTACATGGTGTGCTCATTTGCAGGTGACTTACAATAGGTGTTTCGATCGCTTAGCTAACTTATAGCAAGTCTCTTCTACCCCAAATTAAATTCGTATAATAATTGAGAACACCCTCGGAAAAACTTCAGTCAGCATTGCCCGTGGTCGGAATCAAACTGGCAACCACCCGAGACAAAGTCTTATCTTTCGGTTTTCAATTTCATGCACAAAACATAGAATAATCGTATAATCCACCTGTCACTAAGCGGTGTAGATATATGAATGCAAGCAAACTAATACTTTGTGATGGAGCATTTGAAATGATGTATAATTTATACGTGAACGAAACTCGGTTCTGTTCCGACGGGCCATGCAGACAAGTCGCCGGCAGAGTCAACTGGTGCTTCATGCAGTGGAGTAGGCCAAGGACACACGTTATAGCCTCGAGGGCCATGCTGCCCGAAAAATGACTTCGTCCGGCTATCGTTGGATCCAAACGTCCAACGAATACGTAGAACAATGCCCAGATTAGTTAGTATTTGGTGTTTAACGACGTACTCGGTAAGTTTATGACGTCATGTGAATCAGGTCCATTTCACCTCGCCGGGGACGTCGTATGTAAATGTAATCCATAAGAAGGGATGGGGGGGGGGGGGGGGGGGTGAGGGGGTTATGAGTTGCAGGGGGTGTGGGGAGTTGGTGGGTGTTTGCACACGAGCGTGTGAAAGAGGGCCGGCAAGTATGAAAAAGTGAAAAAATAGAAGTGGACAAAATATGATGAAGGCCCCGTGAGATGAAAAAAGGATTCACAAAAGAGATGCATGAGAGCCCTCTTTGCGCGCGCCGGTCACCACGAGGAGGGAACCACCTCGACCGGAGCAATGGACAAGATTTGACAGATGCTAGAGATGGACAAGATGGACAAGATGCTAATAGGCGATTTGGAATCGAGAATATTGATCTAGCTAGAAAGAGGATAATTTTTCTACTCGGTCCGAAAATGAAGAGTAAGTTTGAGTAAGATATGACGTATAATGCGCGGTTATAACTTAACGTCTTTACAAAAATTCTTGTATTGTTTTAATCTCGAGTCGATGCTGCAATATTCAGCAAATTCCGTTGGTGCTTTACCACGTTGGAGCTACATCTTTTAGAATAGTCAGGTTTTATAATAGTTGTCAGAAAAATCCAATAGCTTCTTCACCATAATTAAGCTTCTTCAGGGTAGAAAAAAAATAACGCTTCAAATTCGTATCCTAAAGGGGTGGCTCAGTGGTGGCGCACGAGGCTCTAATCCGAAAGGTCACCGGTTCGATACCCGCTACGGCAATACTGGCAGTTCATACTGAAGTGTTTTCCTGAGGTTTTTCTCAGTCACAAGGTGAATGCTGGGACTGGGTCATAGAAACAGCCCTCGGACATTCTTATCAACTATTGCAAAAATCACACTTACGTCATCTGAAAAGGGGGCATAAATTATCGCTGGACAGATTTCCTACGAAAAATTATTATTAAATGATTATTAGTCACTCATCACATTCGTTGGATTGATCGGTATAAGTTATTTTATGACAGCTATTCTAGGTCTTTGGCCGTGGTCAACACTTAAACGAGGACATGCAGCCAAATGGGGGGGGGGGGGGAGGGGCATGTGCCCATACGCCCCTACAATAACCTAGTATGAATAAAAACCGATAGAAACTAGAAAGGTGGCTCAGCGGTAAACGCGACACATAATTCGGGAGGTCGTCGATTCGATTCCGGCCACTGGCAATCCTGACTGAATGAAGGGTTTTCCGGTTTCCCGAATTTTTCTTTAAGTGCTTGGATTGAGCCCTAACTAAAGTACTCTTACAGCAACTACGGGAACGCTTTCGTCATCAATCAATGACGTGTTTACGGTCTCGGCCAACACGAGCAGGTATTTGAATTAGCCACGGCCGCTGGTTGTCTGCCGCTCACCCACCCGTGACGGAAGCATTACTGAAGTTGTTGTACGGCGACTATAACAGCTCCCGGCCATTCCTCCCCAACTATCCAAATACCCAGTTAGTCCCCTGAAGAGGGCCACATCGTGGTGGTTTGACCCCGACGTCTGGTAACGTAATCGTGGTCCTGTTCTTGCCTCGCGTGGCGTCCTCCACCCATCCCATGCGACTATCGACCACGGGGGACAAACCAATCGATAGCTGTGGGCATCGTAATGCACGGCGCGAAGACGAGATAGGTGTCGCGAGGGGATGACGTCACTCAAGGAGGGGGAGCAGAGGGGGAAACTGTTTCACTAACTAGATGATACGTGCACGTGCATATTTCCTTCCTAACTCTTGTTAGTACAGAACACGTGCGTAAGGTAGTTTGCCGCTTATATTCTACGGCCTACGTGGCAGAATGTCCGTAGAGCGTATACAGAAGTGGCGCATCAAGGAACAACAAAGGGGGTTTACGGGGGAGGGGGGGGGGGAGGGGGGGGGGGGAGAGGAGGACAAAGAGAGGTCAATGAGTCTCAAGTTTAGATCAAACTAAGAACAGTGGTCGTAAAATTATATTTCAGGTAATTTGGTAATTAGCTGAATATTAAATAAAATTGATACGTTCCACCAATAAAAATAAATCTCCACAGTTAATTGGAACTTATAATAAGCATTTGAATATAGCTACCAACTTAGCTACATTTTTAGTAATGCGCCAAAATATTTCGAAGACTACACGTACGTCAAGAGCATGGATAACAGATCTCAGGTCATTATCCAGTTCTCACATTTGTTTTTTTTTATTTTGAAAGAGTAAACCAGAACGTTAAAAAAATCACAACACATCACGATATCGAATTGTTTTACATGCATTTTGTAGTATGTCTTGAGAAAATAACTTGCATAAATAAATTAAATAAATAAATGTGCATTTTTGTGTACACCCATCACTCAGTTACGAGAACTGATTTTTAGTGCGAGAATGTCTACAACAACTGCACCTGTTTTACTGTTTGACCAATTTGAACTCGGAACTTGCGAAAATGTTTAAACTCATTTTTAAAAGGAACCATCAATGGTAGTGACGACATTAATTATAAAGTAGGTATGATAAAGAGTATAAAATCAATATGAAATTCATAAACTTTATTATTGTGTTTGTGTGAATATTCGAGTGTATTGTTAATATAAAATAAATGTCATGTTACTAATTGGATCAGTCTCCTTTAATCGGGACTCCACACTGCGCGCAAAATACGTGAATTTTTTAATTAAAACTTACAGCTTTACCTAGAGTACAGTACAGTACTGGTAGGTAAATCCTTTTTGTTGATATTTCGGTATATTTTTTTTATGGATTTCGACTATCCAAAAAGCAACGTTTCCGATGAATAAATTTGAGCTACAGTTTGTCTCTATCCAAAATACACGCCGGTAAAGAGAACTCCTCAAAGGGAGTCTTCTTTCCCGCTCGCTGTCCATACGTAGTAAACGTCAAGCTTGTCATTAGGAAGGATGCACAGTTTTAAAAAAGTTAACGCCAGTGATTTCTATTCAAATAACAAAAAAAAAACTTTACCATAGCGAAGACGGGGGCTCAGGAGTTTGTCCTCTTTCAAAGGTGCTCTAGAAAAATTACCATTAATTAATGAAACTGCTATTTTACCCATTATGACGAGAATGGCGAATATGCATGATCGAAGGTCCATGCGGTTTGAGCTGTCTTGACTATGTTAGAAGGGCCAAATAAAGGGGATGATGACTTGTAAATAAAAAACGATTCCATTTAGTTCGCATTTTGCCGACGTGTATTTTGAATTGAGGCGAACTTTAACTGTTGATAAACAACATATTTTGACGCTCGCTTGGTCCACGGGGCGCGCTGCCTGTCGAGTGTCGAGTGGCGCGCTCTACAACAGGTAAGGATAACGATAACGCAAACGCCTACCGTTGCCGCAGAAAGCGTCCGCGTGCGGTACCACGCGTAGACACTCCCCCTTGGCCTCAAGGACGCGACGCATGCGCCGTCGACTGCAGCTCGAGAAGTGGGCGTTGTTGAGTCCGTCGCCCCAAAGAGAGTAGGCGGCCATCAAGTACTTGTCACTGTCGTCCGGGTCGCACGTCATCTTTGTCAAATAGAGCCTCTTTTACAATCTAATCTTGGCTAAATGTGTGGCGGTTCTAATGGGGTATGTTCACCGAATGCTAAAATGACAGGTGATCGGTACTTTATTGTTACAATATTCAAGATGGTGTTACGTTGAAGACCATTTGTTTTCTAAATTTGTTTTCCTATTAGTAATGAAAAGTATAACGTGTAGAAACTCTCTCGTCTCGGCCACTCTTTTTGTGATCTACAATTTGGCATTTTCCTAAACTTTGTCAGGGAGCATCCGTTGTAAACTGGGAATTTTTCCAGTATTCATCGTTGCTTCAAATTTGATAATTGTGACGTCACGTGAATTCACCCTAAACCAAATACGTTTTGAACTAAACAGAACGTTCTGAGACGCCACTGCAAAGGAACCCACGTGGATGACTGCAGGCTTCACCATAGTAAAGTTCTCGTACAACAACTTCGGTAATGCTTTCGTCATCAATCAATGACGTGTTCACGGTCTCGGCCAACCCGAGCAGGTATCTGAATTAGCCACGGCCGCCGGTTGGCTGCCGCTCACCCACCCGTGAAGGAAGCATTACCGAATATGTTGTACGATGACTATATTTGTGCTCGATCCTCTCCTAGTGACGTCACTCCTGGCGCCACGCACTGGATTCCGTGCAACATTATTTTAAACTCAATTTATAGATGACTGATCAAACTCATTCCAAACACATTGATATGATATGTAATGATTCTTGATCGGACATCCGTTGGAACCAAGATGAGACTGTCCTAAAGAGTCTACTTATTGTTAGGATAGTACATGCATATTTTTTACCGAATAAAATAAAATATAATATAGATTTGTATTATTGTATATCCACCTATATTTACAAGAACGTATAGAGTCAGTACTCAGTAGGAGACAATATACATGTTATTATGTGCGGTGGCATGTCATGCAATGGGAGTGTAAAACCGAATGTAAAACGTAATATACAGTATACTCAACAATTGAGCTAAGAACCTACCATCAAGTCGACCACAATTAATCGAGTCAGCAATTCACCAAAATGAAGTTGGGTAACGAATCCCACGGGGATCATTATTCAGGTACTGGAGAATGGTGAGCTGCAGATGATGTGCATGCAGCAATGCATAAGCTATCTACACACGGTAGAAGCCTGTTGAGTTCATGCATTGCTGCAGGACGGGTCGGCAGAAGCAATGTCAATGGTAGAATTTAATGGTGGACTGTGCTAGAGGAGCGATGAGAATTTTGAATGCTGAGCCGCATGTGGAAAATTACAGAGATGGTAGGTAGGCCTATGCTAAAAGCACCATTCATGGAGGAGAGGGAGAGATTACTAAAGTAAAAAGTCATCCTCGTGCTAAATAGGGTTGAGTATATTTTTCACCTGTAGACTATGCCATTTTACCAACCTTTATACTTTATAGAGACACAAACAAGAGTTGAATGATATAGTAGAGAAAGCGATTTACTTTAAGAGTCGTTTAGTGATATTGGGAGACTTCAATGCCCAAGTCGGAAGTGAAGAAGAACGGCTATGAGTTGCGCTTGTGCACTTGCATTTACGACGAAGGTTGAGCATTGAAGCCAAACCGGGCAAGCGAAAACAATCGCCATGGCGCTCCTATCGTGTTTAATTGTCAGTAGGTTGGGACTACAACATCACCGGTTTAGATTCTAGGTAACAACTGAATTACGTCAAACTGTTACACTATCTACACTGACCACGCGGCAATCAAGCATTGTGAGCTGTACAGACGGTCGCACCACGCGGTCTACTTCAAGAGTTATTGTCCACAGTCCACTGCATGGAGTGCACCAGCCGTGCTTGGGAAGCGCCTCGACAACGCCTACCAATAGACGAGCTGATAGTATCACTACAATACCGGAGGGAGCTAACGAGATGCAACTAGATTTAGGTTGGTATTTGTCACACACGACACTGCACTATTTCATAATCTATGGCACACAAGATACGGTGTGGCCAGTATACTAGTGGAATAATAGAACTAATTTCGGTTAGATCACGGGAGAAGACATTAGATTAGATTGTTTCGATATGATATGAAACACGCTCGAGAATGGTAAAGCGAAAACCCCAAAATGGAAGAATGGTGCAAAATATGAATGAATGAATGAATGTTTGCCTTGTTTCGATGGACGTCGTCGTGTAAACTGCCAAAACTGTGTCCGATCTCGTGCGCGATATTCAACACCGACATCTGCACGGGTAGTTCGTCCCCGCTGCGCATGCGCGTCGCGACCATCACGGTGTTGAAACTCTCGCGCGGTCCCCCGGCGGACAGGTAGACTGGCTTCTGGCATATCCCGCCGGGCGGTAGCTCGCCGACGTTGCCGAGCCACGACGCGCCGAGCGTACCGTCGCCGAAGTTGCGGTGCGTGAACGCGACGGCCAGACAGAACTCTTCGTGCCCGACCAGCGAGAACTGGCGCAGGTACTCTTGGGTCGAGGCGAACTCTGCGGCGAGGGGGTTACGCGACGACGCGGTCACGACCACGACCGCGACGCTCAGACCCAGGTTGTCGGGGACGCCGTCGTCGTCCATGTCCGCGACGCGGTAGATGGCGCTAGCGTCTTCGAGGAGGGTCAGCAGGTCGCGTACTGTGGCCGCGATGCTAGCGCGGTGGTGGCGATAGTAGGAGTTGTCGGCAGTCAGCGCTACGTCACAAAAGCGCACCGGCGCGCTGCAACAGAGGGTTGTTTGGTTGTCCCACTGAGTAGTCTATTCAAAACATATGCTGAACAAATTCAAATAATTCTCTAAGAATCTGAATTTTATTAAATTTCTAATTTCCTTTCGGTTGGAGCAATATTTTCAAATTCAATACAATTGTAAATTTCTCATGTCAATGAAGTTTTGAATACTGTATAGTGCATTTTTTCACTACTGTGTATTTTTGTCCAGACCCGACTTTTATTTGGGCGCACCCAGCGTCAACACATAAGCCTACGTGTTACCGTGGTACGCCCAGTGAAAAAGCACCTCTCTACAACCGGACTATACTAGTGCAAGACATAGGACAAACAAACCAACTCATGACGTGGAATGGCGCACAGGCACAGGTATTATAACCAAAACATTGACCGCACGATCTTGTAGAACATCTCAATCTTAAAGATGCCAAGCGTGAATTCTTCAAAAAATTTCGGAATGAGTGACCATATGATGTATGTTCATAAGAGACAATTATAAAAATTCATCTATAGTCACTATATATACGTTTTATTAGGTAGGGGATAACTATATATTCCAGTGAGACCATATTTTATTCGGCTATTGTACTATAGCCATCGTCGTGACCACCGGATCTAGATTCTCCCTTCTTAAATATACATTATACTTCCCATAATACTTACAATAAAAAATTCGTTTCGTTTCGTTTCGTTTCGTTTCGTTTCGTTTCGTTTCGTTTCGTTTCGTTTCGTTTCGTTTCGTTTCGTTTCGTTTTGTTTCGTTTCGTTTCGTTTCGTTTCGTTTCGTTTCGTTTCGTTTCGTTTCGTTTGTGTTCGTTTCGTTTCGTTTCGTTTCGTTTCGTTTCGTTTCGTTTCGTTTCGTTTCGTTTCGTTTCGTTTCGTTTCGTTTCGTATCGTATCGTTCCAATTCGTTTCGTTTCAGTACGACACATAAATTAACGGGAACACTTTTGGCATCAGACCACCATGACATGCATAAGCACGCGTGGTGGTCAGCTTACGTTTTTTTTTTTTTACAATAGTCCTAATTGTTATGCCTACGCCTCTGAATAGGATAAAAACTAAAAATTTAAAAGTTTAAAATCTAAAAACTACAAACATAAATATTATTCACATAATAATAATAATAATAATAATAATAATAATAATAATAATAATAATAATAATAATAATAATAATAATAATAAAAATAATACTAATAATAATAATAATAATAATAACAATAACAATAACAATAATAATAATAATGATAATAATAATAATAATAATAATAATAATAATGAAAATAATAATAATGATAATAATAATAATAATAATAATAATAATAATAATAATAATAATAAAAATAATTAAGCGAGCGAAGCGAGCGTTTCCACTTGACTCTTATGGCACTTCATTCTGTTTTTTTGTTTGTTTTGTTTTTTTTTTGTTTTTATGTCCGTCGATAGCGGTCGAACGGAAAGTCCGATCAACTTGAAATTTGGACCATCCACAAGCCTCGATGTGGATTGAAGGTGTATAGTTTTGAGGCAAAATCGTTCGAAAAGTTACAAAGTTACACCATAGTTACTGCAAAATATTTTTCTGAAACAAAATGGGGGCAAAATGTGAGATAGCCATATTTTTTTAAAGCTTTTTCCAATCACGAATATGTTCATGTTATGGCGATCTGATAAATATTGGCAAAGTTACACAAAAGTTACTCGAAAATATATTTCTGAAACACAGTAACAGCAAAATGTGAGGTGGCTATCTTATAGTAAATTTTTGTCCGGTCACGAATATACTAACGTAAACGCGATTTGATACATATTAGAGGCAGAAATTACATTTCTTCTGCTGTCAATAACTGTTAGTAACGGTGGCGGACCGCGGCGAAAACATGTCAGCGAAAATTCTTAGCAACGCACATTGCACTGCATCCAACAATGTCGGGAAGTATAATAGCTATGGAAATTAGAAAAAATTTTGCAATGCGCATTCTTAAATTGTTGTTAATTGTTGTTTGTATAAGCATTGAAATCTTTTCGCCTGAAAGTTCGTAGATATTGACGCGCTCGCTTATCAACGCGTCAAACAGAGCGTTTTCCTAGTAATAATAATAAAAACAATATTTTTCGTAGGAATACCCGTTAGGGTGCATACCAGCTTTGCCTGATGTAGGATGTTTGGATAGCTGAAAAGGAATGCCCGAGGGCTGTCAGTATAGGACTCAATCCCAGCAATTGCTTTTACGACCCAGCAGGTACCCCTGAATGTTTTATCATTACTATCTAACAGTAATGGTTATTCTTTTCCTGCAGAGTAGTAATAACCTGGTTCATCTTTTCCACGCCACCTGCACCCACAAGTCGAATTATTAATGTCAATAGCTATCACTAAAGCAACGATTTTTCTCCACACACCACACCGATACAAAAGATGTTGAAAGGAACACGTTATGTTGACCAACACCAGTTAACTAGGCAGAGTGTATAGTCTAGAGAAGACAGCGCAAGTGACGCGGCCGCGCGGTAACATCTAGCACTAGCAGCGTCCCTACCGTTGCCGCAGAAGCTGTTCGAGTCGGGCACGATACAAAAGATGTTGAAAGGAACACGTTATGTTGACCAACACCAGTTAACTAGGCAGAGTGTATAGTCTAGAGAAGACAGCGCAAGTGACGCGGCCGCGCGGTAACATCTAGCACTAGCAGCGTCCCTACCGTTGCCGCAGAAGCTGTTCGAGTCGGGCACGATACAAAAGATGTTGAAAGGAACACGTTATGTACCTCAAACACATAGACCAACACAATGCAAGCTAACTATAGGCAGAGTGTAGTCTAGACAGCGCAAGTGGCGCGGCCGCGCGGTAAGATCTAGCACTAGCAGCGTCCCTACCGTTGCCGCAGAAGCTGTTCGAGTCGGCCACGAGACAAAAGCCCTTCTGTTCGATCACGTGACGGATCTTGGGCCTGCTGCACGCCGAGAAGGTGTAGTGTGACAACTTGGTGCCCGTGAGACTGATCGGGCACATCAGGTGGTCGCTACACGCGCCCGTCTCGGGGTCGTGGCCGCTGCCGAAACTGTGGCCCAACTCGTGGGCCAGGGACAGGCTGATCGTCAATTCCGGCATTCGAGTACCTGCGGGAGTTCCCGTTATTGTGAGATGAGACACTTACGTGGATGTCATTTTTTATGATCCGAATGCACATTTTCAGGGGGGGGCTCTTCAATGTATTTGGGTACTAGAAATTAAAAATATTTAAAGGAATTGTTAGGTTCAAGAGATACATGAAATTTAGAGAGAAAACAAAGTATAGAACTTTTGCGCGGTTGCATGAAAAGTGAGAAAAAATGATCTAACGTCAATCAAAATTAAGAATTCAAAAATGGCTCATTCGCATTGACAATAATTAGTAAGTAATGTTTCGTTCAGTCTCGTCTAAGTCACTTCCATTGGCTGATGAAGGAATTCCAATGGGATTGACTGAAACACTAGTTTTATACCGTTTCTGTTCATTTTAAATGTGGGTGGGCTCTAAGATAGAATGTCAGACTAGTAACTGAATTATTTGGGAATATAAACATTAATTCGGGTAACAAATCATTTATCCAATTGTAGAAAGAACGGGTGGTGTTCAAAACGTGGGGGTATTGGTGGAGGTGCCGGGTCGCTAAAGCAGACGACGACTATACCGGCCAAGGCAAGAACAACAGACTGTCAGCTTTGTACGCAAACTTCTGCCCTTTGGTGTGACATGACGTGGCTGTTGGAAGCCATACAATGCAATCACTGTAGGCCTATTTATGGGCCAATCACCTTTACAGTTTGATATTAATATTTGCCGGGAGAATACAAGACATACGGCATAGCTGCACTCGAATCGCAAGCTATTAATATTGGTGGATATTTTTGTAGTTTTCCAGGTGCAGTGTAGTTCACTAACGGGGGAGGGTTGTCACACTAGTAAAACCGTGCACAATTAAGGTGTTTTTAGTAATATCTTGAAAACGTTACTAACCAACTTCTTTTTCTTCTCTCTTATGCCCACAATTGACATCTCATCTATTAGTTTCGAAAAAAATTAAAATTCGTTAATCTAATTTTTAGTTCTTAAGAAACTGAATGTTAACTAGTAATCACCTTTCCAATATTATGTAGCGTTCTCAAGATTAACTAAACACCTTTGATTTTGCGTGGTTTCAATAATTCAGAATTGAGAGACCCTTAGGCCAGTGTTGCAAAACTTGTGCGCGCTCAAAGACAAAACATACTCGTACCCTTCTCGGCAGTGACAGAGATCGCCAGCACGTTAAAGTTGAGTCCCGTCTGTAGCGGTCGCTCGCATATCCCCCCCACCATGGGTGCTTCCTTGCTGACCGTCTCGCCCATGGCGGTGTAGCTGAGTCCCAGGGCGCGCGCCTTGAAGCGTCGCGACGTGAACGCCGCCCCGACGCACACGCGCTCCAGGACGCCGTACGTCGACACGTACTGCAGGTAGATGCGCCCGTCTATAGGCACCGTCTCGTCGCCCAGGTTGTGTACGTGGTTCTGTGGGAGGTCGGCGTCGGTGAGCACCACGAGGTGTTTGACGGAGACGCCGACGTTGTCCGCAAGACCGTCGCCGTCGAAGTCCGCGTTGCGGAACACGAGATTGGCGACGTCTGCGGCGCGCAACAAGAAGGCCACCGCCTGGGAGATGTTCCCGTTGGCCACGTCTCGTAGCAGCAGGTGGTCGCCCAGTAGAAGCATCTCACACACGCGCCTACAAGCAACCCGCGCACGCGCTCTTTACACGGACAAGTATCTCGTAGCAGCAGGTGGTCGCCCAGTAGGAGCATCTCACACACGCGCCTACAAGCAACCCGCGCACGCGCTCTTTACACGGACAAGTATCTCGTAGCAGCAGGTGGTCGCCCAGTAGGAGCATCTCACACACGCGCCTACAAGCAACCCGCGCACGCGCTTTTTACACGGACAAGTATCTCGTAGCAGCAGGTGGTCGCCCAGTAGGAGCATCTCACACACGCGCCTACAAGCAACCCGCGCACGCGCTCTTTACACGGACAAGTATCTCGTAGCAGCAGGTGGTCGCCCAGTAGGAGCATCTCACACACGCGCCTACAAGCAACCCGCGCACGCGCTCTTTACACGGACAAGTATCTCGTAGCAGCAGGTGGTCGCCCAGTAGGAGCATCTCACACACGCGCCTACAAGCAACCCGCGCACGCGCTCTTTACACGGACAAGTATCTCGTAGCAGCAGGTGGTCGCCCAGTAGGAGCATCTCACACACGCGCCTACAAGCAACCCGCGCACGCGCTCTTTACACGGACAAGTATCTCGTAGCAGCAGGTGGTCGCCCAGTAGGAGCATCTCACACACGCGCCTACAAGCAACCCGCGCACGCGCTTTTTACACGGACAAGTATCTCGTAGCAGCAGGTGGTCGCCCAGTAGGAGCATCTCACACACGCGCCTACAAGCAACCCGCGCACGCGCTTTTTACACGGACAAGTATCTCGTAGCAGCAGGTGGTCGCCCAGTAGGAGCATCTCACACACGCGCCTACAAGCAACCCGCGCACGCGCTCTTTACACGGACAAGTATCTCGTAGCAGCAGGTGGTCGCCCAGTAGGAGCATCTCACACACGCGCCTACAAGCAACCCGCGCACGCGCTCTTTACACGGACAAGTATCTCGTAGCAGCAGGTGGTCGCCCAGTAGGAGCATCTCACACACGCGCCTACAAGCAACCCGCGCACGCGCTCTTTACACGGACAAGTATCTCGTAGCAGCAGGTGGTCGCCCAGTAGGAGCATCTCACACACGCGCCTACAAGCAACCCGCGCACGCGCTCTTTACACGGACAAGTATCTCGTAGCAGCAGGTGGTCGCCCAGTAGGAGCATCTCACACACGCGCCTACAAGCAACCCGCGCACGCGCTCTTTACACGGACAAGTATCTTCTTAAAGGCGTTGTTTCATCTTGGTCGTATACCACAATCATAGCAATAATTAGTCAATATCGTGCTGATAGATCTTTGATTTGGCTTTATCAGACATTTTAAAATATCGCTGCACGGAAACCAGTCCGCCTACAATGACGTCATTGTACGCCAACTACTCGACTCAACCCGTGCGGACAGATGAGAAATGTATAGCCAGGCATCAGTACCGTACCGAACGCCGTGCGAGTAACATGTATTAGAGAATCGCTCCTCATAGTACATAGTACAGCGTGTGTATCGTGCAAAGCTTACACAGAGTGCGTAATTGTGTGATAGTTCAACTTGCTTACCTAGTGAATAGTGATCTATCTAAAAGTCAAATGATTAGGAATTGGCTAGGCTGGCTGTTCAAACCATGATGTCCATCAAAGGATTAAGTACACGTCAATTTAATGGGGCTTCGTCCAGAGCAGCAGGTACCACAGGCGAGGTAGGAAGTTCCAAAAAGAAGCGTAAAAATAACGAAGAAGGCATGGAGCTCGACTCTCAAGCCAACATACCCACATCAAACCGCTTCGACTCACTTTCTGAGTCCGACGGAGACGATGAAGACTTGAAAAGCGATAAAGAAAACACCACACGTGATTCAGATACACAAGGTAACAAAGAAAAAATTCCCCCTATCGTCCTCTACCATTTTGTAGACGAACATACAAAATCGTTTAATACTCTCAGGGCACAACTCAAAGAAGATTTTCAACTCAATTACAAAGGTGATAGAGTAATTATCAAAGCCAAAAATAGAAAAGACTACGATATAATAATATCTACCCTCAACGCTAATAAATTGGAATTCCACACGTATACTCCAGCGCCAGACCGTGAACTTCGATTAGTCATGAAAAACATGCCTCCAAATCTCTCAACAGACGAAATTCTTTCCGACCTCAAAAGACTGTCCCTAAAACCATTAAAAGTAACCCAAATGATCAAGAAAACAAATGACAGCGCAAACGCAGTTCAACACCACAAGTACCCAATGTATATAGTAACCTTCGAGAAAGGAACGCTCGCGAGTGACGTCTTTAAGAACACGAAAGTTTGCTACTGCATCATCAAATGGGAAAAATTTAAAAATTTCTCGGGAGTCACACAGTGTTATAACTGTCAATCCTTCGGACATATTGCAAAAAATGGTAACAAACTATCCAAGTGTGTTAAATGTGCCGGGTCGCACCAAACTAAAGACTGTAAAAAACCTATAGATACAACTCCTATATGCAGTAACTGCAATGGCCCCCATCCCGCTAGTTATCGACAGTGTGAAAGCTATGCTAAACAACTTAGCATTAAACTAAACCGAATCAACCACCAGCAGCGACGCGAAAACCAGGGGCCCCCCGCCCGCTCTACTCAAGAATACCCCCCACTGCCAGCAACTTCGAGAGCATCTCCACCTCGCCAGGACGCAGCAACGACCCCAGCGACCACCACAGCCCAAAACCAATCTACCACAGGTGACATTTTTTATATAGTCAGTGAAGTGAAAAACCTTGTTTGCAACGTTAATTTTCAGAATATCAAATCTGTAATCGTAAACACGATAAATAAGATTAAACAATCTACTGACAATATTACAAAAGTAACAGCCTTGCTAGAAGGACTTATTGAACTATTCATTAGCAATGGCAGCTAGACCAATTAACATACTATTTTGGAATTGTAACTCCATTATCTCCAAAGACAAAATCAGTGAACTCGAACTTCTAGCCAGAACAAAACAACTAGATATAATAGGACTCAGCGAAACTAAGCTTACTCCCCGCCATTCTCTCAAAATAGCGGGATTTACAGTTTACAGAAGTGACCGTGATCGAGCTGGAGGTGGCGTTGCTATAGCTGTCAACAATAATATTCACCATTCCATGTTTATACTTCCAGCGCTACGTAAACTTGAGGCAGTCGCTGTTGTTATCTACTGCCGCACTCATCAGGTAACCTGTGTGTCAGCATACAACCCGCCCCAAGGCCAACTGGACTTACGGGACATTAGTTGTCTACTTAGGACCAATAACAAAGTCATGATAATGGGTGACCTAAATGCTTAGCACATCAGCTGGAACTGCTCTGTTAACAACAGAAGTGGAATTACTCTCCTGCAACACGCATTTGAAAACAACTACATCATAGCGGCCCCGTCTGAACCAACGCATTACCCCTCTCAACACAATTTTAAACCAAGCGTTCTAGACATTGCTCTACTTAAGAACCTGCCGCATGTGTCAGAGCTCGAGTCACTGCCCGACCTTCCTTCAGATCACAATCCAGTTTTATTTTGCCTCGACCAACACATGACTCCTGTCACACCTAAACTGATAAGAAACTATAAGCAAACCAATTGGAGGACATTTCGGGAAGAACTCGATAAACTCATACCAATCAACCCCAACTTTACAAACACTGCAGACATAGACAACTTTGCTGAACACCTAGTCAACTCTATCAACAAAGCATCTGACGCAGCTGTCCCCCTAACCCCTGTAACAACAACAAGACAAGAACTACCGCTAATCATCAAAACTCAGATCAAGACACGCAATCGACTACGCCACGAATGGCAGAAGAAGAGAGATCCTGCTACACTGCGTTGTCTACGAACTCTTTCGCACAACATTAAACAAAAAATCAAAACATGGAGAAATACCCAATGGAACAAATTTTTACTAACCCTACGACCTACAGATAATTGCTCCTTATGGAAAACGGCTAGATATTTTAAAAGAAAACACTCAGCAATACCACCATTAGAAACACCAACCGGCCACGCTTATACAGACGAAGACAAAGCAAATACTTTAGCAGACAACTTCGAGCGCATACATACGCAAAATGACGCATTAAGTACTCGGCATCACGAGCG
Organism: Isoperla grammatica; assembly: GCA_945910005.1. Taxonomy (NCBI): domain Eukaryota; kingdom Metazoa; phylum Arthropoda; class Insecta; order Plecoptera; family Perlodidae; genus Isoperla; species Isoperla grammatica. The sequence goes on from OX246738.1 coordinate 56,389,971, forward strand.
CCATGTCAATACAATAATACGATCATTCTCTCAAGAATCACTGTACCCACGCGAAGATTGCCAACTAGCCACACCGAAAGAAATAGCACGGATTATCAGACAGAAAGACAATAAAAAATCACCTGGCGCAGACGCAATACCTAACATCGTACTTAAAAACATTTCAAAAAAGTGCCTAATAGCTTTCACCATATTTATCAATCACATCCTAATGACATCACACTTCCCTAAAATCTGGAAAACAGCCAAGGTGTTGGCATTTCCCAAACCAGGCAAAGTCCAATCGGTTGCTACCAGCTATAGACCAATAAGTCTTCTCTCCAGCCTCAGCAAAATTGTTGAAAAAATTATTCTTGTCCGATTAAACAACCACATAACTGACAACAAGATACTAATTCCAGAACAATTCGGTTTTCGTAAACACCACTCCACTACGGCGCAACTCACACGTCTCACCGAGCATATTGCGACTAAGTTTAACGCCAATCAACATACCGGTATGCTTCTTCTTGATATTGAAAAAGCTTTCGACTCAGTATGGCACAATGGCCTCTTATCTAAAATGATTGGATACAATTTCCCTAAATATCTGATTCGTCTAACCAAATCATATTTGACTGATAGAACCTTTTTCGTATCTATTAAAAATAAACAATCAACTAAACGTCCCATTGCAGCGGGGGTGCCTCAAGGTTCCCTACTCGGCCCAACCCTTTTCTCGCTGTACATAAACGACATCCCACGCATACTACATGTATTCATTAGCATATTCGCCGATGACACCGCGATCTACACCTCTTCATATCGCCCAGGCACGATACAACGACGACTTCAACTGGCAATCAACAAACTCAGAAGATACTTCCATAAATGGAAAATCAAAGTTAACGACATGAAAACTTCAGCAATATTCTTCACCAAACGTCGACCGCCTGTCAAACCGGAAGTGACCATTGATGACACACCGGTTCCATGGTCAATGCTGGTAAAATATCTTGGCGTGTACCTCGACTCACGACTCACATTCACTCAGCACATCAATCGCAAAATACATCAAGCCTACGCCTCAATGTCACTACTCTACCCGCTCCTCAACAAAAACAGCAAGCTACACATAAAAAATAAACGCCTTCTTTACACAATGATTATCCGGCCAATACTAACCTACGCAGCGCCAGTGTGGAGTTCTACGTCCAAAACTAACTTCAAAAAAATGCAAGTCGTGCAAAACAAGTGCCTCCGTATGATTGGGAACATACCCAAATTTACCCTTATACAAGTGATCCACAACTTTTTCAAACTCCCTACAATCTACGATTTTGCATTTAAACTGACGGACAAATTCTACCAATCATGTGATAAAAATTCCACCAGCAGTCTGATTCATAGTCTAGGACAATATAACCTTCTTTCACTACCGTTCAAGCGATACAAACATAGACTTCCTAAACATATACTACTTAAATAATCATCCATCGACCAAGTTCAACCACACAAATTACAAGATTCTTTATTTAATGTACAAGTGCCAAGTGCGTCACGTGTGTGGGGTTTTTTTATAATTTTTTCCCCTGACAATATCATAAGTTATATTTATAGACACTAAGTGTGCTAACCCTAAGTATACCTAAGTAGGAAGTTAAGAACTATTTTTTCTCAGATTTTTGTTCTAGGAATTCCTATTTAATAATCTTCATGTTTGATTACCTGTACCTATTATTTGTTAATAAAGTTATTATTATTATTAGTATAGCCAGGCTCGCGTTACGAAGCGCTAAGCTCAAATGTCCAAATCAGTTGATCACTTGCAGTTTGAGTGGTGCATGTTGGTTTCGAGAGGACCAATTCGTTGAAGTAAGACCTAACATGCATGATTGAGATGATGAACGAGCTGTATACATATACAAACTTCATAACAATATTTCTATATTTATACAAACAGGCTCTACGTTAAGTTTCCAACCTAGATAGTATTACACTCTTCACTTCATAGATGTAGCACGTTGCATTTCCACACTGTCCAGCTGTAACTATACTGGATGAGGGAAGCTTCTGCATTGTTCTATTTCGTTACGTGGGGACCGAAAGCGACTACAAAGCTCAGCTGGCATTTACATAAATTCACGTTCTGTGAAGAACACACTGAAATTTCTGCCGAACGTACCAGGAATTGTTTTTATTTTTTACCTCTTACCCAACATTCGAAAACCTGATCATCTTTGACATTATCTATAGTTAGATGTCATTGAGTAGAAGAACGGACTTTGGACATTGAAAGCGAAGAAGACAATGGTGGGCAGTTGATCCAACCCCAACACGACTCTACATTAAAATATGCCATGTAGAAACGATCAGTTTCGGCTTAAGACGTAACTAAGCTCATTTACAATTTAATTATTGAAAAGTCTTCAACCAAACACCTTTGCAAATATTTTTGTTCCAAATAATGGTTTGTTGTTTCGGTTTCACAAAAGTTACAACACTATTGTTATACGACGGAAGTTCTTAACCGTGAAAATGGTTCAGAGGTTTCGTACAAGTTTTGGAACTAATTTTGCAAGTAAATTGGGGTCGACGCACCCATTTTATTATTCACTAGAAGTGTTTCTTGCAAGTACGTTTAGTCGTTTGGATGGTATTTTCGGTATAAATTACGCACATTTTTTTGTTGAAAATTAAGACTTTGTGCACAGGATTAAGATCGCTATTTCTTGGAGATGTAATATACATTATGCGAAAAGCGGCTGTGGGGCCTCCAAAAATTTTCGCAATACCGACGAAACGTATAACACGCCAACATTATTCGTATCGGCATGTAGGACATGGTTTATTTGTATTATTAAAATATGCACGGCGTTTTGACTAACAGCCGTCATAGGTTATCAGTTTATATGCCGATTTTTACAGTAGAAATATTCACAGTTTTACCTGTTTTGATGACGCCGGACAACAGATTATAGATTTTACATTTAATAGTTGATGACATATTTTGTTTAACGAAACACATCTATTGAATCTTTTTTTAGAGTGACCGCCATTTTGTATTTTGCCAAATGTGTTTTCAAGAGGGGGGATTGTTAATTTTTTGTAATTGAATTATATCAACAACACAAAACTTTAAGAATACATAAATTTATGTATTTCAAATTAACATGCTACAAACTAAACTTAGGCCTAATATATATTTTTTAAATCTTTTATTATGATTATGATCTAAGGGTTTTACAAATTGATGAATATTAGTACATTAGTTAAAGTACACACACTTAGTTAAATTAACGTCTAAAATATTGTGTTTCTGTACCTATAGGCCTACGGAAGCAAATTTGTCTTATGATGGAACGTAAAAAACGTAACGTTATCTTTTCAGTTACTGATTACACATTTTATCATTCACTTCGTGATATCTATTTCCATGCCTTCAATTTGTACATTGCAATAGGCCTAAGGGTGTGTGAATTAATGAGAATCAGAATCCGGGTGGAAACCAGGTAGGCTACAATTTGATTCTCACCCGGATTCTACAGATAGCCTAGGCCTAATGCTGTTCTTTTTTGATCACTTTATATTATATTATTATAACGATTTTGATAATTAACAACCTAAATTCCCGTTTCTCTTACCCATACTTACAGTTATTTCTGAATGTAGACCTAGGCCTACGTGTGTATTTTAGTTATGTAGTTTTGTATATTTCATTTTGTATCTATAGTGTTTGTACCAATTTATACTCTGTACAAATCACACGGTGAATTAAAATAAATAAATTAAGTTATATTTGTAGATGCTGGAGATAACCAAGACGTATACGTGGAAAAAAGAACGAATGGTGGAGGTGCCGGGTCAAGATAGGCCTAACTTGTTATCAAACCTTATTCAACTTCGCGAGATAGCGCCACGGTTAAAAATCGCCACTACACTTCCACCGAGGTCTCGACTCTCGCTCTGTTTTGTGTGAAACTTGAGGATGCTCGTAAAACTGTCAAGATATACTATTTCCGCCATACATCTTTAATTGGAATAAAATTCATTAGGCTTAAAAGCTTTTAAAAAAATCGAATCAATTTTTGACCACATATGTCACGAAACTCTGCACATGGATCATTTCGATCATTACTGCGTAGTTTGATATTTTTAATCATTTTCGACAAAATGTGTAGGCCTATTAATTTTGTATTTCTAACTCTGCCACAAGTCGGCGCCATATGTGCAAGGAAAGGTCTGAATGGCACAGAGTCCAGGGTCGTTGTAAATGTATCCGATAAGTGACTCCAACATCCACATTAGATAGCCTATGGATTTTAAAGACTCGTGTACTATAGTGGTAATGCATAATGCATGTAGTAATTGTAGTGCATAGTAGGAGTATCTAATTGTCCACTTTTAAGAAAACGAAGGTTTGGAAACAAACAAATAACATTGAATATATACAAGGCCCATTAAGGTCTACTGATTATTTGCCTAGTGATAAATCGCTATGGCTAACGTCTTCAACCTGAAGATATTCTTGACTGAATCACTTATATCAACTATTAAGTTCTAGGCTATCCCTGGATTGTAATTGATCATGATGCACTTACCCCCTTACAATTTCTGGACTGCCAAACTTGTGGAAAGTGAATGGTTTGACTGGCAAATGTACAGGTCGTGTCAGATTCTCGTGACTGCCAGCAGATGGCATGGTAGTGTCAACGGTGCCAAGCCTGATTCTATCCACGCTGGCAGCAAATGCAGACTGGAACGCTGCGTCCTTAGCTTCATATAAGATGGCCTGGTTTAACGCAAAATCGTCTTTATGTAGTTTGTTCAGTTTCTTCAAAATTGATGGAAACTTCCTCACAGGCTCCAGATAGTAAGTGCTGGATTGGACAATTACACGTCCAAAGAATCTGAAGTCCTCGATGTAACCTTCTACTGAACCAGCGTCAGTGTTGACAATATCATAGCCGCGAGCTACGGTGATGTTCAAGTCTTCCAGACGATATGTTTGGGTGTCAGTTGACCCATGAACAATTATCTTGGTGTCCCTTTTTGCAACGTCATTCTCTACCAGTCTTTCTTCAAATATACAAAATGTATGTTTTGTAGCATTGATCACAATTGATAGATGATGACATTCCGTGCCGGTTACAAGCGAGTGCCTCTTTGACCGTATTGTGCGGTTCTTACCCTTCAATGTTGGGATATAAGTAGAGATAAGGGTGTAGCGCTGCAAGTATGGATGCTTCATTGCAGGGTCGTTCTCAAGATTGACGAATTTGTCCACTTGTGGACCTGGGTCTAGCAAAGAAGTCTGTGCGACTAACAATGTTAAGATAGATACTAAAGTTACGAGAAAATTTAGCTCCATTTTAGCATCAGGAAACGAAATATCTTAACTAGATTTCAGCACCCAACGCTTCCAAACTAAAGATTTCAATTGTCTTGATAAACAATCCACTGCTTTATAAATGTACATATAGAAAGTACTTCCAGATATTCTTTATCGACTCTGGAAAATCTACTTGACCTCCATCTAGGAGGCTCGAAAAAAAGAGTCCATGTTATTTAAATGGGATGCAAATGAAGTGATATGTCATACATCATAACAAAATAGGTAAAAAGGCAAAGCAATAATCTCTCAAGACTTAAATTGAGTTGAGAATGTTCCGAAAATTCCAATACAACCTCAATCATCTGAAATACAAACACCGGTAACATACTTTCTACACTTGAAATGGCCATGGTTTGTTTTATAGCGTTACAAAGTTTGTCGAGAAGTGTATAGGGTCCTCGCTTTAATTCACAGAGTTGTGTATAGGGTCCTCGCTTTAATTCACAGAGTTGTGTATAGGGTCCTTGCTTTCATTCACAGAGTTGTGTATAGGGTCCTCGCATTCATTCACAGAGGTGTGTATATGGTTCTCGCTTTCATTCACAGAGTTGTGTATAGGGTCCTCGCTTTCATTCACAGAGTTGTGTATAGGGTCCTCGCTTTTATTCACAGAGTTGTGTACAGGGTCCTCGCTTTCATTCACAGAGTTGTGTATAGGGTCATCGCTTTCATTCACAGAGGTGTGTATAGGGTTCTCGCTTTCATTCACAGAGTGGTGTATAGGGTCCTCGCTTTCATTCACAGAGTTGTGTATAGGGTCATCGCTTTCATTCACAGAGGTGTGTATAGGGTTCTCGCTTTCATTCACATAGTTGTGTATAGGGTCCTCGCTTTCATTCACAGAGTTGTGTATAGGGTCCTCGCTTTTATTCACAGAGTTGTGTACAGGGTCCTCGCTTTCATTCACAGAGTTGTGTATAGGGTCATCGCTTTCATTCACAGAGGTGTGTATAGGGTTCTCGCTTTCATTCACAGAGTTGTGTATATGGTCCTCGCTTTCATTCACAGAGGTGTGTATAGGGTTCTCGCTTTCACTCACAGAGTTGTGTATAGGGTCCTCGCTTTCATTCACAGAGTTGTGTATAGGGTCATCGCTTTCATTCACAGAGTTGTGTATAGGGTCCTCGCTTTCATTCACAGAGTTGTGTATAGGGTCCTCGCTTTCATTCACAGAGTTGTGTAAAGGGTCCTCGCTTTCATTCACAGAGTTGTGTATAGGGTCCTCGCTTTCATTCACAGAGTTGTGTATAGGGTCATCGCTTTCATTCACATAGTTGTCTATAGGGTCCTCGCTTTCATTCACAGAGTTTTGTATAGGGTCCTCGCTTTTATTCACAGAGTTGTGTATAGGGTCATAGCTTTCATTCACAGAGTTGTGTATAGGGTCCTCGCTTTCATTCACAGAGTTGTGTATAGGGTCATCGCTTTCATTCACAGAGTTGTGTATAGGGTCCTCGCTTTCATTCACAGAGTTGTGTATAGGGTCCTCGCTTTTATTCACAGAGTTGTGTACAGGGTCCTCGCTTTCATTCACAGAGTTGTGTATAGGGTCATCGCTTTCATTCACAGAGGTGTGTATAGGGTTCTCGCTTTCATTCACAGAGTGGTGTATAGGGTCCTCGCTTTCATTCACAGAGTTGTGTATAGGGTCATCGCTTTCATTCACAGAGGTGTGTATAGGGTTCTCGCTTTCATTCACATAGTTGTGTATAGGGTCCTCGCTTTCATTCACAGAGTTGTGTATAGGGTCCTCGCTTTTATTCACAGAGTTGTGTACAGGGTCCTCGCTTTCATTCACAGAGTTGTGTATAGGGTCATCGCTTTCATTCACAGAGGTGTGTATAGGGTTCTCGCTTTCATTCACAGAGTTGTGTATAGGGTCCTCGCTTTCATTCACAGAGGTGTGTATAGGGTTCTCGCTTTCACTCACAGAGTTGTGTATAGGGTCCTCGCTTTCATTCACAGAGTTGTGTATAGGGTCATCGCTTTCATTCACAGAGTTGTGTATAGGGTCCTCGCTTTCATTCACAGAGTTGTGTATAGGGTCCTCGCTTTCATTCACAGAGTTGTGTAAAGGGTCCTCGCTTTCATTCACAGAGTTGTGTATAGGGTCCTCGCTTTCATTCACAGAGTTGTGTATAGGGTCATCGCTTTCATTCACATAGTTGTCTATAGGGTCCTCGCTTTCATTCACAGAGATTTGTATAGGGTCCTCGCTTTTATTCACAGAGTTGTGTATAGGGTCATAGCTTTCATTCACAGAGTTGTGTATAGGGTCCTCGCTTTCATTCACAGAGTTGTGTATAGGGTCATCGCTTTCATTCACAGAGGTGTGTATAGGGTTCTCGCTTTCATTCACAGAGTGGTGTATAGGGTCCTCGCTTTCATTCACAGAGTTGTGTATAGGGTCATCGCTTTCATTCACAGAGGTGTGTATAGGGTTCTCGCTTTCATTCACATAGTTGTGTTTAGGGTCCTCGCTTTCATTCACAGAGTTGTGTATAGGGTCCTCGCTTTTATTCACAGAGTTGTGTACAGGGTCATCGCTTACATTCACAGAGTTGTGTATAGGGTCATCGCTTTCATTCACAGAGGTGTGTATAGGGTTCTCGCTTTCATTCACAGAGTTGTGTATAGGGTCCTCGCTTTCATTCACAGAGGTGTGTATAGGGTTCTCGCTTTCATTCACAGAGTTGTGTATAGGGTCCTCGCTTTCATTCACAGAGTTGTGTAAAGGGTCCTCGCTTTCATTCACAGAGTTGTGTATAGGGTCCTCGCTTTCATTCACAGAGTTGTGTATAGGGTCATCGCTTTCATTCACATAGTTGTGTATAGGGTCCTCGCTTTCATTCACAGAGTTTTGTATAGGGTCCTCGCTTTCATTCACAGAGTTGTGTATAGGGTCATAGCTTTCATTCACAGAGTTGTGTATAGGGTCCTCGCTTTCATTCACAGAGTTGTGTATAGGGTCATCGCTTTCATTCACAGAGGTGTGTATAGGGTTCTCGCTTTCATTCACAGAGTGGTGTATAGGGTCCTCGCTTTCATTCACAGAGTTGTGTATAGGGTCATCGCTTTCATTCACAGAGGTGTGTATAGGGTTCTCGCTTTCATTCACAGAGGTGTGTATAGGGTTCTCGCTTTCATTCACATAGTTGTGTATAGGGTCCTCGCTTTCATTCACAGAGTTGTGTATAGGGTCCTCGCTTTTATTCACAGAGTTGTGTACAGGGTCATCGCTTTCATTCACAGAGGTGTGTATAGGGTTCTCGCTTTCATTCACAGAGGTGTGTATAGGGTTCTCGCTTTCATTCACAGAGTTGTGTATAGGGTCCTCGCTTTCATTCACAGAGTTGTGTATAGGGTCCTCGCTTTCATTCACAGAGTTGTGTATAGGGTCCTCGCTTTCATTCACAGAGGTGTGTATAGGGTCCTCGCTTTCATTCACAGAGGTGTGTATAGGGTTCTCGCTTTCATTCACAGAGTTGTGTATAGGGTCCTCGCTTTCATTCACATAGTTGTGTAAAGGGTCCTCGCTTTCATTCACAGAGTTGTGTATAGGGTCCTCGCTTTCATTCACAGAGTTGTGTATAGGGTCATCGCTTTCATTCACATAGTTGTGTATAGGGTCCTCGCTTTCATTCACAGAGTTGTGTATAGGGTCATCGCTTTCATTCACAGAGTTGTGTATAGGGTCATCGCTTTCATTCACAGAGTTGTGTATAGGGTCCTCGCTTTCATTCACAGAGTTGTGTATAGGGTCATCGCTTACATTCACAGAGTTGTGTATAGGGTCATCGCTTTCATTCACATAGTTGTGTATAGGGTCATCGCATACATTCACAGAGTTGTGTATAGGGTCCTCGCTTTCATTCACATAGTTGTGTATAGGGTCCTCGCTTTCATTCACAGAGTTGTGTATAGGGTCATAGCTTTCATTCACAGAGTTGTGTATAGGGTCCTCGCTTTCATTCGCAGAGTTGTGTATAGGGTCCTCGCTTTCATTCACAGAGTTGTGTATAGGGTCATCGCTTTCATTCACAGAGTTGTGTATAGGGTCATAGCTTTCATTCACAGAGTTGTGTATAGGGTCATCGCTTTCATTCACAGAGTTGTGTATAGGGTCCTCGCTTTCATTCACAGAGTTGTGTATAGGGTCATCGCTTTCATTCACATAATTTTCCTAAATGTATTATACATTCCCTCCTGGCGTGTAAAGACAGGTCCTCTCTTTCGAGTATCCTGTCAAAATGTGAGTAAAGAGCGTATATTATGTAGCGGCCCTGGTGAATACACACTGAGCTTCCGAAGGCGATACACACATAAGATACACTAACTGAAAGCGATGACCCCAAGCGAATGAGGTAACATTTTTTGTCCAGCCAATCAGAAGCTAAGGAACGAACAGCGAATAAATAGTTGAGTACTGAGAAGATTATTATCGCATCAACGCTTTTGTATTTTTTATTAGAAAACATAAAATTATATAACACAACATAATAAAATACTATCTAGATATATGTACCCGCCACTTCAGTACAACATACAGTAGAATGTGAAGGAAAATCACCCAGGCCAGAAGCCCTGATAGGTTTTGCCACAAATTGTCCTCGTTCATGCCTATGTTGTCCATAAACTTGGTCGGTTTCTTGAAGAAGCAGAAGTCTTCGGAGCACTTAAGGTTTGGACGGTTTAAACCATAGATAGCTCCTGTTATGGCCTCGAAAGCCAGCTTGAAATAACTCACCGAACCAAGCCACCTGTAACAACAACGGATCTTTATTCGTGCAGTAGGTCTATACTCTGCATGATCAGTGGTCACAAACACTGATAGACTAGAGTTCTAATTTTTTAAATATTGAATCATGAAACGTGGTTGAATGATAGACAGACGATAATTGAAAACAAACGCTCTTTTTTCTTTTTTTTTGGGGGGGGGGGGGGAGGGATATACTCCTAATATCACTCATTTTATAAAAAATAAGTTCACACTCAGTTCTGATTATCGCCGATACCTTTTGTTACACGATCATTTTCTTTCTATCGTAACAGAGTTTTGATTTCTGTATAATATTGTAGGCTACACAGAACGAAGTGTGCACTATTTTTGTAATGTAAGAACGAGTGTTATTAAAACATGGCCCGCCGCCTGCCGCCCCCCTTCTCTCTCCCTCCCCAAAAGTCACTTGTTTTAAATAAGTGTTTTTTACTTTCGGACAACTTTCGTAAATATTTGAGAAATTATACCAAATCAATAGCCTACATACATTCAGTATAGTATAAATAAATTAAATACTCGTTATAAAATGTGTCCGTAAATCGTTACATGCAACTGTGATGTGTCACCTGAGAAATAGCGGAATGTCCGGCAGCCTGACGAAGAAGCCAGAGAAGAGCAGCATCGGTATGGAAGTGACCGGTATGAGAAACACCCCCAGCTCTCCATTGAACGCTCCCCCGCACACCATCCCCATGGTCTGCGCGACCATGCACAAGAGAACGCACGTGGCCAGCGTGTACAACAGCCGCGTGACGTCATACGGCTGTGACGTCATCAGGTAGGCGATCACGAGGAAGAGACTGGGACACGTCAGCTGGAGCGGCACGTTGGCAATGCACTTGGAGAAGAAGTACGCGGGCAGTGAGTACCAGTTGTTGTGGAGCTCTCGTAGTAGGACGTTGCGTTCTTGGGGGAATACCAGGGCGGTGGGCAAAGCGTTGATGTAGTAGAGAAACAATAAGAAGAAGAAGAGGGTGGCTGCGTTCGTGTAGACCTTGTGGGCTTCGTTACCGATGTCGTAGCAGACGACACCGACAAGTAGTCCGATGAGTATGTGACAGGACAGTCTGAGATGGGTCATGTACTGTGGAAACAAACAGAAGTATTCTGAGATAGTAATAGTAGGCCTATTATAATAGTATATACTATGTGGTTGGGGGTGCGTCATGCATGATGTACACTCACTGACATAGAGGACTAGACGCAGTGGGCACGACTACTAATGAGGACTAGACGCAGTGGGCATGACTAATGAGGACTATCCACTCTAATAGGTGGAAGACCACCTTTATGGATGCATGAAATAACTCTAGGAATCTATATTGGTTTAGTTGAAACAGCGTGCGTGAGAGATAAGGATGAGACAGTTACGTTGGGTCGAGTTTACATTACAAGTAATCGACGCGTCTCTACCTGAAAGCCATGAGATGTATTTGTTCAACTTACCAACTCTCTCGTGCTGACGAGTAAACTTCTGCCCAAGAGAACCTGAAATTGTCGCAGTTGGCTGATGGAGAATTGGGTCACGTTACTCTCACTTAAATATCTTATGGAGTGATCGTTGTTGTTTGCTGGTTTGCCGTGGGACACATTTTCTTTAAGTTTCGAGTCCATGGAAATAACTACTGAGTTGCCCGGTAACATCTTAGCTGAAAGCAGTTCCAAGTATTGGTATTAATTTCCATGCAGCAGATGAAAGCAATGTGGGGTGGGTTAAACTTGATGTTCATGAGTATGTTGATGATAAAGATGATGCCAATTCTTGTTGCTTTACGTCTTTATTGCTCCAATCATGGTTTTCGAGACGATGAGGGGTGACGATAAAGATGAAGATGGAGATGAAGACGAAGGGCAATATAATTGCCATGCAATGAGCAGGGGTTTATTATAAATGTATAATTGTTACAAAAAAGATGCCTGATGTGTGATTCGAACCCAAGTCAGTAGTTCGCCTATGGGATATGTCCCGCGGATGCCTTGGTGTTCGTATATGAATGAGTATGACGTATACTTATAGTGCAAAAAATAACGGTCATAGTAAAATAATGAAACATACTATACCTGGGCAACACAGGTTAAAAATAGAGAGAGAGAGTACATTATATTTTATTTATTATTTAGTTTCATTGATAACGAAATGGGGTTGGCAGAAAAGAGCACAGCTTCTTCAAACACAGTTTCTAAAACTAACTTAATTAAAGCTATAGGTATAATGTGTATATGCACTGATCTAACGAGTTATGGTAAATAATACAATCATTAGGTGATACTAAATATAAATATCCTAGATAATAATATCATTTTTAGTGGGGGCTAGATGGGGGCAGTTCAGTCGATAGTACCCTGTGGTTTGCCCATTTGTCTCAACTTGAAGCAAAATAGAATAGGTAGGAGGTACTATGTTCCGAACGAAAAGTTTGAATCAAAACTTGAACCCGATAAAACATCATCCAACGTTTTCATCAAATTTTCCATTTAGACGCCGGTCCCATTTATATTGAATTCACTATTGAATCCAACGTGTTTTGAACGGATACGCACCATTTGATCGTCAATAAGTGGTTGTACAATTCTTCTGCATAGCAGTACGAGATGCTGATGAGGGTGTGAATTGACGGCTTGGTAGTGTTGGAGGGGGGGGGGGGGGGGGGGGGGGATGCCCAAGTATAGTGCCTGCGTGGAAAGCCTCGGCCACTGGAGGCAAACATTTTCTTGAGGTATTATTGCCCCAGAGATGGCCTTAGAAACGATCTGAGGTATTATTTTGAAAGGGAAGATTAAAGACATATTTTATTTTCGTATTTTAACCTTTCACCAATTTTTTTGTAGTTTTTGCCGTAGAATTTTTAAAATTGGTCGACAATACGATGCCGACAGAGACAGAGAGTCCATTGGTTTGGTTTATTCACGTACAAACACTTCCTGGTTAGGAATATGTGTAAAAATTAACGCATTATTTATTATCGTTACGAGATAAAGTCACTTGATATGGTTTGACATGAGATGGGTATTCAGAGGTGGGGATACCTTTCAGTAAAACATGAGCCATGAATAATATTACCAAAGGGGGGAAATCCCCCCCCACCCCCCCCCCCCCCCTCCCGTCAATACACACGACGAAGACGACAACAACATGTATGAAGAATGATGTGACTTACTTTCTTCAGTCGGCGGTGATAGCTCATCCATGTCTGGATGGTGCGAACTGTATCTGTCCAGCAACTTGCTCAAGTCTTGGCCTCGTTCCTTGCAAGCCACTTCCAGTGCTGCAACGCAACAACAAAACGTGTCATGTAGTTCGTTATGATTCAATATTATATACACCAAATGCGTCTTCCATGTTTTTATATGAGCACCTTTACTGCTATAATGCAGGAAACATCAGGCAATTTCTGGCAACAGCTATGGATGGCCTGTAGCGGCTTCACTCAGATGTCAAAGTAAACTCAACAGTATAATAGTAATGCATCATTTCAATCTTGAATTTACTAATATTATGCTGTCGCAGTACTGATTCCAGCTCCATCTCCGAGTGCAGCCATTGTCAGTATTTAAAAAGGGTGAAGTGAAAAGCTGCAGTATCATCACACAAACCGTTTGGTCCAAACAATAGCTATGCCAACTTGAGTTCTACTTCCTGACTGACCAAACTGTTTCCAAAATGTTGTAATCAGAGCCATTGTAAAGCCCCTTCGCGTTAACTTTCAAAGTGGTGTCGTCATGGACACCATGACGGACGTCATGGACGTCATGGTCGTCATGACAACTACCAAGTTGCATCTCGTTCTCTTGCCTCCGGTATTGTAGTGATACTACCAGCTCGTCTGTTGGCAAGCGTTATGAGGGTGCATTCCAATCATCACGGTTGGTGCACTCCGTGCAGTGGACAATAACAAGCAGGTACTGGAAAAACCCGCGGTGAATTCCAAAGAAATACACCCTGTGGAGCGACCGTCTCTTCTGAGAATTGTAAGGCTCACCGTGCTTACGGCGTGGCATCACACATTCTCCATTAATCATTCTCTCACAGAGAAGGTACCACACATGCAAACCCATAAAAATCTCACCAAAATCCGCTCTGTTGTAGTCCTTAGGATAACTAAATCCAGCTTCCTCGAAGACTGGCACCATATCTTCTATCGTGCCAGAGTAGAGGATACGACCACCGGCTAAAAGCATGACGTCATCAAACAAGTGGCAGAGCTGCGAACTGGGCTGGTGGATTACGCAGGCGACTGCGCGTCCAGATCTGGCCAGACTGCGCAGGTGGTTGATGACTTGAGCAGAAGACACGCTGTCCAGACCGCTGGAACAGGCAACAGTTACCGCTCAGGAGGATAATACAGATAGACGAAGCTTGCTCGTGTGTCATACACTGTCATACAATACAACAACGAAATCTATTGCGCGTCCTGACCTGACTGGCCACGAATTCCTCGTCTATCATGATAGCATCTCTAAGGTTGTTTCAGGTCAAGCATAAACATTGGTGCACTTATGACATGGTGTAGACTTTAGACCGAGACAATAGCGCGCAAATACCGATCGCTGATTGCCTAGGAATACCCCGGATGTGACGAAAGCATATGTAAGGTAGTCTTGGGTTGCCTATACATATTGTTATATATTGTTTAGTTTCAAAATCTGACAAGAGGACTCAAAACTAACATAGATAGCGCTGCTAAGCAACCTCCTTTCAGCGCCATTGATGAATAATAACAATAAAACAACAATGAAAATTGACAGCTAAACCACTCCTAATAGAAATTTATTTTCTTTACACCAGAATGCTGTGGCAGTACAGTGTGCCAACCTGACATTCCATGACATTAGTTATTCATATTATTAGTATTTAAGGTTTATTGTTTGTTTTTCGGCAAGTTTGACAATTCACATTCTGGCAGTTTTGACAAATAGTTATGACACATGTTTTTCGAATGGACTATACGGACAGTGCACGTGTGTGATGATGCGTATGTCTTCAGATAAAAGTACCCTGTTGTGAAATAGGAAATATCAAGTGCACCAAGTGCGTAGCAAACTCGCGCGTGTGCGAACGTATTATGCAACTTTGGATAGCAACAACGCGACAAACCAATCAAAACAGTTACACCCCCACCCCACGTCAACCCGAAGATTTCAAAACATTCCAGAACGGACCAAGACGGCAAGACACAAAGTCAGTCGGCCAACAGTACCATCCGAGGAAAGACGTGTGTGTCCCGACCAGCGACAAGCCGTCTCCAGGACAAAGACAGGAGCCTAGTCCACGGGTCCGGTTCAACATGCCTCAAGTCTAGGCATTCATCTACAACAACAACTACAGAACTACAACTACATCTACAACTACAACTTCGAACTACAACAAACCGTAACGTATAATAAAAGATCATGATCTAAAACTTAAAACTTAAAACTTATAAAGATTTTACGAACAAAGAACCAAGAACTTATAAATAAAGATTTTACGAACTAAGAATTACGAACTATAAAGCGTGTGAAAGTGCATTTAACTATGATTAAACATTAACTACGATCAAAACATAACGAACTATACGATAAAAACTAAATAAACAAAGAACGATACAAAGAACTCAAGGGCCAAGGCCACCATTCAAAGTCAAAATGCCAATAAATAACTATCACTTAATATTTGTGTAATATTTGTGTATTTCATAATAAATTAGTGTTAACAGTGTAATATTATTGTTTCACTTGTTTCACTCCTAAAAATAGGTCTTTTCATTTGAGAGGTCTATTACAATGCATCTAGTCTATTTTGAGTGCTCTATACTCATGCATACTTGTGATATGCGTATGGGTGTATTACAGAAAGCTAAATAAATGAAATGAAATATAGATGACCATTGACCTTTAATGCTTACCAGTAACTTTTGGCTAATGTTTTCGTTTTATCAGTTTGTTGATTGGTTACGTTTTAAGATTTGGTTTCGCAAACCCAACTTAAGTTTAAACAGGCAATTTGAAAAAAATAGTTGCTGAATTAAAACAACATCATACAAAAGAAAGTTCATTTGTCAAGGACTGGTGTCATGTGATCTTTCTTTGTTGCAACTATTGTTTGAGTAGCATTGAATATTGAATAACAATTGTGAACGCAAGAAATCGTACTTTGAGCAGCGTAGGTTAACACAAAATTTCAACACGGCATTTAACAATAACGTATCAAATACAAAGAGTATGGGTTAATTTTTATGACTGCATAATAATATGTTAGAAAACTATTTGGGTAACAGTGAAAGTTGTTGTGTGGATGTTGTTATGTTGTTAATTACTTTGTTCTACACTTTATGAGCTGGGTCTATTCACTCTCACCACAGTAATGTTGGAAATAGTGATTTGTTACCACAAAGAAAGATTAATTGACGTCGATCATTGATTATCTATCAACCACAAAGCGTAGTACTTGAATTTTATGAATCTATATTTACTTTATTATGGTTTTATAACAGTATTCAGTAAAGCCCCAACTAAAATTATTGTCGACATCCCGCATCATCATTGGAATCGGGATGGCAATCGTACTTTTTCTCGTGCTAAATCATAACGACATTACGATTTTATTGTGAAGCGCCGTAAGAACCATGTAATGTAAGCTTTTTCACGATTTATGGATTGCGATTGCGATCCCGATACCGACAATGTGGGTAGTAGCATAAGGCCATATCACATTAGGTTCCGAACTGACAATTGCAATCGTGGATTCGAGCTTACGATTGGCGGCGCATGCGCAGTAGCTCAGTTCAGCCAGTCTACGGTTGCAATCTTTTTATAGACCGAGCTCTAAAATAAGATTGTGAATCGTAGATCGGAGTCACGTGAACCAATCAGGAAGGAGAACGGTTAAATACGTATTGAGCACTGTCACAACATAACCTCAAGCAACAACTACTTTAATGGAAACAAAGAGCCAATAACTTTATTATATATTTGTTTGTGATTAATGCTTTATTATTGAATTTATTTCCTAGTTGAACGATTTTAGGATTGTCAGCTGGTCAAGTGTGATTGGATAATTGTAGATTGCGATTGCCATTGGCGACTCCAGTCTACGATTCCAATGGTAGTGTGATATGGGCTATACACGCGCTGCTGTAGTTACCTGGTTGGTTCGTCAAAGAACATGATTGGAGGGTTAGTGATGAGCTCTAAGCCAATGGCAAGCCTCTTTTGTTCTCCTCCTGACATGTGTTGTACTTGTGTTTGTCTGCATCCTGTCAGGTTGAGAAGATCCAGTATGTCTGACACTGTACACCTAAAACACACAGCAAATAGTAGAGGTCATAATGGTGGAAATCTGGTGAACAGTTACACAAAATAAACGCCTTAATGTGAAAAAGTATGCACAAAAAAGCTATGTCGAACATTAGTTTATATTTTTTTAATCTATCTCCCATTACATAACAACTTCATAAGTATATAGCTTATTCCACCTCATTGCTCGTCCCCTACTTTTTCCTGCTTATATTTTCACTGGTACAGTCACCTTTTTGAGTATACTTGTGTGGAGTTATTTCTATTAGTACCTGTGGTTTTACTACGTACTCGACAGCTAGGTCATATTACATACTTCTGTTCTGTGGGTTTTACTTGTATGTTTTTTTAATTTTACGCACCAATGTCCAATATTACTCATTTGTGAATACTTATACACACAGAGGCCACACGGGAAATATAGAATGAACTTATTAGAAGTTACTAAGTAGAATCGACAGAATCATCTTTCAATCTCAAGCAAATGTGAACATACTTTGCTTGACATAATCTATCCCTAAAAAATAAATTGTTCGATTTCTACCCACTCGTTCTAAAAAGTTCTTCAATTTATTATGAGTTTCGTTGTAATTCGACCACTTTCTACTAATAGTTAAAATACTCGAACAATTAAAATTTAATTGATATGTAATTAAGAAACAATGTTCTATTTTAATATGTTTTCCTGTTGCACCATCACTAATAATTATTTTTGTGCGGATTATCAAAGTCGAGAGTCACAACGCTTTGAATACAATAGTAGTAAACTTACTTCCCGATCTTGTCCGTGTAGTTGGCAAGCTTGAGTTTGGCCGCAATGATTAGTGTCTCCTCGGCCGTCAGTACTGCCAACATAGACGCATCCTGGGAGATGTAGCAGGACTGGCGACGGAACTCGGTCAGGTTTCTCGTCTTCCCGTTCACCATAACCGACCCATGGACGCCCGTTGTTCTAAACATTATAAGTAATCCACCGGATAACACTTCTGAAACTATTTTGATTGAAAAAATGTTATTAATATGTTTGAAAATTTTTAAATCAACTTGACAAAATCCTATTAAATATGAACTAGGAAAACGCTCTGTTTGACGCGTTGATAAGCGAGCGCGTCCATATCAACGAACGTTCTGGCAAAAAGATCTCAAAGCTAATAAAAACAACAATTAACAACAATTCAAGAATGTGCATTTCCAAATTGTTTCTTATTTCCATAGCTATTATACTTCTCGATATTGTTGAATGCAGTGCAATTTGCAATACTAAGAATTTTCGTTGTTATTCTGTCTAGTGTTTTCGCGGCGACCGCCACCGTTACTAACAGTTATTGATTGTAACTTTGTAACTTTTCGAACGATTTTGCCTCAAAACTATACACATTAAATCCACATCGAGGCTTGTGGATGGTCCAAATTTCAAGTTGATCGGACTTTCCGTTCGACCGCTATCGACAGACATAAAAACAAAACAAAAAACAAACAAAATGAAGTGCCATAGAGTCTGGTACAAAAAAAAAAAACAAAAAAAAAAAAAACAGAACGAAGTGCCATAAGAGTCTCGTGGAGACGCTCGCTTCGCTCGCTTACTTATATAAAAGGTTATTTTTAATAGACAGGTTTGTGGCATCCGTGACTGCTATCAATTTTAAAGTAGTTTTAACTAGGAAAACGCTCTGTTTGACTCGTTGATAAGCGAGCGCGTCCATATCTACGAACGTTCTGGCGAAAAGATCTCAAAGCTAATACAAACAACAATTAACAACAATTCAAGAATGCACATTGCAAAAATTTTTCTAATTCCCATAGCTATTACTAGGAAAACGCTCTGTTTGACGCGTTGATAAGCGAGCGCGTCAATATCTACGAACTTTCTGGCGAACAGATTTCAATGCTAATACAAACAACAATTAACAACAACTCAAGAATGCGCATTGCAAAAATGTTTCTAATTTCCATAGCTATATTATACTTCCCGACATTGTTGGATGCAGTGCAATGTGCGTTGCTAAGAATTTTCGCTGTCATGTTTTCGCCGCGGTCCGCCACCGTTGCTAACTGTTATTGACAGCAATAGAAATGTAATTTCTGCCTCTTATACGTATCGGATCGCGTTTACATTAGTATATTCGTAACCGGACAAAAATTTACTATAAGATAGCCACCTCACATTTTGCCGTAACTGTGTTTCAGAAATATATTTTCGAGTAACTTTTGTGTAACTTTGCCAATATTTATCTTATCGCCATAAAATGAACATATTCGTGACCGGAAAAAAGTTTAAAAAAATATGGCTATCTCACATTTTTCCGCCATTTTGTTTCAGAAAAATATTTTGCAGTAACTATGGTGTAACTCTTTAACTTTTCAAACGATTTTGCCTCAAAACTATACACCTTCAATCCACATCGAGACTTGTGGATGGTCTAAATTTCAAGTTGATCGGACTTTCCGTTCGACCGCTATTGATGGACATAAAAAAAAAACAAAAAAAAAACAAACAAACAAACAGCACGAAGTGCCGTTAGAGTCTAGTAAGGTACAAAAAAAAAAAAAAAACAGAACGAAGTGCCATAACAGTCTCGTGGAAACGCTCGCTTCGCTCGCTTGAATATGTTAACTAAGTACATGTCACATAGTAAATTCTAGCGTAACATATGTTCATACACTAGGAAAACGCTCTGTTTGACTCGTTGATAAGCGAGCGCGTCAATATCTACGAACTTTCTGGCAAAAAGATTTCAATGCTAATACAAACAACAATTAACAACAATTCAAGAATGCGCATTGCAAAAATGTTTCTAATTTCCATAGCTATTATACTTCCCGACATTGTTGGATGCAGTGCAATGTGCGTTGCTAAAAATTTTCGCTGTCATGTTATCGCCGCGGTCCGCCACCGTTACTAACTGTTATTGACAGCAATAGAAATGTAATTTCTGCCTCTTATACGTATCGGATCGCGTTTACATTAGTATATTCGTAACCGGACAAAAATTTACTATAAGATAGCCACCTCACATTTTGCCGTAACTGTGTTTCAGAAATATATTTTCGAGTAACTTTTGTGTAACTTTGCCAATATTTATCGTATTGCCATAAAATGAACATATTCGTGACCGGAAAAAAGTTTAAAAAAATATGGCTATCTCACATTTTGCCGCCATTTTGTTTCAGAAAAAATATTTTGCAGTAACTATGGTGTAACTCTTTAACTTTTCAAACGATTTTGCCTAAAAACTATACACCTTCAATCCAC
Organism: Isoperla grammatica; assembly: GCA_945910005.1. Lineage (NCBI taxonomy): Eukaryota > Metazoa > Arthropoda > Insecta > Plecoptera > Perlodidae > Isoperla > Isoperla grammatica. The sequence goes on from OX246738.1 coordinate 56,410,653, forward strand.
ATCGAGGCTTGTGGATGGTCTAAATTTCAAGTTGATCGGACTTTCCGTTCGACCGCTATCGACGGACATAAAAACAAAAAAACAACAAACAAACAAACAGCACGAAGTGCCGTTAGAGACTAGTACGGTACAAAAAAAAAAAACAAAAAAAAAAACATATCGAAGTGCCATAAGAGTCTCGTGGAAACGCTCGCTTCGCTCGCTTAATAATTCCCGATATTGTTGAATGCAGTGCCTGTGCGTTGCTAAGGTTGGAATTCATAGTCGGCCCCTACACCTAAGGGCGCCCATTGTTGCCAAGGTAACAATTGTTTGCATGTTATTTCCCATAAACAAAACAAATCCATAGCAACAATGGGTGCCCCTAGGTGTAGGGGCCGACTATGAATTCCAACCTAAGTTTGGAATTCATAGTCGGCCCCTACACCTAGGGGCGCCCATTGTTACCAAGGTAACAATTGTTTGCATGTTATTTCCCATAAACAAAACAAATCCATAGCAACAATGGGTGCCCCTAGGTGTAGGGGCCGACTATGAATTCCAACCTAAGAATTGTCTTTGTCATGTTTTCGCCGCGGTCCGCCACCGTTACTAACAGTTATTAAGCGAGCGAAGCGAGCGTTTCCACGAGACTCTTATGGCACTTCGTTCTGTTTTTTTTTTTTTTTGTTTGTTTGTTTGTTTTGTTTTTTTTTTTGTTTTTATGTCTGTCGATAGCGGTCGAACGGAAAGTCCGATCAACTTGAAATTTGGACCATCCACAAGCCTCGATGTGGATTGAAGGTGTATAGTTTTGAGGCAAAATCGTTTGAAAAGTTACAAAGTTACACCATAGTTACTGCAAAATATTTTTTTGAAACAAAATGGCGGCAAAATGTGAGATAGCCATATTTTTTTAAACTTTTTTCCGGTCACGAATATGTTAATGTAATGGCGATCTGATAAGTATTGGCAAAGTTACACAAAAGTTACTCGAAAATATATTTCTGAAACACAGTAACAGCAAAATGTGAGGTGGCTATCTTATAGTAACTTTTCGTCTGGTTACGAATATACTAATGTTAACGCGATCCGATACGTATTAGAGGCAGAAATTACATTCCTATTGCTGTCAATAAGTGTTAGTAACGGTGGCGGACCGTGTTGAAAACATGACCACGAAAATTCTTAGCAACGCACATTGCACTGCATACAACAATGTCGGAAAGTATAATAGCCATGGTAATAAGAACAATTTTTGCAATGCGCATTCTTGAATTGTTGTTAATTGTTGTTCGTATTAGCATTGAAAACTTTTCGCCAGAAAGTTCGTAGATATTGACGCGCTCGCTTATCAACGCGTCAAACAGAGCGTTTTCCTAGTTTACAGCAATAGAAATGTAATTTCTGCCTCTAATACGTATCCGATCGCGTCTAAATTAGTATATTCGTGACTGGATGAAAATGTACTACAAGATAGCCACCTCACATTTCGCTGTTACTGTTTTTCAGAAAAATATTTTCGAGTAACTTTTGTGTAACTTTGCCAATATTGATCAGATGGCCATTAAATGAACATATTCGTGACCGGAAAAAGCTTTAAAAAAATATGTCTATCTCACATTTTGCCGCCATTTTGTTTCAGAATTTTTTTTTTGCAGTAACTATGGTGTAACTTTGTAACTTTTCAAACGATTTTGCCTCAAAACTATACACCTTCAATCCACATCGAGGCTTGTGGATGGTCCAAATTTCAAGTTGATCGGACTTTCCGTTCGACCGCTATCGACGGACATAAAAACAAAAAAAAACAAAAAAAAAACAAACAAACAAACAGAATGAACGAAGTGCCGTTAGAGTCTAGTACGGTACAAAAAAAACAAAAAAAAAAACAGAACGAAGTGCCATAAGAGTCTCGTGGAAACGCTCGCTTCGCTCGCTTAACTAGGAAAACGCTCTGTTTGACGCGTTGATAAGCGAGCGCGTCAATATCTACGAACTTTCTGGCGAAAAGATTTCAATGCTTATACAAACAACAATTAACAACAATTCAGGAATGCGCATTGCAACAATTTTTCTAATTTCCATAGCTATTAAACTTCCCGACATTGTTGGATGCAGTGCAATGTGCGTTGCTAAGAATTTTCACTGTCATGTTTTCGCCGCGGTCCGCCACCGTTACTAACACTTATTGACAGCAATATAAATGTAATTTCTGTCTCTAATACGTATCGGATCGCGTTTACATTAGTATATTCGTGACCTGTCCAAAATTTACTATAAGATAGCCACCTCACATTTTGCCGTTACTGCGTTTTAGAAAAATATTTTCGAGTAACTTTCGTGTAACTTTGCCAATACTTATCAGATCGCCATTACATTAACATATTCTTAACTGGAAAAATCTCTAGAAAAATCTGGCTATCTCACATTTTGCCGCCATTTTGTTTTAGAAAAATATTTTGCAGTAACTATGGTGTAACTTTGTTACTTTTCGAACGATTTTGCCTCACAACTATACACCTTCAATCCACATCGAGGCTTGTGGATGGTCCAAATTTCAAGTTGATCGGACTTTCCGTTCGACCGCTATCGACGGACATAAAAAAAAAAAAAAAAAAAAAACAAACAAACAAACAAACAAACAAACAAAAAAACAGAATGAAGTGCCATAAGAGTCAAGTGGAAACGCTCGCTTCGCTCGCTTAATTAATTGTGTGACACTATTTTAAAAATATAAATGACAACTCAAATGTCTGCACTTTTAAAACTACAACTAAATGTGTACAAGGATTCTTAATTAATGCCGTTTTACAATGGGCTGCACTAAGGGCGCACTGGTGCGTCTGTTCTATTGTTGTGTATTGGTGGAAGGCGCACTCATTTATTGCATTCTGGAGTAAGGGGGTTTGTTTGCATACTAACAATATTCTTTTTGCAATTATGCGGGGCTTCATCTTTATCTATACTATAGTAGCCTATTCTCAAAAAAGGGAAGTGATGCAATTTATTGTGTTTGGATAATATCTCCTATTGTATAATTTGATTCAAGCCTAATAATACATTTTGAATACTGTTTTTGAAATTATATCTAGTAAATTATATGGTGTGGATACAGGACACTCGAAATAGACTAGATGCAATCTTGTGGCAAGCAAATAAACTATACTATGAGGAGGAGATTACTCATCGTTGATCGTTGGATTCTATCAACCATCAACGGTGCCGATAAGGCGGTAGCTTAGCAGCGCTATCTCTTGTTAGTTCGAGGCTCTTATACAAATTTGTAATAAAAGTTTACCCCTACTTGAGGCTTGAGCCCCTACTGGAGATCGAAACTAATACATCGCAGAACTCTTATGTATATCTAGGGGAACTGGTACCGGGAACGCGTAACAAACCTCAATCATATTGATGACTTGTTTTATGTGATTGGTTATTGTGTGATTCTGACCTGTCTGGTCATCTTGGCTCGACCAGTCCGGGCAAAACGTTTATTGCAGTTGCTATAACTCCTTTACCGATAACGCTGGATTGATCTTAAACACCACAGTAACATAACAACCATAATGAGTATATGAGAGACCCTACACTCGAAAAAACGATCAGGAATCGAAACCTTGACCATCTACATTATTTTAAGCAGCTTAGAGAAAACTCTCACTCTTACCACAGAAGTGTAACACAAACCGGTTAATGTGAACATCTGGGTTGAAGATCCACTCACTTGAATCCAGCCAGCACGTTGAGTAGAGATGTCTTGCCGGCCCCAGATGGACCCAAGATGGCGGTGAGACGTCCACTCAGGATCTGTCCGTTGACGCCATGGAGAACCTCCTTCACCTTGCCTGGCAACAAACAAGATGGCGGGTCAGACCACGTGATCAGAGGGACCCAAGATGGCGGTGAGACGTCCACTCAGGATCTGTCCGTTGACGTCATGGAGAACCTCCTTCACCTTGCCTGGCAACAAACAAGATGGCGGGTCAGACCACGTGATCAGAGGGACCCAAGATGGCGGTGAGACGTCCACTCAGGATCTGTCCGTTGGCGCCATGGAGAACCTCCTTCACCTTGCCTGGCAACAAACAAGATGGCGGGTCAGACCACGTGATCAGAGGGACCCAAGATGGCGGTGAGACGTCCACTCAGGATCTGTCCGTTGGCGCCATGGAGAACCTCCTTCACCTTGCCTGGCAACAAACAAGATTGCGGGTCAGACCACGTGATCAGAGGGACCCAAGATGGCGGTGAGACGTCCACTCAGGATCTGTCCGTTGACGTCATGGAGAACCTCCTTCACCTTGCCTGGCAACAAACAAGATGGCGGGTCAGACTACGTGATCAGAGGGACCCAAGATGGCGGTGAGACGTCCACTCAGGATCTGTCCGTTGACGTCATGGAGAACCTCCTTCACCTTGCCTGGCAACAATCAAGATGGCGGGTCAGACCACGTGATCAGAGGGACCCAAGATGGCGGTGAGACGTCCACTCAGGATCTGTCCGTTGACGTCATGGAGAACCTCCTTCACCTTGCCTGGCAACAAACAAGATGGCGGGTCAGACCACGTGATCAGAGGGACCCAAGATGGCGGTGAGACGTCCACTCAGGATCTGTCCGTTGACGTCATGGAGAACCTCCTTCACCTTGCCTGGCAACAAACAAGATGGCGGGTCAGACCACGTGATCAGAGGGACCCAAGATGGCGGTGAGACGGCCACTCAGGATCTGTCCGTTGACGTCATGGAGAACCTCCTTCACCTTGCCTGGCAACAAACAAGATGGCGGGTCAGACCACGTGATCAGAGGGACCCAAGATGGCGGTGAGACGTCCACACAGGATCTGTCCGTTGACGCCATGGAGAACCTCCTTCACCTTGCCTGGCAACAAACAAGATGGCGGGTCAGACCACGTGATCAGAGGGACCCAAGATGGCGGTGAGACGTCCACTCAGGATCTGTCCGTTGACGTCACGGACCTTACCTGTTAACATGTCAGACCACGTGACATGATAGAGTTACGTTCATGAGATGACCTTTGATGTTTATGTGATAGAAGGTTCACGTGTTGCCAATTTCTCACGTTTACAGCTTCTCCGACCAGCAAGAAGGGTGGACGCATAGCTTCCAAAAACAAGTCACCTCCAATTATTTTGCACTCGAAATAAATAAACCGAAACATACCGAATAAAGTATAACGAACCTAAGTACCAATTTACAAATACCAAATACTTAGTTCATAATATAACCATCATTTTATGTAGGTATATTAACATTTATGAGCCAAAACCCGGGAGGAGGTTGAAGGCCAATATGGTTTGGAGCTGGCTGTACTACAAGGGATAGTAAGTACTTTTTGGAAGAAATGCACGATTGATATTAATAATTGTTTATTCTTGTCACCAGAAACCACATAAGTAAACAGAAAACTTAAATTCATTTTATTGTTGATATTTATGGTCTCTTAACAACAACTTTCTTTGGAGTTTCGTTTTACCGTTGTGTATCTTGATTCGGTAAACAGAATGTGGTACTCACCCCCGTGTCCCGGCGGAGAGTAGCTTAGGTCTCGGAACGTCAGATTCAGTCCCGGGTAGTCGCCCATCTTATCGGGCCCGCACTTCATGTCGGTTTTCCTCTAACCTTGACGTCAAATACTGAAAACAAAACCGAACATTATACATAACATTCAATGCAACCCGAAACCGCACAGTATTCATATAACATTCTGCAAACATACCCGAATGGTGAATAGGTTCTTGTTGCTTTACGTCTCTATTGTGGCAATTATGCTATTCCAGACGATGATGGGTAATAGATGAATTGATGTATAATTATTAAAATCGATGACTTATGCGGGATTCGAACCCAGGTCCCTGGGTGCGATACGTGTAACACTATATGCCAAAACCACAATGTCCACTTCACGAATGTTTAGTTACAGTTTGGAAACAACACGTCGTTCTTTGTCTTGTATGTATCAGAATCACGGTATTTTAGGACGGTTTACCGACATGTGCATGAGACACTGTCAGCTGGGTATGGCAGTTTGGCGTACTGACTGCTGGTTGGTTGTTGCGTCACTGAACAATGCTGACGTCATCTGTAATCGATAACAGAAGCCCCTTACGCCGTAACACCACCTGGCGAGAAACTCGTGAACTACATTTTGAATGTTTGAAAGGAAGTTTCGACAAATTAACGTGTTGTGGTATTTCATTATCTTGAGAGCGCTACACAATATTGAAGAAGCGATAAAGAACTAAAAAGCATGATTGTATGGCTTTGTAAAAACTAAAAATTCGATTAAAAAAGTTTCAAATATTTTTATCGTTACGGGGAAATAAAGTAATTATATGTGTTAATAATTCACATTACAAAATTAATAACAACCACACTGATTAAAATATTTCAAACTTTTTAATCTAGTTTTTCCTTCTTACAAAACCACGTAATGTTCATCACTTTTCTTGTGTAGCGTTCTCATGAGATTACAAAAACACGTTAATTTGGCGCGGTTTTTATAACGTTAGACAACCATTATACTATCGTTGGCTTATTTGGCGCGGTTTTTATAGTGTTAGACAACCATTATACTATCGTTGTCACGTAAACACGCATCTAGATAGAACAGGTCCAGATTAGCTCTGCCTGTCGTAAGAGGCAGCAAAGGGGGCGAAGTCAAACGACCTATAGTAGTTGAGTACAGTACCTAGTAAAACAATACGATTATCTTTGCCAACTGTCACCTCTTCTGCCATGACGAAGCATAAGAAGTTAATCATGTTAACAATTATCTAATTAAAATACATGTAATACTTTCAGAATGTGTTACTTCAGTTTCGTCCACAGCTTTCTGTGTATCGAAATGACCCCACTGGTGCTATCATTAGAGATAGTAAATATAACTATATGAACACTTCCTTTTTGTTCTTTAGAATAAGATGTTGTCGGTGTTTATTTGAGTGTTGTCTCGCAGCTTTCTCTTCAAACTATTTCGCGCTTATTATTACTAAGTGTAGCGACTCATGATGTGGTTTGGAGAAACGATTATTGGAATGGAAGGACCGTCTGCCATTGGATCCTTATACTTGATAGACGGAAGTCACATGTTTTCGAGAGCCCATTAAGAATACAAATAATAAAACAGCATAATAAACTAACACTTTTGACTTTCTCATAATTATATCTTTGTGAGCTCATCCAACATAGTGGCGAGTATTCACGTGACGTCACTAAGGACATGTTAAGAGAGTGACTGTCTTTATAACAAACTAATGTTGAAGAATACTAGAATAGAACTTGAAACAAACGCCAGCCGACACGTTTCAACAGTGAATTGTCTGCCACAACACAATATGGCCGTCAGGCGCATCATGTGAATCTGGTCACCATGCACAACAACAGTCAATGGTTGGTAACGTAAATACAAAATAGTTGGTTAGAGACACTAGAGATAGACAGGTGTACACTTCAAGTGTTAAGTAAATATTCGTACTTAACCTTGACTTTTACACGCGGCTTGATTTGCTTAAGTCGTCCGCTCCTGTCATCTTGATCAAGTTCTTTGGCAAATAATCACAAAGCAGTTTTTAAAGTGCGTCTCGTTCAGCTGGGGATGAGTGTTTGAGTTTCTAACGAAAATGTTGGTATGTATGAGCGGTAACGTCTTTAGTCATTGAATTAATGTATAATTTCAATTGATATCCGATGACATTAGTTCATTCTTCAATTTCAGGTTCACTGATTCAGATGTATTTTATTCGTATTATACATTACACTAGCAATTGAATGTACACAACACAAGGTTTGAATTATAAATAAATGCACGTCACGTCAGTATAAGGTACGACAGGTTATAAAAAATAGTGCATTTGTTGTAAGTATAAGTTATACAATAAAAAGACCAGAGAATTTTTAGAGATTTGTGACTGGACAATTACCAATGTTTGTGATAAACTTGGCTTATTGTGTAGACGTGTAGATACAGTCTCCTTCACTAGGTAGGCCATTATTGTTTCTTTGTAGTTTCTTAACATTTTAATTTTTAACACGTGCTAAGATTGTCAGAGAAACTTGAAGTTACTACGATAGCAACCCTAGACAATGCCAATCTCAGACTTTTTCAATAAACAAATCATGTTATTTGGTAAGGGTTAAACGAATCACCTTAAGGACCCCTTAAGCACCTTATGAAGCTATTGCATTACATTATATATAGATACATGACATAATACATTTTTAAACAAGAGTCATAATAGTGAATTACAATAATTTATACAACATGACTAGTACCAAAGATTACACACAAGAGTGTATAATCTTTGCTAGTGCTAAAGTTTTAAACACACACACATAACATAATAAATAACACGTCATTATCTTGTGAGAAGATACAAACTATAATTCTCGACTGGAAAAATAAGACCATCAGTTTGATGATACAGAAACAGCACTACTGATGGATCGTTGTCTTTCGTTTCTCATAACGATTACCTTAAAACTAGCAATTATTTCAACTTTCAACCGATACGAGCAACTTATGGACTAAATACATACCATGACGTATCATATGTTTACAGTCTTTCATGCGTGATGCAATTTGTGAAAGCGCAATTTAAAAGCGACTTTATTTCAATTGGACAGACAACTTATGATATAACCGTTTTAGTTGGTAATTTGTTCAATAAATGAGCTGTGAGATAAGCTTAATTCAATATTGTATACTTTTATTTATAGATATCCTATCACAAGATACCCAGCTGTATCTGTCTTGAAAACATGACACCACCTTTCACTGTGCTCAGATCTGTAAAAAGATATTCCAGACCTAAAGGTATACTTACTGGAGAATTATTGATAAAACATTTTTTTTAAAAATATTATAGGATCACATAAAACAAACCCCAGAAAACATAATTCAGGCACGAAGAACCGAAAATGAATAGAAAGAAGAAACCTTGTGTTGGAAACGAAATGGCCTTCTGCATATAAAGCACAATAACCCCCAAGACCAACAAGATCCTATACAACGAGATAGATACCTTCATAGAAGGTAATTTACAATAAATCTGAGAAACATGAAAAACATGAATATTCGACCTTATTACTCAATGTGGTCAACATTGAAAAAAATTGGAAAGTAAAAAAATCACCATACAACAAAAATCTGTCAACTTTAATTGGCCTAATTAGACAAGAAACACGTAAAAAGTTGTTTGTTTCATAATAAATAATACAGGATCTATTGACCATCATTAGACCAATACAAGGTCAGAACTATTGCTCGGACTCTCTTTGCAAGAATAGCAGCCTACCAGAAAGGGTTCTACATGGTTTCTAGTTGTGGAATGATCTTCCGCTTGAGCTTCGGAGGACATAGACGTATTTATTTTAAAGCATCTTTTAACGGCTCATTTTTCAAATATTGTTGCTTTAATTTTCGATTTTTCTTTTTCAATACTTCATTTTTATATCAGAAGAATAAGAATATCCATTCACGTATTGATCAAAGTGAATAATAGTAAATAAATAAATAAATAGATAAATGAATACAAAATGTATATTAGTTTGTACATGTTTCTTACTATATATTCATTGCTTCCTGCAGTTTTTTACTTTCATACCTCTATTATCTGTATTTTATTTTCCATTTCGTATATTTCATAATTATGGCTGTCTTCATATTGTTAAGTTTTAATTATTTTAATTATCTTTTCCCGGTGTTATTATTTTGTAATGTTACATGTTCGTTATATTTAGTATTTGGTAATTTTCAGTCACTATACTTGTCTTTGTAACTCTGCTCTTTTCAATCAATCACTATTCATTATTTATGAATAGGTATATTTTTATAAATAAATACAATCTTAACGAGTTTGATAATATGTGGAATAATAAATGACGTCCGGCTTACCTCGAGAACGTTTTGGCTCGTATACTTCCACGTGAAGTTATGCGATACACAAATCACAGGTATAGTAAATAAGCCACACCTAAACAATCCGAGATAATAGCAACCATACTGATAACAATATTAGAAATGTTTTCCGTCCTGTGTTTAGTTCTAACGTAACCACGTCGACATGGTTCGATTTATGCAGCGTTAATTGTAATGTGCGCACTAATTTAGAGTTGGTTTCATACTAAAATTGTCTATTTCGTCTGCTCAGAACAAGACTGTCATAACTACAAAAACGCCATTTCGAGATAAATGAAAACGGAAGTTTGGAAAATCACTTTAATTTACTCTATTTTCATATGTTAATATGTACCATTTATTAAAATACAGTATATATAGATCTGCGTAATCATTTCACTACGTACCAAATGATGTAATATAGAATGCTAAATATGATGTACTATTGAATATAAAGTGGTAGTTATGACACTACAACACAGCTACTATCGCACAATATTACACAATATTGTCAAGAGTGTATTGTTCCTTGGCAAATAGTGTCATAACTATCTTTTACGACATTATTGCCCCAAGTTTGATGAGGGTTAATTGATTAAAATTGTGCCTTCAGAGTGTTGTATGAGGTAGATATGACACTATGCACAGGACTTGTTACACTATGTTATGAATATTTTGATATTATTTTTCTCTTTGACACTGTTTCAGTCAGTTACGACACTGTGACTAATACAAACATTATATTTATTGTTGCTTACGACACTGTGTTTCTGCATAATGTTTTGATAGGCTAGAGTTGTAGATATGACACTATGACAGTAAAATAAAGAAAAAAAAACTAAGAATTTTGATGTGCATAACTCAAAAACGCAATTTTGTAGTTATGACAGTCTGGTTCTGAGCAGACGATTTGCTCTTCAAAGGATTCAATTTTGAGTACGAAAGGACGATAACGAACATTAAGATACTATTCTCTACGCAAGCCTTACAGATTAAGACGAAGCGGATCACTACACAGACGTTTGTTGAATATTGAAAGAGATGTAGGCATTTTTAGAATTATCATTAGTTCTAGTAATGTTAGTTTGAATCTTTTCCTCGTTTATCGTTATAGACCTATACATTCTAATGTATCGCACCAAACAACATCTTTTAAGAAAAATAAGATATTTCGTGAAGCATGGATAGAAATATAAAACAATAGTTAATGCATTTCAATCATGTAATAACATAATTACTATACTTAAAATAAAAAATATACAAGGTAATTAACACATGAGTGAGCCTGCGTTTCAACGATGGTTCCTTGCCTCCTCTTTCTTCGTACCTGCCCATCACCGCAATGATATTATTAATGTGTTGCGTCTTTTCGCTCAATTCTGGCTCACGATTGATAACAAAATTAAACAAATAAGTCTTATCAAAATTCACTTCAAATTTCCTTTAAACAATCTTATAACCGACCACAATTCAGCTTGATTAAGAGATGTATGAATCAATTCGCATTAATATTTTAATTGCTATAATGTTCCAGACAACCTAAAATTTAAAGATTTTACCATTTCACTTATAGAAAATGCATTAAAGTCTCCTGTATCTAAATATTACTACTGTCAGTTTACGTCCAGCTTACCTCGAATATTGGCTGTTACTTTCTAAGCATGCTGAGACGAAACTAAAGGCGAGAGTGGTCCGCTTGTTGATCCCACCAAAATACACTGATCTTGACTGCATGGAGGAGTGAAAGTGATCACTTTCATTAAACCCAGAGATATCATCTAGCACTTCCCCTCTCTCCCCCCCCTCAAGCTTTACGACATTGGCAATTTCAAGAAACCTATACCCAAATTTTGTACAAGGTAAGGAAACTTTAACGGCCTATTAAAATTTTAATGAAAAGAAAAGACAATAACAACAAAAATGTGCAGGTAAAAATGTACTTTCTAATATTGATAAAAACATACATAGTTTTTTTGAACCATACAAGTGAATCGAGAAGTAAACGATATGCCCATTATATAATAATAATGCTGGATTAATGTACTGTAAGTACCACGTTGATATTCTAAATAGTTAAATTAATAAATAAATTCACATTTAGAGTCTACCCACTCAGTAACTAAACTGATTTGCAGTGGGGGACTTTAATTTAAAGTGACTAAACCAACCCTGTAGGCTCCGAACACAATCGACGAGTGAGCGATAACCAATCAAAGATCGATATTTCAAATACGAAACATATGAACCAGTGATTGGACAGTGCGAACACCTGCGGACAAGTGTCATAATCAACAAGGCCGATTAAGAACAACTTTGAATTTATTGAGTGCTTCGTTGCTAGGAAGTTCGTTTGTCCCTTGAGAATAAGAGTTGGAATCGTCTCGAAACGCAGGGTAAATACATATTTATATCAACGTGGTACTTAATCGTACATTTATTCAATGGGGTACATACGAATGGAATGCGAAAATTTACGCCAATAAATATTAATATATATAAATAATATAATATACGAAAAGGTTCAAATCTCCCTCTTTAACGAATTGTGCAGTTCCACCAATTGTTCCACTATACTCGACCTATCCAATGCCGACGCTGACGCGATTTGTCGGAGTTCTCAAGCTCTGGCGCCGGCGTATAGCGTTAGTCGTTGGCCAATCAGGTAACGGGACGTCGTACGCGACTTTTCCCCTTTTCCAACAAACGCCGGCGTTGGACCATGAGAACCCAGCATGAGACTGAGTGACACAGACAGCCGACGACCGCTGCTTCAAGGTCACAGGACAAACAACGCTTTCCGGACTACTTGCATTACATAACAACAAACAAGGCAGGCAGGTATCCTAGTAGACATTGGGGTCCATTAACTTGGCTCCCCTACATTGTCACACACCAACCTGAACTAGTATTTATTTTTACACTAATTTTGCCCATTTTTGCAACACCAAATTTGATTTTTACACCACTACGGTTTGGGAGCTATTCCCATTTCAAATCGGGGAAGCCAAGTTAATGGTAGCACTCCCACTTTGGGATTCGAGCTCAAAACTGTACACATGTTTATGCACTATTTTTGCGCCATTTTGCACGGTGAATCTCGATTTTAGCACCCCTTTAGTTCGGAAGATATTGAACGATTCTAAAACGAGGAGCCAAGTTAATGTTTTTTTCAAAATCGTTTTGAAAAATGAAAACAGGGCGTTAAATTAGGAGCTATTTTTGCAACACTGGAATCCCAGATCCTGATTTTTGCACCTCTTTGGTTGAGGAGCTATACATCGATTTGGAAGTTATGGAAATTACGCGTGAGAGCTTGACCCTACAATTAACTTGGCTCACAATTTTTCACCAGTTTTGCACCATTTTGCTGTTTGCACCACAAACCTCAATTTTGTCCACCCCATTAGTTCGGCAGATATATTACGATTTCCAACCTGGGGAGCCAAGTTAATGCTTTTTTTTGCTAAAAATGTCCATCAAATAAAATTAATCATTTCAAAACAACCGTAGATATTGTCAAGAATCAATAGAATCTCTATCATTCTTAACTTCTACCAACTATCTTTCATCGGCCACACACACACACACGTGTTGCGCGGTTACATCATCGCCCGGGCATCGAACACTTCCATAGACCGTCGACGCGGCATCGACTCACACGGCTCTCAGATTCACAAAGGAACAACGTGGATTTGTTTCTCACCCAATGACACGTAGTGGGTGCACGATTATTCTATCACCACTCGATAAATTGGCAACGTGGCAACGCATCACATGCATCAGGGTTCGGAAGGCCGAATTAGCGTAAATCCTGCTGATAATTACAAATCTTGGATTGGTGAGGATCACGCTGAAGTGGGAGAAGAACGGACCGCTAATTGGCGGATGATTACGAATTAAACTACCATTGGTCAAGACTGGTCACGTTCAGGGAGTAACAAGGGAATGAGGGGAACTCGAAGGAGCGCGAGGGATGTGAAATAAATACGGGCTGGGGGACGAACTCGGGACAGACGCAGAGGAACACACAAGAAGTTCAAGTGGCAAGACTCAAAACTCAAGAAGGAGGAAGGAGACCCGACTACTCTCGAACCAAGGACCTCCAGGGACTGCAACTCCGAGTGGGCTGTTACTGACCCGTAGAGAAGGTAAGGGATGATAACCATCCTTTAGTTTAGGGCCCGTTGGCATGTTGTATTTAAGACCAGGTTCGCAAAGCCAAGACTACACATGTAGTGGTTAGACATGTTTCTCTAATAAATGTGGTTCCTCATTTTTATATCTGAATCAACTTGCTTTATCTATTCTTGATAACCCGCACATGTTTCCCACAAGAATCCAACTATCCAGTGTCATGACAAATTTGTATTAGTTCCTTTATTACCTGTTTCCGGAATGGCCGAAGTTGATACTTGGATTGGATGAATCATTGTCGCTACGTTCCTCCCTATAATAAGGCCACGTATTTGGCAGTAATTATTACAATTCGTTCTTTGATTGTTAACCAACTCAAGGCTTCGCACATTTTCCGTACTGATGTTCTCCTACTAACCCTTAATAAACTCCTCATTGCCTTATTTTGGATTTTTTGCATTGCCTCAATTTCATTCTTTTGTAACATGAAAAGAATTGAGCTACAGTCATCAATAATATAAGCAACAATTGCTTTGTATGTTAGAATTTTTGCATTAAATGGTAACTTAGTAGGTATGCGACAAAACAATCCCACCTTGCCATTTTTTAATCATTTGATTAATTCCCATGAAATTTAAAATTTAAACTTTCATCAAGAATAATTATGCTCAAGTGTTTTAATTCATCTACTACTTCAATCTCACTATCAATGGTAATCTGAATAGTCTTGATTTCATTGATTATCCTTTGTTCACTCTATTCAAACATATATACTATTATGTCATGTGACAAAAACCTCAATACAACACATGAAGTGAAACACATGAATAAAAACACCTCCAAACTCTTTAAACCAAACCGCATGGCATCACAGCGTCCTTGCCGAAAAAACGTTGTTTAACTTGTTTGACCTAAGGCTGTGGGTCGATACTCCAAACCAAACCTACTTGGCAGAGGTTCAAGATTATAATACAAGGTGAAGCTGGTTTATTATATTTCCGCCAGACGCTGTTCTGTTGATTATCGAACTAGTCTATAGACATCGATCCAGCGTATATCGATCTGCTTAGCATAGTATCGATTAATAATAATAACAATAATAATAATAATAATAATAATAATAATAATAATAATAATAATAATAATAATAATAATAGTAATAATAATTATAATAAAAATAAAAATAACAATACTAATAATAATAATTATTATAATAATAATAATAATAATAATAATAATAATAATAATAATAATAATAATAATAAAAATGATGAAACTAATAATAATAATAATAATAATAATAATAATAATAATAATAATAATAATAATAATAATAATAATAATAATAATAATAATAATAATAATAAAAATAATAATAATAATAATAATAATAATAATAATAATAATAATAATAATAATACAAATAATAATAATAATAATAATTCTCACCCGCACAACATTCACCAAATACAGAAGTCATCACCCTAAGTCAGCAATAGAACGAGTGACTCTACCTAGAGAAAAAGGGGGAAGAGGCTTGATTGATTTAAACAATTTATATTATAAACAAATTGAAATTCTGAGAAAGTACTTTTATACAAAATGCCCACATTCACAACTTCATAGAGCTATAGTATCAGCAGACAAGTCGCTTTCTCCCCTTTTAAACTTGCTTCAAAAACTAAATTCTGACACAGCAAAAGAGATCAGAATATCAGAAAAGACGTTACATAGCAGACATTATAAAGAACTTCTTAAGGATAGCGTCGATAGGGTAGCATCGAACAAATGGTTAACGTCCGGGGACATTTTCAGCGAAACAGAGGGATTTATGATCGCTATTCAAGATAAAGTAATCAAGACTAACAATTACAAAAAATACATACTGAAAGACGTCACAGTGGAAGATAAATGTAGAAAATGTAATATGAACGGCGAAACAATTGAACATATCGTATCTGGGTGCAAAATGCTTTGTCAAACAGATTATCTTCATAGGCATAACCAAGTTGCAAACATTGTACATCAAAAATTAGCCATGAAGTATAAACTTATAAACACAACCACTGCGTATTACAAATACAAGCCTGAAAAGGTATTAGATAGTAAAGACTACAAATTATATTACGACCGGGCAGTTATTACAGACCAAACAAGTTAATTAGTTATCTGTGACCAAACCATACATCACAATAGACCGGATATTATATTTATTGACAAGAAGAAACAAGAAACGATTTTAATTGATGTTGCCGTCCCTTTATGCCACAATGTAGAGACAACTTGGCGGGAAAAGATAAACAGATATAAGGAATTATCTATTGAAATAAAAAGGTTGTGGAAGCAGAATAATGTAACTGTTATACCGTTAATTATATCAGCAAATGGCATTGTTCCACGTAAACTCCATGACAGTATTAAACTAATTGGTCTCCAACCGAACATATACATCGAGATGCAAAAAGCAATTATTTTGAACACGTGTAGGATAGTGCGAAAATTTTTGAACTAAGAAGAATGAAGACTTCAAGAAGTTCTCCATCCCGATGGTGGTTTTCGTGGTTTCCACCGTACAAAGAGCGAATGCTGGGATGAGTACAAATCGGCCACGACCGTACATAGCATCCACAGTTCGGTTTGGAAAAAATAATGTGGACAATGATATATTAAGTAGTATAGCCAAATGTGGGCATTTGAGAAGCAGAAGAAGAAGAAGAAGAAGAAGAAGAAGAAGAAGAAGAAGAAGATATATTAAGTAGTTCTAAGTAGATTTTAATAAGGTTTACACATGGAAATACTTGACATTTGTGTCCGTACAACATGTTTATGCCGGTTTTGACCGAGTTTGTATGTATTGCAACAATAAAATAATAATAATAATAATAATAATAAAAATAATATTTTTCGTAGGAATAGCCGTTAGGGTGCATACCAGCCCAACCCTGATGTAGGATGTTTGGATAGATGGGAAGGAATGTCTGAGGGCTATCAGTATAGGACTCAATCCCAGCAATTGCTTTTACGACTGAGAAAAACCGCGGAAAAACCTTCATCAGCATTACCAGTGGCCGGAATCGAACCGGCAACCTCGTGTCTTACCACTGAGCCATATATATGTACTGACTATAATGTACGATGTCGCTGTATGGCTATACGCTGAGAAGTGAAAACATGAACAAGTCAAAGTGAAGAGAAGAAGTTCCTCTCACTGTTGTCCTTGCTCAATGTTGCTTTCCGCGATCCGAAAAAAAGCTGTAGCGAGTCTTAATAATTTGAGACGCAAAGAAAATGTAGATATCGCGCAATGCGAACATGGCTAACAACTCGTGGACTTGACACTTCCATCACAGCTTCCATAGTTTACTTTACTTTATTGTAATTAAGGCCAGTGTAGGGCACAATGCCCTCTTTAGCTTGATGAGTGATGATTGATGAATGATAATGAGGAAGGGAGGAGAGGAAGCCTGGTACCGGCACGTAGCCTACTCCTGTCGAAAAGTACCAAGGGGACCATCGGCTTTACGTCCCATCTGAAAGGACGGTGTAACTTTGACCAGTCATATAGGTTCCTCCACTAACCTGGACTGCCGAGCAGTTGACGAGAAGAACGAAGCTGTTACATAAGATTTTGAACCCTCCAATCTGTTCTAACCAACGGTACGTAGTGTTTCAGAGGAGAGTGGTCACCCATCCACACCCTGACCTAGCCCGAGGTTGCTTAACTTCGGTGTTCGTATGTTATGGGAATAAGCGACCGCGGCTATTAGTCATGGTGCCCGCCAATATTTGCTTCCTGTCTGTCCGTTATGAAGTAGGGTTACAACTTACAGGGGAAGTACTGATACGCGTTTCCCTCAGTCATAACGCGAAGGTTTCGAGGTATTCAAAGACAAACAGTAAACAATAACGGCAAATGGATACTTATCCATAGACAACAACCATATCTCAAACCGCATTCATCACCTTCATCTGAAATATTTTGATAAAAGTATTTACGACAACCACAAAGATATGCTAGACATAATAACTCGCCCTATAACATTATCCTGCAGACCGAAATTCAAATATCCATTACCGATCAATGTCATACTATAACTTACTCTCCATCTATTTAACTTTGTAACTTTCTTTGTATAATTGTATGTAATATGTGTAATTGTATGTATCTGTATGCTAAAGAGGGCATGGGCATGCCCATAACCCTACACTGGCCATCCTGTCCTTTCATGGGACAGGAAAACAACAATAAAATGAATTAATTATTATTATTGTAGGTCTGTTTATTATGCAAAGGATCTAAAGGATAGTTCAGGATAGTATATTGTACTAACGATAAGCAACGCCAATACTTATGTTTTACAAATGAAATGAACGAACTTACAGCTCACATATCCCGATGACGCACCTCCCCTGCATGCGTAGGTCTAACGAGTGTCACTGTATATTGTGGGATCTATTTTGAGATCAACGCAGTCGCAACGAATGTCTTTGAGTATAAATACGCTTCTGTCAGGTAAGATCCCAACACTAACGGCTGCTGTTAGTCAACGCACGATGACAGCGCAACACACGTCTGTCTATACCTACTTATTTATTTAATGCCTACTCGTTGAAATAAAACTCATTTACAAAGGAGTTCAATAAATATAATTATGTATCATATCATACGCAGCGAAAGAAAATAGAAGCACTGATTAAATCCAAATAAGGTAACATAACAAAAACAAAACTACACTACATAAATAGAGAGCATTCAGCAATATAAAAACAGAGAACAAATATAAATAATCTGACATATAAAAAAAGAAAGAACCACATTTCGTTTTTTCTGTAGATGTGCAATCACAGTTTTGCCCCACTGCCACCCTGCCGTACAAAATATTACTTGATCTTTCACTATTCGTCAAGCCATCAATTCAAAAATTTAATATAATGGAAGATTATTTTGAACGCAATTTTATTCCCACATTCTAGTAGACTCGTTAGAATGTCGCGGTATACTCATAGAGAAAAACAAATTTAAAAACTTGTATTTTTAATCCAAACGTAAGACCATAAAATTTGGTAAGCCGTTTGTTCTTGTTTTAGTTCATTAACATAAATCACGTAACCACAATACCCGTCAGGTCTTTTCATTCAGTTCAGTCCTACTGTCCTCAATTGAGGTAAAAACATTCATTTTTCTAATTGGCCTTATAATGAGTATTATATAAATGCTTGTAATACCTGAGCAATGCTCCACCACTGACTGGATCACGTAACGACATCTCGTCCAACACAGATCTCGGCGGCCTAGGACACAGCCATTGCAGGTTATTGCCTATACTACGATGTAACCAGCTCCACTTTTACGAAAGTTCAATGATCAACGACCATTTTAAAACTACTTTGAACTGGAAATCACAGATAACAAGCTGATTAGTTTGTTACTTATAAAAACCAGGCTCAATAATTCCACGATTATAGCCTATTTTTTTTATTTTTTTTATTTTTTTAAAGCGATTAACAATATTTCCATCACTTGCTTTTCTATTTCTGATTTGTGTTTTTGTGTGCCTACAATGAATGTACGCAACCGAAACGGTTGAACTCCAAAGATGTGTTGATGCGTCGTCCCATACAATTCGAGAGGTCGCTGGTTCGATACCCGCCACCGGCCGTCACGAGTGAATTGTTTTCCGAGGTTTTCCTCAGTCACAAGCCGAATGCTGGAATTGATTCATACTAAAAGCATTCGGAATTCCTTTTCAACAAATCCAAATACCATTTAGTATGAACTGTCCCTTGACCGGTTTCCCATCGTAACGTTATTATTATAGCCTCGCACAAACATTAAATAACAACTTTTTTCATATCCAGGCGGCAGACATCGATCTATAAATAAATCTTTATTAATTTCCACTCAGTTACAAAGCCTGATTTTCAAGGGAAGGGGGGAGGGGGGGGGGGGGGGAGCATTATACCAATTATTCTAAACGTTGCTATATGACGGCTCCAAAGTCACCGTTCACTTAGACGTCAGTATTATTATAGATAACTCGTATGAGAATGTCTCAAATATAACAATCTACTTCTTGAGGGTGATTTGAAAATAATTGCTGCATCCAACATGCCTCATAATCTACAACTACAATCTCTGAATGGTTACACGAATGTTGGTCGTAAATACCAAACGCTCAATGCTAGTGCAATGACATTGCATAATGCATTTGATCTGATCACTTCAATAATGGGCTCTTCACAAACTGGCTTGCGATTTCACCTGAGCCGGTTGGGCCCCTGGTTGGACCAAGTGTAACATACACGAACCACGTTTCACCGTATACGTACATAGACTGTACTGCTGTACATTACCTAATAACAGCTTGCGGTCTGCGAGCAACAATGAATACCACTCAAAGAGTAATAGGCCTACCAACAACCGAGTGGGATACAATATCATATCTTAAGAACGCTACTTCTCATTGAAGAAGTGAAAACAAGTCCCCTGTTGTAATAGTAATCATCACATAATTTATAGTATGAAAACTGCCCCGGGACAATTCAATTCAACTAGATATTGTAGTATTTGGTATATAGTGTGGAAGGAATGTCCAAAGGCTGTAAGTATGTTTCAATGCCAGCATTCGCCTATAGTGATGAAAAAAACCTTTAGTCAAGATTGCCAGTAGCTTATCCGGACATGTGAGCAAACATATTTTTGCCCAGCCACTGTGTTTACATGCCCCGGGCATCTCGGGCATAGCATTTTTTAAGCCCTACATATAATGTATGTATGTGTGTTTACTCCACCCACTACCGGCAATCCTAACGGAAGGTTTTCCGAGGTTTTCTTTAGTTACAATTGCAAGACGAATGCTGGGATTGAATCATATACATACAGGATGAAACCCTCGGATATTTCTTCCAAACTATTTCAAATACCATCCACATAATATCTAGTTTGACACCTAAAGGAGGGATATGAATTATGTGCCTGAGTATGTTTTTAATAGAAACAAATTGTTGATTCCTCATATTGCCAACACACACTTATTAGTCTTAGCTGTCTACCTATCCCATTTTTAAAACTCGCCAATAAAATTGCCATGGGAAGAGACCAGTATAAACGCATGGTGAGCACATCTCTTCGGAACCAACGTAACATTTGATCAGTGTTGTGGTTTTTGATCATCACCATCACAGGGTTATATATATTACAGTCTTTGATCACTATCATCCATCTTATACGTGCCACAGTCAACCTCTTATTTGCAATGTCTCCTATATTTACGGCTAAAGCTGTAGCTCCATGCTAAACGGAGAAAGTATGTGATTTATGATCATGATAAGGTATACAATAAATATAAGAAAGTATTTTATGTATATCGCTGATGATGTTCAAACAACATCATATGGAGATTTAACATCTATACGAACAAATTCAAGGGAAATAAATAAAAAAAACAAGAGCTTTCCGAAAATGAAGAGAAAACTTAGGAGCGATGTATTTTGTTTTTATGGATTCAGTTGGGAAACCTGTTTTTCAAATGAGTACAATGCTATAAAGTGTACACTAATTAATTAGGACCCAGTGTCTCAAGACAACTATCAAGGTCCCACAAGGATTATTTGTTTCCTGACAAAGCACTCTGCTAAAACCAAGGTGCTTTAATAAAATATGTTAAGTGGAAAATATAAAAGACAAAAATTATGGTTACATTATATTTTATTATAAATACGAATGCGATTTGTACGTGATGAAAATCGATTATATTTAACTTTGTTCAAATCGGTACTCTTTTCCAGTTCCAGCAGAGTCAATTCCCTATTTGAGATTTGCTCGATTTGGATTCGAAGTCTTAATTGCCAGTTCCTTTACGAAAAGTTGATTTTACAATTAACTTTATTATCTTCTATCGCTATGATTTATATTGTATTTATTATTTTGTTACTAAATTATTGCAAGTCACCGATGATTTGGTTTATAAAATATATTCTCGTTGACTAAACTGTATGCTATTGTATTAGTTCAACGCTTTGAATATTCAAGATTGATTCGAACGTGTTGAACGTAAAATTGAACCGTTTGACACAACTACTTCTAGAAATATTGGAGTTGCAATGGTAAAGCACTTATTGATAGTCGGTGGTGATTAGCCTCTACACTAATAAACTCAATGGTATTAGGTTTTCGTAATATACATTGTATTTTAATGACTAAACAGTAAACAAGTAGCATTTAAAAACCTACATTAGGTGGTATGTTCGAGACCTCTGTACATTAATCCAGTGCACCAAATGGCCAAATTGCCTTGGATGTGGAGACAATCATGATCAGCAATGACACCGAGATAACCTAGGGTATCTGCAGAAGAGGTCGGCCTTGCACTCGTTCAAGGTCAATCACTTGACGAAACCACTTCGAAATGAATCAACTCGGTTCATGTATAGTTCTCGTGTGGCACCACACTATAGCTATGATCGTGACATGAGTATGACAATCATGACTGTCATATAATCACCCTTTGTCAATTCACTTGTTCACCTTGTCAATGTCAATTCACTATTGACATTTAAGAACAATAATTTAACACTTTAAATACTCAGTCAACACTTGTTGACCACTTTGCAAGTATGGTTTTACTTCTTTCGATTTCCTCTCTCAGGTTGAGCCACATGCATTTCTCAGGTGGCATTAAGCCTGTGGGGCTCGGTTGGGGTACAAGTCTGAGCAATATAGAATCAACGAAGAAGGATTCAAATCCCACATAGCACACTTTTGTCTTATTATCCTTCTTCCCAATCTTGATTGGCAAATTAAACAATAATTACCAAGTGGAATGAAACTATTCCCCATACTCAAGCTATAAGCGTGCCGGTTGATTATTATCTAGCATAGCCAGGAATATAATTCACCGGGGGGGCGGGGCGGGGGGGAGAGGGAGCTCGTAAAATAACAAACTTCTTATCGCAAAGAAGCCTCACAATTGAAATATTCCACGTTACCACGTAAAGAAAATGGTTTAAATATGTGTGTTGTTCTAATGCAGACTGGAATGTTTTAGGAAGGGGATGATTTTATTAGATGCGTTTCTAATTAAGATGCACTTTCGTTTTGGAATTATTGTTCAGATCTAATACACGAAAAATAACAGAGTTTGAATTTGATATGATTATATCCACATAAAAAATCAAGAACAGTCATATCAAAGCAATATTCATAAAACAAAAAATGATTTACTTTCAGGATGATATTAATATGATCTATGACTACTGATTGAAGATTTCATGTTTCTTTAATTTATGATAGTCCTCCCCTACCCCTAGGGCACCCGTTGTTGCATGCCAGGTAACAGTTTGATGCATGTTATTTCACTTGTAGAAAACAAATCCATAGCGTCAACGGGCGCCCTTGGGGGTATGGGACGACCACGACTATAGACTTTACCATACATTGTTTGTTTAGAGTAGTAATGTAATTTAATTTAAAATCTAATCTAATCCCCCTTCTCCCGTCTTATATACACCACTGCAACTATTAGTTTAAAAGAGAGAGATCACCATCTGACTGACTTGGGCCACCGCAGCCTATAACATCAGCAACATTCCGAGTGACAACACTATGAGAGTTACTTCCTGAACTCTCTCGGTCAGCGTTATTTAACTCGTCGTTCAACGACGCACAGCCAATTAACACGTCTTGCAAACAATATCTATAGCAGGCCGTGTTTGGAGTTGGGCCCCGGAAGAAAGTTTGAGGTGGGATCATCTCCCTCTCTCTCTTTCTGTAGCACAATCTTGACCTCCAGTATATCTGCACTATCATCATTCGCTCTCTCTTTCGTTTGGGTCGTGTAGGTTACCTTGTTAGTAAATAAAACATTAAAAAATATCTAAAAGCAAAAATGAAAGGAATCTAATATATATTAACATTTTTTTTTTTTTAATGAAAAATGTAAATGTAACCAGACAGTTTTTATCTTTTATAATCATATCATCATTACCATATCCATGTTATGGTAATGCCTTAACTGACCAGTAACTAATATTGATCCCAAAGAACATTCACTTATGCCATCTATGATAATTAAAATGAAATGTAATTTGCACCCACACACAAGCACCATGCTCATGTGGGTACTCGCTTGCTCATTTACAGTTGATTCACAATGTTATATGACTGTGTCTAGTACTATGCTATTGTTTATGATACGATATTGTAATTAAATGTAAACAGAGTAACGAATAAAAGCTATTTTGATTGATTGATTGATTGATTTGGTCCATTAATTCAGCAGTAACGATAATCAGCAAGAATTTAATGATATCACGGCGAATTTCTCTCTGCTCTAAAACTATTAGTACTTACAATTATTTACAATCAGATCAACATGTAGACATCACTTGTGTCACGTGGGGTTTACATCCAGATCACTGCTCACAGCCGATCCGTCAACGTCGATGCTGTTACTGTTAGTGGCTCGAGATGCTACGACCTTAGAGCAGAAGGCTATGACAGATTAATTGCAAGCGCCGTTAGCCCTATCTATTGGCGTTCATTATGGGCCGTTAACATAAATGACTAGTGCGCACTGATTGGCTGTGACTAAGGTTTGTCTCGACTTGACCAAGGAATTGAAATATGTTCAATTCCTTAGTCAAGTCAAGACAAACCTTAGTCACAGCCAATCAGAGCGCAGTATTCTCCCTCCCAGCCAATGAAAGAAGCCAGTGGCGGTTAGTCAACAATCAGTAGTCATTTGTATAAACCCCGCTTTACAAAACTGTTGATGGTTACAAGAGCAGTCTCCAGAATAGGCCGAGTAGGCCTCACATACACCGACGTTCGAGAAGGCTTTGGTAGGCCTAGCTAGAATTTTGTAATCAACTATGTAAACAAGCTCACCAAGCTGTCATTCCGACTTTTTGATTTTCCAAAATAGATTCTTGAATAATGTCAGCTATGGCACAACCACAGGGAGGATAGGCCTAGCCTAATTTTGGTTTCTAGACTAGGCCTAGCAGGACATGGGTGTATAAACTACTTTGCTTGAATAATTATAGGTTATGGTGCAATGTTTACTTTTTTTCGAGTGCGAAACATGATTAATTCCATCAGTAGTGGCGTCAATAGATTCTCATGTGTCACTGGTCACGTGTTAAAATAACGGGTTTTGATTGGAGCTCGCTAACTTTTCTTGCTCATTGTTCCGAGCTTGCGCAAGCTATAGCTTGCTCGTGTATCGGGCAGCCTGCAAGTTCCATGTTATCAAGTGCAAGTCTACTCGTAGCGAGGAGCTCGCGCGAGAAACTATCGCGAGTTTCTCACCGCGTGTAACGCGGCGGTTAAACTCCAAACATAAAAAGCCAATACATTTTACGATGAATTTAGCATGACGTCACAAGAAATACATATGGTTATATAAAAATAATAACTGACAATTATTGAAGTGTTATTTATTTTGGTGTATCATTTCAAGCAGGCCGTGTTTCGTTGGACCGTTGATTAAAACATACAGGTAATGATTGGGCGTGCATCTTTACGTCGTGTCACTGTACCGATAAGACAATGAGGTGAAAGGGGAGACACCGGGCCAGCATATGCGACCCGTGATTACAACCTTTTGCCACTCTGTTGCAAGTGTCTATCAAGGGAAAGGTTACAGCATTCTTATTATGCATGTCAGAAGTTATGTAGATACATTTGCACATCTTGTATTTGCGTGTACGTGTACGTATAGCTAAATTACGGTCATTCGGAATGTGAAAATACTTAAGCATAAAAACAAGTACAAGAAATGAAAGAAATGAAATTTAAGAACGGTCCTGTATATAGACACATATTTACATACACATTTATTTGTTTATTTTTTACCACAACCACTGCAGCGACAGCGGGAAACAAATAGAGAATTATTACATTAGAAATGCAGTTTGTCTTGAAGCTCAGTAAGAAATGTCCTGTATAGTCTGATAGCTTATATACTTGTACAGTCACAGTCAAGAGTTGTCGCAATTAGGCCTACATTTAAGAATTTGGCTCATGGCGACTGTGCCAGTCGTAAAAGCCGACGAAATGAGGTTCTCCAATTTCTAAATGAGAATATCACATTCGTAAGGTATTAACAATAACACAAAACAATAAATTAGTTCTAATGACATCGGTCGTTTATTTATCGGAAAAACATTTACAATATCCTTTTGAGGCCAACATTAATTCTTGATATCAAAAAAATTTAAAATGGCACCAATAAGACTCTTGATTTTTTTTAGAGATTTTTACATTTTTTTTTACAATTATAGTATCATTTTTTTAAGATTCGGGACATTTTTTGAGTTTTAATTAATTCCCAAAATGTTTCATGAATTGATAGTTCTTGGACTTCCAACAATTAGGGAGCAGACTTTGAGTTACATGAAAAAAGAATTTTGAAAATCGCATGCAAATTAGCATTGTTATTATGATCTGAATGTCCCGGAAAATTATCAAAAATGAGAAAATAGTCATCGTTTTACACTTTCTATTTTTGAATATTGTCCATAACGTGTAAATGTTGTTCGATTTGTAGGCAGAACAAAAATTCCAACACAATTTAAATGCGTTTTTGTACCGTGTTTCCAAGTGGCATCATTGGGCATGTGAGCTATGATCAAAATATTATAGTTTAGTACGATTCCAAATGGAATTGCTGGGCCTCAAAGGGATATGGTGAAATCATAAACATATAAATCGATTCTTAAACATAAAATTAAGTCATGTGTTTACAAATATCGACAATATAAAACACATGTTTGGAATTCAAACTGTTGGCTCTAAATTCGATTGGATTACATTTAATTGCAAAAACAAGAGGATTGATACCCCATCACCAAAGCAATGCGATAAAACTAAAGTTGTCAAACAGCAGTTCATACTATAATAAAATACAACAATATATAATTCAAGCGCAGCAGGTTTTGTTCGTAATATGGATGGACACAACAACAAATGAGTGAATTGTGATTATGTTATTATGTTGGTAGTAACTTAGTAAGTAAAACTCTAGTGGACATTATCAATTTTCAACAATACATTTTTCACTTTGCATACCAACTGCCCTTATAGTTACACTGAGAACTCCCCCCCCACCCCCCCAGTACTTAAAAGTTGTGAATAAAAATGTGTCATGTTGGGATGTTGTAGCCCCAGCACTATAACTACACGCACACATTCATAAAACTAGATATACTTATAACTAAAGAGTGGAGGTAAAAAATGATGCTATCTTTGATGACTACAAAAATAAATTCACGTAGAAAATGCAAAATTTTCTATAGTATACTTTCGCGGAGATAGAAATGTGAAGCTTGAATGATTATAATAATGTTATTTTATGTATTTATTTATAAAAATGCTGAATAGAAAAAAATCCATTCAACTGTGGTAATTTAAGTTAACAATCCACTGTTTTTCATGCCAGCATATAAATAATTAAATGTGTATTTACTATTTATTATATTTACAACCTTCACACTAAAACGTTTCTTCCAGAAATAATCTCATAGTAATGTTTTGAATTTACCACAACAAAATTACTTTGTACCAAGACAGCTGTTATTAGTACTATTTTCTTAAATATATTTGTGTGGATATTTAAAAAGTAACGTAAGTTATTCACTGTGACATTTTTACGTAACTGTATTATGTTTAGGTTGGAATTCATAGTCGGCCCCTACACCTAGGGGCCGACTATGAATTCCAACCTAAACATAACAATTACAGTTGTTGAGGAGGATAATATGCAATACATCTAAAGTGGACATCACCCAAAGATTGGTATAGAGTTATGCGGAGAATTTCCTCCCCTTACCCCCACTTCCATCCACAAACAGGCGAAGCGAGGAAACGAAAGATTTAATCTCTCTAATAGACCGGCGAACCTCACAGTTATGACAGGTAATTAAATATGTCAACTTTGAATAGAAATAAGTACCAGTGTTGTAATCACTTTAAATATTGATCTGATAGTAATTGTGTGTATTTATTGTGAATCTTGAGAGGAAAACAATACAAATGCTATTTTGAATGAAAAAAATCGCGCTGTTTGTAGGCCTACACAACAACTAGAACACATGTCTTAAGTAAATCACAATCTCATACCCATGAGTTGGAAAGTATGATTACACAGGTTTAAAGATATAAGCCAGCTTTATGGGCAATGATGTCAAGTGATGCCGTCGTCGTACAAGTTTGCCACGGCCGGGAATCGAACCCGGGTCTTTCGGCGTTACGAATTAACGGAAGACCCGGGTGCGATTCTCGGGTGGGGAAAACTTTTTTCTAATTGTTATTACTTCATGCAATTACTTCATACATAATAATAATAATAATAATAATAATAATAATAATAATAATAATAATAATAATAATAATAATAATAATAATAATAGTTATAATTATAATTATAATGATAAATACTTATAATATTAATATATTAATAATACAAATAATAATAATAATAATAATAAATATAAATAATAAAGGATAAAAATAATAAATATACCAAATTACCGAAACCAAATACCGAAAGACCCGGGTTCGATTCCCGGCCGTGGCAAACTTGTACGACGACGGCATCACTTGACATCATTGCCCATAAAGCTGGCTTATATCTTTAAACCTGTGTAATCATACTTTCCAACTCATGGGTATGAGATTGTGATTTACTAAGACATGTGTTCTAGTTGTTGTGTAGGCCTACAAACAGCGCGATTTTTTTCATTCAAAATAGCATTTGTATTGTTTTCCTCTCAAGATTCACAATAAATACTCACAATTAGTATCTGATCAATATTTAAAGTGATTACAACACGGGTACTTATTTCTATTCAAAGTTGACATATTTAATTACCTGTCATAACTGTGAGGTTCGCCGGTCTATTAGAGAGATTAAATCTTTCGTTTCCTCGCTTCGCCTGTGCGTGGATGGAAGTGGGGGTAAGGGGAGGAAATTCTCCGCATAACTCTATACCAATCTTTGGGTGATGTCCACTTTACAAGCAAATGGTAACACATCACAATGTAATAAAAAGAATATTGAAATATCAACCTCTTTAGCTCGTCGAGTTTTTCATGAAGACTTTTGTACTTAGACACCTGCGCCTCAAGGGGCGGGTTCGGCTCATGCAGATAATAGGAAGGTGTCTATGGTTTGGTTGTCGGCAAGTGTTGACGAGAGTCGACCGCTAACACCAGTGCATCTCGTGCTGAGAAGCAACGGCCATAAGAATTGCAACCTGCTTCTCCGCGGGAACGTATTAATACTTAAGAAAATTAATTGCACCCTAAACAACAGCAACATTTCGAATCAAATATAATTTTTGGCAAGACGCAAATATACCTAATTCATAACAAAGACGCAATTACTTCATCTGCTTATTACTTTACCTTGTTAACTCACAGATGAATGTCACGTACGTACATATTAATTCTCACAAGAAAAATAATTGTTGATCAACTAGCCGAAAATATGTGATTTCGTTTATTTTTCCCGCCTTTTTTGGGATAGGTCATTTCGTTTCTTACACGTATATAACAATATAATGTGTCATGGATGGGGTTACATGATTTAATTAGTTTTTGGTCTGAATATATCACATTTAAAAAGTTATTCATTTCGCCATGTGGATCCTCCATCTAAGTACGAGGTACAGCAGCACGTGTGTAACTAGAGTCCATGCGGCTAAAGCAATCACGTCATTCCAGTAGTCGCTCTCGTGCATGCCGAGATGAGTGATGAACTTGTCTCCTTGTCGGAAGAAGCAGAAAGCTTCCGAGCAGTCTAGCTTGGGCCTGTTGTTTCCGTACACAGCCACGGACAGGCCCTCGAACGCGTTCTTGAAGTAGCTGAGTTCAGCCACCCATCTGAAACATTCGGACACGGCCATTACGGATACGTCCGAAACCTCCTGAAGTTTATGTATTTTCTTTGAATATGCTATAAAAGAAATTCCATCATTTAATTTGGTTCATTGAATGTGATTGGTTAACTCACTATGACGCTATGCCTTGTTTTTCCCGCCATTATTAAGTGTCAATGAAGTTTCACATCTAGCTAACTTTTTTTTAAAATTAAAATTTAAATATTTTTTGTATTCATAACGGTCTCTAATCTAGTAGTAATTATGCGCGGTATTATGACGGCCCACTAAATATTTAGTCCGGGGTTACCTTGTTTTTTCAATGGAAACAATGCTTGTGATTAGTGCTTATACCATGGAGAAAACAATTTAGTACCGGACTAAATATTTAGCGGGCATTTATAATACCGGGTCTGAAATAAATAAATACACTCACTTGAGGTAGAAGGGGATGTCTTGCAACCGCTGGAAGAAGCCAGAGAACAACAGCATGGGAATGGTCACCACCGGCACCAGAAATACTCCAAGCTAGACAGTGCAAACCAACACATGAATAAATAATCCTCCAATAAATAATTTATCCATATACTACCACTATTTTTACATTTTATGAACGAAGCAAAAAATACTTTACAAGCAAACAAACATGGTTTAAATCCTTTCTGTTGTCTTTTCATAACAGTATGGTTTTAAAAAACATTTCTAATCGATACGATTATGTAAAATGTGTAATATTGATTATCGATCAAGTTAACTACCATAAGTTAAAAGTGTCTCACATCTGTACCGCAGGCAGCACCGATCATCATGCTCGTAGCCTGAGCCATCATTACCAGCAATATGCAAACAAGCAAAGACATTGAGAACCGAGTACAGTCACTCGGCTGGCCCGTCAACCAATAGGCGAGCGCCAGGAAGCCGGTGGGGCATAATAACTGCAACAACCAAAGATACATGGGAGGTCAGTCATTATAAATAACATTAATTGTAGGCCTAATAATAAAAATAATAATAATAATAATTATTATTATGAGACAAATTATTGAATCGAATAATAATAAAAATAATAATGAATGTAAAAAAAAATACTAAATAACTCTTTCTTCCTTTTTTTTTAATTTCTTTCTTCATTTCTTTCTAGCAATTTGTTGAAAGATGAGTGGCAGCCAGTATTATATCTAATTACTCCTTATCAGCTAAAGGATGAAGAGACCATGAGGGTTGAAGATCCGGAATATGGGGCAAAAGTCTTTTTTCTGTCATATTTGACGTTTCGAATACCTGTATAAAACTATGTCATACAATAGGTTTAAGAGATTGTTTAGAGAGCAGGGGAAATGAAACGAAATACTCAGCTATACAGAATATCAAAATGTTTACACTGTCACGTCAAAAAATGTATAATCATCCTTCCTCCTCCTCATTTCCCATTACAAGTTACAATTACAAAAAACACTAAACTCAATAGTAGGCCTTAATACCACTATCAACAACAAAACAAATTTAAAATCAAAGTTGCAAAACACATGCATATGTCTGGCAACGTGGTATTTTGACGTACTTACCTGCAACGGAATGTTTGCTATGGTCTTTGCAAAGAAGTACGGAGGTAGAGAGTACCAGTTGTTGAGATGCTCTCGTAAAAACACGTTCATCTCTGAGGGGACTAAAAACAGTGTAAATATAAAAGTACCGTACAAACTAAAACGCTTCTCAACAAACACAATTAAATGCCTTATTAATCACTAACAACGGATAAAAACACAATAAACATGTTTATTCTAAAATTCTTGCGGATATATGTGCATTTTTCGTTTTTAAGTAACAAAGTCATACAACATATAACTGTCCGATACTCGCATAGAAAACACCCACTGAACGAAACATTCATGTTTATATATGTATATACATGTGTGTGTGGAATCTAAAGAACTTGTTGAAACCTGATTAGCCTAGCTTCAGCGTATATTAAATTGTGGCCGTAGGTATAAGTTTTATCAGTATTTACGTAACCATCTATCCCATTCTTCATTCGGTCTATTTCTCACGCCATCCATTGAAC
This sequence comes from Isoperla grammatica, assembly GCA_945910005.1. NCBI lineage: Eukaryota > Metazoa > Arthropoda > Insecta > Plecoptera > Perlodidae > Isoperla > Isoperla grammatica. Next base: position 56,442,631 of record OX246738.1, read on the forward strand.
GTTTTCTCCACTCGTAGATGACTTCGGCTAAAATCATTAATGCTCAGGTCTCATACATACTTTCACCAAACCTTCACCCAAGATACTCGGAGTGACACCGAGTTCACTCAAAAATTGAAAATGTCCCTTGTTCAGTTAGACCCTATGGCTCGGTATGAAAAGATGAGCATGAGAGAAAGAGGACCGTAATGCGATCGTTCGAAGATCATCAAACCTATTCATCGTTGGTGGTGGTGCCGAGTCAAGAGATAACATATTATGCTTTCATCCGCACGATCAAAAATGTTAAAATACGATAGGAACAGTAATGATTATGAGTTCAATTGTTTCATGTCCTCAAAACAACCGATTCTCGTTGCACTAGGCGTACATATAAGTACAAAATTAAGTTAGTATAACGTTTCATTGGTTCAACGGTTCTACTTTCCAATTATTGTCATGCATATAATAACAATTTTTAACAGGAAACCTGCCCAGGGACAATTCATGTCCCTCTCGGTGACGAACAAGGTGTTGTGGTATTTGGAATAGTTGGGAAGGAACGTCCTAGGGCTCAGCATCGCCTAGGTGACCTAGGAAAACCTCGGATTGTATAGGTAGCGGGTATCGAACCAGCGACCTCCCGAATTAGAGCCTGGTGTGCTACACACTGAACCATCATCATAAGAAATCACATTTTATGAACATCTTTACTTTTATTAATATGGCTTATATACCACTTAATTTACTGCAGACAAAACAAACTGCACTCGTATAAGTAATTAGTAAATTCTTATGATGTCGCTCAATAATTATGTAATTTCATTATTTACCAATTAACAAAATATTCAACCTTTGATATATCCAACAATAAACATAGCAATGAGTTAATTATAAATGTATGACATTTGACATTCTTGGATAAAACAATAAAACAGCAAACATGCTAGGCACAGTATCACAAAACGTAACAATGAAAATCTACAAGAATGTTTGCGCACAATGTTAACATACTTACTTTGTTCACTTACATGTCATGATTGTGGGCATAGCGTTACTGAAGAACAGGAACATGATGAAGAAGAACAGACATGCGGCGTTGCTGTTAATCTTCGAAGCGTCGTTGCCGATGTCGTAGAAGATGAGACCCAGTAGAAAGCTTATCATCACGTGACTGATTAGTCTTATTTGGGCCATGTACTGTGGGGAAATATTATTATTATTATTATTTATTTTCTGTTAAACCATTACAGCACAATGTGTGTGTTACTGTTATTACAGAGAGGGGACAGGAAACGAGCCACAGCGGCCCATACAGATAATGTCCTGTCCCCTTGTCTTATTCTAGTTTCTAATGAGTGATGATTATGAATATGTTATGAATATTTATATTGATACACTGATGCGATGGGTCCCTATTATAATGTATATTACTTATAAGTTAAAAGCTGCCAGAGTCCAGTCCATGTCCGTATCGTGTGATCCTTGTGTGCATAGCGGTTGTTATATGTGATTTATTATTATCTGGTATGTCTTGGCAGGGTTATGAAAAATGTTTTTTTTTATGGCTGATTTGAAACGGGGGGCTGAAGCACTTAATTGGCGTATACTATTAGGTATATGAGTTCCAGGCAAGGGCAGCTCTATTGTAAAAAGATTTTTGGTAGGCGACGGTGCGGCAGTTGGGGGGCATTAGGTACACTCCCTGTTTATCGCCTCTCCCCAGATCGATGTACCTACAATCGATTTCAAGCCTCTGCTGCGGGTCTATGTCTAGTACGTTGTGGAAGCTATTGTTGAGAAAGATTGTGTCCGTTTGTTTAAGCACGTTGGCAATTGAAGGCATCCTGCATTTGGAGAGTCTAGCTGTGGCGCTTTTGTACATTAATCCCAAGTATAGCCTCATGGAACAACATTTTATAACAAGGAAAGTAATGTTGTTCGACTTCCAAGTAATGTTCGAGATTTTAATAACACACACCAGGATTCATTAACCGGAAGATGATAGTATAAGTAAAAAATTGTTTGGACAAACACGGTTAAAAACATTCACGCACTACTCACCGCGTTATATTTCGGCAACATCCGTCGCCATCCTCAGACGCGAGGCAACTCAGTTGTCTCGTAGTGCGTGAATGTTTTTAACCGTGTTTGTCCGAACAATTTTTTACTTATATTGTTCGAGATATTGTTTGTTTGACGTAGCCAATTAAAAAAGTACAACATACTATTGTTCCAAATTGAAATCTACGTTGCTATTTCTTTATCTATTGGTTTTTTTATTGCAGCAAGTTTAATTTAATAGAGTATCGTACAATAGTTTTAATTTAGTTAATTATTATTTTAATATTTCTTTAACATTTCAAAATGATCAATTGTAAAATGCAAATTTAAAAGATGTCTAGTAGTTATAAGTTTTTAAAACTAGAGTGGCAGCAATTTAGTATAAAATAACCAGGACTAAATAGTTTTTACTTCCAAGGCGTGTAAGCATTCTTACAAAGTGTGTGTACATACATCTTTTCTACATAGGCCTACCTATGCTATTAACAGCTTACAAAGGCCTTAACTATAATGCAAAAGTTAATAAAACTCAACTTATATTTGTATACAACTCTTTCAAATTAGTGATAATGATGACTCGTTTAAGCCTTGAGTTTTGAAAGTGCGTAGTAATGTCTAACAATGAACATCGAAATTCATTTCAGAATCCGTTTGTTCGTTTTTATTTGTTCACGCATCAACGCTATACTGATTTGGAATAATGAGTCTTAAGTCACTACATGGTTTATCAAGCAGAGGGGTACGTCATGCTTCTTGAAGAGTTGAACAAAAGACCGGTACATGTTTCGGGAATCAGTCAATGTTATATACACGAACACATAGGCAGACAACACACAAAACATAACAGTGACTTGTGTTCCGACTTTTGCCCATACATTTAAAATATAGTGACAAAACACATTCGTACTTCAGCAATACAAGTTTCGTTATAAAATACGTACACTATGAAAATATTATCAAAGTTGTAATAAATAATAATGTAACCACATTCTCTTACCAGATCTCGGTAAGTGCATATTAGCGTTCTTTGTAACAGGACCCAGAACTGCATAACATGGCTTATAGGATATTTTTTCTTCGTTTCTTTGTAGTTTTTGACAGTTATGTAGTGTTGTGTGTTACTATTATTGCAAGACATGTCTAGTTTGTCACCAACTCTGTCCTGTAGAATGTCTTCTGAAATTAATACAGTGAACATAATTCATACGAATAATAACATATTATTATTATAGATATTTTGTTTCGTAGGAAACCTGTTCAGGGACAATTCATGGCCCTATTTCGTGGCAAACGAGGTATTGTGGTATTTGAAATAGTTGGGAATTATAGTTCAAGAACTTTTAGTATGCGTCAACCCCAGCATTCACTTTGTGATGCATGAGGAAAGCCTCGGAAAAAACTTGTAATCAAAACTACCGGTGCGGGTATCGAACAAACAACCTCCCAAATGAGAGCCTCTAGCACTGAGCCAGCTTTGTTTGTTTGTGTTTGTTGTTGTTCCTCGTACGGAACGTAATCAAATTACATTAAAAAAAGTCAGTAATTGGAGATACTGGATTATCAGAAAACAGTATAAAATAAATTCTCAGAAAAAAATAAGTAAATGGAAACATTTAGTTGAAATACATGAAACTACATATCAACATTAATTAATTTTGTTTGACTACGCCTATGTAAACAGAAGCTGCCGCTAGATTCTCATTAATTTCATGTTTGCCAATGCTGTGGATGTTCAAATTGACAAGTCAAACCATCTGAATTGTTCTTTTTAGAAGAATTACAATGTTCGACGGACATTTGCTGACATATCAAGGGTTGTAAATTGTAAAGATGCCTAATCGTGTTAGGTTATCAGTTCCTGGTTGATTCCTATAGTGAATTGAATTGAATTTATTGTGGTTTTCTCGCCCGGAGGCGAGAAGGCCGATATAGGGCCACAACACGGCCCTCTGCAGCCTATAGAGTACAGACCAGCTCTTCAGCGTACGATGCTCTTTTTTCCTTTTGGCACAAAGCAAAGAACCCGCTTTATAAGTTCTATAGGCTTGAAATAAGCGTCCATACGAATCTCTCCCTATTGCTAGGTTCACACAATCAGGTACTCACGACCTAACACGAAGAGATGTCATAAAGAAGGTTTGTTTCCCACCTTGATGTATATATCATGTCCCCCCAAATGTACAAGAAGAGACAGCGTGGCGTTGTTTGATACCACAAATAGCACTGGTCACCGAACAAAGCAACGAGCAAAGTTAGTTTATTCATTCCAAGGGATTAATTAATTAATCATTGAGTTTGAATATTAATTGTGTATTTGTCTTCTCTGTGTCTTAAGAAAGTTAATGATGTTACCTTTAATATTATCGTTACACGTAATGTTATGTATAAGTCAGGGGCGACGCTATAAGGGGAGGCGAGGGGGGGGGCAGTCGCCCCCCGAGCATCGCCTTCGCCCTCCCCGTCGCCCCCCCAACCAGTATTTACTACTAGACAATCTCTATGCATTCAAAACAGCGTTCAATTGTCAGATATATATATTATTTACTTACATTTTAAGTGTATACTGTATCTGTAAAGATATACTCTAATAGGGACTTATTATTAAAATCTCAATTCTAGTAACCTAACCTGCCACGTTCTGATGACATAACGAAGAACGCAACGTACATTTCATGACACTCCTTCAGTTGGTTGAATTATTCGGTGACTATTAACCATTAACTTTGCGTGACTTCATTCATTGTTATCCTGCATCAAGCGCAGGTTGCGAGCGCACCTTCCCGTGCCTTACGTTTGCAACAATCGCCTTCGAAATTTGACAATATTATCCATTGAAAAATCAATCGTCAATGTCATCAATTTGCAACAAGTCGTCCTGTGGTTTGATGCTGAGCACCAGAACGAGCATAAGAACACATTTTCTTCCAGTTTAGTAGAACAATCCGAAATCTAAGGGTTCACGATGCCGGGGGGGGGGGGGGGGGGGGGTATTTTACTCGTCCAGATTGCGATAGCGTTTGCGCCCCTAACTGGCATACTAGCCCCTGAACCGCCTCCCCTTATGTAACATCCTAGCGTCGCCACTGGTATAAGTTAGTTTTAAAATGGAAATGTGTGTCATTTGAAGGTCTAGCACAATGCACAAGCGCACAGCTGTTGTATCACCAACAATACATAAACTTATTATTCAAAGGCCCTGCTAAAACAAGGTTAAAATATTAATTATATACGCTTATAAAATGGAAATTATTATGTCACCAATCATGACAGGTGCCAATCAATTGGTCATGTATATGGAGACAATCTGCCATAGCAATTTGCATTCGGAAACTATTTGTTGTAAAATATGAAGTAAGCTCTGGTGAGATTGTTGGAAACGTACTTAGTTCTAGGTTCCGTTGTTCTTCATCAAGAGTTTCATATTTCAGTGCCGGCAATAACCGAAATCTGTCGAGGAGCTTGGACAGATCTTCTCCTCTCTCCATACAGGCCACCTCTAACGCTGCAACACAAACAATGGCACCACTTGTTGCATGACATGCTGTCTTGAACATGCGAGAAGTATGCTTATTCCACTAAACATTATAATGTAACAGTTTTAAGAAGGTAGGAATTTGCAATACATGGTTTATAAAATATAAACACTGGGCTTACAGTAGAATTCTATTTTTATATTGGTACTGCCCAATTGGAAATAAGTGAGTTTGTTCACTCTGCGAAATACAAGCCAAGGGTGACAAAGACATCTTCTTAATCCACAACTGCGCTTGAGTTCCTTTCGGTCTTGAGTGCACCACGTGACTGCTATTCATGTAGCTCATAAGTGGGTTACCAATGGCGCAACCTTTGACTATTTCAAACTATAAAGAACAAAGTCTTTGTTCTAGACTTGAAATAAAACTGCTAAACCGTTTTAAAATTACAGCACGTTAAACGAAGCCAATGATATATGCGAAGCTTATTTTAATAGCTTCTCCACCTAAAGTACTGAGTATTTAAATGTTTCAATAGCAATACGATCGATAAGCAAACAACAATAGGCAACACGCGTACGATTTTTTTTAGTTAAACCAAACATTTAGTTTTATAGTATCACATATACAAAAAGTATATTAATGCAAGTCCTAAGTAAAAGAGAAATTTTTTAATAGGTTTAATGTGGTCGCATTTATTGAAGTTTCAACTCCGTGATATGAAACGCATACAGGTGGCTGTGACGTCATGATTCAGTAGACGTGGCGTAACAGACCAATCGCTGAAGCGGTGAGCGTACACAGACACAAACCATGACGTCAAATCCCATCAACATGGCGGCGGCTCGTTTAACGCGCCCTTTAATTTATCGTTACTAAACCATATATTTTGAGACATACTGATCCGTTTTTCAAAATTCAAAGCTCAAAATTATTAAATGAGAGACAAGGTATTTAAAAATCGACTAAAATTTTCGTACGCGTGTTCCCTATTGCTAGATTCACTAAACTAATAGAACTAACCCGAAAAGGTGCTCATAATGATGGTTTCTGTCTTTCTGTACTATCCTTAATTCATCTATATTTGCGAGTGTATATTATATTGGCGGTATATCATGCTCATGTTGTAATATACAAATAGTGTAACAACACAAACCAACACTGAGATCACCATCTAACAGGTCGGCTTAGAGTCAAGATAATATACATATACTTTCTTCCCCGTAGGAATGCCTGTCAATGTCATAGGGTGCACACTAGCTTTACCTGACGTACTCCTCTTCAGATGACGGTATATTAGAGTGTTTGAATATTTGGGTAGGAGTGTGTCAACCAATATACAACACAATCGCTCCTGATCGAATGTGTTACCGAAGTCAGCCGGGTTGTAGTACTGAGGACAGTGAAAGCCGGTCTCCTCAAACACTGTCACCATCTGATTGGCCGACTCACAGTCAAGGTCAGGGCTTTTAACCAATACGATCGCTCATGATCTGATGTCTTACCGAAGTCAGCCGGGTTGTAGTACTGAGGACAGTGAAAGCCGGTCTCCTCAAACACTGCCACCATCTGATTGGTTGGTCCACAATAGAGAACACTTCCCTCAGCCAATAAAATCACGTCGTCGAATAAGTTGCATAGCCGCGAGTTTGGCTGGTGAATGACGCAGGCGACTGCCCGACCCGATGAGGCAAGACTGCGCAAGTGAAACATTATTTGCGCGGAAGACACGCTGTCCAACCCACTGCGAACAAAAAAAAAACAAAGTTATAATGCCGCGTTTTACAACACCTAGGTCCCAACTCACCAACTTCTTTAAGCTCCGATGTATTGAGCTCAGTTTGGTAACCATGGTTTCAACAAACTACATTCAAAATGCATGGCAGACACTATGTTTATTTTTTAGAGAATCTCCGATTAGTTCCGATTAAAAATACTACACGCCATGGGTTTTATGTCGTAAAGGTGTCTATTATATTATTGTCCGGTAGTTGACCTTCGTAGCAGTAATTCCACCATTAGTGAGTATTATATATATATTTTTATGTCCGCTGGTTTATAACGACTATTATTATAGTTTCTTCAACCCTTCCATGTGCAAGAAGCACATGTGACAAACTTTTAACTTGTGACGTGTTAGTTTAGTTTAGTTTTAGTTTAGTTTTGGTTTAGTTCAGTTTAATTGAAGTGTTAGTAGTATTTAGTGTTTAGAAGGCTCTTCGCGGCGCCAGATTTCTTAGAATTTTTAGTGTTTTAGCATAATGGTTGCTGCGTCGATGTCGTTTCTTCAAAAGACTTAAAAAAAAGAAAAAAAAAAAAGACAAGAGACTTTTAATTTTTTTCTTTCTTTGTACGTATGTGTTTTTGTGATGACAAGAATAAACAATTAATAATAATTATTATAATTATAATAATAATAATAAAAATAATAATAATAATAATAATAATAATAATAATAATAATAATAATAATAATATAATAATAATAATTACAATAATAATAATAATAATAATAATAATAATAATAATAATAATAATAATAATAATAATAATAATAATAATAATAACAATAATAATAATAATAATAATAATAATAATAATAATAATAATAATAATAATGATGATAATAATAATAATAATAATAATAATAATAATAATAATAATAATAATAATAATAATAATAATAATAATAATAATAATAATAATTTTTGAACTAAGAAGAATGAAGACTTCATGAAGTTCTCCATCCCGATGGTGGTTTTCGTGGTTTCCACCGTACAAAGAGCGAATGCTGGGATGAGTACAAATCGGCCACGATCGTACATAGCATCCACAGTTCGATTTGGAAAAAATAATGTGGACAATGATATATTCAGTAGTTCTAAGTAGATTTTAATAAGGTAAACACATGGAAATACTTGACATTTGTGTCCGTACAACATGTTTATGCCGGTTTTGACCGAGTTTGTATGTATTGCAACAATAAAATAATAATAATAAAAATAATAACAATAATAAGAATAATTATTTTAATAATCATAAAAATAATTATAATTAATAATAATAATTATAATAATTAATAATAATAATTATAATAATTAATAATAATAATTATAATAATTAATAATAATAATTATAATAATAATTTTGTTTTTATTATTATTTTTTATTGAGAGATGTATTGACACAAAAATAAACATAGGACATGTAATGTTATCCCACTAAGCCCTAAGGCTTGACTGTGGGGTTCTCCCCAAAAGAAACAAAATACACAAAAACCACAAATAATTTCATATTAACATAATTAATTTAAAAATAAAAAAATTATTAAAATAATTGTGAAGAAAATTAAGATTTACAAACATTAACATACACATTATAAGCTACCAACGCAAAGAAAACACAACCGAGACCAAACTTAACTGTGTCATTAATTATTTGTATTTATATAGACATCTTTAACTTCTCTTTTAAGTTGACTAAGTGAGGGTAGCGTGGTTATATACTGAGGCAAATCATTAAAAATACTAGGAATTATTACTTTAAGAGTCCTGGCGCCATGCTTATTGTTATAATTCGGCACATAATAAAAAGCTGTATTTTGAGAACGCGTTGCGATGGAACGATGGATGGGTGTTTTAAAGTTAGATTTAAAATTGAATTGTATTGCAAGCCTGTACATATATAATTGATTAACCGGTAACACATCTCCCTTTAAATAAATATTATCTCCGGTCTCATTTTCAACTGAGTTAGTGAACAAACGAATCAGTCGATTCTGTAAGCTTATTAATTTATTCAAATTAGATTGCGACGCGTTACCCCATGCTAAAATACCATACATTAATACGGATTCTGCCAGAGATTGATAAATTGTTTTAAGAACGTTAACCGGAAACATGTTTTTGATCGAATACATTTGGCTAAGGCATGACCGTAATTTACTGCACAATTTGGCTATATGTGGTGACCAACTAAGTCGGTTGTCAATTATTATTCCTAGGTACATATGGCTATCCACACATTGAACGATCGATTTACAACTACATGCTTCACCATGCAAACAATCATAAGAGTGAGAGATGACCTTAACAATAGAGTGACGATCTTGGTTTAAGGGGTTACATATATGAACAATTTTTGTTTTATCTACGTTAATAACCAGCTTATTATCGTGAGCCCACAATAATAATCTGTTGAAGTCTATTTGTAAATATTGTATGGCAATTGATAAGTTTTTGTGTACAGCTATTATTGCTGTGTCATCTGCATATAAATAGATATTGCATTTACGCATGTAATTGATAATATTGTTCACATAAATCAGGTAGAGAATTGGTCCTAAAATTGAACCCTGAGGTACCCCGGTATTGACAGGTAATTTTTTACTGGTTGTTTTACGAACTTTGACCGATACTTCTCTATCACTTAAATAGCTCTTAAACCATTTAAGCATATTTCCTCTTATTTCTATTTGTTCCAGATTATCTAATAGTATGTTATAGTTGAGAGTATCGAAAGCTTTGCTAAAATCAATAAACATAGCTACAATATGCATATTATCGTCTAGTTTGGAATTAACAAAATCCGTAAATTGTAACAATAAATCTGACGTACTTCTCCCTTTCTGTAAGCCATATTGTTGATTAGTTATAATGTTGAAATTAGCCAAATATTTTGATATCGCATTTTCCACACAACGTTATAATATTTTTTCAATTACTGGCAGTAACGCAATAGGTCTGTAGTTACTATAATCAAGATGATCTCCTTTTTTGTAAAAAGGTCTAATTATAGAAATGTTCAACTCTTTAGGCACCACACGGTCCACACCTTCTTCAATTGATAAGTTTATAGCAATATAGGGGCTTATCTCATCGCACACATTCTGTAAATCTTTCACTCGAATACCGTCAATACCCGGCTGTTTACGTTCCATACTATTGATAATTGCTGCGACTTCCCTTGCTGACACCTCCGGCATATAGAACGATTGATTTTGACCCCTCTCTATACATGGAGTGCAGACCTTTTTGTCACAAGTATGCTGTAATTTAGTCACACCCTCAACAAAAGAGTTCACAAAGCAATCTACAATTTCCGCGTGCGAATTTTTTTGCCCTAAGTATCTGTCAATAATGTCATCGACAGAATCTTTCGGCTTTCTTCCCATTGCATAATTAATAGTTTGCCACGTTTTTTTAATGTCATTTTTATAATGTTCAAATTTATTCTGAAAATAATTTGTTTTTGTTTTTTATAAGGCTATAAACTCTATTCCTTATCTGTTTATACTGTTGGAAATAAAAATCCTTTAAAGGATTTAAAAGATTAGCGCTTTTCCATTTTTGAAAACATTTGTCTCTACATTAATTTTAGTCAACTCACGTATCTCGTCTGTTACCCATTCTTGATTTACTCGTTTATTTTTCCTCGCTTTGGTATGGACGTTGACAGTACATGATTCATAAGCTTTGGCAAATATATCTTCTATCTATGGCATTCCGCATTGTATATGTCAGTACAATTGTGATAATCTCCCAGATCTCCCCAGTGAACGGCCTTCAGCCTGTTGTATAGTTTTACTTCATCCAAAACAAACTGGGTCTCTGACCTGGTACGACGCATAGGCCTACCTGAGTTCAAGTTCAAGGCTAACATAAGCATATAATGATCACTAACCTTAGTTGTAAACACTGCCGCGTCCACGTCATTGACATTACCTTTAATGTATGCGTGATCAATACATGACTGTGTTAATTTTCCTGCCATAACCTCCTCTCTAGTTGGTTGCGTAATGCACTTTGTGAACCCATGACCTGCCAGTTCATTTTCATATAAATGTACACAATTATCAAAAATATCTAATACATCAATGTTTGTATCTCCGATTATTAAAACATTTTTGTTTTTATTTGATCGAGAATACGACGACAATTCATTTATAAAACTAGTTTTCGCAGCAGTTGGAGATGTTTTAGAAGGAGGTCTATACATCGCTAACATAGACAAGGACACGCCCGTAGGCCATGTGAGCAAACAAGATATACCTTCAAAATATTTAAAACTAGTATCAACATTTATGCATGTAATATCGTTTTTAATAAATAGTGCTAAACCCCCTCCACTGCTGTTATCTCTCGTTTTGCTAAGAGTGTAATAACCATCCAGGGAAAAAGTTGAATTGAAGGTATACGCACCTCGATCAATACAAGAACGTCAAATGTTCCTACTTGATTCACTAAAATTACTTTAAGTTCATCCCAGTGTTGTTTTATAGATCTTATGTTCAAAAACAAAATTTTGAAAGAAGAACAGTTTACATTTTGGAACCAATCGTCAATACTGCACACAGTTTCACACGTGCATAAGAAGTCATCTGTTATCGTGTTATCCATGGAGATGTTGCACTTACTTCAGTTGCTCAACTTTGCTCGGAGTTTTTACGCACGTATATACATCCGTTTTTGAACCACACAAATTTGTGCCCCGTTGACTTCGCTTTTTGTTTTACAAGCCAAAACAAGTTCCGATAATATGGGGATAGTTGTTCATTTATAAACACCGTGAGATCCTCACCTTCCTCTATATCGTCAAGGATGTGGCTATTTTTTATGGAAGTATTTTTTCTAGCAGATAATATTTCTTCTCTTTTTTTGCGTGATACTAGTTGTACTACTATCTTAGGGGGATAGTCTTTGTTCCTAGATGGAACTCTATGCGCAGCTTCGATATCTGTGTTTGTGAGATTTATTTTAAGATGTTTAGCTATATCTATCACTACACTCTCAGCGTCTTCGTGTTCCTGTTCTACGACGTTACATATTTCTAAATTTTTCTTTCTTCCATATTGATCGAGTTCTTGTACTTGATTGACTAGCTCAGCTATTTTTTTATCCTTTTCTTTCCCCTCCTGAAGTAAAGTTTGAATTTTAGCCTCGCTTTTTTCTACCTTTCCTTGCAATTCTTTGATTATAAACAGTTCATTCTTAATTTCCTGAATCTCACTTGTTAGTTCATTAACTACTTTCAGTACCTGTTGTAAAGTAGTGTCCTGTGACTCACTCTGTCCCGATCTCGCCGAGCCGTCTCGACAACAATAACACCGCCAATCTTGCTTAGCTTTCTTAGATTTGGCTTTTTGGGTATGTTTACTGACACCACAGCACTCAAAATGAAACACTCTTTTGCACTGAAAACACTCCACACAGTCACCATCACTAGGTAGGCTATCCGTGCAATCCACTCTAGAGCACTTCATCACGTGAGCTATCAATGCAGCCGTAGCGCGGAGCGACCAGCGAAACACGTCCGTTCGGCTCAGACTGCAGCGAGCGAATCGTATCGAGCGAATAATAATAATAATAATAATAATAATAATAATAATAATAATAATTATAATAATAATAATAATAATAATTATTATTATTATTATTATTATTATTATTATTATTATTATTATTATTATTATATAATTTTTTTTTTTTTTTATATATATTTTTTTTTTTTTTTTATTTATATTTTTTTATATATTTTTTTATTATTATATAATTATTATTTAATTTATTATATAATAATAATAATTATTATTATTATTATTATTATTATTATTATTATTATTATTATTATTATTATTATACCCAAAAAGCCAAATCTAAATTGGAAGAGTTTGAAATAGACGAAGACAACCGGATTGGAGTAATGGACGAAGAAGACATATACAAATATCTAGGATTTGCGCAGGCTAAACGAATTGATCATAAACTGATGAAAAGTAAACTAATTTCTGCATACAAGAAACGAATAGGATCCATTTTAAAAACACAACTAAATGGTAAAAACAAGATCAAAGCAATTAACACTTATGCTATACCGGTACTTACATATTCATTTGGAATTAACAAATGGACACAGACAGAACTTCATGCCCTAGAAATTCTCACCCGCACAACATTCACCAAATACAGAAGTCATCACCCTAAGTCAGCAATAGAACGAGTGACTCTACCTAGAGAAAAAGGGGGAAGAGGCTTGATTGATTTAAATAATTTATATTATAAACAAATTGAAATTCTAAGAAAGTACTTTTATACAAAATGCCCACATTCACAACTTCATAGAGCTATAGTATCGGCAGATAAGTCGCTTTCTCCCCTCAATTTAAACGACGGAAATTTAAACTTGCTTCAAAAACTAAATTCTGACACAGCAAAAGAGATCAGAATATCAGAAAAGACGTTACATAGCAGACATTATAAAGAACTTCTCAAGGATAGCGTCGATAGGGTAGCATCGAACAAATGGTTAACGTCCGGAGACATTTTCAGCGAAACAGAGGGATTTATGATGGCTATTCAAGATAAAGTAATCAAGACTAACAATTACAAGAAATACATACTAAAAGACGTCACAGTGGAAGATAAATGTAGAAAATGTAATATGAACGGCGAAACAATTGAACATATCGTATCTGGGTGCAAAATGCTGTGTCAAACAGATTATCTTCATAGGCATAACCAAGTTGCAAACATTATACATCAAAAATTAGCCATGAAGTATAAACTTATAAACACAACCACTGCGTATTACAAATACAAGCCTGAAAAGGTATTAGATAGTAAAGACTACAAATTATATTACGACCGGGCAGTTATAACAGACCAAACCATACATCACAATAGACCTGATATTATATTTATTGACAAGAAGAAACAAGAAACGATTTTAATTGATGTTGCCGTCCCTTTATGCCACAATGTAGAGACAACTTGGCGGGAAAAGATAAAGAGATATAAGGAATTATCTATTGAAATAAAAAGGTTGTGGAAGCAGAATAATGTAACTGTTATACCGTTAATTATATCAGCAAATGGCATTGTTCCACGTAAACTCCATGACAGCATTAAACTAATTGGTCTCCAACCGAACATATACATCGAGATGCAAAAAGCAATTATTTTGAACACGTGTAGGATAGTGCGAAAATTTTTGAACTAAGAAGAATGAAGACTTCAAGAAGTTCTCCATCCCGATGGTGGTTTTCGTGGTTTCCACCGTACAAAGAGCGAATGCTGGGATGAGTACAAATCGGCCACGACCGTACATAGCATCCACAGTTCGGATTGGAAAAAATAATGTGGACAATGATATATTAAGTAGTTCTAAGTAGATTTTAATAAGGTAAACACATGGAAATACTTGACATTTGTGTCCGTACAACATGTTTATGCCGGTTTTGACCGAGTTTGTATGTATTGCAACAATAAAATAATAATAATAATAATAATAATAATAATAATAATAATAATAATAATAATAATAATAATAATAATAATAATAATAATAATAATAATAATAGTAATAATAATAAAAAGAAAAATAATAACAAAAATAATTATAATAATTATAATAATAATAATAATAATAATAATAATAATAATAATAATAATAATAATAATAATAATAATAATAATAATGATAATAATAATAATAATAATAATATTAATAATAATAATAATTTAAGCCCAAGCTTCTCTTTCTCCCTTCGTTTTTTTTAGTCGGAAACAAAATTTAAAAAAAAAACACTATGGATTAATTAAATACACTGTTGAAAGGACAGTTCGACCAGGTATAATCAACCCACAGTGAAACCATCAATCTACGATCGTGAAATATAAGAAGATTATAGGCATACACGGAGTTTGCAATTTGCAGTGAGCTCTTTGAAGCAAATTTCACTGCAGATAACTACACGATTTTGAAACATTATAACTGTATACATAATATGATTACATGTTATAATAATTTCGGTGCAGATACATGATGTTCATACATACAATAATCTTACCTTGGCTGTATGCCTAAAATACAATTGGCCAAGGTCTTTCAAGAATACGCAACATAAGTTGAGAGGTGTTAAAATCTCCAATCGAATCCCTACGTGAACGTTTTAGGAGTTCAATAAGCTTATAAAAACTGGCAAATGAATGGGAATATCTTATGATTAAGTTCTTTCTGTGATAATATATAGATATGCAAGGTATACTAAAATGAAATGAAATATATGCTAACATATACTGTACTATGCTGTAATGTTCGTTGTAATTGTTATGCATTAATATAGGCTAAACATTGTGTATTGTGTAATGTCAGTGTTGATAATATGTATTGAAATGTATAAATAGCAATTGCTAAAATAAAGTTCTACCACTACTCTACTATTCTACTTATACTTACCAACTGGATATATGCTAGTATTCGTTAAACTGGTCAGACTAACCTTGATAAAGCTCGCGTATAACCTGAAACACTACACATCAAACTATGATTATAGCCGCTACGGACTAAGGTCATTTAAACCTACTGCCGAGTGCCGGACCTTCATAAAACTGTTTCTCGAGGAGCTAAACGATCGCCAAACTAGTCTCATACCGTTCTCAGATCCTTATCTACTCCCCCTTTCATGCACGCTGTTTCAACTAAATCAACAGATTCCTGACGTTCTTTCACACATTCGTAAAGGCAGTATTTCGCTTAGTAGAGTGCACAAGCCTCAACAGTCACGCGCGCTGGTTTACGAATTTCCAGGTAACCAACTAAAGAACGAAAATTATCCAAAATGGACCTTTTGAATTAATTAGTAGGAACTAGAGAAGTGGAAAATGATGTTGGTATTATATTGGAATCCCCTATTTATTAAGCATGCGCTAACGTTGTGGTAACTTAGCGTGGAAAACACCATTACATGCATTCAGTGGTGGATTCCTAAAATATAAGGTGCCGTCGTTTTTGAGCAAAAATTCAGAGGCCATACATGTATTTAGCATTTTCTTTTGGATTTTCGATGTTAATTAGCCCAATAGTTTAGTCTGTCAGATAGAACAATGAAATCGGACGTTTTTAATCATCTACAAGGAGTCCTAACAACTGTCAAATTTGATACCTGCAATTACAAAAACCTATTTCTTCTGTCCATCGTTTCGAAGCTATGTATCAAGGGTATTTTCGCTGCTCCAATCATAGAAAACGTTTTTTATTACGCCTGGCTGTTCTTTGTTTAGCAATGTAGGACTTTGTGTATGTATTGTAATGGTATAACCGTATAATATGGGCTGTTGACTGCTGAAAAGCACCTGGGCTAGCCCAGCCTCCAAATAAAAGTACCTAGGCGGCGCCCAGGCCCGCCCAGGCTCGAATACACTCGTTGTAAGTAATGTTGGTTGACCCCAAGGTAACCCAGTTGAGATCAACAAAGTTTCATACCTGGTAGGTTCGTCAAAGAACATGATTGGAGGGTTTGTGATGAGCTCTAAGCCAATTGAAAGCCTCTTCTTTTCGCCACCCGAAAGGCTTTGGACATAGGTCTCTCGGCTTTTGGTCAGCCCTAGAAGGTCGATTATATCCGACACAACGCGGCTGAAACATTTAAATCACGTGACAACATGTTTACATGTGGTGGGAACAATAGCGGTACCAACATGTAAAATAGAAAGATCTACATCTACTTACAATATGGGTACGTATATACATGGGTCAGGATTCACAAGTACAACATTAAGCTGGTCTTACAGTTAAGACCAGAAAATGGCGAGCACCTTTTGTGAACATAGCTATATATAGTTTATAAACTAAGTAATTCAATAATTGCTATTTACAAAATTCCACGTATTCCACGTTCCTGCTGAAATGAAATGGTATACGCCATTATCGTGAGGCAGGTATAAGCAACGCCGTTTATGAGTGCATTTACGATACATCTGTTGAAAAATATATAATTCAATTCAATCTTGTCAATCTTTTGACAAAATGCATATACAAAAAAAATCATTTTTTCTGGGTTTCTATTGACATTGCAGTAATGAGTAAATATCTTGAATGCGTTCATAGCGAATGTGTGAATGTGCCTATTATAGTTTGGTTGCTCAGACGGTTCCCCTCCGTAAGATCTACGAATCATCCGCCAGTTAAGTTTTGTTTTGCGTAAATCTTACCTGCCGACGCCGTAAAAGAGAAAACACTCCACGTGGAGTTGAATCCGTGAAACAAAAAGCCATCCATGTTCGTAGAGACGGCCAATAAGAAGGCTTATATCCAGTCAACCACCAATGTGCTGAGAGAATGCATTTAATGTATTTGAGCAAATTTGAAGTATTTCCGTCGCCAGAGAGAATGTGCGATATGAGGCGATTAAAAGAACATGACATTAAACATCAACAACATTCAATGAACAAAGAACATAATAAGGGTCCTAGTTCTGAATGTTATCTTTCGTTGGGGAACCGTTCGGCTAACCAAACTATACGTTAATATGTGGAGACTAATAAATTTCCTTCAAAAATATTAATTAATAACTAAAATAAACAACATGATATTTGTTGTGTTTGAATATGATTGGTTACTACGTACACACTGCGTCGCCATGTCATGTCGTTCCTGCCATTATTAAGTGACATTTCAATCTCACTTTTATGAATGGGAATCTTTCCGAAAATTTGAAATTGAAATATTTTTGTATTCAGAACGAAAACGTTTTTATTTAGTAGAATCTTACTGGGTGTGTCACCCACCATCAACGCTCGGCCGGTGTTAAGCGGATTAAGTTACATTTCAAGGTGAATGTATCGGCCTTGGTATTAACAGAACTAACTCACTGCCCAATTAAAGATAACATTCTAATAATAATTACCATGTTAACCATCTTGTTTTTAGACTTCTTTAACTTTTACTTTATTTCTTCTGGAAAGTAATTATTACGTGATTAATTTTTTGCACGCATTTTTACGTCCCTCCGTAAAAAACCACGTAACAGAACAAACACTTATACGTACGGAAATCATATAAAGTGTGGATGAAGAGCAAGTCAAGAATGTAATGACTGAGTAACGTTGGCATTATACATTATAACAATAAAGAAATTAAAATTAAAATAAGTTATCATGCAGAACTTAAAACCTGAACCCATCAGTTCCTGAGGTTGGTATTCAATACCCCATGCTCATTTGTTTGCCTACAACAATGACTCGGTGTACGGGATGATGCCGCTATGTCTAAGAACTGTTATATCGTGTATTAACTTGACGTCACAACGGAAACTATCATGCCTGTCATACTTACACCCTATGCATAATATTATATGACGGCCGCTATGTGTAATAAAATAATCCTAGTTTCTCGTAGGAATACCTGTTAAAGGGCTCACACAAACTTTACCTGACGTGCCCTACTTGAGACTAATTTAGGGCCAAATGCATAGTTGTTCTTCACGTGCTCCTCAACTCAGCCTTTCCTCAGACTCGCCCAACTACCAATCACAGAGCAGCATTGCCATGTGGACTGCTCTGTGATTGGTTGTTGGGTGGGTCTGAGGAAAGGCTGAGCTGAGGAGCACGTGAGGAACGACTATGCATTTGACCCTAGTATGTTAAGGTTTTGGATAGTCGAGAAAGATGTCCGAGGGCTACTGAATCCCAGCATTCACGACCGAGAGAAACTTCGGAAAAACCTTCAGTCAGGATTGCCCGTGGCCGAAATCGAACCGGCGACTTCCCGAATTAGAGTCTTGCGTCTTACTGCTGAGCCACCTCTTTTATGGTGTTATGTGCAGGAGCTGTAATACCTAATGTACGGGATGATGGCCGCCTATAATGCTCATGACGTCACGTGGATATCAAGATACCTCTGTTCTGCTTGAGACGAGGTCAGCTTCATCTTGGCAGCCGAGGTCAGAGTCTCTAAGGTAGTCAGCTTGCCCAGTAATGACATGTCCTGAGTGATGTAGCAGGACTGGGTTCGGAACTCATCCAGGACTCTCTCCACGCCATTGACGAGCACGGACCCCCCCACTCCCTTGGTCCTGGAATATATTCACATTCACTAGAAGAACAATGTACCATATGGCTTCTGTTTTATCACAAATGTCACCCGACCACCTACTTTGTGGCACCATGGCAATAAATCCCATCGAAAATCTAAATCCCATTTAAAATAAATATTTACGTAACAGGTAGTATAGTATTTCCGTTTGGTGCGCATTTTTAATATACTCTAAATAAAAGAAACAAAGAAACAAAGAAACAAAGCAACCAAGAAACAAAGAAAGAAAGAAAGAAAGAAAGAAAGAAAGAAAGAAAGAAAGAAAGAAAGAAAATAGCACTACAACGTGCCGTTAATAATTACACGTCCCAAGTCCAGTGTTGAAAGGTCGAAATCTTGTTTTCAAAATTGATTGGCGGAATGGATGTAGGCTATAAAACTTTAGTTGTGGTTGGTGATGAAACGTTAAAAATCCTCTGGGTTATCATTTACTTCCCTTAAAATCAGTTATTTGCATTATTACACATAACTAGGAAAACGCTCTGTTTGACGCGTTGATAAGCGAGCGCGTCAATATCTACGAACTTTCTGGCGAAAAGTTTTCAACGCTAATATACGAACAACAATTAACAACAATTCAAGAATGCGCATTGCAAAAATTGTTCTTATTTCCATGGCTATTATACTTTCCGTTATTGTTGTATGCAGTGCAATGTGCGTTGCTAAGAATTTTCGTGGTCATGTTTTCAACACGGTCCGCCACCGTTACTAACACTTATTGACAGCAATAGAAATGTAATTTCTGCCTCTAATACGTATCGGATCGCGTTTACATTAGTATATTAGTTACCGGACAAAAATTTACTATAAGATAGCCACCTCACATTTTGCCGTTACTGCGTTTTAGAAAAATATTTTCGAGTAACTTCCGTGTAACTTTGCCAATACTTATCAGATCGCCATTACATTAACATATTCTTAACCGGAAAAATCTCTAGAAACATCTGGCTATGTCACATTTTGCCGCCATTTTGTTTCAGAAAAATATTTTGCAGTAACTATGGTGTAACTTTGTAACTTTTCGAACGATTTTGCCTCAAAACTATACACCTTCAATCCACATCGAGGCTTGTGGATGGTTCAAATTTCAAGTTGATCGGACTTTCCGTTCGACCACTATCGACGGACATAAAAACAAAAACAAAAAACAAACAAAAAACAAACAAACAAACAAACAAAAAAAAAACAGAATGAAGTGCCATAAGAGTCAAGTGGAAACGCTCGCTTCGCTCGCTTAACAAGACACACGGAAGACTCACAGAGGACACAGAAGAGCTCAACTAGTGCATAATCCTAGAGGCGAGTGAGAAAATATTATTAATTTTTGCGCTGTAGCGCCCATGGCGGGGACCTGAGAAATTATGATTGCGTCCTCACAATCATACGAAAAAACCCAACAATTTGTTAACGTCGTTGAAATAGCGTGCACGAAATGATCGGTAAAGAAAGATCTTAGGTTGGTATGAGAAGGCCCGGATGCGCAGATGGGAACTTTGGTAAGGGAACTCCATCCAAGGAGTTTGTTTTAGGGCTGGTCCACACAGATTTTTAAGACATAATGCATAAGGTTTCAACAATGAAAACAACCTCTTAAAACTAAAAACAACGTCTTAAAACTAAAACTTTGTGTGAACGCCAGTACGTGTTTCATATGATCCAACTTTACGACTACGCGTTAAACCTTAAATCTCATGCTTAAAAAATCTGTGTGGACCATCCTTTACTTATGAAAAATAGTTTGCAATGAAACAATCACATAGTGACCCTGGTTCCCAAACTAGGTGACATCTCTGCATCCGGGACTAAGTTCGAAGGGAAGGGGAGAGGGCATTAGGTATTAGCTGCACATTAAAGAATAGTGCAAAGTGAATAGCATATTATACTCACTTGAATCCAGCCAGCACGTTGAGTAGAGATGTCTTGCCGGCCCCAGATGGACCCAAGATGGCGGTGAGACGTCCACTCAGGATCTGTCCGTTGACGTCATGGAGAACCTCCTTCACCTTGCCTGGCAACAAACAAGATGGCGGGTCAGACCACGTGATCAGAGGGACCCAAGATGGCGGTGAGACGTCCACTCAGGATCTGTCCGTTGACGTCATGGAGAACCTCCTTCACCTTGCCTGGCAACAAACAAGATGGCGGGTCACACCACGTGATCAGAGGGACCCAAGATGGCGGTGAGACGTCCACTCAGGATCTGTCCGTTGACGTCATGGAGAACCTCCTTCACCTTGCCTGGCAACAAACAAGATGGCGGGTCACACCACGTGATCAGAGGGACCCAAGATGGCGGTGAGACGTCCACTCAGGATCTGTCCGATGACGTCATGGAGAACCTCCTTCACCTTGCCTGGCAACAAACAAGATGGCGGGTCAGACCACGTGATCAGAGGGACCCAAGATGGCGGTGAGACGTCCACTCAGGATCTGTCCGATGACGTCATGGAGAACCTCCTTCACCTTGCCTGGCAACAAACAAGATGGCGGGTCACACCACGTGATCAGAGGGACCCAAGATGGCGGTGAGACGTCCACTCAGTATCTGTCCGTTGACGTCATGGAGAACCTCCTTCACCTTGCCTGGCAACAAACAAGATGGCGGGTCACACCACGTGATCAGAGGGACCCAAGATGGCGGTGAGACGTCCACTCAGGATCTGTCCGATGACGTCATGGAGAACCTCCTTCACCTTGCCTGGCAACAAACAAGATGGCGGGTCACACCACGTGATCAGAGGGACCCAAGATGGCGGTGAGACGTCCACTCAGGATCTGTCCGTTGACGTCATGGAGAACCTCCTTCACCTTGCCTGGCAACAAACAAGATGGCGGGTCACACCACGTGATCAGAGGGACCCAAGATGGCGGTGAGACGTCCACTCAGGATCTGTCCGTTGACGTCATGGAGAACCTCCTTCACCTTGCCTGGCAACAAACAAGATGGCGGGTCAGACCACGTGATCAGAGGGACCCAAGATGGCGGTGAGACGTCCACTCAGGATCTGTCCGTTGACGTCATGGAGAACCTCCTTCACCTTGCCTGGCAACAAACAAGATGGCGGGTCACACCACGTGATCAGAGGGACCCAAGATGGCGGTGAGACGTCCACTCAGGATCTGTCCGTTGACGTCATGGAGAACCTCCTTCACCTTGCCTGGCAACAAACAAGATGGCGGGTCACACCACGTGATCAGAGGGACCCAAGATGGCGGTGAGACGTCCACTCAGGATCTGTCCGTTGACGTCATGGAGAACCTCCTTCACCTTGCCTGGCAACAAACAAGATGGCGGGTCACACCACGTGATCAGAGGGACCCAAGATGGCGGTGAGACGTCCACTCAGGATCTGTCCGTTGACGCCATGGAGAACCTCCTTCACCTTGCCTGGCAACAAACAAGATGGCGGGTCAGACCACGTGATCAGATGGACCCAAGATGGCGGTGAGACGTCCACTCAGGATCTGTCCGTTGACGTCATGGAGAACCTCCTTCACCTTGCCTGGCAACAAACAAGATGGCGGGTCACACCACGTGATCAGAGGGACCCAAGATGGCGGTGAGACGTCCACTCAGGATCTGTCCGTTGACGCCATGGAGAACCTCCTTCACCTTGCCTGGCAACAAACAAGATGGCGGGTCACACCACGTGATCAGAGGGACCCAAGATGGCGGTGAGACGTCCACTCAGGATCTGTCCGTTGACGTCATGGAGAACCTCCTTCACCTTGCCTGGCAACAAACAAGATGGCGGGTCAGACCACGTGATCAGAGGGACCCAAGATGGCGGTGAGACGTCCACTCAGGATCTGTCCGTTGACGTCATGGAGAACCTCCTTCACCTTGCCTGGCAACAAACAAGATGGCGGGTCACACCACGTGATCAGAGGGACCCAAGATGGCGGGGCATTGCAGTTCTTGGATGAAGAGGACCGTGACGAGAAACGAGAATTGAGCCCATGCAACATAGTATATAGGTAACAAACAATACTCATTACTAAGAAACTATTCGGAGTTCGTCAAATCTTATCTTAGAGCCACGAAGAATTTTAACGATAAGTATTTTATCGTTTTATTGTGTTGTTTTTTGCCATAGTAACATTACTGAAAATATTTTTATTTAAAATTAAAAATACAATCAAAAGAATAGAATCACATAGAATAGAATAAAAAAATTATATTGGACGTTTCAACTTTCAAGGTCTTGATAGGAGCGGTAGCATAGGAAATCTTGTTTCTTTGTGTTTTGTCTTTTTTTATTTGGTGTTATTTCAACATGCTCATTTGGAGTAGGCCTAATTTCTCTCCGAATAGTTAGTCTTAATGTAGGCTATTTTTTATGTTACTTGATTGGTGTCCTCCCAATTTCAATCTCCACGAGCCGCCACTGGTCTTACTGATGAGCCACCTCAAGATAGGGCGTACTGCGCGCGTTTTAAAACACAACATAGTCTCTTCACAGTAATTTCTGGTATTGTTTTCCTCTAGTGTCGATGCGGCAATATTTCAACAACTTTGGAAATTCACAGAGTGCACTATAATATGCATGGGTGCATTTTTAAAGATGCAACCAACGGACATACGTGCTTCTATTTAGGCCGTGAAAAATACGCACCCTGTGATAGAGCATGCTGTGAGTTATCGTTTGGGGACCTTTCTATCCAGAAAACTATACTTATTTCAAGTCTAACAGGTTGCCTGTGTATTTTAATGTCTGCCTGCCTGCCTGCTTATAGTACTCACCTCCCTTGCCCGCCAGAGAGTAGTTCAAGTCTAACTGGTTGCCTGCGTATTTTAATGTCTGCCTGCCTGCCTGTCTATAGTACTCACCTCCCTTGCCCGCCAGAGAGTAGTTCAAGTCTAACAGGTTGCCTGTGTATTTTAATGTCTGCCTGCCTGCCTGCTTATAGTACTCACCTACCTTGCCCGCCAGAGAGTAGTTCAAGTCTAACAGGTTGTCTGTGTATTTTAATGTCTGCCTGCCTGCCTGCTTATAGTACTCACCTCCCTTGCCCGCCAGAGAGTAGTTCAAGTCTAACGGGTTGCCTGCGTATTTTAATGTCTGCCTGCCTGCCTGCCTATAGTACTCACCTCCCTTGCCCGCCAGAGAGTAGTTCAAATCTATCAGGTTGCCTGCGTATTTTAATGCCTGCCTGCCTGCCTATAGTACTCACCTCGTAGCCCGCCAGAGAGTAGTTCAAGTCTAACAGGTTGCCTGTGTATTTTAATGTCTGCCTGCCTGCCTATAGTACTCACCTCGTAGTCCGCCAGGGAGTAGTTCAAGTCTAACAGGTTGCCTGTGTATTTTAATGTCTGCCTGCCTGCCTATAGTACTCACCTCCCTTGCCCGCCAGAGAGTAGTTCAAGTCTAACAGGTTGCCTGTGTATTTTAATGTCTGCCTGCCTGCCAGCCTATAGTACTCACCTCCCTTGCCCGCCAGAGAGTAGTTCAAGTCTAACAGGTTGCCTGTGTATTTTAATGTCTGCCTGCCTGCCTATAGTACTCACCTCCCTTGCCCGCCAGAGAGTAGTTCAAGTCTAACAGGTTGCCTGTGTATTTTAATGTCTGCCTGCCTGCCAGCCTATAGTACTCACCTCCCTTGCCCGCCAGAGAGTAGTTCAAGTCTAACAGGTTGCCTGTGTATTTTAATGTCTGCCTGCCTGCCAGCCTATAGTACTCACCTCCCTTGCCCGCCAGAGAGTAGTTCAAGTGTAACAGGTTGCCTGTGTATTTTAATGTCTGCCTGCCTGCCTGCCTATAGTACTCACCTCCCTTGCCCACCAGAGAGTAGTTCAAGTCTAACAGGTTGCCTGTGTATTTTAATGTCTGCCTGCCTGCCTGCCTATAGTACTCACCTCCCTTGCCCACCAGAGAGTAGTTCAAGTCTAACAGGTTGCCTGTGTATTTTAATGTCTGCCTGCCTGCCTGCTTATAGTACTCACCTCCCTTGCCCGCCAGAGAGTAGTTCAAGTCTAACTGGTTGCCTGCGTATTTTAATGTCTGCCTGCCTGCCTGTCTATAGTACTCACCTCCCTTGCCCGCCAGAGAGTAGTTCAAGTCTAACAGGTTGCCTG